>OW679194.1:48350237-48450110 GCA_940337035.1 Agriotes lineatus
AAGTCGGGTTAATTTGATTTTAGACTTGGAATAATCCAAGCATTGGTCTCAGGAGCTATGTTAGTTGGAACAGCCTGCAGTACATTTATCCTACGAGCCACGAGTTATTTCGTAGTGTATTTAATTTCAACTTCTCTACTACTTACATCTTTACTGAGTGCAGCACTGCTCCCCGAATCTCTCGCTGCTCCGGAGAAAAAGGTAAGTCATTTTCCGTTCAGAGGTAAAACGCTAAAAAAATTCTTTTAGGGTAGATTGCGCAACCTCTTTAGTTTTGCTTTGGTAAAAAGCCCCATGGAAACTATATTTATGAAAAGGCAAAACTATGATAGGGAGTTGCTTTTAACTGTCTCCGTGTTAACTATAATCCTTGCATTTGTGGTTCATGCAGATGCTGGTTTGTCTTTCTTATACTTGCGACATAAATTGCACTGGCCTCTGGAGCAAAGTACCATGTTTTCTGCCGCAAGTTCTATTGTTTCCATAATTTGGACCATTATCGGGACCTTTATTTTAAGCAAATGGCTAAACATCAGAGAATCGGTTTTAATCACCGTAGGATTGGTGTTTTTATTACTTGGTTCGCTGGTACAAGGGTTCGCCGTTGAAGACTGGCATATCTACGTAGGTATGTATGAATTTTATTGTTTTACTATGGAGTGGGTAAAGGTAAGTAATTTTTGTACCACCAACGAGAAATATAGTAGGTTACGATCTTAGTAGCATCAATGTTTCTTAAAATAGTAACTTACTATGCTACTTACAACCATTTGAAATGTTTTGGTAGTGTAATACGTATGTATAGTTGTGTTAAAAAATGTGTTGTACAGAGACTGTTATGGTGGATGTGTTTTTACTTAACACAGACTCACACTGCTTTTAAAATATTTGTATATAAGTACAACATTTTATGGAACTTTTATCATTAATTCATATTCTCAAGGCACACATGCTGTACAACACTTTAATAAACACGACTGTACATTTTGAATTTCCAATATTTTATTTTTAATTTTTATGATTATTTGTGTGGCCTCTACTGTTTAATACCTGTCGTTCATGGAACATGTGTTTATGTGCAACCTTATTACAAAATTATCCTTATATGTATTATATTCTTACGCTAGAAAGTTCAAAATACTATATGCAAGTGGAGAACTCCCAACAGACGGTTAAATTGTCAAAATTTGCAAAATTCTATCTACAAACCTCAATAGTCAGCCGACACAACCTCGAAAGTCTGCACTATAAAGAGCAAGAAGAAGAAGAAGACTCCATACATATAAATAGCACAAAGCAAACATTAATTGTTGTTATTCCACACTATAAAGATCTTGAAATTGTTTCGTAATAACCGCGGTCCGTTTATATTAAAATTATAGTGTGGAAACTGAGTGGAATTAGTTAAAAATTGTGGAAGAAGTGAGAGAAGGTCAGAAGTCCAAGGGGAGGTACAGGAAGCAGAGGGTTCGTCACCTAACCCTTATAAACATCCGTGGATATACATATACCTATATTCAAAAGTTTCAGATAAGTTAAAAATATTCCAAAATAACAACATGGACTACAACAGTCTCGTAGATAGGCTACACAAATTACTAACTACCTAATAAGGAAGTTGCATAGCTACACGAACATACACAAAATACGAAATAATCATACCTCTTAAATAATGCACAACACTACATCCATAGTAAACCGTAAAAAGTACCAAGGCTTCATTCAACGGTTTACTATTTGTCAGGCCATTTTTAATTACAATAGGTCCTTGATCGTTTGGAGCAGTTTTGGTACAAAGTTGGCGAGTCTTCCTGTATATCGGGTCTGTTCCGGTCATAGTTTATCATATAATACTTCAGCTTTTCGCATCAAACAAAAATTCAAGCACGCACGTGGCTTTTGGTTTAGGTAAAAGTCTGGCGTACCGCTCGAATCTCTATGCCACTTTAGTGCAGCTGTTTGCCCCTTCGCGTGTAAGATCGCTTGGTTTCAATATATTCAAAAACACAGTCAAGGAGAGCCAGCAGGACTACTTCAACTTCTGTCACATTCTCCCTATAACGTGTTTTGTCGAGTCTGGCGCGGCCTGCGTTTTTATTGGTTACATCTGCTGGCGTGACAGAGCGTCGCGCGCGAAGTTCCGCTAAGCGTTTGGTTTTGTGGAGTCAGTCTCGAGTTCATAAGCGCGTCTCTGCAAGCGTTTTTGGCTCTTGGGGGCCGCCGGCGCCGTGACTTCGGGCCCGGCGTCCCGTGTTCCGTGCTGTTACACAAGAAAGCTGTTTTTTTTTAGTCAGACATTCCTCGGCAAATAGTGAAGTGACGGCGTGTGCTCAGAGCGCCGTGTTGGTGTCCTAATTAGCCGATGCTGCTCGATCAGTAATTACGAAGGCTTGTTTAGCCAGTATTTCCAACATCTGGCATGGGATCATTCTATCGAGCAGACTAATTATCGGCTCTGCAGGTTTGTGGTCGCCAGGAGTGCGTTACGCAACCATTCCCGAATATATTAAACTGATTTTCTGGACATCATCGAGTTCCGCCAGCCCCAGGTCAATTGACCGCTTGCTGCAGTCAACGTCCCCGCTTAAAGACAGAACCGGTTAGAATCAGGGTATTTAATGTTTCTTAATTTATACGCTAATTGTTATGTGTTGCCGTCAAATTGTCTAGCGGGTGTAACTAAAGTAATCACGCTTGCTAATAACTTTCCAATCGAAGCTGTGTGCGTTAATGTCTGCATTCTAGCGTGTGTAACTAAATTAATCACGATATGTTTTCATCAGACTTTTTCCACTGTCTAAGGTGTAGATCACACAACGTTTCGGGACTTTTGATCTACTCCTGTCTTCAGACCACTGCCAAAAAATGATATTCAGAGGACAAATTAATCACGCTTGCTAATAACTTTCCAATCGAAACTGTGTGCGTTCATGTCTGCATTCCAGCGTGTGTAACTAAATTAATCACGCTCTCTAATAACTTTCAATCGAAGCGCCACGGGTTCCTGTCTACATTCCAGCGTGTGTGTAACTAATTAAACATAATTGCCAGTGGCGCTTTCTTAAAGCAGTGTGCGTTCGTTGTTGTAGCGCACTCTTGTGTAACAAATTAAACATCTATGCTAGTGTCATTTTCTTAAAGTATTGGGCGTGAATTGTTGCGTTTGATTTTGGTGCGCTTAATTAAATATCTTTGCTAACAGAATTTAACTCGAGCATGGTGCGTTCAGTGCTGTATTTCACTCTTATGTACTTAATTAAATATCTACTGGCTAAGAGCATTTGACCAAAGCACAGTACGTTCATTACTGCATTCTACTTTTGTGTATTCAATTAAATATATTTGTCGGTAGCCTTTTCGAAATGCACTGGGCGCTCATTATTGAATTTTCTTGTACTTATATAAGTGTTAATGTTAGATAAGGCGCTCCCAACTGGGCCTAAAGTTATTCGTTTTAGGGTAGACCTTGTATACCACTGTGAGTGTATTATTGTATGCGCCGACCATTTCGGCCCTTTTGTAGCTTTCGGCTATGGGTTTGGCCCAATAGATCTGTTTACTGTATTTGACTTATGATTATCCCTGGTATGTGTGCATGCTTATTTACAGCGTGATTTCGTTTCTATGTCCACATCGATGTAAGGTGAGGCATGGGAGCGGTGCACGAGTGTTGCAGGTAGGTCGACGTGCTATCGCTACATTGTTGTTCCCAGAGTTAGTATTTGAGTATTGCTACCCCGTTTGGCTTTCAAGGTTCAATTAAGCGTGGGTTTTTCCCGATTGAATCTTGTGGTGGCTATTTATTTTGTAACACCCTATACATACTGTCACGCTAGCCCTGTGGTGTACCGTTTCTCAGACCACGCCCATCTCCCTGAGCGTATTCGAGCCGTGCCCTTTAGCCTGTTTCGTACTATTTCCAGGGTGTGTGGACGTTTCCCAGACATGTCCAAGTATTTGGCACTCACTCACTCGTGAGTGTCGTTAAAACAGTTTATTACTGTAACATATTTTCGGGTTTTTGTAAACATTCTCATTGCCTTTACTAGGGATATTATCAGTTATAATATGACAAGAGCATAAAATATAATCGATTTTTTATTTCCCGACCAACGAGACGTATTCTGCAGAAAATCACGGCAGCGCAGCTGGAATCATTTCTTAAGGAATAAATCGAGCAGGAGGGAAGTAGTCGAATATTTTTGATGATCGAGTGATATTCGTTACGATTATATAATGAATGGAAAAATATTAAACTAGAAAGAAATCGCATTATTTTATAGTAATATTAAACGTCTTAAAATTCCAACAAGCCAGGCTCGGTAGCTCAGTGGTTAATCATTCTGCCTACTGACCAAGGTCGCGAGTTCGATCCTCGGTTCCGGTGAGTTTTTTTAAAAATAAAAAATGCGGATGAAAGTCTCTACAAAATGCCATCATTCGGAAGTGGTGTAAGGTCGTGGGTCCCATGTTGTTATACTAGGATGTGTAGCATGTAAAAGATCCATTGCTAGGGTTCGAACACCATAGTCTTGGCCACGGTGGTCCTGGAAAAAATCCTAAGTAGAACTTTGACCATATGACCACATCAGTCGGTGTCTGGAATACCTGGTACTCTGCATGTTTAGATCTTGTACATTAATAAACAAACAACCAAAATTCCAATAATGTAACTATGACAATGATGTTCAAAAGCACGACTCGGGATTAAACATTTTTAATTGTTGGGCCCAGGGAAAAATCAAAACGTTTATAATTCCATTCGATTACTATGTTAGAAAAATATAATCTTAGAAAACAAATACGTATTACGTCTATTGTTTGCGATTTTAAAACTACGAACACAAGTACATTTAGTTTAGTAATAAGAAGGATTCATAACTGCCTTACTGAATGGGACCTAGGGTCGCCCACACTCTCCGTTTAAACACGCTCTTATTATTTCTGTGATAATGTTCTACTGTGCAGAAGTCCTACATTTTAAATGCGGCACATGCCGCGGGCTACAGCTAGTCAATAATGGAGGAAATACTACAAGATATTAAACAAAAATTAGAAAGAATGGATGCGCATTACATAAAAAGATGGTGACTCTTAAAACAGAAAATTTACAATTGAAGATGCAGAATGCAGAACTTAAACCACATGTCATAGAACAAAAAAGAGAACCGATATCCTAGAAAAAGAGGCAAAAAAAACAAAACAAGAGGCGCAACTAGAACTGAAGGAAAAGATCAGAGTTATGCTTGGAGAAATAGGAGTATAGGTTAATATGAAAGTAGAGATGCAAAAAATATTAAGATTGGGTGCCTACCAGGTCGATCGAATTAGAGAAATTTTATAATCGAGGTCAATACATGGAATAAAAAATATAAATTCTGAAGGCGGCGAAAAACTTAAAGTATTTATAACGAAAGTATATCTAAAAAAATACAGGAGCAGTGAAAAACCTTAGTGGAATATATGAAAAGGGCAAGAGAAAACGGAAATGAAGTCATTAATGAGGAGCAAAAACAAGAGAAGGTAACTAACGAAACAAGAAAAAAAGAAGAACAGCCAGTGAGCGTTCTCTGTAGATTGACGATGGGAATCAGCAGAGACCACGTAGCAAGATTATAAGACCGGGACCAAAAATCAATTAAAGCGTATAGTAAGGTACCGAAATATAAGTATACTGAATGTACAATGGAGGACAATAAATTTAGGCCGGCCTAAATTTATTGTCCGCCATTGTACATGCCCCAACAAAGGAAAAAGAAAAGGATATTAAAGTGGAATTCTATGGAATGATGTGAGAGAAACTGAACAAAACACCAAAACATGACGTAAAAATTATAATTGGGGACTTCAACGCAAAAATAGGCCAAGAAACTATAATAATAATAATAATAATAATACCGTCTTTATTTGGATATAATAGTACAAGAAATAAAACAAGTAAATGTAAAACAAAATACGAATACCCAAAAGGGCGAAGTTCAGAAAGGTTTGCGATGGCAAACCTTCTGTTCTGCCACTTAACCCACACTATACATACATTTAAAAAAAAAGAACTAATGATGAGTATATGCAGTCACATCAAGATTTAACATTTAAATATATGAATATATAAAAAAAATACTTAAACAAAACTTAAGTCTGTGTCTTAAACAATATATCATATAATCTATTTCTAAAGGTAGCTTGTGTCAGTATTTTTAAATTATCTGGTAAGGAGTTATACGTATTAGCAATATTACATGAATAAGATCTTTCAAAAAAAGTTGTTTTATGAAGTGGCGGCGTTATGAAGTGCTCTTTGCGTACATTAACACTGTGAACGTCAGTTCTAAATTTAATCTTGTTAAACAAATATAGAAGAGTCTTTAAATGAATTATTTTATGGAACAAACAGCTTGCATGCAACAACCTTCTATTTTTCATATTTAACCATTTGAGTTCTGTAAGTTTATATGATATGCGTTGATATTTTCTAATTCCAAAGATTAATCGAAGACAAGAGTTTTGAATACTCTGAATTCTCTTAACATCACTCGCATCCAAGCACGGACCGTAAATACAGTCACAGTAGCTGAATTGAGATAATACTAGAGACTCGCATAACATAATTTTAATTTTGCGGTTTAAGCTATATCTATGATTGAATATCAGCCTTAATTGAACGTAAGCTTTTTGAATTAAAGTTGAAATATGTTTTTTAAACCGAAGATTTGAATCAATTCAAAGACCAAGATTTTTTACACATTCTGAAACAGGCAAACGCGAGTTATCAATTTGAATAGAAATTTCAGGTAAAGCAGCTTCTCTCAATTTAGGCTTACCAAAAAGAATATTAGAATTTTTTTTTTAATTAATTGACAGACCATGTTTTCCAGAATAGTTGATGAGTTTATGAATATCAGAGTTAACTTTTTCATTAGCTATAGCAACATCCGAGGAATCGAAAGTAAACAAAAGTTGTGTGTCATCAGCATAAAGATGGTATTCACAGTTATCTAAACAACTTTTCAAATTAAAAGTATACAAAATGTATAATAATGGTCCAAGGATAGATCCTTGAGGTACACCTGATACAATAGGTAGAGGATGTGATTTGTGTTCTTTTAATATAACAGTTTGGGTACGATTGGTTAAATATTTATTAATTAATTCAACGGAGCTATCATTAAAACTCATACAGTTTAGTATTGCCAATAGTACATTATGACATATTGTATCAAATGCCCTGGAATAGTCAATCATAGCAAAAAGACACAATTTGTTGTCATCCACAGCTTTCATTATTGTATCAATAATATTGAGGAGTGCAGTTGTGCAGCTATGATTTGGTCTGAATCCTGACTGTAATTCCGGCAATATTTTATGCTGAACCACATATAAACGAATTTGTTCGGCCATAACATTTTCCAAAACCTTTAATAAACATGGTAGAATGCTAATAGGGCGAAGATCTTTATATTCTTTTGGATCTTTAACTTTTGGTAAAGGGATAACATTAGCACTCTTCCACGCTTCAGGAAATACACTATTAAGCAAACAAAAATTTACTATGTGTGTAATAAAAGGAATTATAAATGGACAACAATACTAACATCCTAATATTAATACCATCCGATCCCGTAGCATTTGACTTGATACCAGAGACAATTTTAATAATTTCAACATCCTCAACGGCTTTAAAAGTAAATTACGTATTGAGGTTTTTATAAATATTATTACTATAAAAATTAATTAATTCATCGTTCGAGCTGGTCATACTTGCTACATGAACAAAAGATCGATTAATTTCACCAACATCCGCCAAGCTGGGGGGAATTTCGCTATAGCTTTTATTATAAACATTCATTATTTTTAATTCCCTCCATATAACAAAATTATTAGTGGAATTTTCTCGACATTTAAATTCTAAATATGCCTTTTTTTCACTTTTAATCGCCGCAGTAGTTAAGTTACGCAATGATTTGTAATAGTCCCTATGTGTCACCCATTTAGCGGGAAAGAAAGCAAACACGATAAAACAAACGAAAATGGTTCCTTTTTAATCGACTTTGCAGCGGGCAGAGATATGAAAATAAAAGGTACTTTCTTTAAAAGGAAAGAGATACATAAAGAAATATGTGCTTGACGGAAGGAGTAGAAACCAAATTGATCACGCGCTGTAAGAGGAAGCAGAAATGCACATATAATAACTAATGTAGAGAGCTGCAGAGGGGTAAATTACGACACAGACCATTTCTCAGTAAGGGTAGAATATAAGCAAGAAGGAACACGTTGCCTCCTTTCACTCTAAAGTGCTTTAGAATGAGAGGGGACAACAATCTGTCCGTACCCCGGAAAGGACAAATAGTACGTCAAATTGACATCAAGGCACCCTAACACGGACTATACAAAATTTTAGAAATGGGAAAGCCGGGGCTGGTAGCTCAGTGGTAAGCATCCTAGCTACTAATCCTAAGGTCGCGAGTTGGATTCCCGGTGAGGTTTTTAAAAATAAAAAAAAGTGGATAAAAACCTCTGCAGAATGCTATCATTCGGAAATGATGTAAAGCCATGGGTACCATGTTACTACGATGTGTAGCATGTAAAAGATCCCTTGCTAGGGTTGGAACTCCTTAGTCTCGGCAAAATTCTAAGTAGGACTTTGACCATATGACCAAAGCAGTCGGTGTCTAAGATACCTGGTACTCCACTTGCCTAGACCTTGTCCATAGCCAACAAACAAACAAAAGAAATGGGAAAAATAAACGAATGGATTCTAGTCCACTTAAACAACAACAAATTAAGAAAAAAAATTGTAGAAATATTAGAGCAGAAATTAGATAAAATTGAATTAGCAACAAATATAGATGAACAGTGGTGACGGATTAGGGAAGCAATTAATGGAACTGAGAAGGTAATGCAGGAACTAAAAAAACTAAATAGAAAAGAATGCTTTGATGGGCAATGGTTAGAATCACGTCAAAGAACTAAATTCAAAGAAAAAAAAGCTGGTGTGATAGACGCACACAACTTCCTTTTACAATGATCTTATAATTAGCCAACAATTTGATTATTTATTTTTAAGCATTTGTTAAAAAATTTCAAAAATTACAATTTCTACAGACACCGTACAAAAGAGAATGTTAGTTGAAGCGACAAATCTTCCATTTAAAATAGGAGTTATAAAAATAAAGAAATAAAAACAAAGATCCATTTTTAAAGGTATTCAACTGGAAAATCACCTATCTTACATCAATACACATTAAAAATGTAATAAAAATGTAAAGTTTGAAAAAACCGTTAAAAACCGTTAGAGCCGTTTAAAAAAAATAGAAAAAACTGAAAAATCACAAGAGTAAACATCATAGTTCCGGTTATGGGATTTTCTTCAAAAGCTACACAAAGTACACAAAACTTATATATGAAGTTTGAACGCCATACCTCTTTTCGCTTTTAATATATTCTGTTCACACACACACAGACACACAGACAGATCAATGAACAGAAACATGCTTTTTGGGTTTAGGAGACTCTAAAACGTGAAGATCTGTTGAAAACTCACTTTCGAATTTTTGGAGTTTATCCAATACTTCCTTTAGTGTAAAAGGAAGTAAAAAAATGTTTCATACAATGGAGATAAGGAAATAAAAAGGAATATGATGAAACCAGAACCAGGTCAAAACAACTTTTTAGGCAGAAAAAGAGTGTATACTATGCAGAGAACGTAAGTAGAATAGAAGAATAGTACAAAAGCAATCAAATAAGGGACTTTTATAGCGAAGCAAAGAATAAGAAAAAGTGCAAGAGCAGGACAGTTTACTGTAAAAACAAGGAAGGAAATATGTGAGAGAAGAAAAAGAAATAATCATAGAACGATGGAAAGAACATTTCAACGAGTTATTAAATGCACGTAGTGAGGAAGGTCAAGAACATATGGCGTTAGAAGAAGAAGGAACAACTATGGAAGAAAAACAAGAGCTCCCAAGTTAAGAGGAAATAATGCAAATAATACAGAACATAAAAAACAATAAAAATCCAGGGCAGGATAAGATGCATGGAGGAATAATCAAATATTGAGGAGAAAGAATGCAGGCTAAAATATACTCTCTGATAAAACACATATGAGACTAAGGTAAGCTGGGTTAGATCGTCATAATTTAGCGTCAGGAATTTGTGCTAGCGTGTTGTACAGACCTTTTAGAGACACCCATTATAAACATATATCGTCGTGTAAATATTTTTGACAAAATGAGTACTTTATTTTAAAAATGGTTAGATATAAAAAATCTATTAACTTGTTTCGAATTTTTAGCTGGGACTTTGAACTGTTTTGGTTGCATCGTGAGCATAATGTCAAGATCGCTCGTTTCAAAAATGATAACAGTAGAAGAGTCTGGAAAAGTATTTTCTCTCATTATTGTTTGTGAAACTCTCTTTTCATTAGTTGGGTCGCCCATTTATGCATATATGTATACCAACAGCCTAGCTACCTTTCCAGGACTATTCAATTTTGTATCTGTTGGAGTTTTTTCTTTTGAAATTATACTTAGCGGGTAAGTTCTGACATACAGTTTTCAATGCTAGTTTGATGGTGTTTCTGTTTTAGATTTATAATATTTATGCATGGCAGGCATCACTGACGCATGGAGGGATGGATACCGTTTAGAAAATGTACAAATTTATTTATCGCATTTCATATGGTAATGTACTATATATCTACACTCAAAATCGTTGAGTAAAGTGGCATTATGCATCATAGCAACCATTACATCATAGCAACGGTGATTCGTTTTACGTTTGGCAATACTGGAGTATATTGTTGCTGGCAGTGTCAGTCTATTTCATATGAGCAGTTACCAGTTTAGGTTTTGCGTCAGTCTCCGTCAAAACTGGCTTAAAACCTAACCTGCTAACCTCGAATTTGGCATTGACTTACAGTGCCATCAACATTACACTTCAGTACTGCCAAATGCAGAACATCAAATTGAACTGTTTATTGTGTCTCAGTACACAAAAAAAGTTCTGTTCGGCTTGGTTATGTTTTGACATTTATGTTACTTTTATAGAAAAATTTAATATTTTACATTTCTATATGAAATGCGATAAAATCGTATACGGACGCATTAGAAAATGGTTTTATTGAACTCGTATGGTTGGTTAAATACTCGCTAACGCTCGTGCTCAAACCAACCATACTTGTTACTGTTCTAAACTTGTTGCGTAATATACCTTTACCGAGTTTTTCTTCCACAATGAAGACTGTTAAAAGTAAAACTATTGGCTCACCAACGTTCAAATTATTATTAAAATATATAAATGCAACATACAGTGGTATCAATGAAGATAATAATGACTGTAACTGTAAACCCTCGCAATTAACTGATTAAAACTGTATAACGACGACTTACTTGATAAACAACATATTTATGGCTAAGTTATAGAAATAATCCATAGTTACGTTGCTGTTCAATTTACTGTCTCATTTTAGAATTAATTACAAAAAACTATTTACTAGAGATAGTACATTGAAGTGCCAGTCAATTTGTGTCAAGTAATTGTACACATGTTTACGCAATATCTTTGACAATTCGTTTTTAGGTTTGTTGCGTGTAATAATATGAGCTATATAAAAAAATTGAGGTAAGTGGCTACTTTTATTACGAAATCTGATCGTCTTGAATTAATAATTAAAATATAATTTGTAAAATTAATAGACTGTACAATAAACTCCCTCAAATAGAAACAGCCTTAATAAAGGTTTTATTTGTTCTAACGTGATTGTTTTCCACAGTTTTGCTATTTTTTGAAGCAATTGGGGTACTGGCCGTAGTGAATTCTCCCGATACAGTTATTTTTGGAGTTATATTCTCAAAAACTGCTTTATAAAAAGGCCTTGTAGGTTATGTAAAGTAACATATTTGTTTCAACTGGCAATTAACTTGATAGGAATAGGAAAGGCAATACAACCGTTCGAACAAAAAAAATCACATGCATTTCCTATTGCCATCAATGGAAATTATTGCTTAGTTCATATATTTAGGGAAGCCAATACGTATTATTTCCCAGTTCACAGCTATATTGAAGTTCTAAAATTGCACCAGCGAAGAAATTAGTTCTGTGATAAAAATTTTAAACTACAGGGATAGTAGAATCTTGTGAAATGACAACAAGGACTATAATCGCTTGTCTCGTTCAATTGCTTGAATGTTCAAAACAATTCAAGAACGGCTCCGAAACTGTGAAGAATGCATCACGGCCAAGGCCAGCAAACCGTGTAATCATGAAGAGAACATTAGAATTGACCAAAAAAAGATCATTTTACAATGTAAAACGTGTAAAACTTGTGGATTACAACTAAGCTTGCGTAGCATGCGTATGCTTCGTTATGTAGAAGAGCAAGCTGCCTTTTTAGACTTTACAGTGACTGGTGGTGAACCTTGGGATCATATTTTCAACCAGAACGCAAAAAATTGTGGAAAGAATTATGTCAATGATCATCGCCGGGACGGAAAAAATTAAACTGACAAAAAGAATAATAATAGAAGTTTATATAGTGCAGGGAAAGCAAAATCAGATCGCGGAAATAAATAGAAGAGTCAGACTGAGTTGGGCTGCATTTTCTAAACTTAAAGACATTCTGAAAAACAAAGAAGTGCCAAACTGTATGAAGAGAAAAGTATATGACTCTTGTATATTGCCGGTTATGACATATGGGTTAGAGACTATGACCCTAACAGAGAAAAGTGCTGCAAAGCTGAGAATAACGCAGCGTGCCATGGAGAGATCTATGCTTGGCATTAGTCGTAGAGACAGGGTCAGAAATGTAGAAATTAGAAACCAAACCAAGGTAACTGACATTATGCAACGTGTCGCAAGACTAAAATGGAGTTGGATAGGGCATGTGGCAAGAAAAGACTCTGAAGAATGGTCAAATCTAATAATGCAATGGAGACCTAGAGCATACAAAAGAAGCGTTGGAAGGCCACAGAAAAGATGGACCGACGACATAAAGGCATTTGCAGGAAAACGATGGCATGAAATTGCACAAGACAAAATAACTTGGAGAAATCTAGGGGAGGCCTACGTCCAGCAGTGGACGGACCAAGGCTGAAGAAGAAGAAGAAGAAGAAGGGTACAATAATCAATAAATCTAGTCAAATACAAATTCAACCTAGACATATAAAAGCGACAGGGATCACTGTCAAAAGGTTCATTATGATAATACTAGTCCTCATTGTTTTCTAGAAACCAAGGCAGTGATTAAAAAATTAATAGAGTTTCTGAACATCCTATACATTCCCTAGATTTAAATGGCCTACATTTTGATGACGATGAAAGTGTGAAAAATCCGGTGCATGAGTGGTTTCGCATAAAACCAAAAGCATTTTTCTATGATGAAATTGGCGCTTTAGTTAACAAATGCAAAAAGTATATTGTGAAGTAGGGATATTATACATAATAAAAGAAAACGTTGTTTACTTAGTTTGTGTCTTAAATAAACAGTTTTAAGCGCATTCCAGATTTTATTCGAAGCAACCTCTTATTTTATAAATTAAGTACAAACAAAACGGGTGTCTATAAATGACTAAGTAATAAACGACCGTCACTATTGAGGTCGAAGAACTCTACGGAAAAGCAAAAGAGGGCGGTATTTCAACGTGTAAACCACGCCAGAGGCGAAACTCTGCTGAAGAGTCCACACTGCCCAATCCCGGAAGTCGTTTGTTCCTAATGACAATGGCCGTGAAAGCCTCCGAAAGCATATCTATAAACGACGTGTAGAATGTTGCCATAACCCTTACAGCTCTGTAGGAATAATTCTCAACTAAAAATAATACCATTAAGTAGTAGAGCAAAAGAAAATTGGCATCAAAAACGCTTAAGATATCTCAAGCACAACACACTTATGGCTACAATATTTTAAGATTCCTAGAAAACTCCCTTCATACATTTTAAATAATAGAATGCAGTGGTAAATAGCTAATAATATGATAGCAGAATCTCGCAATTACAGCAAGTTGTTCTGCCAGAAGTCGAAGATAGATTAGTTGTTTCGGATTCTTTCTTTATGGCAATGCACCGGCCCACACTGCTTTAATTTCTAAAACTGTCATGTGTAACTGAAACTGACTAGAAATGAGTCACCCCCGTAGAGGCCAGATTTTAACAATTAGCTTTAATATAATGAAAAATGGATAGCGTTACTAGAAGACGATATTAAAAAATAATAATAGTATATTTTTGCGGAACTACCGAAAATAACATTTTCTATAAGTGGGAGAATAGTTTGGTATTGTTTTCGAGTTTCAGAAAAAGCTTTACGGCTGCAAACGCGTTTCGACCGCAAACGTTTTTCGTTCGCAACAGTTCCTATAATTCACACTCCCCTTTATTTTTTTCAAATTATGACGGTCGACGGAAAAATTTAGTATGCACGAAAACTGCTTTTTATGGCCTTGCCTGATTGCTTGCCTCGGCTATCGCCTCGAACAGCAGATATCGTTTATAAAAAGTTAACTTTTCGGCCTAGATACGTAAATAACTATTGTTTGCAACTGTTATTGCCAAATGGTTGCTAATTTCTGGAACATTTTTAATACAACTATAAATAATATTAGTCCCCATGTTCAAAGGAAATTAAATAGACTTCACAATGTGTTGAAGATCTGATTTGCGATGGGGTAATCAATTACACATTCCATATACAGTGTGGAGTGGAAATTAAGTAGCGCATAAATTCATTTGTTTTAAATGACATCAATATTTTTTTTAATGAAAACTTAGAATTCATCTCGGCCTTGCAGTCGGACCCGGGAAGGGTCGTCAGGGTTGATTTCCATTGCCCTCGATAAAATCCACAGAAATGCTCACACGGCCAACCTGATGCTTGAATTCGTTCTCGAATTAACTATCACCCAGGATGTCGTCCTCCTCGTATTTAACTACGAAACTACCTGTAATGGAGAAACAACTCTGCAGCATCGAGTTTTACTCCTAAAGACAACAGCAATCAACTTTTCATACATTCCATAATCATCATAACATCAATAACATATCAATAAAGCGATTTTCTATTCAATATTCACATCCAATACCCATCTTTTCGTCCTGCAAGGTGCTTTGCTTTCAACAGTAAGATCTTTTCTCTTTTGTCCTGTAAAGCGTTATGCTTTCAACAGTTTGTCCTGTAAAGCGTTACGCTTTCAACAGTTTGTCCTGTAAAGCGTTATGCTTTCAACAGTTTGTCCTGTAAAGCGTTACGCTTTCAACAGTAGGCTCGTTTTCTCTTTTGTCCTGTAAAGCGTTATGATTTCAATAGTTTGTCCTGTAAAGCGTTACGCTTTTAACAGTTTGCTCTGTAAAGCGTTATGCTTTCAACAGTTTGTCCTGTAAAGCGTTATGCTTTCAACAGCAACCCGAAAAATTTTTTTTGACGTCATCCTGCAAAGCGTTGTGCTTTTAGCAGCCCTCGTATAATCAACAGCAACCTTGCAAAGCGTTATGCTTTAAAACATTGCAAAAAGCAATACTACTATTTCCATTTACAAAGAATACCACCGTAAAACGTTCTGCTTTCAACGAATTGGTTTCTCATCAGTTTCACAGCAAGCAAAAATGCTCCAAAGTTTCACAGCAAGAATTTTTTTTTAATCGGTATCACAGCAAGCAAAAATGCTCACAAGTTTCACAGCAAGAATTTTTAATCAGTCTCACAGCAAGCAAAAATGCTCACAAGTTATACAGCAAGAATTTTAACAATGCTCAGAATTTTCACAAAATGCACACACAATTTTAACAATGCTCAGAATTTTCACAAAATGCTCACACAATTTTAACAATGCTCAGAATTTTCACAAAATGCTCACACAATTTTAACAATTCTCAGAATTTTCACAAAATGCTCACACAGCCCTTTCTACTCACCGTTACTGAGTACTTAGTCTTGGGAATAACTAAACTAACTAAATAACTTAGTCGGAAAATTCTCCTGGCTAAAATTCTCCTGGCCAAGTTCGGACCATATCTTTCCCAACTATTCTCTTCCGGGTAGTAGCCAAGTTCTGAATTTCCAACCGATCGTTAGGTAGAAGCTACAGCACTTCAAACGGACCTTCATATTTTCGCTCGAGCTTGGATAAATGCGAATTTCCGGAGGGATGGAAAATAAAGTCGCCCACATTTATTGTTTTGTTGGTTCTTCTAGTCTTATCAAATCGTCGCTTAGAATAATCTGCTTGTTTTTTTTGTACGCTCGTATGCCAGAGCTCGGTCATTTTCCAAATTAGTATTAGTTTCTTTTGGCAACATAAATTCTGTCAAGGATCCTATTTCAGGTAAACTACTGTTTTGACCGGTTAGTAAGTAAATAGGTGAAAATCCTGTGGTTTTATGAATAGTAGTATTTAAAGTTACTTGTAATTTAGAAACACTGGTCGACCATTCTGACTTATTTTGAATTTCTGTCCTTAATAAATTTAGTACTGTTGAAACATATCTTTCCACCTGTCCGTTGCCACGGGGTGCACTTTTTGCTATAAGATGTTGCTTGATCCCTAATTTTGTCAACAATTCTTTCACAGTTTTATCAGTAAAATTTGTGCCTCGATCAGAAATAAGCCGTTTAGTAGTTCGGAAAATATTAAGATAAATTTGTAACACATTATTCATTTCTGGGCCTGAGAGTGTTTTTAAGGGAATCAAGAACAAATATTTAGTAAACGCATCGATAAGTAGAAGGATGTGTTTGTAACCGTCAGGTGTTTCAGGAAATGGCCCAACGCAATCGGCATGTAAAGTGTGAAAAGGAATTGGAATTTTATTATTTGGATGCAACAGTCCCTGTTTCGCTCCACTATACTGTTTACTAGCTATACACTTTAGACAATGATCGCAGTACTTTTTCACAAAGTTTGCCATTCCTGGAAACCAAAAATAATGATTGATCTTAGCAAACGCCTTGTCGGGGCCTATGTGACATTGTTCGTCATGGAACAGGCGTAACAATCCAAGGCGACTGCCCTTAGGTACAAAGGCACGATACATAGGTGGATCTTGCCCCGGACTAATTTTCCTAAACAAAACGTCGCCTTGACAAAAATAATCGTGGGTCAGCTTCCCTTCCATTAATTTTGTTTTGATATCCTGAGTTTCAGGATCATTAAGCTGGTTTATTTTTAACCAATTCTTAGTACTGATAACATTCACAGATTTAAATTTAGTTTGAGTCTGGTTCCTACTGAAATAATCGACGTGTTGTATGTATTTGCCTTTTCGATACTCAATTTCAAAGTCAAAATCTTGTAGATACATCCACCAGCGCGCTACCCGTGGAAGTAAATCATTTTTATTTTGGGAGAGTTTTAAAGAATTACAATCGGTAACGAGCTTGAAACGTACTCCTAACAAATAAACACGAAAATGTTTAATTGCATAAAATACGGCTAATGTTTCGAGCTCGTACGAACTATATTTAGATTCGTCTGTTGACGTTCGCCTTGAGAAATATGAGACAACTTTTAATTGCTTATCGTGTTGTTGAAATAAATTAGCACCAAATCCTAAAGCGCTCGCGTCAGTGTGCAATTCAGTTTTGAGGTTTGGGTCGAAAATAACCGGTAATGGTCTGCTACTAAGATGGGCACAAACATAACTTTTTGCAACTTCTTGATCGTTAGTCCAAACGAAGTTTTTATTAGCTTTTGTTAACTTAGTAATACATGCAGTTCGCAAAGCAAACTCTGGAATGTATTTTCTAAAATACCCAGCCAAACCCATAAACTGACGGACTTCTTTTACATCTCGCGGATCGGGGGCATCTAGCAGCGCCTGTACTTTGGCTTTTCCCGGTCTTACGCCCTCTTTGGAAATTTCTTGGCCGAGATAATGAATAGTGGTTTCAAAGAATCGGCATTTTTTAATATTTAGCGAAAAACCTGCTTCGGCTAACGCACGCAAAACACGTTCTAATTTTTCCAAATCTTCTGAAATGGTATCGCACGAAACTAATAAATCATCGAAATACACAAAAACATCTTTATCTTTTAATTCTTTTAGGGCATTACTTACAGCACGCTGAAGAGTGGCCGCACCATTCGAAAGACCATAAGGGACGCGCAAATATTCGTATGGTCCATCGGGAGTAACAAAGGCAGTTTTCTCTATTGACTCTTTTTCAATTGGTATTTGATGAAAAGCCGCAGCCATATTAAGACTGATATAGTACTGACATCCTTTTAACCGATCGATCTGATCATCAATCCGCGGCAGGGGAAACGGTCTTTAATCGTTATTCGATTAAGTGCTCTAAAATCAACACACAAACTACTAGTTCCGTCCTTTTTATGAACTAAAAGGACCGGACTAGCGTATGGCGAACTGCTCTCACGAATTATTCCATTTTTTAAGAGGTCCTCTATGATAGTTTTGACTTTTTTTTTCTCACACAGAGCCATTCGATAAGGGTTGTACCTGATAATTTTGTTTTCCTTGAGCCGAATAGACAGCTTAGCGGTTTTTATGGCTTTGACAGAATTACCGGTTGTAAAAATGTCACCGAAGTCGCTCAATAATTTTAGTAAATCAACCATATCTTTGTCTTTTAATGGGGTATTAATTAATTTAGGTGAAATTGAAATTCGATTAATATTCTTAACAGCTGATCCAAAATCATCCCCAAACCAAAGTCGAGTTCCCTGCGAATCGGTACAAATCTTCACACCTTTATAATTTAACAAATCACGCCCCAGAATAACATCTGGTGACATTGCGGAGTCATCCACAACATAAAAAACAACCTCAAACGCGGTACCATTTTTTTCAATAAGTAAAGAAGTTTTTGCGCGGGTCGGAATCAAGTTACTACCAATGCCTTTTAATAGTATAACGTAACTTGGTTCCAAACGGCAGTGTAACTTCTTGAATATTTTTTCTGAAATAAGACTGCATTCGGCACCTGTATCAATGAGACAATTAACATTTAAATTTTGAATTTGGAAAATAGTAGAAAAATCTTTGTCCAAAGTGACACAAAAATAATTCACGCCTAGTCAAATATTAGGTTTGCGGTTAGAGCCAGTCAAGTTTCTGTCACGCCTATCCTTTGCAAAACATTTGTCACTATTGTGCCCAAATTTACCTCAGAAATCACAAACAACAGGATGAGGAGTCATTTTCTTTGAAGAGTCGCTTGTCGAGGCTTTTAAATTTAATGGTTCGCGACAACTGCGACTTAAATGACCGGGTTTGTTACAGTTATAACAGAGCTTCATTGACTTGGAATCTTTGGTTTCAGAAAATGGGTATGAACGCTTGGTTGACAGATTTTCGCGTTTAAATAGTTTAAATAATTGTCAAGCAAACGCAACAAGTCAGGGATTGAATGAACGTTGCTGTTAAAAGCTGCAGTTTTTACATGAACATCTTTTATGTCGCCAATTACAATTTCTAATATTTGGTCATCAGATAAATTAAAATTTTAAAAGAGTGACCTTTCGTCTGGCATACTCACAGTAAGTAGTGGCTGCATCACTCGAATAGAAGCTGGCTTTGCGCAATTTTTCGCTTAAATTCTTTTTCGGTGGATACAAATTCTCAAAATCCGCTTTGAACTGCGTCCAATTTTTGATCTCCGGCTCCCACGCCGAAAGCCAATCTCGCGCTTCCCCGACCAACCCACTGGAAGCTCGTGCAAGCTGTTCAACTTCGGTCCATTTAAAAGTGGATCCTAATTTCTCGATTTCTTGACACCATCTTACAGCTCCGTCGTTATTTACCGCTGGATCAAATCGTGGAACATCAACGGCAGTGACAGGAATAGGAACTGCTGGACGATGCGAATTCTCCTTGATTTCCTTCAAAGTTTCGGCCAAAATTTGCGTTAACTGTTCCATTTTCACGCACAACTCGAACTAATTATCACACGTAAGCGATCCCACTTCTGATATGAGATTTATCTCCAATTAAAAGGGTAAATTAAACACAATACGCCCTGTTCAACCACTGCTCTTTATTTTCACGAGTTTTCAGCTACAAGTCAAACCCCAGAAATGAATATTTGAACAGAAATCTCGATACTAATAACTTCTAGTTTTTATGAGGTTTTACACCACTAAACAAAACAGTCAGGGTGTGAACGCCGCCCCGCCCAATTAGCCGCAAGGAATTTGGAATTCGTCTCGGCCTTGCAGTCGGACCCGGGAAGGGTCGTCAGGGTTGATTTCCATTGCCCTCGATAAAATCCACAGAAATGCTCACATGTATATGTTTTCATTTCCTACCGCTTCAAGTTTTAATATGTTTTCAACGAACATTATAAAAAAGTTAGAAACATTGTCTTAGTTCATATAGTAAAGATGATTAAAATTAACAGAGTAATTCTAGTTAAAACAAAAAACTTATTACTGTTTAGTTTTTTACTTTGACCATAATTCCAAGTACATTAGGTTTTTGTATTAAGTTCAGGCAATTAGCTTCATTATCGGACATTTAGGGTCATTTTTAGTTTTTTTTAATGTAACCTAGTCAACATGTCATACCGTTGAAAACAGATTAAAACATGCTACCGAAATAAATTAAAAAAATCTGTAAAAGGCTTTACCCAGAACTTCCCTCGTCGAAATTGTGACACTAAATAATTTTAAAAATCAAATTAAGTTAGCAGTAAAAATATCTTCACCTTTGTAATAAAATAATAAATTTTCAAATAAAAAAAAACGTTACCGGTGGTCGAATTCGAAAGGCACGCGGACCGCGTGTGCAGCCCCACAGCCCCAACGTTTTGTGAGGATACTGTAAGGGACTGGGCAATTTCTACCTGCGCCACGAAGCACAGATCTTTCGAATTCCTGAGTCGCAGCTATATTTAGTAACGCGCTAATTTGTGCCCTTTTTTGTATCGTAAAACATTTATTCTGTATATATTGGCCCCCATTGTTGGTAAGAATAAAGCCGCACTATGTAAAAATTATTATTATTATCTACTACTAAGTTAAATGAAAAATAAGCAAAATTTTATTTTTTTAATGTGCTTACCCTGTCTACATATATTTGTCTGAAATTTTCCCGGTTTCATTCCAGGTATATAGGTACATAATGTGTATACAAAATATCGTCTTCCTCTGACAAATATTAGTTATACCGCCAAAAGGCAGACAGACAGACGGAATTGAGAAAACCTGTTTTTCGTCATCTAGGGACCTTCTTCTTCTTCTTCCTCTTATTGTAGGCCAGTGGCCTGTTATAGCCACAAAGTGGTTCTATGAGCCCTCTTTGCCCTTAGGCCGGGTAGGTGGCTAGCCTTGCCCGTCGAAATTGAGGAAGAGTTCCCTTATTAGGGGTTAACGACTACCACAGATGTTAGCGTGGTAGCCGGGGAGCGTACGATTTTTAAAATCCATCTAGGGACCTTGAAACGTTAAGATCTGAAGAAATCTCCGAATGTGATTTTTTCGTGATTACAATACTTCCTTCGTCTTTCAGAGGGAAGTAAAAATAAGTTTTAATTTTAACAAATATTGATGACGTCATAACATTTAAAACAAATGATATAAAAATCTGAAAATGAATAATATATGCGTTTCAATTTGAATCGCTACACCCCTTTGAGACTTTTTCCTGTAAACGAACATTAACTAAGGTACGAAATTTATACACTACTTAATTCCACATTGTAAAAAAAGATGTTTCGCAAATTGGCACAGTTTCATATCCTGAATAACATTATATAATAATGTTTCCTACAAACGCTGGATTTGTGTGATATCGATCTTACCTCGCAATTCGTATGTTTGAGATTCACTGGAATGTAAATATAGGTTACAACGTACAAGGCCAACGTAATCGCGCGAGTGGATACAAATAGTCTGGTTGGTAAAACTGGTGCTACTTGAATGCTTTCAGTTGTATACAACCATTTATATATATAATAGTGGTATTTGCTTCGGCTTACTTACTTTTAGTGCCTCTATAATATGAATTTGTTCATTTCAATTTCAATTTTAAGTCTCAGTGGTAAATCCCGCCTTTTTTCATGAAATTTGAATTACCTACTTGAAGGAAGAATATTTTAAAAGGATGTAGGCGGATGTAGCTAGTTAGAAAAAAAGTAACATGTTTTTCAATATATGCGTTAATATGAAGACATGCCATTAATCAAAGCTACTATTCATTGCTACGTTTAAGGTAAGGCCACTTGGAATTATATTTAGATTTTAAAATGCGCACATTGATGATCAGCAAGTTTTAAACAAAGCTGGCGCGAATTCATTTTTTAAGATTATATGTTTCAGTGCCATTCGCAGATAAACAGGAAATGGATATAAAAATCGAGTAGTTAATTATATATAATATATTAAGTGCCCTGAAAGTTATCAGTTTTGCACGTACTTGACATAAGCATGTTGTTTTCAATATCATGCTTTGTAAACAAAATCCTGTAAGTAGGTAGCATTTTAGTTTTTGCAAGAAAAGGAAATTAACAGATTAATTACTAATATATCTTAAACGATTATTCGCATTTGGAAAGCCAGCTGTTCATGTGATAATCTTTTAAACAAAAGCGGAAAACTGCATTGCGAACAATGAATGGGTTGTGCGTTTGTATAACAAAGAGAACGAAGTGCGCATGGTGATAGTGCATTTTATTACATAACACAATAATATAGAGAATACAAAAGCGAATTCTGATGTGGTGCAACAATAACTGTACTAATAAAATTTATAGTAACAAGCTATGAACTGAGATATTGTTAAGAACAGGATCGGTAGTCGCAAAAGTGAAATAGTGTTGATTTTATATAAAATGTATTTAATGCGGTTGAAATACGACGGTACTTGAGATTTTAATGCTTACCTTGAAACCTTTTAAAGAAACAAACCAATGAGGAAAAGATATGAATTAATATTTAATCTTATTAAATTTTTTGTTCATTTAATTCGAAAACATTCCTGTGTATACGGTTATAATCTTTGTCCGTGTGATTATAGTGCAAGGATGTTGAAAGATGTGTTATATATTTAAATGGTTTACAAAGCAATCAAAAACTAGTTGAAAAATATTCATTAACGATGCAATTTGAGAACAAATTAAATAAGTAAGTTTTTAAATTGAATTTTTACTGACTTGTGTATAATTTTACACAATTTTATCAAGCAATACTAATACCATTGTCTAAATATAATTAGACAATGCTCATACTGTGCCATGTAAAATCAATAACCATGATTTATATTGCGGGCAACACTATATAAATCCATTGTATAGAATTATTAACACACTAGATTTTGAGCCCACAGCATATGTGGTCTTATTCTAATTAAATTATTTTTGCATTTTAAAAATTGAATTATACATAAAAACGTCTTGAACGTCTTTAACAAAGAGCGCACTGCAAAAAAAACTCTTTCTAGATCGAATTCGGGTTGAAGAATGTTCAAAATTATGTACAAAATGGGTAAAAAATACTTTAATGCGGCGAATAATACTAAAATACTGAAACAGTAAAAGGAAACAGTAATGCGAATTGCATTAGTTCGCAACGAAAAACCGTCGGAGTCGGTGGGAATCGAACTTGCACGCCTAAGCGGAATTTGATTGTTAGCCACACGCTTCGTGGGCTACACTTAATTCTGCTGCCTGGTGTATTTGATTATTGGTACAATTGTCTAAATGATGATATTTTTCTTTATCCAATTTACATGTTCTAAAAATCTCCTCATTTAGACAACTGTAAAAGAATATTTGCAGGATTTTTCTAACAGAAATTCACTAACCGGGCTAGATTCGAATTTCTAGAAGCCATTTAAATAGAAATTAATTAGAATTGAAAAATATTTCTCCTAAAAAGCGCCTTGCATAGAAAGCGTAAAATTTATGCAAACATACTAGTTTTCGGTAAATAATTAAAAATCTAAAGAACTAATTAACATTTTATATCATTTTTTTTAATTATAAATCTGTAAAGTCGTCACATAAAAAAATAATTTTAATATTAAGTCTTGATATGTGAAATTTTAAAAAATTGAAAAATTAATTTTTAGCTGAAGTTAAAAAAAATTGTTGTTTTCTGGCCTTGAGATTGTCCAGTTAGCTAAAGATAACACACCCTAAAAAAACTCCTTGAAATCTTATTTAATTTTCTAAAAATAGCACTTTTTGGATTTTGACAATTTCGAAAAACTCCATTTTCTAAATAAGTAAAAATCACTCGGTATATATGATAGGGGCTAAATAGGTTTTCAGACAAGCACAAATTATGGACGTAAAATGTATTTTTGAAAAATTAAAAATAAAAATGTTTCCCATATGCCGACTTTTTGGCGGATACTGCAGAAGTGTTGCCTTGTTAGGGGTTAACGACTACTACAGGTGTCAGTATGGTAAGCGGGGAGTGTACGATTTTTAAACTCTAGAGTCGTCAGAATTCGAACCCGGGCGGCCGTGGCCGCCCGAAAGGCGCAAATTTAATCGCTGGGCTACCCACTTACCTAGTTGTCTAATCAAAGACATAAATCAATAATGAACAACTGCAGGCTTACGGGAACGAACACGTCGCTTTGAAAAAATCGGCTGTGAAAAGCTAAAACAATTGCTATCGGTTCATTATTTATGTATTTATTTATTTTTAATTCGTGAAAATGTTAAACATACTTCGTATAACACAGAGAGTATGCATAATTATTTACAATGTAATTTGTAACATTAAAAAAGTATATACGCTTTGAAAACTCATCTGTGGAATAAATAATTTCTTTAAAGCTTAATTGTTCCACGAAACTCATTGGCTCCTTTTAATTCTGTGAAAATCGGTGTATATGTTTTTATTGTTCCTTGTTTCATATTGGTGTGCGGGATAATTGTAGGAGCCTTGATAGTTTTTAGTAAGAAGCAAGAATTTATAAAGATAAAGATATGGCAAAGTTCAAATGCCAAGCATTTTGAACTGATTTCTACAATCATCCCGAAAGCCGAGTTTCGCTAATATGAGTACAGCTCTTCTTTGAAAGTCCATAATGTGTGACCAGTTTAGTGTGGGGTCTAAATAAACTCCGAGAAATTTAGTCTTTTCCAGATTTGCAAATACTGGAATAAACGAAATTGGCCTATAACTAGTAATTTCATCAGCAGGACCTTTTTTTTAAATGATGTAACTTTGATGTAAATTTTTAGACATTCAGAGATAATATTTTGGGATTGCATGGGTAACTTTCTTATCATTCAAGATGGCGATTTGGTTAAATGGGCAATGTTTTGCAGTTTGATATGCTAATTTAAAATCTGTTTGAAAAAGTTCAAAATGTTGAACTAGTGAGAAGTTATTAAAAAAAACTGAAAACTGTCATTTTCTTGTATGTCAAATCTTCGTAACTATAAGAGATACGAAAAAAGTTTTGAATGAAAGTTACTGTTTTCGATGAGACCAATTTAAAATTGGTGCCGAACAAAAATTCAAGGTGGCTACTTTTGAGGTACTCGTATCAACTTCCTTAAGTTAAATGAGCGCCATATTATATTTTTAGGTTACTGAATAGATTTTTTTTAATTTTCTTTTCAACGATGTAAGATAACGTATGATTGAATAAAAAATACCAGTAAAATTAATTGTTTTTACATTTTAATCGAGTAGGCTTACATGGATCCAAACAAAAATAAAAAAACAAAACCTAATCTTGATAATCACATGAAATAATCAAAATGACACCATTTGACGACACGACGGGTTACTTTACGCAAACTTTGTTATTGTTTTTCATCATAGCTACTTACCTGCTTGGTTATACATTTAAAAAGTAAAATCACGATGTTTTTTGTGGTTCAAGTACTTAGTACTGAATTAACATGTTACTAAGTATTATAGGAATTGTATACAAAGGTTTTCTAAAATAATTTTCACCTAATTTTGTTTGGATCCATGTAAGCCTACTTGGTTAAAATGTAAAAACAATTAGTTTTACTGGTATTTTTTATTTAATCATACGTTATCTTACATCATGGTAACAAGAATAAAAATTTCAATTCAGCAACCTAAAAATCAAATATGGCGCCCATTTAATTTAAGAAAGTTGATAGGAGTACCTCAAAAGCAGCTATCTTGAATTTTTGTTCAACACCAATTTTAAATTGGTCTTATCGAAAACAGTGACTTTCATATGCAACTTTTTTCGTATCTCTTATTTACTTACCAAGATATTTGCCATACAAGAAAATGACAGTTTTTAGTTTTTGTTTAATAACTTCAGACTGGTTCGACATTTTGAACTTTTTCAAACAGATTTGAAATCAGCATATGCAACTGCAAAACACTGCCCATTTAACAAAATCTCCATCTTCCATGATAAGAAAGTTACCCATGCAATCCCACTCGATCTGGGACACACTGTATAGTACTCGTATCAATACGTTATGGGAGATGACGTGTTTTAACCAATGCAGCCTTAAATTTTTATTTTTCACATTACTGGTAAGTATTTGCGTACTTGAAAGTTACATACGCAAGGTCTGTGAGTGTCCATACTTAGAAAAAGTTTTACGAGTCGAGACTAATTGAATAAATTTCTCTACTTTTAGAAAAACGGTATTCACATTATGAATTTGTTTTTCAAGTGCCAATCTTTTCCTGTTATTTATATTGGTTATGCATATAATGAATATAAATCACAGGTTTAACTACACTTTGTGGATGACGTAACAGTATGATTAAGTTGATTTTACAATGGTATTAATGGTTTAGAATATCCAACTGTATTTGCTTCTGGTTTTAGCTTTAAGAGCGCTCTGTGATCTTAACATATATAGAAAACCCCATCTGTGATATATTTCAATTATCTGTGATATCTGCAACTTCCATCAATATGAAGATGCGAGTAGAAGTGCCATTTTCCTTAATAGTTTTTGCTTTTATGTTTGCAGGTGAGTTAAAATTATTAATTAAAAATTTCCCTTTCTGTATGAGTTTCTATCAGAAATAATAAAAACGCACTTATTATTACAGATTCTATTACCACGAACTGGATGATATACAAGACCTGCCTTGTTAGCTTAGGTTTTAATGAAACTGAGTGTGCTGCTTTAGCGAGTCATCCTGATAATTCTACTGCAGAATTGAATAAGGAAGTGCAGCCAGTGGTAACGGTCATTCACATGACTAAAACTATGGTTGAAGCCTTTAGTTGGGCAATTGTATGTTTTTTTATTGGGCCATGGTCAGATAGATATGGCCGCAAGCCTGTCTTTCTGTTGACATTTGGAGGTAAGTAGAGACACAAATTACCTATTAAAATGCAGTCGTTCCTGGTAGTGCCGTGTTTTTTCGAGGAATTTTTCTCCACGTTTTATCGTCTATAGTAATGGCTTCTGAACTGAAAAAAATTGGCTAACGAACATATGGAAAGTACATATCAAGCAGACGCAAACCAACTGTAATATTGAATAACTTCTGAAAAATCCAAGAGTATAAATGGCAAAATTAACAAACAAAAAATATCCTCAACAAACACAGCACTGCCCGGACGTTTTGGATTTAATCTACTCGCCGTAATCTAAAATCTGTGTAAAAAATGGCAAATGGTAAGTTTGAAATATAGTATGCTGTCGTCACGGATGCTTCAGTTATTAAATTTTTCACGTAATTCTCACACGCTCTTTTATATGAAAACAAATAATTAGACTGCTTTCTAGTTTGCTTAAATACAAAATGTATATTTGCTGAATATATTTAAATACAACTTAAAAGTCTGAATATCCTTCGAAAAATTTAAAAGTTTAAAGTTATCCAAAAATGCATTTATTTAAGACAGCTTTACATTTAATATTTTTCTTTCAGGTTACACACTAGCCTACTTAACACAGGCTGTCGTATCTGCCATACCTAATTTATCACCATGGTTTACTCTTTTATTCGTAGTGCCTGTTTGTATTTCTGGGGGCCTAATGGCCCTATTTAGTGCAGTTCTTTCATACATTTCTGATATTACCATACCAGAAAAGAGGGGAATCAGGTATACCAGATAACATGTTGCATTAAATAAGCTGTTATTAATGTATGATAAAACGAAAGATGCAGAACATAGACTTGTTACGTAACAAACAACTTCCGGGGTTGGACCCCACTTTCGTAAGGGCGTCATCAGGAGGAAAGGCAAAAGAGCTCGGTAACTCAACGTGTAAACCACGCCAGAGGCTAAACTCTTTTGCAAGGGAAGGAATGGAACATCAGGGTAACTCAACGTGTAAACCACGCCAGAGGCAAAACTCTTTTGATGAAGCCCCTTACGAAAGTGGGCGAAAGGTTGAGTTATTCGACCTCAATAATGACACGGCCCAATCCCGGAAGTCGTTTGTTTCGTAATGACAATGACCGTGAAAGCCTCCGAAATCATAGACTTGTTTCTTAAACTTCGTTAGTATTGACTGGAATGGTGAAACTATATACTAAAAGTGTACCTGCTAACTGATTTAACTGATCTAACTGTTTATATGTATACGTGAATTAAAAATGTTTTTAGTATTAATTAACGTCAGAAGAAACACCGTAACATTTTTTTTTATTAAAGAAAACGCACATATTAGTGTGTAAAAGTACAAAACTAACATCTAACTAAACTCCAGAAATTTACAGATGCATTATTTGCTATTCATTTTAGTCTTAGAATTTAAATAATGTTCTGCTCGAAAAAACCTTTCATTTTTTGTATGACTATCAACGTGTACACAACCATGTAAAAATGTCTGTTTTAGAATGGCAATTTTTTATGCTGTGGCTACAGTGGGATTTTTGATAGGATCAATGGCAGGCCCTTTTTTACTTCCAATTCTAGGATATTCTCTTATTTACGTAATAGCGTCGGCTTGCATTTTTCTCGCGTGGCTGCTGGTATTTTTGTTTGTACCAGAGTCCGTTCCAAGCCCTGAAACTGAAGTAAGTCAGTTAACCCTTGTGTTATCTTCAACAACTTATGTTTTTTCAGGGAAGGTTGTGTAACCTATTCAAATTGTCCATGGTTAAAATAACCGTAAAAACAGTATTCATGAGGAGAGAAAACAAGGAGAGAAGTTTGCTCCTCACCACCATTGCGATGTTGGTGGTATTTCTCTTTACCAAGCCTGCTGATAACTGCCTTTATCTGTACCTACAAGAAAAATTTCATTGGACATTGCAAATGTACACTACTTTCAACAGCGTAAATACTGTTACAGGGACAATTGGAAGCATAATTGGAATTTACTGTCTGCGTAAACTGCTGGGCGTTAAAGAATCTGTGGTGATCCTGTTAGGATTCTGTTCTGCATTTTGTGGTGCTCTTTTCCTAGGTTTAGCTACTAGCAATTGGAATCTATATGCTGGTAAGATATTAACCTGAAGAAAAATTTCATAAAATGTTAAAAATAAAACTACTTCGTTAGTAGCTAAAGCTAGTTTTTTTCTATTACTTCCACTAATGCATTTTCCATGCGGTAGTAATTGCATATGTGACAGACAAAATCAATTTGATTATTTATTATTATTCTTGGATATATTTAATAATTATTTACTTCATACTGTCCGGAAAATATGACTTTACGTCATTAGTTTGAGTACGGAAAGTGGAACATTACATCACAAGGCCAGAAAGTGTTGCTAGACAACTGCTAAATATTATGTTGGTGGCACTGTAAGTGTATGTCAAATTCGAAGTTATCAGGTTAGGCTTTCCGTCAGTTTTGCTACAGACTGAAGCAAAAACCTAACCTTCTAACCTCGAATTTGACATAGACTTACAGTGCCACCAAGATACTATTCATTCGTTTGAATTTCCACAACCGCCCCTTATGGACTTTTTTAATATTGTATAAAACAGTATGACATAAAACATTGTACAATACACAGCTGTAAAATATTATTAAATTACTCGTTTAGAAATTCCCGACTTGGCTCGTTCCTCGCCTCGTCTGTAAACATCTAAACTCGTATCTTAATAAAGTCATTTTCCGGCTTTATAACGTAAATAACTATTTACTCATTATTGAAGATTAGTAACTTGCTTTAGTCATATAGTTGTAAATCACATGTCATCGAGTAGATAATACAATATGAAACCGACAAAATAGAAAAGTCACGTATAATACTTAACTAAGTAATAATTACTTACATAATCAGTCTAACACTGCAAGTATTTATTGTTAACGAGAACGGTATTGAAATAACAGAGTAATATATCAACTGATTATTTCAACTTCCTACTTTTTAACGAATATGTGTTTAAATTTGGAAACTAATTAAATCGAAGGTTTAAACTTAAATTGCATAGTAACAAGGCTTTACGCGTAAGACGTTTGAATAACTCATGCCACTTCAGACATTTTAAATAGCGACAAATTTGAAGTGTCTCCATTTTGCTTTCATAAATTTAGTTAACAATTATGTCGCCACAAATCAATGTGTAATTGATTTCATTTTTAAGAATTTTTTTTTCAGTCATAGGAATTGTAAAAAAATCTACATCCGACTATGTATACTGCTTATGTATAATGATCTCCATGTTGCACATATAACCATATATGGATTTGTTTAAATTTATCGAAATCGAAACCATTCACTTATCCATTGTGGATAATCATCATTATCAGCTTTGTTGTTAATATTTCCACTCTTCCCTTTAAGAGGGATTATGCATTAAGACCTAACACTAAGTGTTGCCAGGTCTCATGATTTTGCATGAGATCTGATGATTTGGTCTTCAACCTCGATCGAAACACTGAAAGTTACCAATAAAATAAGAATTTACTTCTACCTAGAAAATGTATTCAGTAAGTTACATTCGCCAAGATGCCCATCAACTTTTATTGAAATTGCAGAAAACCCGAAATGTCACCTGTTATACCCATTATTCAAGTTTATAATCTACTTACAACCATAAATACATGTTTCTTCTACAATAGTACAATAAAGTACAGTTTCATCCACCGTTTTGAGTGCAAAACGTGCCACTTTAATGTACCCAGTGCAATAGAATTTTTATTGGATTCTGCTAGCAACTTATTAAACATTTTTATCTTTTTTGTATCATTGTTGCACTGTTCTAGAAAAAATTTATATAGCACGTGCAAAATGTTATGGCACTTGACGTGTTGTCCAACTTGGTCTTTTGGCATTGTTGGAAAATCATTGCGTGCAATAATCAGCCACATTTTGCACTTGTTGCGTAAATAGTTAAGTGCCATAGCACTTTCCCTATAATAGTGCAGCAACAATGAAATAAAATATAAAATGTTTTAATAAATTGCTGGCGGATTGCAATAAAAATTGTAATGCACTGAGTTCATTAGGAACTTTTTGCACTCAAAAACTATGCTTAACACTGTACTTTATTTCACTATTTTAGAAAATAAATATTTATTTGGTAAACGTCTTATCATTTATATTTATTTTGACTATGCTGTTTTTGAATAAAAGTTATCTTAAAAAATATGTATTTCATAATCAATAACATAACTTTTAGGACATAGTAATGTAAGGTAGGCTAAATTACTAAAATGTTTGTATGTGCTGTTTGTTTTGCGATTTTTTTTAATAAAAATGTTTTCGTCACTTTCGAACACAAAAGAATTAAAAATGCCTGAAATGACCTTTACAGCAAAATAAAATAGAACGCTCTGACACAAATCTCATGACTTCAACGTTTTCCTCATACACACATTTTTTTCCACCTGGCAACACCGCTAACACTTGCTACTCAAATACGAAATTGTATAATGGGCTGCAAAATTAAATACATCTAGTCATGTGACGCTCTACCGAGGATTGAACTCTGTATTTCAGAAAAGTATAGGGAAGATTTTACCGTTGAAATATTTACCACAGAATTTTTTTAAAAATAACCGATCAAATCATATTACTACACTAATTTTCTTAATAATATATTTTTTTCAATATTAATATACTTGACGCTAATTTATAATTCACTTTTTAGCTGGAACAGCTAGCTGTCTTAATGGAGTCATCAGCCCATTAGCGAGGTCGATGGTTTCAAAAATTGTTCCGTCTGAAGATATTGGAAAAGTGTTTGCCTTCATAGCAGTTTGCGAAACCCTTGTCTTTCCAATTGGCTCCCCTCTATTTACCTACATCTACAACAGCACCTTAGATACTTTTCCTCAAGCTTTCAGCTTTGTTACAGCGGGAATTTATCTTTGTGGACTTGTGCTAACTATGTTAGTTGCCTTTTGTTTTAATGCAAAATGATTAGTTACTAACATATATTTTTCCTTAGATTCATAGCAACGTTGCAGACCAAACAAATACCATATCACACCTTGGTAACAGAAACTTCCATCAATTAGACATCTAGTATAGATAGACGCACATACAGCTTAATTTTAGATGTTTTTTTACATTAAAGTAACTAATAAATCGATTTTTATTCTAGAGTTGTTAACATTATATGAGATCAAATAAATTCGTTATTGTAAGTCTCTTAGATATTTTTGAATTTCACATTTATATTTGTGTGACAATTCTCATGAATTTCTTACTACACCAAAACCAAAATGTTTCGCAGTTATGTATTACCTAGACAGACTCAGTCTTTTAGCTATTTATACATCCATGTAGACTACCGTTTTGCAAGACATTGCAGCTTGCATCACCAGAGTCAAATTTGTTTTAAGAGCTAGAGATTGGCATGACAGTGTAGTTTTAGCCAGCCGAGCGGTCTCTTCAGCCCAAATTTTACTCAGTGTAAACCCAACTTCCTTGTTTATATTATTTGCATGTTTTTTTAAAATTTATATAGCTTCACGCATCATTCGCGGAAGACAGTGAGGCAGTCTGGCAAATACTCCACTTGCTCAAATTTTAAGGTTTGTCCATTTGTAAATGTATATTCAACCACTGCTGATTTTGGCTGTTTGCAATCATTTTAGTATTCTTAAAGTCTAGATCAATGGAACTACCAGTCTGTCCAATATAACGAGAGCCGCAGGAGCATGGAAGGTTATATACGCCAGATGCCTTTAAAGTTGATGTTACCCTGAGTTTCCTTGGTTGTAACTAGAGTTTTGACATTGACATTGACATTTGTGTAGAACATGTTGTGACCGCTGAACGCTCTAACAGGCGGAAGTACACAAAAAACTGATAATAATCGTGTACTACCTCAATATAAGCAAGACAGCGAGCAGTGAATACCCAAAATGTTTCATAACCTATAGCGTTCAACGAGCCAGACGAGATACTCCGGAGGAGGGGTGGATTAACACTAAAATGATCAAAGCCAAATAAGGGCACCACCAGCTTGACTGTTCAACAACTCGCAAATCTAAGGTGGAAGATTACCTGGTGATCTGGCAATCGCAACTTACATTGAAGGGAGATATCTCAAAAAAAAATTTTTGCGCAATTGTGCCAAGAGGTTGACTTTTACGAACATAATTACGGCTGCGAAATTTGTTTTCGCGGCCGTTACTAATTCGCGGCCGTTGTTACTAGTAACGGACGCAAAAACTATAAACCCACATCCATAAGTTAGAAAGCCCTGAAACAATAAGGCGCGATTAGCGTACGGACGCGCAGTGTATTCCGTAGAACTCACTTCAGGTGTAAACTGGCTTAGCGGTCCATCTCCAATCCCAAGTAGAGTAATAAGGAGGTACTGACATAAAAAACCATCTAAAAATGGTTGAAAAATGCGTAGACAAATTGCCAACATGCACTTCACGACAGAATTCACTAGAACAACGCTATCCCCACACAGATCCACCGGATGGTGTTTTCCCATAATACATATCACTAAACAACAAGAAAGATAGGGATAACAACGGAAAATGACCGCTAAATTTGAAATCGAGGTTTTCGAAAATTTCCATGATAGTAAAAAACTTTTTTTAGCTCAGACGTTAACTTGAAAACAAAAGCAATAAGTCAAAAGTAGGGGCCGATAAGCGGTTTCACCATCACAGTGAGACGAAATAACTCTAGAAAACCTGACCGATGAAGGAAATTACTAAGCAAACGCGCTAGAACTCAGGCAATAAAATGGATAGCTTTGCGAAATAGAGAGAAATCCTACAGAAAACGCTCAGACAGTACGACATATTACGAAGAGATTCAATCAAATAACTTAAATAATGTAATAAAGAAAATGAACTTGCAAGGTCAAGTCAAACATGTGTGATAAGTGACACTGGGTATTGCAATATGCTGCAGACATCTGTGTTTAATAAATAAACCAAAAAGAACTATTGGCATATGAGTCTATACCTAACATATAGATCTTCAAAATAGACACTTTACGTAAAATGAGTAAATACCTATGTAATGCTTTCAGAGGGGCCTAACAAAAACAGAAAACATCAAATTACGCGGGAGGGAAAAAATCGACCGTAAAAGTAGCAGACAACACGATATTCTTTAAACAAAATTAAGTTACTGTTGAGAAAACTACAGGTGAAGAAAATATTTGGGTTAACGTTAGGAAATAACGAAAAAATAGGAGTTTACGTCAAAATAAACGTAACAACGTCCTCTCTCGTCAGCTGTGTATTTACTGTAAGGTAGAAAGGTTAAGGGTCCTCCAGCGCTATGTAAAACTACAGTAAAACTAGAAATTTAAAGTTATACAACCCATTATGCAGTAGATAACAACCGAACGGCTGGCATTTTTCATTTCAAAAGATTAAAGGCTTAAAGACTTAACTCACCACGCTTCTGCATTATATTCGTAATATTCTCTTATCTGCTGCATTGACTAAAAGGAACTACCGCAGATAGTTATTTCTGTTATTTACAACACATTATTGGGATTTCATTAAACGACTATAAAATTGTCATTAACAAAATAAGTATTTTTGGGTTGATTGGAATGACATATTATTGGAGTAATTTCTACAAGTACTTGCTAATAATTTGAGTTAGGCAACGGATGTATTTAAATATTTCGACTAATGCGGAATGCTGAATCGTAATAATTACCTATTGCAGGTAATTAGGGAATGAGCAATGACTAAATAAAAGCAAAGATAAACCCTAAACTTTCTTAGTGTTGTTGAAAATCTCTTGGTTTCAACACGCGTAATTTATTGTGAAAAGAGCCTGTTTACAGTGTTACTGTTTATGTGATTGTGCTTACTGAGCTAACAAACATTGAAATGGGACGAAATTTTACACATAAGGAACGAAAACCTAGCAGAGCGAAGAAAACTAAACGGCTATTGGCCAAAAGGATGTGGAAAATCCGGTAAGTTGATTTCTAGAATATTATTTGACTTGTTATTCGCATTTTACGTTACTGCTTATTTCAATAAAAGATTAATTTAGTTTTATAAGTTGAAATATTATTCATTGCTACCTATCTTCATTTTGGAATTAATTAGTAGTATAGTACGTATAGTAGCAGTGTAATGTTATGTCATTTATAAACTCCCTATTGAGGAATATGTCATTATTATAGCACTTGAACTGGCAATATAATAGATATTTATGTATTTAGTGTGTAAAGAGAGCCATTTTGGTATGAGGATGCGGGTTTCGTGCCGAGCTGTAGCGAGGCGCGAAAAAGCAACCGAATACCAAAATGGCTCTTTACACTCAAAATACATACAAAATTTTTTCTACGGTCCTAAATAAATAACAAAATTGTTAAATAATTGAAATTTCGATACACACCACTTGATGAAGTCGTTGTACCGCCGTTCATAAAGGCCGCGCGATTTGGCCGGCAACAACATTCGTTGGTTGCTGTCTGGGCCGCTTCAAATACTTCAGGCCGGGTGCAATTACCTTCAGATTTCATCTTCAACTTCACAAAAACTCACAAACTCAATAAATCTGTTGCGTGATGATGGACGCACCGTGATGCAATTGTCAATAATTTAGCCAGTTCCAGAAAAATGACGAATTAAATTAATAATCAGGTTAGCCATGGCGATGCGTAAAGTAAAATGAAGTGACGCGATTATTTCATTAAGACATTGTTTACGTGGTTGCGATGCTAAAATGGTTACTAGGGAAAAAATGTGTGAATCGCTAACTTTTCGCATTGACAGTGAGCGCTTAATAGTCACTTTTAAAGGTGACCGTAGAAAAAAATTATTTAAGGATTGCCACCACTAACAGCAATCGTTTTAAAATATTATAATACCCGGGTGTAATAATCGCGGCAGTTAAAATTAATATAATGCATGTTGCACTTCAAACCTAGAAAAGTTAGGTTTTTTTTAGGGTGTGTGCAGGTTGATGTTTTATCCGTTTTTACCCGATACTGACAATAACACGATGTTTGTTATAGTAAGACCACAGCAGAGGAAAGTTGTGGTTTAATTAAAAAAACATTCGATGATGGAGAAATGCCCAACGAATGGACCGACATCACTCCAGAAACTCCAACAACAAGCGCTTCTCTGGAAGAAAATAGCACAAAGATGATTTTCCATGCTGCGACGGATAGGAACAAAGAGGCGTTTGACATCCAAAAAAATCCATTTTTGGAGCAAATATCTACAACGGACGCAAAACAACTGGAAATAGATACTCAAGAACAAGCTCTTTCAGAATTATGGAAGCGAGAAAGAAAACTTCGTCTTACTGCATCAAATTTTGGAAGAATTTGTTGTATGCGCTCCACAACATCAACTGCTAAAACAGTAGAAGCGTTATTATACTCAAAATTTTTAGGTAATGAATTTACAGTGTACGACCAAGAAAATGTAGAAAACGCAGTCGACGCATTTGAGACCGTTTACGGCATTAAAACAAAAATTATAGGGCTTTGCATCGATAGTGCAAAGCCATAGTCCAGATCGTGTTACAGAAATCGCCGATGCAATTCTGGAAATCAAATGTTCAGCGTCTTGTAAGAATTTAACACCACAAGAAGGAGTTTTGGAGAAAAAAAAATGTGTACGTTACAAGGGGACTCTCTAAAATTAAACTCAAAACATAAATATATGTATCAAGTACAAGGGCAACTGCAAATAGCAAATAAGGAAGTTTGTTACTTCGTTTTTTGGACCTCCAAAGGAGTCTGAATCGAAGAAATTCGTAGGGATAAGAAATTCTGGCAAAACATGGCATTTAAATTAAATGATTTTTATATGAATTCTTTACTTCCAGAACTTCTAGATTCACGTTGTCTAAGAAATTTGCCTTTGCGGGATGTATATCTAGGTTTAAAATAAAATACAGGTTATGTAAAAATCTTGTAAATATATTATTACATTTGAATTTTTCTTTTATTTGATTTGATCAGGTACCTACTGTATTATATGTAATTGCTTAATAATAAACGTCTGAAATAACTAAGATTTTGAGCGTTAAACAATACTGAGATCTGAAAGAGTGTTATGAATAAAAATACGATATACTATTTAATTATAAATAAATAATTAGACATCGTAAAAGCATGTAAAAGTGGTAAACGTCTAAAAATATAATATTCTCTTTGTAATTTTCGGTTGACTGGTTTCTCGAATTTCTATGCACCCTTATAATAGGATTATTGTAATCTTCCCATGCCGGCCGTAAATGTTCGGAATATTAACAGCGCCAACTTATGGCGGCGGTAAAACTATGAACTACTGGGCCCGATTTAGGAACATTTTGTAATTACAAACGTGAATATTATTGCCTTTACTTAATGTTGTAAATGAACCAGATATGGTCTACAACATTAGTGGCATAGTAAGTCACCATTTCTTTAAAAAATATTAGCGTTACTCGTATGGTTCAATAGCCACGGACTCAATTAGATTATTGCTTCTACTATCTTTAAAACATAATTTAAACCAAATCTTTTATGCAAGCGTGGTAACTCATTCTGTTGTGCTTCTAGGGGCATGTAGTTTTTTGAAATCGGATACGAAGTAAACTTGTACAATTCGCAGGGAGTATCAGAAGTGTATATTTTATCTGTTTTTTTGAAATAAATTTCTTATTACTACTTTTTTTTTAAATAAAAAATGCTAGCGATTTTCCTTGTTAAAATACGAATCGTGTGATATATAACAAAGTGTAATTACTGCATTTTATAACAGTTTGGTTTTGTGAAACATTTTCAACAAGACCGCTGGAGGACCCTTAACTATGGTTGGGTTACCTGGTAATTAGCAGTTACCCATGTTAAAATTTTCGAAAACCTCTGTTACTATAGTTAATTATAAAAATAAGGCGTCTCTGAAAAAACTAAAATTCTAATAAGCAACATATGATCGAAGTAGAAAACTATTGCCTAATAGAAGACAACCTAGAAAGAAATATTTTTCAACTGTACATGCTACAACTTTGTAAATTTAGAAGGTAACATAAACTAAGTGTTCAATGTTTCTTAGACGGCTGCTATGAAAGTCTTGATAGTAGTTGTTCTTATTCACAACATAATGTACCGTATGTTCAAATGAAGCTAGAATAAGCTTTCTATGTAAGTCATGTACACAAGATTTTTATATAGCAATTATGCAGTATAGAAATTATTGAAGGTTTTAATTTTGCTGTGTGCTGCCATTCCATTCGTTGGCGTGCTCTCGAATATACCATGTGCATATCATATGCATGTCGAGGTAATGAAATTGTTTACTTTTAATGTTTGCTATACGCCAGCGTTTCATATTCATGGGAACACGTTTTAAGGGTTAATATATTAGGCAATAAATTAAAAAATACATCAAAACATGAAAAGCAGCGCAATTTAATTTTTAAAGCGCTGCTTTGTCGGATGCTTTTAGAGTTGTTTATTTCGCTTAACTGGCGTTAATGTATTTCGCCCCTCTGCTACGTTACCCAAAATTTGTAAGAAGAGCTCGAATATAATTTTTTTTATAAATTATTTATTATATATTACTGATGTTAACCTGGTTTGTCTACAGTTCTATAAGAATAATTATTATACGAGAAAAATTCTTGATAAATTGATAGAGACCGTTATGAGTATGTAAATACAGAATCTCTAAAAAGTTGGATATCATCGAGAAGTCCCAGGTTGCTAAATACAATTTGAGATCAATTGAAGAATGAAACAGAATATTCTATCTAAATGTGCAACAAACTTGGTAATTAATCAAAAACACTTGCTGGAACTCCAAACTACAGGAGCCACATGATCCATGAACGACTTACCTATAGTAGAATTGACAATTACATAACCAAAAATTTGTAAAAGGCTTTACCCAGAACTTCCCTCTTCGACATTGTGACACTAAATAGTTTTAAAAATCAAATTAAGTTAGGAGTAAAAATATCTTTAAGTTTCTAATAAAGTAAATAAATTTTCAAATAAAAATAGACGTTAGCGGTGGTCGAATTCGAACGGCAGGCGGACCGCGTGTGAAGCCCCAACGTCTAGTGCGATATCGTAAGAAACTGGGCAATTTCTACCTGCGCCACTAAGCACCGACTTTTCGAATTCCTGCGTCGCAGCTATATTTAGTAAGGCGTTAATTTGTGCCTCGTTTTTGTATTGTAAAAAATTTATTCTGTATCTATTGGCTCCCATTTTTGGTAAGAATAAAACCTGCACTATGTACAAATTATTGCTTGTATCTATTACTAAGTTGAATGAAAAATAAACAAAATTTTATTTTTAAGGTGCTCACCCTGTATATATTTGTCTGACATTTTCTCGGTTTTATTCCAGGTATATATATAATGTGTATGCCAAATATCGTCTTCCTCCGACAAATACTTTTTGAGTTATACCGTCAACAGGCAGATAGCCAGACAGACAGCCAGACAGACAGACGGAATTGAAAAGACCTGTTTTTCGTCATCTAGGGACCCTGAAACGTGAAGATCTGAAGAAATATCGGAAGGTGATTTTTTCGCGAGGGAAGTAAAAATACTAATTTCTTAAAAACATATTGAATGCGTATAAAGGCGACTATTACCCCTTTCAGAGTAGCGAAAATTTCTAAGTAATAAATCAAACGGTAACCAATCACAGGAGATAAAGTATATTGCCAACCCAACAACATAATAAATAATTAATAAAATATAAAGCATAAAATTTCAAACTCTGTATTAGTTCTAATCTCATTTTAGGGTTGTTTAGGTTGAAGCTAAAAATAGAAGCTTGTTAAGTACATAGCTCCGTATCGTGCATGAATTCCATTAAAACTTTTTCAAAGTCACCTTTAAGTGTCCGTTGTAGTCAATTTAGAAAATTGTTTCTGGAACGGAGATTGATAACCGGAAAAACTTATAAAACTGGAAATTTCACAGGAACTAAAATTTTTGGCTTGGATAAATACTTCATCTCTTCTGCAATCGCTTTGGTATTAACTTACAATTAAAATAAAATACCTGTATAATGGAAATACTAACGCATTACTTCTTAAGTAACAAGTAAAACTGCAACAATATACACACATAATAGTTTGAACACATATCCAAGAGGGTTATGACTTGTTATTAATAATAAAACGATTCTGCTGTAACAATAGGATGGTCTGTAATTTTTCAAATTGGTGCTACAAAGTCTAGTTCGCAAACTACCAATTCCGCTTTATCAAATTAAATCAGTTTGTAATTGCTTTAAAATAAGTCTTTATAACCAAAGCACAAGTTAATTGCTGATCAAAATATGATATTATCCCGGTCTTTGCAGTTTTAATGTCAGAAGCTACATCATAACGTTTTTTATTATTTGATGCTAGACATTTTTTATGGCAACTCAACGAATTTAGTTGAAACTTGGAAGGGTTTATGCAAAAACGATCAAATAATAAACTAGATATTTATGAATGTCGAATGAAAAAATCAACAATTCTGGAGCCATGATTAAATACGTTTAGAATACGATATAGTAAGAGACCGATAACTGGAATCTTAATTAAGGAATATGGTGCATTATGTCTCATCAACTTCATTGATTACATGGAACCTACGGTTTTTTATTAACAAAAAAATCTGTATCGAACTGAGGTAGTGCCGGTATTGGTTACTTTCTGTAGTAACGCTGGTTGTAGGAGATCGCCGATCTGCAGCCTCACAAACCACAAATTATGGCTTGGAAGAGATCTTCTGGATGTAAGGGTTGAGTGTTATGCCGGTTGCCATCCTCAGCCATCAAAATTATGGTTTGGATAGTATCCGCTCTCGTCGATGTTAAATGAGCAAGATCATATAGGTCAATATTAATTTATTTTACAAAACCTGTTGCTTATATAAAAATTAATTTTACGTAATACTCTAAAAATATTGAACGATGAACTTGTTCATACCCTAGAAATGGTAATGAGGTTTTAAATTGTCTATTACAGCCCATAGATGCAGTTCGTGTCACTTGTCTAGGAAGTGAATTGCGTGTTGTGTAATTATCAGCAATAACTTCTGCACAGTCGAAATGATGACACTGTTGTGGAATTCGAGATTATGGGCCGCACGTGGCATGGACTTATATTGGGGTAAAAAGCATGTGAAGACAAGAAATACAAAAATTGAAGAGCGACTAAATTTAGAAAGCTTCGAAAATGAGGGGACTAAAAATCTGTATTGCAAGAGACTAACAGAGAAACTGAACATGCACAACCTAGAAACAGTAACAGACATAGAAGAGAGATGGAAAATAATTAAAGAAAGTATTCAACAAGCAGCAGTAGAGGCCTTGGGCAAAAGAAAAATAAATACAAACAAAAGAGTGTATAAAACACCATGGTATGATGAAAGGGTTAAAATATTAGCAAAAGAAGAGAAACAAGCGTCTTTAACCTACAAAAGAAGGAAAACGCCCGAGGCTAGAGAAGAATACGTGAGAATAAGAAATAGAGTCAATCAAGAAATAAACAACATCAAAAAAGAACACTGGGAGAAATTCACCAAAGATATGGAACATGACTTGTACGGATCCCAAAGAAAAGTGTGGAAAATGATAAAAAGACAAAGAAAATACATGAACGAATTTATACGAATAAATGATACCACGGAAGAACAATGGACCGAACACTTCACAAAACTATACGGAGAAACAGAAGAAGATGACAGAGTAACGAACAACGAGGAAAACAGAGAAGGAGTGCAAGTATTAGAAGAAGAAATAAACATACGGATAAAACAACTGAAGAACAGAAAGGCACCAGGTCCAGACGGGATACAAAACGAACTCATAAAATATGGAGGGACAAAACTAGGAATATGGATCCAAAAACTATTCAATAGCATAATAAACACTGGGAAGGTGCCAAAAGAGTGGAAGAAAAGTCTCCTAATACCACTAAAGGAGACAGGAAAATGCCAGAAAACTACCGGGACATCAGCTTAATGAATAGTACTCTCAAACTATTAAGGGCGATAATAAAGGATAAGATAGAAGCAAAAATTGATATGGCGGAAGATCAACAAGGTTTTAGAAAGAACCGCAGCACTATTGACGCTACTTTTATTATCCAACAAATAGTTGAAAAGTCCATCGAATACAACAAGCCCGCATATATGTGCTTCGTAGACCTAAACAGAACCTTCCATAGGGTAAGGCGGAATGATATTATGAACCTACTAGAAATACAGCAAATAGAATAGCAGATAATAGAATTAATTAAAAAAATCAACGTGAATAATAAAGCTAAGCTCAGAATGCCAAGAGGGGAAACAAAATACATAGAACTAAAGGGAGGAATAAGACAAGGGGCTCACTTAGCCCGCTACTGTTCAACATGATAATGAATCAAATATTCACGAAGTAAAAAAACGAGAAGGATACAGAATGGGAGCTCATAAAATCACTACAGTATGCTATGTTAATGACGAGGTTCTGATAGCTAACAATGAAGACCACCTACAAAGACAACTCCATACCTTAAAAGTGACAGCAGGGTCATATAACATGAAAATTTCAGCAGAAAAGACTAAATGTATGGTAATCAGTAAAGAACAACGTAGATGCAAACTGGAAATAGAGGCGAAACGCATAGGGTCACGACACTTAATTAGGTAGTATTGGGCAGTATTGGAAGTAGGTGTCTGCAGATTTGGTCTGTTGGCTGCATGCTGTACGGAAGGTTTGAGTTGCTGATTCTGGACAGTTGGGACGTCTGTCAGTGGGGCCTTTCATTGCAGGAAGGTGTATGAGAGGTTGGATCAGTAGACGGATAGGAGTAGGTTAGTTGACATCCTGAACATTGTTGAAACCAATTGAAAGGTGGGTGATTTGAAAGCAAGGTAATTACTAGAAAAGGAAATAAAGACTATACAAGTGAATTAGTTATTAGATAATTACTTACTGTTTTTAATATTGTTAACAATCTGGTATTTGTCATTTGAATTTCAAATCTGTTTGATATATAGTTGACATAAGTTATTTTATTATGGGCATGATATTTAAAAATTCAGAACATTAACTTTCAGAAATAAGCAACCTAGATAAAGGAATCCGCCCCTGCTTTTTCAGGAGCTAGCACAAATAATAATTATTGCTATTCTGAACATAAATAGGGCAATTTTAATTTGACAAAATAAAAATATAATTCAAAGACATATTAATATCACTATACCTGAAGGTACATAGATAGCATATATAAAGGGATTACAATAGTTGAATATTATAGGAATCAATTTGAATATGAATTGGAAATATGAATAATAGGTATGTAATTAGAAAAGAAAATAGAATTTATAATTGAATAAAATATGGCTAATTAAGAAATAGATTCGAATATAATGTAATATCTAAATATGAAATTTGAAGGTAATGACAGATACTTAATCGAAATAGATTATTGCACATAGTAGGTAGAATTAAAAAAATGAGGATATAGTGAGTTGGAAGGAGAAAATATGATATCGTTAAGGACTTTGTTTTCAATATTAAGACAACAAATTTTGAAAAATGTAAAGCTGTAATTAATTTGATGTAATTGAAAAGTATAAAATAAACAGTATTTTAAAAGGAAAATGTTTGGAAATTAAGAAGGGTTGATATTAAGACAAAATTTGCGTGGTGAAATAGAAATGGAATTTAATTTAAGAAGATGAGATATAAAATGGAGGAAGATAGCAAGTATATGGTGAAAAACTAAACTAAAAGGAGGACTAATCTACAAAGGAGAATAAACAGAGAAAAATACTAAGTTAAGTTTATTGAAGAATTACGTTTGACATTGTATATCAATTGATTTGGATTGGATCGAGCTGTTAGTACGAAAGGAGACTTCTGAGGGAGAGACCGTTGGTTTTTGGTGCTGGAAGCTTTCTCTGTGTTTGTTGACTGGGCAGTCGTGGTCGTTGGCGGAGTAGAGCAAGTTGATTAACATCAGGGACATTGATAAGTTGCAGTGAACGGTGGGTGATTTTAGGTATTAGGTAAGCATTGAAAGAAAATAAAGATTAAAAAGGTAAATTCATTATTAAGGAATTACTTACTGTTTGATATTGTTATGTGGCGAATGTAACGATCTGGTATTTGTCATTAAATTTTCAAATTTGTTTGACATATCATTTGACAGAAGTTATTTTTGACTTGTAATAAAATTAAAATCAGAACATCACATTTCAGAATAAGCAATCTAGATAAAAGAAGTCCATCCCTGATTTTCAGGAGCTAGCAAAAAGAATAACTATTAATATTCAAATAATATAAGCAGGGCAAGTTAAATTGATAAAAATATAATTTATAGACGTATACAAATAGGTAACACAAAGTAAGAGCCCGAATGAGTTCAATGTATATACAGGGTGTTTCAAAATTGTACGAAACTCTAATAAACATATGTAGTAAAATCATTAATTTCAAAGATATCCTTGACTAAAGAATTAAAGACAGCAATTCGGTTTTAAAACGTTTAGATTTAGTAGGCTGGTATTTCGTTTTCATTATTTGTATGTTTTACTTACAATTGTCAAAATTATAATAAGAAGTGACTTAAAAGATAGATATTACTTCAAACAGTTATTATAAATTTTACTTAAAAAACAATTTTTGTGTTAATGGAAGTTTTGGTAATGATGAAAGAAGTATTGTAATCTCAAAAAATAACTTCTATGATTTCTTCAGATCTTTACCGGTCAGGGTCCCTCGATGACAAAAAACAGGTTTTTTTCAATGCCGTCTCTCTGTCTGATTGTTGGTCCATCTTTTTGTCCGTCTGGCTGTCTGCCTGCCTGTCTTAGCGGGTATAGCTCAAAAACTATTTGTTGGAAGAGAATATTTTGCATGCTGATTATATATCTACCTGATCAGAAACTAAGAGAATTTATATCAAATATATACAGGATGGGCACCTTAAATTATAAAATTCTGCATATTTTTGCGCTAACTCAAGAACTATTAGTTAAATAAAAGTAATATTTCGCACATAGCTCGGGTTTTTATTCTTGGCAAAAAGATGCACACTTTAAACACAACATATACAGGGCCGACACCTTCAAAACATTAAATACGGTTTATCTTTGATATTTTCAAAATTTTTTGTTTCAATACTTTCACTTGCGAGGGAAGTTCCGAGTAAAGCCCTTTACAGATTTTTCTTCTGCAAGCCCTCTATTCTTTAACCGGTGATGACTGTATTTCTTTCTTGATTCACTTGTTACGAAATAACGCACAAAAGCAAAAGTTGGAACATGTACTTGCAATTGACGTTATTTTTCACAAAATCACTGAACTGTCCTAAGTTCTCTTACCTAATCTCGCGCTTTGTGGACTTCACCGAAATCCAGCTCTGACGACCGGCAATAATATACGGATCATAAGTGGGGGCTACGAGTAAAAAGGATGATAGAATTCTAAAAGAAAAAAGAAATTAACAAATGATTAAATTATAGAGTAAAGTACAAAATTAAGAACAAAGCATAAGATGGTTCGAGCAGTGTATAGAATGACAGACAAATAAGAAATTCAAAAGATGAGCTTGATATTGGAACAGTGAGGCGAAGACATAAAAGAAGACCAATAAGTAGAGGGAAAGGTATCGTACCAGAGAACATCAGAGATAGTGTGTGTATAAGAGAGAGATAATGAAAATAGCCTAGCCTGGCCATAATATTGTTAAATATTACGCTTTGCGAACGTGAACAGGTTACTTAAAGGCAAACATTTACGTTGCTGCAAATGTGTGTTATTGTAAAAATATCGTTAAAATAATCTCATGAGATTTGAGTAATTTAGGAAGCAATTTACCTGCGGCTATTTTATTAAAATTTTCCTGTTGTCTTACTGAGCCTACATTCATCTGAAATCTCCAAAATCCAAATGAGTAGTAAGTTATCCAAATAAGTAATTAAAACCTTAAGCAAACTCCATCAAAGTTCTTTGCGTATTTGCGAGTTAATCCATGGTTCATTTGCGCGTTTCAAATAAATTTGCATAGAGATCACCGTGAACTACTTATTACGTTCGTATTATGAAATTGAAGAAGCAAATGAAAAGTAAATATAAGATCTCCATGAACCGCTGTCCTTTTTAGTGCCTCTTGCGAGCAGGTCCGCTTTGAGTGAATTAGAGTTCTGCCGAGCAAGTTGCAAGTTTAAAATCACTTTTATCAAATTGTCGTAAAGACGGTGGGAGGCAGTAAGACGACCGTCAGCGCAATTTAAGCCCGCTCTGGGACGTCGGCTTTTTAGCGACGCCCAATGCAAATATTTATAAAATTTGCAGCCCTGCAGCTGCCTCCCTTGAATGTATAAAATGCATAAGGAGTAACAAGAACGTTATTACGATCGAGCCGTAACGCACAATTATGCTTAGTCTGGCGGCAACTTTTAATGATGGCAAAAGCGACTTGTAATTATAAGAAAATTCAGCAAGGCGCGTTTTAGGCGCACAGCACGAATTACGGCAGTAACACGCATAGCAGGGTGATATAAACCCTTAATTGGTGCCCAACTGCAGCGGGGACATGTAGAAAAGTGTTATTTACAAAAGGAAGGGGAGAATTTCGCTGCCGCTGCCGGAAATCCCATTTTTACACCTCTTTCACGATTCACCGCGTGTAGTACGTGTTCAAATTGTATTTCTTTCTTCTGAAAATACAATCCCATTCTCTCTTGACACATCACGGAAAGGTGGATTATAATTTATAATTTTGCGGCAACCCTGTTTTTCTGGAGCAGATTCTTGTTATTCCTTCCAACGCGACTCGCGGGAGTTCGATTTCAGTTGTGCTTTCTTTTCCTGACTTTGTATATTAAATACTAGGAGAATGATAATTAATTTTAGTTAAAGTCTTGGAATTATGGAACCACATGTACTGTGTTTACTATGTTTCTACCGTCGATGTAAATATGAAAGTTTGTTTCTGTAATTATAGCTTTGCTGAAGGTATAGTTAGGGTTATGTTAATTTTTTTGTTAGGACATTTTTAGTGACATGAAACCTGGTTACTAGTGTCATGCAATTATTAGCAATTATTTTGTTACTCGTATTCATCGACGAATACATATATGACGACCCACAACTTGCAGCCCACACCTAATATACCTGATATATGATATTTATCTAAAATACAGCTGGAAGTTTAGATACCAGTAATATGATTAAAATTAAATGTACTAAAGTTTCGGTAATAACTCCAATCAATGTCTTTTATTGGCCCGCTGTGTCGCCATGTTATGTGCATGGTAGGTTGCAGTCCCAAAAATTGGAATGACACTAAATCTTATTCCATCCCCGTTATTTCAGAATATCATCATCGCCATCTCATAAATAAATAATCAATCGCGGGATGTTTTCAAATGAAATATTTTGCATAAATTCTACCCTTCGAAGAGATTAGTGTTTCACAATGTTCACCAAAAGGTTACCACATGTCGGAGGTATACTTTGAAGGAGCCTCAAGCCATAAATTTGCAGGCTTTGCTTTGGTATTAGGTTGATAATTTATGTAAAAACTCCATGATTTTCAACAGGGGTATCTTGACAATGGCACGAAGGTACTCAGTAGCGAATAAATTGTTTTTACAACCCGGAAAAAGTTATCAAATCCCAAAGTTTTTTCTTTGTACTTTTGTCTGCAATTTTAGTATGTATTGCTTAGTCAGCCATTTCCCTATGTAGCTCTTAGTGCAAAAAACTGGAGGTATTGTTTCCACCTGCATCCAATGATACGACGATGCATTGTCCACACACGTTTACTCTGTAATTTAACTACCCATTTTTTAAATATTTTTTAGTTAAAGAGTTTATAATAGTTTTATTATTGTCTTCTCCCAGTAAAATATCGAATCCTTCCGAAAACCTAAATAGCATCCCGAATTTTAATTGTATACTTTTTGCCTTTGCATTTAATTTTGGATGGGTTACTATCGCTCTCGCTTGTTAGTCGATAAATCGCAAATCTATTTGGTAGATCTAAGTTTTATGAAGATACACGATTATTTGCAAAAAATGTCTAATACAACGATATGCTTTTGTTCACGTCATGTTTTTGTTCACCGAGGATAATACGACAGTTTACGTATTTCACTTTGCAACCCATGTTTTAAGAAGTTATCCTACACTCCCACAAACTTAAAACTATCAACATTACCCAACCGTGTATTCATAGTAAAAAATCTGGTGTGATACACTCACCCAACTTCCTTTTATAGTGATCTTATAATTAGCCAAAAATTTTATTTTTAATTTTTAAGCATTTGTCAAAAATTTTAAAAAATTACAAATTCTGCAAAAACGGTACCAAATAAAATTTTAAGCTAAATTCAAAGATGTAATTATATACCGGGTGTTTTATTTAAAATTTAAAATAAAAAAAAACAAGAAACCCATTTTAGAAGTATTCAACTAGAAAATCACCTATCTCACATCAATACACATTAAAAATTTAATAAAAATGTAATGTTTGAAAAAAATCGTTAGTGCCGTTTTTGAAAAAATCGAAAAAAACTGAAAAATCACACATGTAAAAACCTACTTCCGGGTATGCAATTTTCTTCAAAAGCTTCTGTGAACAAGAACGAAGAGCCGAGTATAGGAGACTATGCAGAGAAATACAACGGCTATGTAGACGGGATAAAAATCACCACATACAACACATATGTCAAGAGATCGAAAGTCGAGCTAACACCAACAAAACCCGAGATCTCGTCCAACACATCAAAGAAATTACAAGGGAATTTAAACCAAAAACGTGGAAGATACAAGACAAAGAGGGGAAAGTCGTCAATGAGATAGAAGACGTAGTAGAGGTATGGCGGAAATATTGCGAAGACTTGTATATAAGCGAAACAAATGACCAAGAATCAATACACCTTCCTTCCATCAGTGAAATTGAACAAGAACCTGATATACTAAAAGCAGAAGTAGAGCAAGCCATCCGTTATTTAAAAAACAACAAGAGTACAGGTGTAGATAATGTGAGTGCAGAAATGCTAAAACAGCTTACTCCAAGCGGTGTTGACCTATTATGGAAGATTTGCAATAGGATCTGGCAAACAGGACAGTGGCCGAGCGACTGGAGTTCATCCACTTTTATTCCTCTGCATAAAAAAGGGTCAAGTCAAAAATGTAACAATTACAGAACCATCGCACTAATATCCCACCCAAGTAAAGTTATGCTTAGAATCCTACTACATCGACTCAAAAACTTCTTAGAGTGGCAGATCCCAGAAGAACAAGCAGGGTTCGTAACCGGAAAAGGCACCAGAGACCAGGTTATGAACGTACGGCAGATTATTGAGAAGGCAAGAGAGTTCGGGAATCCTACGTTTCTCTGTTTTCTCGACTATAGCAAAGCCTTTGACTGCGTGAATTGGCTTCAACTCTGGAAAGTGTTACTGGACATGGGAACCCCGTTACACCTTGTCATACTACTAAGACAGTTATACGAGAATAGCACAGGAATAGTTAAAGTCGATGGCAATATCTCTAAAACCTTTAGCATACAACGCGGGGTACGCCAAGGATGCATCCTGTCGCCTTTCTTATTTAACATATATGGTGAATACATAGTTAGGAAGGCCCTGGACGGCTGGGAAGGTGGTATAGTTATCGGCGGCAAGACAATAAATAACCTCCGCTACGCGGATGACACTACCCTTATCGCGAAAGAGGAACAAGAGATGTCAGAGTTGATTGAAAGGGTTGAGCAGGAGAGTTTACGATTCGGCCTAAAACTCAACCGTCAAAAAACAAAACTCATGGTAATAGATCGTACCAACAAAGTAGCAACCGCACCTAACATTCGTGATGTAGAAAATGTAAGTGAAATAGTCTATCTAGGTTCTCATATAAATAATAAAGGCAACTCATCAACAGATATAAAAAGAAGAACAGCGCTTGCCAAATCATCTATGACTAAACTAACAAAAATTTGGAAAGACCACCACATTACGAAGGCAACAAAATGCAAGCTAGTTAGAACACTTGTGTTTCCCATTGCCATATACGGAGCGGAAGCTTGGACCTTGAGGGCCGCAGACATTAAAAAGTTAGATGCCTTCGAGATGTGGGTGTGGAGAAGCCTCCTGAGGATCCCTTGGACAGCACATAGTTTAGCACCAATGTTTCCATCTTGGAAGAAGTGGGAATTCAGGAAAGGCTGTCAAGTGTAGTAAAGCGACGAATCTTGAAATACTTTGGACACGTCACCAGAAGGAAGGACGAAAACTTAAAAAAACTGGTTGTTCAGGGGAAGCTAGAAGGGAAACGACCTCGAGGACGCTCTCCAAGACGATGGATAGCCCAAGTCAAGCAATTCACCGGCACACCGTTTCAAGAAAACATCAGGCACGCCTCAGACAGGGACAAATGGAGGAACATTGCCCAAACCACAGCGTAATAGCAACCATGGGATCACGACACATCAGCCATGAAGTATACGACTAGAGAGAGAGATATGTAACCATTAGAAATATGCTATCCAGATGAAAGTTCAGAATAACCAAGCTACTAGGATAGATTCCGAGATGGCTAAGCGCGCCTGCGTTGAATCCTTTTTGCATACCAAAGATAAAAGGAACTAAACTCTGCTTAATGACGCCATCATCCAAAAACGCATTCGAGTCCAAAAGAATACAGCTGCAGATGCACCTTGCGAAAAAATACTTTTGAAGTGCCAGATTCGTCCTCGTTGCAAAGAGGCTGCTCGCCGGTCAAAAAATCCCATAAAGGATTGACGCAACCGGCCAGAAAGCAAGCAATAAACCCGTATTCCAAATCTCAAATTTTCTATTCGGTGGATAATGGGGCATTGCAAGCCCAAATAATACTGAGCACTCCTTTAGTAGCCAGAGATAATAAACCAACCCCACATCTTGCTTAAATAAGGGTATGCAAAGAGATAAGGAGGCGCCAGTAGGTATTGCGCATCTAGTTTTATTACTTTGAGAATTTTGAAGAAATTTTGTCATATCCCAGTTAATCGATTCCGTTAAGCATTCTTTCCAACAGAGACTGTGGCGATCGTTCATCTACATTTTAAGCATTTGAATTTTCGGGTCTTAGGAATTTTACTTGTAAATAGTTGTATTTACGTACTCTTTATGTAGCTGTACCATTGCTGCATATGTGTATATTGCTACATGTTTATTTTATTTGTTTTTCACATCGGTTATCATTTATTGAACCCACAAGTAACCTAACCTTCAAATCCACATTCATTAACATTCTCTGATGACCACTAATAATGACAATCATTTACAAAACATATAATGTCTCCAACTTAGAAAACTCCTATTTGCAATTTGAAATTTTCTTATTTACAACACACACGCATATTATAAACTGTAAAGTGCTAAAGCTCGTTATTATAAAAAAATATAACGTTTAGCTGCATCTATCACTGACACGTAAATCGAAGACTGATAGATATTTATAGATATTAATTACTTCAGAAATATTTTAGTCAAACTGCGTATTACCTACAAAAGATAAATATCGATGTTATTGCTGGCAGCTCAAAATTAACATGTGGGAAATATTTAATAAAAACATTATATGTCAACTATTTAGAGACTAGAATATTATTGCAATTATTCCTCACATTCATAACAACAGAATTTTTAGGTGAAATATTATTGTAATTACCTTTAAACCGTCATTCTAGAATATTATTTTAGTTTTAAATATAATTGTAACAAAAGACAGATGCTTTCACAGTGATGATTTATCTAGTATACATTTGCAATGAACACAAAACTATTAATTAGTGCCCACCAAAGCATTATGAAGCCCATTTATTTATTTATTTACTGTAACGCTACACATCACATAAATCAAATAATCAACATATGTGTATGTAACAAACAATAGGCTATAAACAAACAATATATTGTATGAATTGCATTAAAACGATGCATACAGTTTGTGACGTTATAAATTGAGCTTATAAAAGGTCTAGCAGTGTCAGTAGGTATCTTCAATAATTATAAAGAATTTGCACTGCAATCGCAGTGAAGCAATACAGCATTAACTAGAAATGTATAAAACATGTAAACAAACAGTAATCAGCTTCAAGGTTCGAAGATAGTTATGAGAGCAAAATGCAAGAAGATGCTATAAAAAGTAGTCATAACGGTATGATAGGTAGGCATAATTTATAGAGAAAAAACTAAACGGATTGATGTAAATAGATTGCAAGGTAAGCTTAACAGTAAAAACACTACGCAACACAGTTGTACTAATGGTAAAAGTATGTGCTTACTGGCGAAATAAGAGTAAGAAATTGAAGAAAGTATCAACTGAACACGAATATTTTGTAGCTGTAAACCCAGAGAATGCCAAACGATGCCGCTTATAGAGTTATATTTCAGTAGGAACAGTAGGTATCAGTTTTAAGAACAAGTCGTTCTTTATATTGCACCACACATAATATTAGAAAACATGTTTACGAGAAGAAAAACTCAGTTTTTGGGTAATACCATTGACTATTCAATTCATCTGTCATCTGTCAAAAAGTGAACAGTAAAAATCCAGAATTTTGACGCTTCACCAATAAAAAAAATATAAGTGGATATATCTTCCTAGAAGGTATTCAAGTGACTATTTTAAACAAATGTGATTTTTATTAGAAAAATTCAATATTAGTGTTTTGTTACTATAGAAATTGCGTAGTTTGTTGCTAGATTTGCTGAAAACTAATTTGAAAAAGTAGTTTGGTTCATTAAATAGTCCCTCGAATACCATTCTTAGTCAAAGTTAAGTACATTATTTTTGCGGTGGTATCACTACTCATGTCCATTGCGCGTACTAAAGCGCAATGGACATTAGTGACACCACCCCAAAAATAGTCGACATAACTTTGACTACTCATGGTATTATAAGTGATTATCAAATGCTGTACGTACAATGAATGAAAAGGAAATAAAATAAACAATATCATTCAGAAAAAACAGCTTGTCAAAGAATGAAACACAACTAGTAGTGGTGTTGTAGTAAATGTATCAAAGGCTGAAAACCATTGCTATCGATCTATAGTATGAGAACTGTTTTAGAAGGCGATTTATCCACGCAAAAATTTTTAAGTGCGAGAACTATGTTCGAGCATTTAATTTTCTTGAGTGGATAGAGCGCAACTAAAACACGAATACAATATAAAGTTTTATCCAACAACTCAATAGTAGTATATTATTTACCAAGAGAAAAAAGTGCATCATTTAATCCCGCGAGTAAAGTTTAATAATCACTTAAGGGATCAAAGGCACTTTGGTCCCCAGGTATATACGGTATTTTTTGCACACCCGATTCACAAATTAAGAAACAAATCCGATTTTGCTGATTTTAAAATTTATACGTCCGATTCGGAAAAATGAATGGCTTTGGAAATGCGGATGGGTAACCAAGGTAATGTAAATAATGCCATTTTAAAGGACCATAGTGTTACTTTTAATTTCTGAGGGATTTCATTTTTATTTAATCCATCAGGGATCAAAAGTGGCACTTCAAAATTACGCCTAAAGTAGGTCGTTTAGCCCAGAGAGTGCAAAAATAATAAATTTTGTATTGGCAGCCGTGAAAAGTCATAGGGACAATTTGGAAAATACCGAGAGATCAAATAAATTTATAATTAGAGTCGCCTGTGATTAGTGTTATACGTTTGGCAGTACCTACTAAAATGTATTGTCAGTCTATGTGAAATTCGAGTTTAGTAGGTTCTTAGTTTGTTAGTTGACACAGACTGCCGTAAAACTTAACCTGCAAATTTCGAATTTGATATAGCTTGATAGTACTACCAATAATGCAGTAGTGAGTGGTATGGTTTTTATCTCACTAGTGGCTTATGGTTTTTATCGCACTACTGGTAAAAGGCTTTACAGGTCTAAAATCAATCTATTAATAGCCTTATAACTAGGAGCTGTTGGATAATAGCTATTTATATATCTAGGCATCAAAGGTATTCATTTCCTCCAGCGGGTTAATTTAAATTCACACGCGGGAGGAAATGACCCTTGCTCCAGTGATATATACATGATTTTTTCTTCGAAGGCATGGTCTATATCTCGAAATTTCAAAAATGTTGCTTTAGGAAATCTTTATCGTGACTCTAGATTTCTGTAGTGACATTTTGTCTAATTTCCAAATCAACGTTATAAAGATTTGGTGTGATATCCACGGTGACGTAAACACAAATGCGGGAGGTAAAAATTATTGGCTCCCGCCGGGGGTCAATAAAAATTGGCTCCCGCTCGTTGAAAATTGACAGTTTTGTTTCCTAAAACTAGGGTGCAAAAGCCGACTTTCTATACAGAGAGTAGAAAATAGTATATTGTCTAACTAGTGCTGAAAGTTGGATATATCACACGAATGCGATAGTTGAGCCACGAGCCGAAGGCAAGTGGCTCATTCGCAGAAGTGTGAAATATCCAATCATCACGTGTTATACACTATACTTTTCCGACGACCACCAATATACTATTGATTCTTTATAATATAAACCAAATTTACCACGTTTAACCGCAAAATGAAACAATTATTGGTTAAACATCAACTTAAATTGCCATACTATTTCTGTGACATTAGCTTGCTAGATTTTTGAACCGGCTTGTTTCGCGACTTGCGCGCTGGCGCTGGCAGTGACGCTCTCGCGCATTTTAGTTGCTATGTGAAACCATGTCGCACTAGTGTTTCAAGACGGAAAACGCACACTCCATGTGACCTTTTCAGGTGACCTGTGCAATGTGTCATTTTTGGTAATACCAAGCCATGCCATTTTTGGCATTTTTCGTAGTGGTCGTCGGAGAAATTATTTTCATCTATTCTAAATTTCAAATAAAAATGCAGTAGGTGGCGTTCTAAACTCAAACTTAGTGTTACAATAGAAAAATACAAGTTTGCTTTACTGCTCGTGTTTTACATGTTCTATATAGTTCAAATAAACGTTGTAAGGCAGTCTCTTTTGTCCAGTATTTGTAGTAGTAATGGGTTTATTCGAATGAAAAATAACCGGTTATTCGGTTATTGAAATAACCTATGTAACTTGGTTTTCGTTCCAATTATTCGAATGAAAAATAACCTCATGCTGATACGTACTAAGCTTTGAATATAAAACCTATATTCAAAGGTACTACGTGCCATATCTCAGCGACCTACGCAGTGCTCAAAATTCTGTAAATATAAATACGTCATAACTCATAAACAAAGCAGGTTGTACTGAAAACACCATTTGGTTATCGCGTATCTACCTCCTATCATAAAAAATATAAAATTCTGGGGACCTGAAACCTGAGCGCTTAAAAACGGACAACGCATCAAGCTATAAAACAATTTTTTATTTGCTTACATCTCCAAAGGTTCAAAACAAGAGGCGGCGCCTTTAACTCGCCCGATCGATAAAGATAAACGTTTTACGACTGTTTTTATTGCCATTAGCAAGCAGTCCCGCATATTTATTTCTTTCTACACTTCTTAATAAATACCTCTTAATTTCCAATACATAACACATAATGTACGGTCGTCGCCTTAGAAATCGGGCACTACACACTATTATGATATATTTTGCATGTATTTTTTAAGTGTATAAACTGGGTTTTTACAGTTATTATGGTTTTAATTGTTACGCCAGATTGTTTATTGTTTGTCAATTATGAAATGCCATCTCACATTAATGAAGTAACCGGAGCAAGAATACTCCAAAGACTACAAGAACATATTACGTGTCCCGATTTCTAAGGCGCCGACCGTACATATTATGTTTTGGTTCCTCTGCTATCTGCAAGTTACGATGTCGATGCAGATGACGGTGAACCGCTAACCGGCAAACCGGCTGATTTAATCGAAACAAATCGAGAGCAAAAATTTATTCGAATGATTATTCAAATAATCATTCGGTTATTAATATCATTCGAATGCAAATTATTCTGTTATAAAAATTTTCCGGTTATGCCCATCACTAATTTGTAGGTTTTCCTTTTATATTTTTAGGAATCATAGTTAACGTCAAATTGAAAATTCAGAAATATTTGACTTTCAGATGGTTATAATGATAACTTTTAGTCTAGTATGCCTACGGAATATTTTCTAATGTATGAACGCAACTATAAGTCATTTAAAAATCAAATGTCAAGTTTGACATTTAATCATAAACTCAGTAGGATTCATAAATTAGGAACTATTCCATAGCCATACTAAATGAAAATAATTTTTGATCACACCTTATCATATCAGTATTGCATTTATTCCTCAATAATAAATAAAATTTACAGAGTTAAATGTCTTTAGGATTTTAACTATTTGTCCATGTTTCAATCATTTGTTTTCAGTACTAGTGTTATTTGTTAATATAAAGGTAAGTTGTCGTACCGACAAGGAAATGTTTAAGTTAAGATAAAAAGTTTCTCAGTCTTTTATGCATTGCGACAATCAGTACTATGTAACACTCCTAATTCTTTTACAAATCTTAATTTCAAAACCCCATAACATTGTGTAAAACTGCACGTAAAATAAAACTTCCATTTTAGAAAAAAATATTCTTTTCTGAAATATGTAGAATATTAACAATCCAAGCTCTTTGTACAATAAATATAGTTGCAAGGTAATGAAAATGTGGTAAATATGCTGTCAAATGTCAGTGCAAAAATGGCAGAGTAGACTAAAAGATACTGTAAATTATTTTTAAGGCTTTGAAGTAGTCTAGAGAAAATTTCTGGAGTTCTTACTTTTGACAAATGAATCTCACAATTAAAACTATTAAACAGAACAGAAGCTGTAGCTTTTTTCGTTAGGATGGAAGGTTGACAAAGAATCTTCTATATCACACCCACACAAATGCATCGCAGTCGGAATGGTATAAATAGTTAGAGCAATACAAATCCTCAGCATATAACTTACTTTAGAAGTAAAATTGCAGATTGTAATTAGATTATAGACGAGTCCCGACTAATTTTTACAATTACTAAGTTTTAAGCTGACTACATTCTGCAATACTGATTTAGTTCGAAATATAAATTCCATATAAATACAACTCTGATAAATTTAAAGTTAAACGGTTATACTAATGTTGAATTCTCTGGATTATATATTTCCTTGATTACAAATAAAGGCATATCTCTGATTATGAAAATAATGTTGATAACTTTTCAATTGGAACTTGATCGAAGATCAGCTCAGTTTATGTTTGAACGAAAAATAATGTCAAATTTCAATTTCCTGTTATATGTGAACTTCAAGCAAACCAGTTAAAGCAACATTTTCTCCACAAAATCTACTGCAAACTAAGCTGCAGAGCACTTTAAACGATTTTGATATTAGTTCTGTCATCCAATGCAGTGCCGTCACATCATTAATTGGTTTAGTATGACAATGTTTAGAAATTCTACTTGTTGCTACAACTACTCGGTAAAAGAATAGCAACCCTTTCGTCCAGGCATAATAGAAATCTACCTCAATAAAATATAATCTTCTTTTTTAGTAAAAACGTTTCTTAGTGCCATAGAAGTGGGATGTTACCGTAGTATGAAGAAGGCCTGGCAGAAGCTAAAAAACCTTTTATGTTAGGGTAAATTACTTTTTACTTCCTTTTACAATAAAGGAAGTATTGGATTTACCCGAAAAATTCGAAATTGAGTTTTCAACAGATCTTCACGTTTTAGAGTCCCCTGATCCCAAAAAACATATTTTTACTTCCTTTTACTATAAAGGAAGTATTGGATTCACCCCAAAAATTCGAAATTGAGTTTTCAACGGATCTTCACGTTTTAGAGTCCCCTGATCCCAAAAAACATATTTTTTTTCATTGGTCTGTGTGTCTGTCTGTCTGTGTGTCTGTCTGTCTGTCTGTGTGTCTATCTGTGAACAGAATATCTCAAAAAGTCCATTATCACAACACAAGCAAGACTACTAGCTAACGAAAAAATAAAGGTCGTTTTTTTCCATGGTCAAGAAGAGATCCGATAAATAAAATTTTGCTGTTCAACAAGCAACAGAAGATGCTGACACATTGATCGTAAGGACAGAGATCAATATGTCATTCATCATTTAATTCCGATTTACGTTAACCTCCTTCTTCTCTAAGCAGCTCTCACGAATAGTTATACAAATTTTTATTTCTTTAAAGCAGGCAAAAGAAAAGCAGAAATAAAATTACTTGTTTTTTTAGGGTGAACAAACAGTGGCAGATCAAATATTCTTTTCGCACGCTTTTAGTGATTGCGACACGACGTCTGCATTGGTCAAGGCAAGCGAAGTTCCTGAAGATGCTTCAAAATTCGAAGAAATACATCCAGAGTGTAAAAGTGTTCAAGCAAGAAGGAGTAGATTTCGGCACCATTGCTGGAGCAGGTGAACTACTCTACAATGTACAGTTTCTGAATAAAATAAATCTTTGAATTTTCCCTGGTACCAATATTTTGCCAGATCGGTTACAGTGACAGTTGAATGTTGCTTCACTCCCACCCACATAGGGTTGCCATATTTGAAAATAACAATTTCGGGACAAGCTTAAGAGAGGGTAGCGTGGGGGGGGGGGGTGTTTGCTGGAACAAGTAATTCATTACTTGATATTTTTTAAATGTATTTTTTCCTAATTAATTTTTAGCGGGGTGGGGGAGATGCCTGCTGGCAAAGGCAATTCATGCCATAAAAATGAAACTTTCTCTTTACATTTTCTTCGGTCCGTTTCGCTATCAACGTTTTTAAGTAAACCTTTTACTTTGAGACAATGAAAAGTTTCATTTTTTCTTTCTTTTAGAGTATTATTTATATAAATTAATATTTTATAAACTTCCATGATTGATATTTTTTCTTGTTCAATTTTAGAAATGTTTGAAATAAATTCATTTGAGAACGAACAAACCAAAAATAAATTTGAGTCTTAAAAAGAAATTCAATGTGTATTTTTGGAGAATTTTCAGAAGAAATAAAATAAGGCTTCAAATCCTCAAAGAGCTGAAGTATTCTATCTATCCCAGGTACCCACCCACATTAAATGTGGATAAAAATTAAAGGTCAAAGGTGTTAATCGCAACTCGCATAAATCCATAATGAAACTCCTATTTCATAAAAGCCGTCAGAACCCAGATTCCAGAATAACAGAATCTGCAGAAATCACCCTAAATCGGTAAATTGTAATATTTTCGTGCAAAATCGGGACATTTCGGGACATCATTTCGTAGCGGGACAAGTAGCTCCAAATCGGTAAAATGCCGAAAAATCGTGACGTATGGCAACCCTACACCCACAGCAGCAGCACAACTTTCGCCCGAAACCTAGTTCAAGCTCAGACTGGGTATGGCGTTTACAAGAACCCTGAAGAATGGGGATGGAAGCGGAGTGGTCAGGACGATTAAAGATTCTGCTTAAATTCCTCCCTTGTAAATGCAAAAAATGCCGCTCAGGATGTGGCTGTAGGAAGGCTGCGAAACCGTTGCTGGAATTTTAAGTGACTTCGAGGAAGATGAACAAATTGAAACTGTCATTTAAAAACTGTCGGTATACGAAGATACTAAGGATTCTGAAGAAGAGACTCTATAAGAGGAGGACGACACTCAACCAAGCACTAGACAAGTAGTAGTAAACTAATTCATATGAGATTAAATTTAGAACTATTGTTACGATACTTTTGGAGTGCCCCCCGTAGCATTGAACTTTCGCTAGCTGAATTTCTGAACTTGAATATTTATGGTTGGCTTTTGTCAATGTTTGCATGCTTTAACCTGGGTATAATTAGCTATATCTTATTTTTAATTACTCTCCTATAATTATCATGCAGTTTCGTAAGCAACCCCTCGTTTAGTTACTTATATTTTGAAAATTAGGTTTATTCTTGCTATATTTTTACAAATATTTGGGTACGGCCGCTAGGCAACCGGTGATACAAATTGTTTTTAACTATTCCATTTGTTGCTAGAGCAATGTTATCTTTTCCTGCAGTCAAACTTGCCTGACTGGTTTTTTGGCTTCTTCTGGCCCAAATTTTTGTTATCAGATGACCTGTGGGCTGGGTTTTTGAATTTTTCGGCTTTCTTTTCAAGCTAAACTGTCGTGCTAGTAGGTGTTCCTCTGCAGCTAAGTGCTTCATAGCCCTTTGGTAGGGCTCGCCTTTTCGAATAGATTGTTTGAGGGATCTGGAAGCATTTCTGCGTTATCGTGGATGTTCGTAATGATTAGTTAGCTACTTACTTGCATCCCTTCGCTTTGGCGGATCTCCTGGAAACGACTTTAGCACGCTTCTTTCGGCTCGACCCCCAGCTTGAGGTAAGATTAGGTCAGTTTCTTCTTAATCGGGAGTACATTTGGGTTCTGTGCGTTTTTAGCCAAAAAATTCCCGGCGGGAGTTAAAACACTCCCCATCTGCTTGAAATCCTTCCTGTCTGGAGTAGACCTACCCCGTTCGACTGCACCCTGCTCGAATCCAGTTCGATGCACTGGGCCCCTAAGATAGTCGCATCGCCTGTGAATTTTTCAACTCTCGTGGGCCACGCTGAAGATTGAGCAACTGCTTTACACTCACCTGCAAGTCATCTTGCAACCTCCATAGCTGGCACTGCACCCCGCAGCTGCAGCCGCCATCGTTGCTTCTCTCTAGCTACGTCCAACCACAGAGGAGCGAACGGAGAGATTAGGTTCTGGTGAACTTTCCTGCAGGCAAGACGTTATTGTAGATAATATGCATTGCGCCTGTTGTAACTTATAATTGAATCATACTGTTTCATGCCGTTAGCACTCCGGGCATGTGTGATTTTATTCAGCATCGGATTGTACGATAGTAGGCTTCGTGCATCGTTAGTGTAGTAATATTTGAAATTGTTATTTTTGTTCGAGCCGCCGCGCAATGACATGCGGTTACCCCCTGCTACTTGCTATATTAAGGTCGTAAGGTTTACCTGTGTATTGCTCCGTTTGTGCCTTCGGGTCCCCTAACCTTATTGACCTCTGCGTTATCTGAAAGATTTATAGAGTAGAACTTTGAGCTTCACTTGTGTCCTATCTGGACGTCGCTTTTACTCACCCGCTTACATAACGCAGTTCGGACGCCTTAAAGCTTCGCTGTTTTCATCACCAAAACAATAGTTAATATTTTCATGTCAAACCTTCGGCGTGAAGTTAGGCACACTTCAGTGGCAGTGTCTCGTGAGCACCCTTCGGGAGCGTTGTGATTATTGTAGATCTCCGTTAACCGAGTAAGGGGCAAATCCAAGCCTTTGCGTTCTTTAGCATATAAATATACATACGTACACTTAATGCATTTTTAATATGGACACCGTCGTTCATGTGTGGCCACGCAAACGCACGCTGATTCCGCCCTTTAGAAAATTTTGAATATAGATATAGCGTCATTTAGCTAACCTTCGGGGTTGAAACGTTAGCCAAGGTGGTCTTGTATTGCTCCGAGCCGGTATACGCGAAATTTTAAACTCGCTCCGCGACGCGCGCTTGATAAATTTATTTTGTTTTTAAATTTAATAATCGCTACGCTCCGTTGTAACCGCACAATGTTTTAATGTGTTAGCCCATTCTCAGGTCATAGTCATTGCTGATCGTGGGCTACTATTTGCTCAATGCTTATATTTAAATTTGTATTTATATTTACTATTGCATGTCGTATACTGTGTGTTCTTTGATGTTGCTAAAAATATTGCCTGCTGTGATATTTGTATTTAGTTTATGTTAGCATTGCACTATAGTACGCACCAAACTCTTTGAAATAAAGCTGTGATATTTTCTTTGGTGGTTGATTTGATTGTTTTCTTTGTGCTGCTGGAAATTGTCTTGACCTTGTGCACGGTCCGGCATAAGGATTAGAACTGAGTCGAGGACCTGGCGCCCACTCCTTTTTTTTTGTATTCTCTCTTAGCATAGCTGGAACCCTGCGACCCTCGCGGCGAGCTAGCCCAATTAGGCCGATAGTTACCAGCCGGCAAAACACCAAATATAACTTTCGCCAAAAGGTAAGGCCGACCGTCTATCTTCCCTGACAAGAAGATTTTGACGCCCAACGCTTTGGGGCCTTGAAAGGATTTTTGACTACGTCGTTATTAGGGTACTTGGTGGTACTATAGTGCAAATCGAATTGTTAGGGTGTTAGAATTTATTATTGGCTAGGTGATTTACATTTGGTATTATTTATTGTCAGTACTTGTTGGGTATTTACAATTGATTATTGCTAGTTATAGGTTTGTTTATTGCATGCTTAATTACAGGTTTTGCTTGGGTTAGTTATAAGCCTAGTTTAAATAAGTTTTTGTGATCATCTTGTCCTGTTGGAACAGCAAGATGGTATTTAAATTAGATGTTAATCGACTGCTCGTCGATGAGCTCGATTATGAGCTTCGAGTTAGAGACATTGCCATTCAGGGCAACGTCCAAGACAAACGTAAATTACTCCGTGCTCGTATGAAGATAGATCTTCTTATGAATGCCACTTTCACTCCCGTGTCTTTCGACGCTACTGAAGAACTTGCGATCTGTGAAGACAAACTTTCTATTTTAGCTGCCGAAATTGATAGTTGCACCTCTAGGAACCTGGACAATGATGCCCAACGATTAGGTACTCGCCTTCTTCATGTTCAAGGTCGTCTAGGTCATATTCTAGCAGAACCAGATTCCGCTTCTAGGTTGGAGTCCTTGAAGGATAGATGCGAACAATTAATTGCCGCCTTGGAAGCGAAACTTCAGCTTCACGTTGATACCCAAGCTCGCAACGACACAACCGCTGCACCGAGTGATTCAAGCTCGGAGGATGGTTCGTTAGTTTTATCTTCGGAAACTCATATTCGCCCCCATAGCTCTGTTGTCACTACGTCTCAGGAAGACGCTGCCTTGCCTATTCGTCCTATTGCTAGCTCGGTTACGTGGAGTTATCCTTTGTCCACTTCACAGTTCTTTGCCCCTCAGCCTATTCCTAGTAGCTCAGCCATGCAGCCTGGCATGTACTTGGATTATCCGCCCTTTGCTGATGCTCTCAATCGTCGTTCTTCTGCTGCCGAAGATGTCAACCAGTCTGCGTCGCATAGACACACTTCGACTGCCAACTACTTAGCCATCAACAAATGGAGGATCACCTTCGATGGAGGAAATGGGTTAACTAGCTTTTTAGAGGAAATTGAAGAAACTCGCATAGCTCGAAACGTATCCAAGGATCAACTTTTTGCCGCTGCCATCGAATTGTTCACTGGCAACGCTCGAATTTGGTTTCGTTCCGTTCGCAACACGATTCGTTCTTGGGATGAATTGATCATCGCCTTGAAAGCCGCTTTCCTGCCTTGTGATTATGAAATCAGCCTATGGGATGAGATCCGTAGTAGAACCCAAGGACCCGATGAGCCCGTGACGGTCTATGTTGCTATTATGGAGAACCTTTTTAGTCGCCTTTCTCGTTTACCTGTAGAAATGGAGCGCATAGAGATTATGCGTAGGAACTTGCAACCATACTTACAGGCACAACTGGCTCTCTACTCTCCAACGAGTATCGCTCAGCTTAGACAACTTGGCAAACTGATTGAGGATGCTAAGGTGCGATCTTCGAGGTTCAAGAATCCACCTCCGCCTTATCAAGCCCTCGAACCTGACTTGGCTTATCACAAGCCCCGTTTTGGTGCTAGAGCTGCTGCCATTGAGGAAACTAGTTCCACTCCTAGTCCCTCTACCGGAGAACATGTCTGCGATGTTGCAGCCGCTCGACCCTATGGTGTGTGCTGGAACTGCGGAAAGCCTGACCATCGCATGGCCCAGTGCCCATCACACTGCAAGTCTAAAAAAAGAAACTCTTCTGAAGCTAATGCTGTCAAACAACCACACACAACGAGCGATTTACCTAGAGAACATCGCATATTGCTTGACTTTATCTTGGGTCACGCCAACAAAGATGAGAGGCCCTATCTTCGAGTGTCTATTTTTGGAAAGGAACTTCTTGGTTTGTTAGACTCCGGCGCGAGCCGTACCATTTTAGGTCGCCAAGGTTGGAACGTATTGAAGAACTCCTGCAAATTAAGCTCCGTTAAACCCACTACCTGCAGTGTTGCCAACGGCGAGAAATGTCAGAGCATTGGTACACTTACCGTCCCCATCGTCTTGAGGGACCGGGTGAGAACCTTTGAAGTCCTGGTTGTCCCCTCGTTACCACATACACTCATTTTGGGCACCGACTTCTGGAAGAGGATGGCCCTTGTGCCAGATCTTCGCCATGGGGAATGGACCTTCTCCAAAGCCTCAGCTGATGAGCAAATCGCTGCGATCCGTTCAACTGAACACCTCACGAACGACGAACAAGCTGTGCTTGATCAGACTATCAGCGAAGCTTTTTCTTTGATAGGAGATGGTGTAGGATGTACCCATTTAGTGGAACACGTAATCAAGACGGATGCTGAACCAATTAAGCAGCGCTATTATCCAATCTCGCCTGCTTTACAACAGCACGTGAATCAAGAGCTCGACGATATGTTAGAAAAGGGCATTGTGGAACCCTCAACATCCGCATGGTCATCGCCCATCGTTATGATAAAGAAGAAGGATGGCTCTTACCGCTTCTGTGTGGACTATCGGAAGCTCAACAAGGTTAGCCAACCTGATGCCTATCCACTCCCGTACATCAGCAACATTTTGGACAAGTTACGGGATGCACAATACCTGACCACGTTAGATGTCAAGTCAGCTTACTTTCAGGTGCCGGTTTCTGTCGCTAGCCGCCCGCTAACTGCTTTCACTGTCACTAATCGTGGGTTGTATCAATTTTGTCGCCTCCCGTTCGGTCTTCATACCGCCCCGGCGACTTGGCAACGTCTTATCGACCGAGTTATTGGTGCCGACCTAGAACCTTACGCTTTCACATACTTGGATGACGTTATTATCTGCACTCCTACCTTCGAAAAACACCTGGAGGTCTTGAAAGAAGTCATATCTAGGATCGCCAAGGCTGGCCTAACTTTGAACCGGGAGAAGTGTCACTTTTGTAAGCCCGAATTGAAGTACCTGGGGTACGTCGTCAACTCCAATGGTCTGCTTGTCGACCCGGAAAAGGTCGCAGCCATCTTGAACATCCCTAACCCCAAGTCGGTCCCAGAGGTTAGAAGAATATTGGGAATGGCATCTTGGTACCGGCGCTTTGTACCTAACTTTTCGTCCGTAGTGTCACCTATGACTCGCTTGCTTCGCAAGAACCAGAAGTTTGTTTGGTCTGAGGAATGTCAAACCGCATTTGACACCATCAAAGACTGCCTCGTCTCGGCCCCTGTGCTCTCTTGCCCAGATTTCAGTCGGCCCTTCACCATTCAGACGGACGCCTCTGGTTATGGACTCGGAGCCGTCTTGTCCCAGACGTATCCTGAGGGAGAGAAGGTCGTCCGCTATATAAGCCGTTCACTCACGAAGAATGAGCGGAAGTTCAGCACAACGGAACGTGAATGTCTCGCGGTACTCTTCGCCATCGAAAAACTTCGCCCGTACATCGAGGGAACTAAGTTCGACGTCGTGACCGACCACTACGCCCTCAAGTGGTTGCATAATATTAAAGACCCCATAGGACGCATTGCGCATTGGGCCATACGCCTACAACATATAATTTCAATGTTATCCATCGCAAAGGCAAAGACAATGTAGTACCTGACGCTCTATCCAGGTCCGTACCTATTGTCGATGAGGTCACTGAGGACGATGATGTTCAAGACCGTTGGTATGCTCGGATGCGCCTAAAAATCCGAAACGATCCACAGCACTATCCTGCTTGGCGCGAGTCGAATTTGCAACTCTACAAACATGTTAGGAGCCCGTATCCAGAACTCATGCAGGCCAATGAAGATTGGAAGATAGTTCTACCTAAGGACAAACGTTCAGAAGTACTTAGACGTAATCATGATGATCCTACCTCAGGACATCTTGGCGTTTCGAAAACCTTAGGTCGTATAGCTCAGAGGTACTACTGGCCCAAGATGCGAACGGACGTTCTGCGCTACATTCGCAACTGCAAGGTGTGTTCCCGCACTAAGCCTGACCAACGACCACCCGCTGGACATATGGGAGGTCACACAAACATCTCGAAGCCCTGGGAGGTCATCTGTATGGACCCTCATAGGACCTCTACCTCGTTCTTCTCGGGGATACCAGTATATACTTGTAGTGGCTGATTGCTTCACTAAACTTCCTCTTGTATTTCCCCTTCGTAGGCTACGGCCGCTGCAGTCGTACGTCACGTTGAAGAAAACGTGTTTTTATTGTTTGGCGCTCCGAAGAGAATTATCTGCGACAATGGTGTCCAGTTCAAGAGTCGCGAATTTACTGCCTTGGCGAGGAACTATGGTTGCAGAATAGCGTTTACAGCGTTGTATCACCCTCAGGCAAATCCAACGGAACGCATCAATCGTGTTCTGAAAACAATGCTTACAGCGTACGTGTCCGACAAACAACGTGAGTGGGATAAATACTTACAACAAGTCGCTTGTGCCATAGAACCTCCAAGCATGATGTCATCTGGTCATAGCCCCTACTTTTGAATTATGGCCGAGAAATTACACTCGACGGAAATCCTGAAGAAAGACCTGAAGATGAAGGTCCCGAACTTCGTGTCATCAGGGATGAAAACCCCAATATAAGAGCCCAAGCGCTGCAACGGTTGTACAAAGAAGTAAAAGTTCGTCTTGCTAGGGCCTACGATCGCTCGAAGGCTCTACTACAACCTGCGAAGACGACCTGATGAATATCAGATAGGCAACTCCGTTTGGAGAAGAAACTTCACGCAATCGGATGCTGCTAACACACTATACTGCTTAATTGCACCCAAGTTCATTGGACCCTTTAGAGTTCATAAGAAATTGTCTCGCTTCATTTATCAACTTAAGGATCCGGACGGTCGTTTGCGTGGGATTGGCATGCCAAAGACTGAAGCTCAACAACGCTGTCGACAATAATGATGATTTGGTTTAGTCTACGTCTTTTTGGGAGGTGGTTTGGGGACGTCGGACGGAACCTTTGGGACCCAACTCACCTTTCCTTTTTCTCGAATTGGAGTCCCGACCTAAACATCTGGTCCCTTCATTTCTCGCATCTTTCTCTGTCTCATTTTTTTTTGTTTGAAAGGGATGTTCCCTCTTTTTGCTGTGCTCGTTCTCTTTATACTTCGTGTTATTTTGGATATCAGTTCTATCTTCCGTCATTTGGAGATAGCTTCAGTGCTGTAGGTCGATCCTGGGCCTAAGTACTTAACCCTTGGTTGAGGTTGGTTTTCCTTTCCCTTCCTTCTTCTGTGTCGTTCGCTTTCCTGTCTCCTACTCCGCATCTTTCCGAGGTGTTTGCGTTTCGGGTGCATCTTTGTTGCAGCCTGACGTAGCCTTCCCTTCCACCGGCGCAGCTCACATCATCTTGCAGCGACGGAAGAGGTTGGTGTCTAGTTGTCTTCGATGATGTGCTTGAACTCTTACATCCTCTCTTCCTGTCTACTCTTTTAAGTCCTCTGTTTCTTCCCTTTGTATTTCTTTCCGGCAGGCATCGTTTTTTTTTTTGGCAATTCGGTATTGATGGCAGTTGTATGGTCAGGTAAATCTGGGGTGATTTACCCTCCCTTTTGTGGGGGAGAATTTGTTACGATACTTTTGGAGTGCCCCCCGTAGCATTGAACTTTCGCTAGCTGAATTTCTGAACTTGAATATTTATGGTTGGCTTTTGTCAATGTTTGCATGCTTTAACCTGGGTATAATTAGCTATATCTTATTTTTAATTACTCTCCTATAATTATCATGCAGTTTCGTAAGCAACCCCTCGTTTAATTACTTATATTTTGCAAATTAGGTTTATTCTTGCTATATTTTTACAAATATTTGGGTACGGCCGCTAGGCAACCGGTGATACAAATTGTTTTTAACTATTCCATTTGTTGCTAGAGCAATGTTATCTTTTCCTGCAGTCAAACTTGCCTGACTGGTTTTTTGGCTTCTACTGGCCCAAATTTTTGTTATCAGATGACCTGTGGGCTGGGTTTTTGAATTTTTCGGCTTTCTTTTCAAGCTAAACTGTCGTGCTAGTAGGTGTTCCTCTGCAGCTAAGTGCTTCATAGCCCTTTGGTAGGGCTCGCCTCTTCGAATAGATTGTTTGAGGGATCTGGAAGCATTTCTGCGTTATCGTGGATGTTCGTAATGATTAGTTAGCTACTTACTTGCATCCCTTCGCTTTGGCGGATCTCCTGGAAACGACTTTAGCACGCTTCTTTCGGCTCGACCCCCAGCTTGAGGTAAGATTAGGTCAGTTTCTTCTTAATCGGGAGTACATTTGGGTTCTGTGCGTTTTTAGCCAAAAAATTCCCGGCGGGAGTTAAAACACTCCCCATCTGCTTGAAATCCTTCCTGTCTGGAGTAGACCTACCCCGTTCGACTGCACCCTGCTCGAATCCAGTTCGATGCACTGGGCCCCTAAGATAGTCGCATCGCCTGTGAATTTTTCAACTCTCGTGGGCCACGCTGAAGATTGAGCAACTGCTTTACACTCACCTGCAAGTCATCTTGCAACCTCCATAGCTGGCACTGCACCCCGCAGCTGCAGCCGCCATCGTTGCTTCCCTCTAGCTACGTCCAACCACAGAGGAGCGAACGGAGAGATTAGGTTCTGGTGAACTTTCCTGCAGGCAAGACGTTATTGTAGATAATATGCATTGCGCCTGTTGTAACTTATAATTGAATCATACTGTTTCATGCCGTTAGCACTCCGGGCATGTGTGATTTTATTCAGCATCGGATTGTACGATAGTAGGCTTCGTGCATCGTTAGTGTAGTAATATTTGAAATTGTTATTTTTGTTCGAGCCGCCGCGCAATGACATGCGGTTACCCCCTGCTACTTGCTATATTAAGGTCGTAAGGTTTACCTGTGTATTGCTCCGTTTGTGCCTTCGGGTCCCCTAACCTTATTGACCTCTGCGTTATCTGAAAGATTTATAGAGTAGAACTTTGAGCTTCACTTGTGTCCTATCTGGACGTCGCTTTTACTCACCCGCTTACATAACGCAGTTCGGACGCCTTAAAGCTTCGCTGTTTTCATCACCAAAACAATAGTTAATATTTTCATGTCAAACCTTCGGCGTGAAGTTAGGCACACTTCAGTGGCAGTGTCTCGTGAGCACCCTTCGGGAGCGTTGTGATTATTGTAGATCTCCGTTAACCGAGTAAGGGGCAAATCCAAGCCTTTGCGTTCTTTAGCATATAAATATACATACGTACACTTAATGCATTTTTAATATGGACACCGTCGTTCATGTGTGGCCACGCAAACGCACGCTGATTCCGCCCTTTAGAAAATTTTGAATATAGATATAGCGTCATTTAGCTAACCTTCGGGGTTGAAACGTTAGCCAAGGTGGTCTTGTATTGCTCCGAGCCGGTATACGCGAAATTTTAAACTCGCTCCGCGACGCGCGCTTGATAAATTTATTTTGTTTTTAAATTTAATAATCGCTACGCTCCGTTGTAACCGCACAATGTTTTAATGTGTTAGCCCATTCTCAGGTCATAGTCATTGCTGATCGTGGGCTACTATTTGCTCAATGCTTATATTTAAATTTGTATTTATATTTACTATTGCATGTCGTATACTGTGTGTTCTTTGATGTTGCTAAAAATATTGCCTGCTGTGATATTTGTATTTAGTTTATGTTAGCATTGCACTATAGTACGCACCAAACTCTTTGAAATAAAGCTGTGATATTTTCTTTGGTGGTTGATTTGATTGTTTTCTTTGTGCTGCTGGAAATTGTCTTGACCTTGTGCACGGTCCGGCATAAGGATTAGAACTGAGTCGAGGACCTGGCGCCCACTCCTTTTTTTTTTTTGTATTCTCTCTTAGCATAGCTGGAACCCTGCGACCCTCGCGGCGAGCTAGCCCAATTAGGCCGATAGTTACCAGCCGGCAAAACACCAAATATAACTTTCGCCAAAAGGTAAGGCCGACCGTCTATCTTCCCTGACACTATTTACTACACAATCAAATCTATTAGACAAAACTTGTAGAGAATTTTTTTCTCCACAATTTGTATAATTACTATTTCTTGTTGAGAAGATACAATCAAACATTCACTTAGAGAGAGACAGAACGTCTTTGAAGGAAGGTGATGACAGAAATTATTTATTGTCGAAGATTGTTGAGGTCTTGTGGGAGTGCCGTACGTGGAGAAGATATTGAAGATTCTACTTCCTTTACCTTTATAAAAAATCAATATTCCGAATAAAGAAACGAATGTTTTGTAACACTTTTTGGAAAGTCGGTAGTATTTGAGCGACATGGAGGATGGCCTTTATCTATAATTGCTGTAATAGAAAATTTGTTGGAGGATAAGGATACTGTAATAAAAAATAAAAACCTGCCGAGAAAAAATCCGTAAACACCAGCACTGAACTGATAACTGCTTCACTTTTCACCTGCTTTGAAAAAAAAAACAAGAACGACCGAAAGTTCAGCTTTGGTAGCTTAAGTAATTGTGTTGTAAATATTTCATCTTCTTCTTTTTATAGACGATTCGTCTGGTTTTTTATGGAAATGCTATTTATCTATCTTGGCTGCTTTTGAAATGTTGACTGCGAATTATCGCGCCATCTTTTGGGCAGTCTCTCTGGAGGCCTTCGTTTCTAGGTATTTTGGCTAATCTGGTGTCTGCCATTCTGGTTACATGTTCGTTCCATTCACGTCTCAGTCCTTTCCCCCAGGTACTTTACACTTTTCTCTTATTTGCGTGTTTGGTTGGCTATCCAATAGTTCTTAATGTTTTCTGTTTATCTTATGTATCTGTTCGTTTGTCGGCTCTGGCTTCATCCCCGTAGGACATGATTGGCCTTACACATGTTATATATTGTTATGATATACACAGGGAGGTTAAAAATCAGTTTTGGGAAGGATTAAGGAAATACAATAATTGAAAATAACCAAGATCTATTTAGATTTGAACTGAGAATGTGAATAAGTATGATGCATTTTAAAAAGTAAAAAAGGTATGTGTAATGGAGTAGGGTATGGCTATTTGAAAGGCAGATGGGTTCAAAAGTGGTAATATTTTAAAGATTAAAGTTTGAAATGAATGACAAATACATAATCGTAATAGATTAAAAATTAGTAGGTGTATATCAAATTAATATAAGATAGAGTGCAGAAAGTAAAAACATGTTATCGTTTTGCGCTTTGTTTCCATTATTAGAAATAACAAATTGTGAAAAATGTAACAAAAATAATTTGGAGATTAAAATATTAAAAATAAACCCTATTTTATTAATAAAACTGTTTGGATAATAAACGGGTAATCATAAAATTTGCGCGGTGAAGTATATAAGAAAATTTAAACCTATAAGAAGAATAAAAAATAGAAAACTAAGAATGAGTACAAGTATGTGGTTAAAACTAATAGCAAGCAGAATTTATCTACAAATGAGAATAACTGGAGAAAAATATAAAGTCAAGTTTATTGGAAAAATACATTTAACATCAGACATTAATTGAATTGGATTACGTCAAGCTGTTCAGTGATAAGGGAGAGTTCTAGAGGAGGACCATCAGTTAAGAGGCACGTTCCAGGAAGTTGGCAGAGACAGTAAAGGAAGTAGGTATCTGCAGATTTGGTCTGTTGGCTGCATGCTGTGGGAAGATTTGAGTTGCTGATTCTGGACAGTTGGAGACGTCTTGTCTGTAAGAGGGGCCTTTTAATTGCGGGAAGGTGCGTGAGAGGTTGGATCAGTAGGCAGAGAGGAGCAGGTTGGTGTGCATCCTGAAGTTGTGGAGACCAATTGAAAAGTAATTACTAGAAAAGGGCACTAAAAGATTATAAAGGTGAATTAGTTATCAACGAATTACTTCCTGTGTTTATAATATTATTGTGTACTAGTGAAACAAACTGGTATTTGTCATTTGAATTTCAAATCTGTTTTGACATAAGGTTAGCATAAGTTATTTTGACGTATGGGAATGATATTAAATAAATTAGAACATCAATTTTCAGAACTAAGCAATCTATATAAAGAAATCCACCCCTGATTTTCAGGAGCTATCTCGAATTATAATTATTGATATTCAAAACATAAATAGTACAATTTAAATTTGACAACAATAAAAATATAATTTAAAGACATTAATATAACTGTACCTGAAGGTACATAGCAATATATATTCTGAATTTGCACACTATGCTTGAGTTTTTGTTTTTCCAGATCACATGTTTTAAGTGTTCCGATATAGTGGCTACCTTGTTCCCTTGATGTCTAACTTCATCTTTAGTATTCCCAGAGCTAGTTGCTCAACTGAAATGTTGTAGATTGCTAATTTACATCACAGGGATTCGAAACATTCTATCCATCCTTCTACGCTTACGGCTTTGACTTCTATATTCTTATTTGTTGACTTTATTAGGTGTCTTAGCATCTTCTTAGCACATGTAGGATTTCCTGTCGGTGCTAAATTTCTGCCAGTGATCGTTTTTTATTTCACGGATTCTTCGAGGTATGTACTTTGATATTTCTTCATTAAACATTTATTGCACTTCCTTTACTATTTCGGCGTATAGGTCTGCTAGCAGAACGATTCTTTCGTTGTTTAGGACTTTATTAAGCTGGGTTTGTACTATGCAGGACAAAAAACCTAGGAAAACTCTTGATCCAGATTTTGGCATTATCTGATTAGCTTAAATGAGGCTTGAAACAGTTACATTTACTATAACAATTTTGTTTCATAGCAACGTCTAAATAAGTTGATGATTGAGTTACAAATACCTAGCAACTATACATATTAAGACAGTCACATTTACAACAGACCATATTAACTGTCCCAGTTTTTTTGTCTTCCATAGTACTTGTTCGTAGAATTCAGGGTCTTCTTGTTCCGGTTTCCGTCATCTGATGTCTATACTAATATACATAATATGTAAAGGTTTATTGCCGAGTAAGATCTTGATCTTCAACATCCGGTCGCTTGGATACGTTATGATGTTGATGTTTGGTTCGTATCTGTCATGGATAAGCAGTCATACTCCTGAGCTGGCTCATTCGGTCTTGGCGCGCCCACTGTAGGTATATGATAATATAGTTTTTGTATATTGAGGTTTCCTTGTCTCTATTTTGGGTTCCTTGATAGTGCAAGCGGAGTTTGTAGATATTTATAATAACTTGAAAAAATCCTATCTGCCAAAAGAAAATTGACGTTTTCATAGCATTTTGACGCTTAAAAAGTGTTACATTTCAGTTATGTAGGATTTTTAAGAAAATGCTGTTGTAAACAGTTTCTGTCCTTTTGAAAACACTTTATCAAATTGAAAATTGATCATTTTTGAGAAAAGAAGTCTATTCATAGCAGGTAAATTCTGCGCTGACTTTTTTAAATACGTTTTTTGTTTCCTACGGTCGGGTTGCAAACACCGCACTCGGTGCAACAAATTCTACGTTCTAATTTATTATAAAGATAACTGTATTATTTTTATTTTTACGCACCAGTGGTTAAAACTATTTAGCAACTAAAATGACAATCACGGAGTAGCTATTATTGAACGCTTGTAGAGAGACTGCATTTTGTACCCTAGTTGACCTAGTTCAAAGATTAAAGTCAGGTCTCGATTATAATCAGTCTGCCCTGTAAATATTACAAAAATATTTTTAATAAATCTTTAGAAATTCCTGCACCATTGCCTTGAAGCACTTTTAAGCTGCAATTAATTTCCTCGATGAAGCATTACCTTATCGATTTTAGATTTAAATTAAATTACGCCCCTTTGTGCCTCCAGGAAGCACTATTTCTTTTAAATTAATTTTAGCGCCTAACATAAATACAGCATCTAAATTGCCCTGGTTAACGGATATTTACGGCGAACTACAAATCATTAATTTGTTTAAAATGCTCGATCCTGCAAAAAATAGAAAAAGTAACCAGATGCTACAAGTACACTTGATTCCTGTTTAATAAAATTATGTTCCGCATTTAATACTAGCGAAGATAATGGATTTAATTCGCCTTATAATAGCTAGAATCTAAAATTACATTTCCCAAACAAGGCTATTTTGTGTACAGACGCAGGAGATGGTGTTGGCCTCATCAAATTCCCATTAATCATATTTAATTGGTTTCTGCGGTTCAAATATCTGCCTTCAATCTGTGCAAAAAGGAGTTTTACGGTTTCAGGAACAATGATGAACATAGTGGCTTCACGCGTAGGAGTATGACATAGGATTCACTTTCCAGGATAATACTAATCACAGTTTGTTGGCTTTTTCACACAAAGGTTAGCAACATTTTCTGGGTATTCGAGCTGCTTTTGTCTACTAAATGTGACATTTTATCGTAGTATCGCCACTCTGAACCATTTTAAAGATTTCCCGATCTAACGAATAATGGGACAGAATGTTAATGCACAATATCGAGTAAAATGGTACTTTACATAATATTACATTCGTTTTGAATAGATAAGATCAATTGTACAATAATCCTTAATTTCTTATTGAACGAATGAATGAAATTCACTCGTAATGAAATGTAGGTATTAATCTGATTTAGAATTTGTCTATTTGCAAATTGCAATATTCACGTTGATATTGTTGGGTAGGGTAATATCAGATCTTGTAAATTCTCATTTTGTAATGGAAACCTGATGTGCTAGCTGTATTAAATGGTATTATTTTTGCTTAAAAATATTACGAAATACTACGACATATGTTTGCTTGTTTGTTATGGACAAGGTCTAGGCATGCGGAGTACCAGGTACCACGGACTGCGTTGGTCATATAGTCAAAGTCCTTCTTAGAATTTTTCGGAGACTAAGGAGTTCCAACCATAGCAAGGGAACTTTTTTACATAGTAACATGGGACCCACGACTTTGCATCACTTTCGAATGATGGAATTCTGTAGACGTTTAATTTTTTTTATTTTAAAAAACTCACCGGGACCGGAAATCGAACTCGCGACCCTACGATCAGTAGCCATGATGCTTACCACTGAGCTACCAGCCCCGGCTACGACACCTGTGTGTTAATTTTCTAATTTTTTGATAGAATTAGCTCTTATATTAATTCGTCTGTATGTTAATTAGTTACAAGTAAATACTTTTATCCTAAATGGAATCTGGGAATTATATGATAATAACGTTGAGCAGGCACTTGAATATTTAAATTATTTACAGTAGAATAAACAACAAAATGATAGTAGCACACAAGATTATTTTGGTGTCTATAGACATAAAGAAGCGCAAGCTACAGAATGATGGTAAAAAATCAATATACAGTAGCGATTTTACAAGGATTTTTCTTTCGTTTTTATTTTCCCTAAGGGTGAGAAGTGTGTCCTTTGTCTATTCATTTATCTGTCTGAAATTTCAATTCAGTACAATAATAGCTTGAGATTCCTCTCATGGCAGTGGTTTATTAATAACAAATATCTAGCAATTAACAAGCTTTTATTTAAAACGCTTTGTACATTTTTGCGCGGTGCTAGGGCTTACTTCAATATATTAATAAACGTTTTTTTTTTGTTTCAGACTTTGGTAAGTCACTTCAAGATGCAAGTTTGGCTCCAACGACTCCGTCTCTTACTTCGTTGTCACAAATTGAAGACGAAGCTTCAGTTGCCAGCTTTATACGCATTTCAATCGCCTAACAGTGAGGTAACTTCAGTATTTCGATCTTGTTGTGAACGTTTAAAATAATATTTTCCAAATCCTCGGTGGAAATATGTCCCCTCAATAGTGGCTCGGTGGCATTAGCGGACTGCTACTCGATCATATGAATGTAGTCTCCAGCGTTGATTCCTATGAAAACACAAATAATCGTGATAATCATTTGATTTTCTAAACTTATTCTGCACTAATTCCTGATTTTGTTTGCCTTCATCGGTTATCATTACAAACAGAAATAGGCATTTATTTGCTACTCTAGACCTAATATATTTCTAAGTTTGTCCCATAAGCAACGCGACTTCCTGATGCTTAGCTCGGCCTTTGCAGATAGATTTCACATTACATAGGTCGAATAGATAGTTCCGATTAGTACTCAATTCATGTGGAGTAATAATCGACAATTCCATTGTTTCAAATGTGACGAACACAGTTTTCGCAATTTTCTAGATCCTTCAGGATAATCTGCTTTTTAATTTAAGTATTACAGTAAGTGGTGTAGAGGCAACTCATTAATGCCTAATAAACATGCAGAAATATTATAAATGATTAAAGACTACGTAGCCAGTGACGATTGTTTATGTAAGTTATGAAACAATAAAGAATGTATTTATTTATTTATTTATTTATATAGTGAATTTAATATATTGCGATAGATAGCTCTCTATAATTAAATTAAATATTAAATTGTTAGAGCCTCCACACAATATTTTGTTTGAACTAAAATTCTCAGACAGATTACAAGTAAGCTGTATTTATTTAAATGCCTAAATGAATGGTTATGTGCCCGTTTTTATATTTCATCTACCTACAAATAATGATAAATAAACGCTAGCTCTCAAGTAAAGCAATCACTCTAATTCAGTTGGGTTCCTTATCGACTGTAAATTATAAATTATTTGAGTACGGTTCTATCTACCGCATTAGTTACAATACGCGTAAGCAAAATATTTGAAAGTAGGTCAAATATTACACAAAATAGATTCCGTATGCACGATTGCGTGGTTGACGTTTTAAAATCGTGAAATTATCAAATTTCGTACAGGTATTTATTTGAATTTTCGCGCTTTGGCGGCATTAATTATCTTCTGTTTTCAGGCAATTGATTGTCGATGACGTCAAAAGGTCGCTGCTGACGGAAATTAGCAATTGTTTCTGACGCGTCCGGTTTCACCCTCGCATAACCTCAAATAATGAATCCGCTTGTTTTGCGAGCTGCACCTCCTCTATAGCCCCGGAAATGCTTGGATCTTCTTAAGCGATTTCTCCTTTGTAAGGCACGTAACTTTCCCGGGTCTCACGTTTATAATTCTAGGTGAAATTTGTACCTGTTATTTCGCCGAAGTCCTCGGGTCCGTGGAGTGATGCCGTTAAAATTCTGAAGCTGCTACGGACCCCCTCGTGGTAAAACCTCTTGGAGACGTTGCTACAAAGCTGCTCTACGCCTTGGAATCTTCCCCTCTAGGCTGCGATGATTTCTTTGGCTACACGCAGTGATCGAAAATTTGAGCTGAAAGGCTGCTGACTTCTCTGAAGGACCCCCTCATACATTTTTTTATATTTTTGTTGCGGAAGCTCTTGCAAACGATATCACACAAACTGGTTAATGCACTTAATAAAACGGTACACTTTTTAAGTTAAAAAATGCTCATTTATTATATAAAAATATGATTTAAAGTAGAGCACAATTTACATTGTCATTTCTTCTAATTTATTTATTTGTTCTCACCCAAATCCGTTATAAACAAATGCTAACCTAATATTAATATAAACGAAAATTAACTAAGTTCAAATCAATTACATCTTAAAATAAATCTGCTTATAAACTATTATATTTACAAATTTCTTATATCTAAAATATTGTCTACATTTTTAATTATTAAAAAATTTCTCTTTGCGCCACCACACCTTTTATTAATTGCTTTTCTCTGTTCACACACGTAATTGCACTGATTAATTTATTGAGAGTTCACTTCCTGCACAATTCCTTTTCCTGTGTCTGTTTGCTTTTCACTCGTTTTCCCATGTCATGTGTACTTTTCACCATTGCTATTTCCTGTTCATTATGCCTGCCTTCTGATTGCTCTTTGCAACGTATAATTAGTTTATTCTGGCTTATACCTTTTTTAGAACCCTCACAAAATTTCACTGTCTAAATTAATTGAATTCTACGCTTCATTTTCTTGCACATAGCAAACCCGTTTGTAATTAATAATTTCTTTTGGTTCGACTATTACTTTTGCACAAACTTATTATTTAAATTGATCTGACAGTCAACTTAGATCCCTGTGAGAAATGAGCTTTGTCTTTTGTGTTCCCTATTCAATTATTGCTCTATCTAAATTCAAGTTTTAGCCTTGCAGTTATATGAAACACACTCAACCCTGTGCTTATTGAAATGTCCATTAAATTGTCAACGCTATCAGAGTTGAGGTTGTAGGGGCCTAAGACCATTCAATAATTATGTGCACCGATTTGACATTTTTCAACATTATAGTTCGTGGTTTAGTTGTAAATTGTCATGTATTAATTTTCTAACATAAGACATTTTATTTTCTTTGGTTTGTGAATTTAAGTTGTGTGGATTGTGATGTGAATTATTTTCCATCAAAATAAGTTGTGACTTAATATGTCAATTCTTGAATATTGGCGTGCATATGTCATTGCAATAAACTTATAGTAGTATTTCTCGACCCTGTACTTCTGACAGTACCATCACATTCAACTATCTTCATTCAATGCATCTATATTGAAATTTGTATTATAATCAGCTAGGAATGCCATGATACATAGTGAGATATTCGTAGCACTTCCAGCTGTTGGGTTATGGCCGGATATTTTGAACCAGGCTCTCAAACTGATACAATATGCCGGTCTATAACAGTTTTTCGGTATACTTCGTGCTTTTCCTCTCCCTAAATTATTTTGTACTTCCTACAGTCGCCGTCGGAAAGAAATCTTTGAACGCTATTATTGCTTTTCTAAATTCTCTCTCCTTATTATGCCTCTATACATCATGTTTCGATGGGCTTTCTTTTATTATGATTTATAAGTCTTGGTGACGTTGACGGTACTGAACTGTCTGACGTATCAGTTATTCTACAGAAGTTGTGATACGTGAGATTAAGACGATACGCCATCTTATTCAATGTCACTCTACACTAGTATAAGTAGAAGTCGGTATCTCTTCAGGTTTCTGCGTTTTAATATAATCTTGATAATCAGGATGCTGTTTTAGCGAAATACTTTTGAATAATTTCCTGGATTTTAAAGAAATATTACCAATAATTGCAAAAAGCAACTTTTTTTCTTTAATGATTACTGAAAGCTAAACATTTCCTAGAAATTTTAACCGCACCGAGACGCGTAGAACACTGAGTAACGGTAATAATCGTAGGTCCGGTGGACGTTAACTGTGTATGATGTGTTGTCATTAACGTTATTAGTCCGATATATAGCAACTAACAGACGCGGTTGAATTTGAAATAGGTACGAAGCGATAGCCGAGGTTTATAATTTACCATGCCGGTTATTGAGTATCACCCTTGTGTCGTTCATGATGTTTCGTAATACAAGTTTATAGATTTAAAGAATAATTTATTAAACATAATTTAACTATTATGTGATCCTTAATGACCGGCGGTCGTTATAATTCTTAACGGCCGGTGGCCGTTATTAATGACTTTGGTTTTTAAGATGACTTTTCATGTGTTTCTTTAGTTCAGTTAAAATGCAATAACGGTATAGTATTACGAAATAGTATTTGTTAAATCCGGTTAAGAATTCTTCGATTTTCAATACTCAATTGGATGCGGAAAAGTTGAATTTTTCCAAACTAGAATGGAAAAATAAGACAAAAAAGAATCAATGCAAACTTTATGCTTTATATATGTATCTTCGGAGGCGATAGCGAACATCATAGAAAGAAAGGCAGAAAGGCAGAAAGAAAGAGAGCAACGATTTTATGTTATATGATAATTAAATAATGAGTAACTTTTTACCGGATTTAATCAAACCTTGTGTACAATACGTTGGGAAAAGCTTGTTTTTCCGTTTACGATGTGTTTTTTTTCTCGGCTAACGCCTCGAAAAAATCTCACGTCTAAGTGGGAAAACATCACTTTTCCCAACTTATTGTACAAATAGCTATTTACAGTAGAAGTCCGTTAGGATAGCCTTTACGGCCGAGCCAGAGAGTTTGTGAGACGAGCTCGAAGAGTGAGTCGAATAATACTGGCGAGGCAGTAAAGGTCCTAACGGGTGTATATTGGACAATAGTTTTTGTAATACCTACATACAATTGGGTCATACCTATCTTTGTCTAATTATTTTGATGAAAACGCTAGATTTGTGTATAAACGTTTTAGAATGAATGATTGAGAGTGCGTAGGATAGTGCAACTGTTGTTTATAATAGCTATTTAGGTCACAAGGAATGTAAGGACCTATTAACATTTGAGGTAGGCAAGTACAAGCCAAGACGAAGTCGAGGCTTGTTGCCTGCCGAAAATGTTAATAGGCGATACATTCCGATTTATCTTATTATATTTTTCCCGCTGCTTATCAAAATTTTCCTAGATTTTTGAAAAATCGTTGGTTTGTCACCTGTCACCAGGATTAATTTTGGTGAATCGTGTTACCTGTGAGTGTCACATGTCACATAAACACTTGCAATTTAGAAACAAAACGTCTAAATCTACATCTTGCTTTGATAATTTTATTATCCTAGGAACTTAATAATAGTATTAAGTTCCGTTGTCAAGAAAAAGCAGCAAACAAATATAATCACCGACTTACACGTTTTGTTACTAAGGCTGTATCACTGACTTACATGATCAGCAGCGGGAAAATTTCATTTATTTCCAATTTTGTGTATGGCTGTAAGCAGGTGACAAACGTCACTTGAAGATAAAAGGGAAATGCCAGAAGGAAGAGTATATATACATACGTCATAAATAATACAATCTTAGAAAGAACACTAAGTATAGTAAAATTATATGCACTACTAATTATAGTCCTAAGCAATAGAGATGTTTAATTACATTAAGATAGTAAATAATAAGCGTTCGGCACTATCTTCTTAAGTATTATAGTATATTTATGTAATATAAGGATTTAATAAATTTAATAAAATATATTGCATATATTGTCACAAGGGAAATATAAGGAATTGTGGAGCCCTTACGTAAAGAGTATGTTGATCAATGCGTAACTCACATCGTTCACGAACTGCAAGCACCAATTGGCTTAGAGAGTAAGTACACAATTCGGGATTAGCTACCTAGTTTGTATCTGTTAAAAATTGCAGCTATTTCTCATTAAACCATGTTTTGGTTGAATGAAAGTGCTTATTGATTAAATGCCAGAGAACAATCAGGACCGGAAATACTGATCGGATATCCGATGAATATAAAAATTAATGGCAGAGCAAAAATAACTCCTAACAGAATTTTAGCATAATTTTTCAAAAAACATTGCTTAAGTGGACTATCTGAAATGTGGATTTTTATTAACATTGAACTTATTAGCCACCTACATAAAGTTACTCCACCACAAGAATTATTTACATGTCATTTTGGCTAGCAAGGAGAACCTTGAATAAAAATTATGCAAGAATGAGAAAAATTTTAAGAAAATGATATATGAAAATGACGTGGAAATTTGGTAAACATATTTAATTCGTTTAGAAAGTGACAGTGGTTTCGACATGACTGTTTTAAATATAGAGTTTTTTATCAGCAAAATAAAACATCTTCTATAAAAAACATGTAGATATATTTATACAACTAGCTTTAGTAGCACTGTTACAATTATATTAATTATCACAGTTTATAATCCTCAAACTAAAATGATTAACATCGAGAATCGTGCATATCTTCACTGTTCTAGGCAACTCCAGTTTTTGCATTTTTAGGGCATGGTTGATTGAGTTTCGTCTATTTTGAGGATCCGTCTTTAATAGATTACTTGCTTGACCTATACTTGTTGGATATTATAGGGATTGTGTGGATCAAGTACTAAATCATTATCTCATTTTGCTTTCATCGAGAGTTTGGTTGCTGGATTTAACGGAGTAAAACTAAGTTTGCCCTATATTTTCGATTGAGGTACAGCGATAATAGAAATTTAACGCTTTAAGTGCTTACTTAAGTCTAAATGGTTTTGCGTTTTTGTTTATAGTAACAGAATTATATACAATATAATTTTTTAGTCTATAATCAAAATAACAATTTTGTGATTTGAGTGTATATCAGAGTCAGATTAACATTTGCAATACTACACATTTCTTCTAATTATCTTATCACCGTATCTCTTACCATTTACGAGACCTTCGTGAATGGGGTAGAGATTTAGTTTTAGAATACTTATACTAAATAGTAAATTCTGTAGGATTTTTCCTTAAATTTATAAGTTCTGGGAAGCAGAAGTTACTTCGAACAATGTTGAAGGAAACCTTAATTGTACACAATTCGTTGTCCAAGCGAAGATTTATATCTTCTAGCACACCACGAATTTTTCCTGCTATTTGCTTTAAATTGTGAATACTTTCTATTTTTTTTTCTATGTGAAATTTAAACATTAAATTTTGGACTCTATTGTTACCTACGAAAACAAGTAACCCAACATTTTCTAATTTTTTATATTACTTTTCAGTTGCACAATGTTTCATCGTGAAAGTACTTCTATTTGGGTTGTGATTTATGTATAATTTGGCAGTTAAAAAAAAATGTACTTTGATGAAATATTTCATGCATTATTCAGAATTGTAGGTGTAGACCACGGTATATATAAACAACCACTTCTATTTGGTTAGGTAATTAACTAGTCTGATAGTTTCTGCCGCTGCTAACGAGTTATTATGTGCTTATACAGGCAGGAAATTAGTCTAGATTTTAATTGCCTTATGATACTACAACAAAAGGGTTATATTTCCGTTTATTACGATATACTACGGCATCTAGAGGAAAAGAATGTCCATAAATACGTAATTGCACTATATCTATTTAGAAAACCAGTTAGGAAATGTATGATTTTGGGTAACGCTTTGAATTTTGCGGGACTAGCGAAGAGAAATTCTGCAAAGTCACACACGTTACACAATATCACATTTACTAACGTGTTTTATACAAAAAAAATCCAATTACAAGAAATACATATCAATATAATGGAAACAAAGGAGGAAAGCTGTCGCTTTTTCGCATGTCAATTGATTGAATTATCAGTAGTTTTTGAAAAACGTGCGTCTTGAAACTTTAGTCAGTTTTGAAAAGTGACAGTTTATAATGTTAAGACTAGAAAAAAAAGGAAAAACAATTCACTGATTCATATTCTTAACTCGTGCACCAGTTTGATCATAATGCTGCCATCCCTAATTTAAGGAACATTAAGGATAGCTCTATCTTAAATTTCATACTAAAGTGTAGTACCGTTGTCGTGGTAGTTAAAACAAACTTCAGTTAATGTTAAACAGTTGAAAAATACTACCACATTCTACAAGGTAGAACCACATGGAACATAAAATAATGAATTTTTAAATATTTTTTATCAACTGACAAACATTTTAGAGGCGTCAGATCGTATCTTATCCACGACATCCATATTCTCTATTTGTGGCCTTAAAAATGTTGTCAGCATGTTTCGATAGCGCTCACAATTGACAGGCGGTAACTTTTTCGCGATTTTCGAAAAAATAGCTCAATAACACCTTCAGCCCAAAAACTACACCATATAATAACGTGATTCGGATATATCGATTGACTTTCAGTCACTCGAGGAATTTCGTCGTCAATTTTTGTTATTGACCGCCTCGAATTTATTGGTTAGGTTGCGAATTGTGTAGTCACTTGGCACATGATTGAGATAATTTAGAAAAATTAAGTTTTTATTATTTTTTTTAAATGAAATCCTCTTATATATGTCAAATATTAACATCAGGCAAGAGCGCTCGGAATCAATTCAGCGAAGAATAGAAAAACCTAATTTAAAAGCATCAAGGTCTTACCGAAACATGACGCATTTACAATTATGATAGTGTAAGCAAATTAAAATTTGGTAAACCACAGACGGCTATTTACTGTTTATAAAATTAACCAAGTGAAGTTGAAAAACATCCGATGGTTATTTACTAGATAACGTAATTCGATAAACGGTGCAGTTCTGATCGCAGTGGCAAATGAAAGGGCGGTAACTGTGCCCACCGGGAAGACATAAGGTGAAATAAAAATTCTTGACCATTTGCGTCAAGAGACAGTAGGAATCTCAATCTGCCAGTATATAACCGTGCTACCAGGTGATGCAATTTTTCCTTGAAATTTTTACTGTAGGAGATGAGAAACACAGTAACAGACAGTTTCTTCAACGTCCGAATATTGGGGGTTACTTGCAGAAACAAACAAGGACAGAAAAATGTGCAATTTTGGGGGGCCAAAAGGTATTCACTTTCAAATACTACCAAATTCTACTTTAAACGGACAGATCCAGTAATTCTTTAAACCCATAAAATCAAATATGAACCTAATTACGAGAAATTTTACAGGACAAAATAGCTTTCAATGCGTCACTATAAGAGGCTACGAGAAATGCACTTTGCAGTATCGCAGTAAATTTCAAAGTCTAAAATTAAAAAAAAAAAATTGAGACAGCTTTACACTGAAGTTGTATACGGAAAATTTAGAGAAAAACGAACTCCAATTTCAAATCCAAAAATTCAACAAAAACAATGGTTATAGGCAGCGCGCTACACAGGACGACGTTTAAGGTAGCTTAATGTCAAATTTAAAAATTACCAAAAACTACATAAGCAACTTGCTATGCACAACGACGTTTTAAGTTGTCTAATGTGCTATAAAACCTGAAGAAAAGCTATTTTAAAACCGTTACACTCTTTCTTTTTGGAGGTGGATATTAATAGCAGCTGGGATAAACCAAACGACAATATTAAGAAAGCAGCACACGAAGCATTAGGCATTAGAGTAACAAACAAAATAAGGAGAGGACCCAATAAAACTCCATGGTTTTGTAAAGAAGTAAAAGAACAATGCCAAGGAAGAAAGAAAGCATATTTAAAATACAGAGCACTAGGAACCACAGTCTAATGAACAATACAAGAGAGTCCGAAACAACACCAAAACGGTGGTAAGGTAAATACAGGATGAATACTGGAAAATGATCTCAACAACAACGGAAAATGACTTATACGGACTGCAAAAGCAGATATGGATTGCTCAGACAGCAAATGAAAGAGGTAAATAAGCTCATCGAAACCAACCAAATGAAAAAAAGAAACCTAGTTAAAATATCTAACTAAACTCTCTAGAAACGAATATTATGGAATTGAACACACCAGAAATAGTAATCAATGAAAACATACAACTAGAGACAATAGACGTAGAGGCGTAAAAAACAGGAAAAGCCCAGGCAAGAACGTCATCACCAACGAACTACTGAAATACGGTGGAGATCAACCAGTACTATGCTCTTAATGTTGAAGAAGGGCGACAAAAAGATACCTACAAACTATTAGAGATAAATGTCCGTAGCACTACCCTAAAACTTACTATAAAGGTCATAACAAACAAAATAAATGACTCCATTTTTCTGACAGACGAAGAACAAAGATTCAGGTCTAGAAGATCCTGTACGGACGCCATATTTCTTATAAGGCAAATAGCAGAAAAATCGATAGAATACGATAATATAGAACTGCAAGGCGTAATACACCTCTTGTACGATAAACAGATTCATTACAAACTAGTTAAGATAATTGAAAACATCTATAAAGCAAATCAAATCCAAACCAAAACAGACGGGAACTCACCGAATCACTACCATTGGACAACGGATGGAGTGACAATCTCCTCATCAACTGAAGCCAGGCAAAGAAGATGAACGAAAAGAAAGAAGAAGATACTCCCCTTTTTTACTTTCTTTTACAATAAAGGAAGTATTGGATTCACCCCAAAAATTCGAAATTGAGTTTTCAACAGATCTTCACGTTTTAGAGTCCCCTGAACCCAAAAAACATATTTTTTTTTCATTGGTCTGGATGTGTGTCTGTCTATCTGTCTGTGTGTCTGTCTTTCTGTCTGTGTGTCTGTCTGTCTGTGAACAGAATATCTCAAAAACGAAAAGAGGTATGGCGTTGAAACTTCATATATAAGTTTTGTCTATTATGTAGATGCGACAGCAAGTTTTTCAAGAAAATAGCATAACCGGAAGTAAATGTTTACTCTTGTGATTTTCAGTTTTTTTCAAAAACGGATTTAACGATTTTTTTCAAACTTCACATTTTTATTACATTTTTAATTTATATTGGAAAATTATCTATCTCACGGTGATTTTCCAGTTCAATACTTCTAAAATGGGTTTATTTTGTTTTTTCAATTTTTTATATTAACTCCTATTTTAAATAGAACATCCAGTATATTATTACATTTTTGAATTCAGCTTAGAATTCTAGAGAAAATTTGTCTCTTTACCTAACACTCTATTTTGTACCGTTTTTGTAGAATTTGTAAATTTTGAAAATTTTTGACAAATGCTTAAAAATTTAAAATCAAATTTTTGGGTAAAAGGAAGTTGTGTGCGTGTATCACACCAGATTTTTGCTTTATTTAATAGTAGATTATATTATAAGTGAGAGAAATGGATCATTATTTGCGAGTGAGAATTTTGAATCGCGACTGCCCCAGCACGAGCGATACAATTTCTCACGAGCTTATAATGGCATTTCGCTCACGTGTGATATATGACGTTTTATCTTACAGTAGCAATTCTTGTGCCTGAATAGTTTGCGCAGTCAGAATATGTCGGGAAATAATTTATAATTAGTCGCCTATGATTTATAATATACGTTTGACAGTACTGAAGTGTATTGTCAGTTTATGTCAAATTTGAGGTTTGTAGGTTAGGTTTTGTTTGTTATTGACACAGACTGACGCAAAACTTAACCTGAAAATTACGAATTTGACATAGCTTGACAGTGCTACTAACAATGCAGTAGTATAAATAATGAAAACTCACTTGTGAATAAAACTTCATTTTAGTCACTGAAAACAGTTGTACAATGTATGGTAATAGGGGCTACTGTAAGATAAAGAATTTAATCCATTTGTTGTGCAAAACTTCATTATTACCCATTGTTCAAATCCTACAGTATTCTTAAGGGCCTTCTGTGATAGTGTTTATAACAATAAAATTTTAAAGAATTGCAAGATAAAAGAATCATCAATTACTGAATTAGCTCATCTGATTAGCATCTTATTGGTTTCTTTTCAGGTCTTTTTGAAGAGAACAAAATCAATAAACAATACATTAAAGTCCCTCTACCAATCCGTGAAAAGACACAATTATGAATTAAGAAGAACCATTAACGTTATTCTTTCGAAGCTGCTGTAGATGTTTACTGAGTTTGAGATCATTATCGAATATATTATTATGATACACGAAGTGGTATGTTCAATCATAACAAAGAAATATTTAAAACTAATAAATTGGAAGATTAATATCATTAAATCTTGATGGGTGTTAATTTTTAAATACTAATAATGAAATTAATTGAGACAATGAGAGAGGTAATTTGATATTAAGATATTAATTGAATATACAAATTTGATGGTTGCAGTGAATGTTAATAAAGAATAAGCCAAGGTTACAATTGACAAATGCATTTGTTATAATAATCAGAATGAATATCCTGTAATAATATAATATTTAAAATTGAAAAGAGTGTCATAAGAATAGTATCTAATAGGAATGAATTTTTTGTTTAGTTTAGTTACATAGATGAACTCATTGAAAAATGTACAATTGCTCTTGAAGTATTTAATTTTGCTTAATAAAAACTACAAATTATGCCTTATTTGTATAGTTGTTAACAAATATTAAAGCTGTTAACAAATTTAGGAGGTATAGAAATGGAAGTGAAATATTAATTTTATTGGGGCTGGACAATCTGTGAAGAGATTGACGAATACAGTGAATTACATATAAAGAACCAGAGAACTACTGAATTGGAGAAGATTGGATTTATTTGTGAACGTGACACATAATTAAATATTTATTTTTGACATTGGTGGTTGTATGGAAGTAAGGTCATTCATCTAGAAGGAGGATAGTAGGAGTGCTACTAGAATTGGAAGGCTTCTGAGGGGATTTCTGGGTGCAGAGGACTATCTAAGGAATAAACAAGATAAGATCAGATTCATTTATAAAGCTGAAACTTACCAGGAGTCTATTGGAGTTGAAGTTGACGTTTGATGAGGGGATTGAAGCTGGATCCAGCAGATTCTTGGAATTGGTTGACAGGAACAGGCTGTAGGTATCACACAAGGTGAACATCAGGATCTCTTGAGGGAAGGAGCAGTGGTGTTTGGAGATTGGCAGAGTGAGCTTAAGAAGTGATAAGGTTTGTGTTAGTAATTAATATCAAAACATTTTAAATAACGAGCAATAGGGAAAAATTAAAATACAAAACAGTAATTATTTTAATGAATTAATTAATAATTATGTCGATGTAAAAAAATAGATTTGTCAATACCCGGTTTGAGAAGATGTGGAAATCAGTTTGACAGCAAGTGTCATTAAATATAATTTGAAATTCAACTAATAGAGATTTAGATTTGGCGAACCACCGCTGAAATAAGAGTACTTGATTTGAAAGCAATTATAGTTTAACTAACCGGGCATTGTTTTAATTAAGGGCAAGCTTAAAGTAAAATATTGAATATATAAATTATATGACTATTTCAAATATATGAAATAACTCCAATATATAACATAAGGTCACCCAACGTGGTGCAATTGTAATACATAATTAATGACTATGCAGCCGAAGAAGAGCTAGCATATCTTTAACAATATATTATATCCCACCAGTATCTTACGAAAAACTATTGGAGTTGTTAAATAGCATTAACGATGTACAAAGCGAAATTTGAAAGTGTAAGGTACCTAGTAGTAATTATATAAATTTTAATGTTTTTGAGTCGCGTATTTTATTTTTAGGCAATGCTGTTGTGCACCCGGTAATTATAGGAATGTAACCTCCTCATTAGGAACTAAAACATATGGTGTGATACACGCACACAACTTCCTTTTACAGTGATCTTATAATTAGCTAAAAATTAGATTTTAAATTTTTAAGCATTTGTCAAAAAAGTTCACAGACAGCACACACACATACAGACACACAGACAGACCAATAACAAAAATGTTTTTTGGGTTCAGGGGACTCTAAAACGTGAAGATCTGTTGAAAACTCAATTTCGAATTTTTGGGGCGAATCCAATATGTCCTTCCTTTATCGTAAAAGGAAGTAAAAATAGAAGAGCTATGAATCTTGTATACATTTTCAATAGTATGCACATAATAATACAGTCCTCAAATCTTTCCAACGCGACGGAAAACCCAGGAAATCTAGCCCTTGACAAGCTAGTGCTAAAAAACGAACCACACGAGCAGGTGTAATGAATTCAAAGTGTTACCGTGTAAAATTCCGCTAAAACGTTCAGTGACCTGACGTGGAGATATACTAATTACCTTTGTTGTGTACTTGGCAACTGCAAGGGGCAAAGGTAATTTCGTTAATGGACATCATAACCGTGGTCATTGGCCCATGCAGGGCGAACGTATCAGGTTTAACCTCCACCTGTAAACAGCCGCCTTCCAGGTTTCAGCTGTAACGCTGCCGCCACCACGACGCTCGTTAAAAACCTCAGACATGCAACTTTTTGAAACAAAGGATCAGGGGCGGCGAAGTTCACGCTATTTCCGGCATTGCATACGTGTCTAATGCCGTATTATGGGGCTGCGTATAAAATATTATGTGTTTAGATACTGATAAAGCGATATTGGCTATTTTGTTGGTTTGGTAGTTGAGTGGAGCGGAGGATTTACACCGCATGAAAAATTGAAAACTGTCACAACTGAATTGTGTTCGCAAAATGTATTGCTAGTACACAAAAAAGTGGGAATAGGGAAGTAATAACGATGATTTATAAAGATTCGAGGCTTATATCTATGTACTCTACAAAATTGAAAATACAGCGCCGCTCCAATGTGCTCTGAAATCCACCCTTTTCATATCACGTAATGCTATTTTAATAAACCAGCGCAGAGTAAGCCATGCTAGTTTGTCAGACCGAGCATTTGCCAATCATTTGTGTAGACTTGACAAAAATAATTGTTAAGAGCCATATGCGAAGATATCTGTTGATATCCAATACATTAAGTTTTTGCTTGATTTTTTATCGGATTATGGATACATAATTATGTTAAGCACAATATTAGTACTAAGACGGAACTGAAAATGGGCTACAGCAAGGAGACCCTGTTTAAAAGCAACACTAAACTAATGACCCAGAAATCTTCATGTGTTCATAAATCTTCCCCTGCTTTATTTTAATTTTTAAATCAACGAATAAATAAAATATGATGTACAACATCGTCCGCGAGGGGATTTCACATCAAATAAGAAATTTGAAGTATAGCAAAAATTTTGCTTAAAATACGTTCACGTTTGTCTAACCAATAAAAAAAGTGATAGTTGAATGAGATCGCGTGTTTTGAGATATTTGTAATATTTGACAATTTTCAAAAATTACAAAAATGTCTGCATTTGCTCGAAATTGAAAAAAGTTATTAATTCAGAGGAATTGCTCCAGTTTATATTTGGATTTATTTAATTTTTTTTTCAACAAGGTGCAGGGTTTTTACACTATACTTCAACTTAACAACTTGGGTATCACCAATCACTGGTGCTTTGTTTGTCGCTCCTTATTATACAGGGTGTTTAAAAAATACGCTCGGATATTTTAGCCATTTATAGATCTTATAAATACAAACAAAAATGTCCTAATAAACATGGGTCCAGAAACGCTTCGTTTCCGAGATACAGGGTGTTAAAGTTTTTTTTAATCCTATTTTTATGTCATCTAAAAACGCTTTAAGCGGTTTAATGAAATTTTTACAGTTTGTTTATAACTCTATGAGGTATCTTTTGAAGCTATTACAGTTGATCTAGTAACTCCAGGGGCGTGCCCAAGAGGCATATGGATTATGTTTTTTCATAAAAAAATTAACGCCAAGAGATATTTTACAATGTTTATATTTTTTTTAATAAAGCAACTAAAAGCGCAACTTTTTTGTCTCCTGAGATTTTTTCAGATCTCGCTTCGTTTTCAAGAAAAGAATTAAAGCCCACATTTTTGCACCGCTTTCAAGCTGTTAAGACAAAAACTAAAATGCTTTAATATATAAAAATCCCTTAGCCGATTTTAGTGAAACTTTGAAAGTTTGCTGGTGGTATTAATGATCATGTTTTGACACACTTAGATTTAAATTATTTATTCTAGGGACAACCGTTTTTTTAACTTCAACACTCTGTACCTCAGAAACGAAGCATTTCCGGACCCATTTTTAGTAGGCCTTTTTTGTTATTATTCATGAGATCTGTAAGTCGGTAAAATATCCGAACGTACTTTTTAAACACCCTGTTTATTATTATCTGTTGCAAATGATTATACTCACCATACTGTTGAAATGATGACACTACTGATAATGAGAGTGATATACTGAAATCAGGTATTGATGACATGCAACACGCTCAGGAACATCTTGTTAGTAGTTGTGCGTTTGTTAATAGTTCAACAATACAAATACAGGTTGTCCCATAGTTGTGTGGACAGTACAGTGACTATATAATCACAGTGTGGCTATACGATTGTTGGCCGTCATGTTTATGTCAAAGTCAAAATAAGCAAAATAAACCATGGCGATGTCATAAAAAGAATAGCATTTGTTAACTGTGTAAGCGAGATTTGGTAACAAAAGATTACTAAAGTCAAAATTATCTTGGTTACAGTTTAGTTTGCATCATTACTTACTTTATTTTTGTGTATAAAATAACACAAAGATGAATCAATAATATAACTGGATTTATTTTGACACTTAAACCGTGTACACTAACTAAACTAGATACATTTGACAAATTATAAAATGCCAATGTCTATTTTAACATTAGTAACTTTGTGTAACTAAACATTCTGTACACTATTAAAACTGACAACTTGGAAAACCAATGGCGGATTTTGCGTTCATCCAATAGAAAACATGACCACCGTATGACCACACTGTGATTATAAAGTCACTGTAGTGGACAGTAGATAGCTTCTCACCACGACCTGCCGAATTGTTTAACAAACTCACTTTAAATACTGCCTGGGCATATGTGATGTTTTGCGATTCCCCGCAGTGTGCTGAATACCCACGGGCGGGAATTTCGAATTTGCAATGTAACATCAGCTACCACATTGACTACAGTGCAAATATTTGATTAAACTCTCGTACGTTTCTACATTGATTTTAGTGCAAAAAGTTAACTTTTATTACACTAGTGTTATAAAAAGTTTATTACACATAAATTTAAAAAATTCAAAATGAAATGCTTACTTTCGTAAAAGGTTATGATCGTAGATAAAACGTTGTTAAGACACACTTGTACAAAGTCCCTTCATTGCACTCACAGCTTTTTTAAACTCGCTCGCACGTCGTTCGTGTTGTAGATCAGTTCGTGTAATACAGCAGGACTTTTTATACTTATATCGTAAATAACTATAAGTTAACTATAAAGTTAACCTTTTGCACTAAAATCAGTGTAGAAAGTAAGCATTTTTACATGATCGTAGATAAATAACTATTAAATGTTTAATTTTAAAAATCTTGCAGCAGTGAGTTCTACCTAAATTATAACATTAAAATGACATACAGAGAAAAATACTTTCATTACTATTACCATTCCTCTAAATTTATAAAAATAACAGGATCAACTGCATATTACATTCTACCTTACAGCGAATCTGTGAGATATCCAAAAAATACCTGACTGAAAATATTATTCTGTCTTCAACTACGAATGTTTGAAGTTAAAAACCTTCCTCGAGGTAAATATTAAAACTATAAATATCTAAGATGCACTCGTACGTAGACGTCATTATACAGGGTTTTCATTAATTCCCATTTCGCACGTGGCTAAATTTAAATATGTCGCTATAAATTTGTTTTTCGAAGTTTGGTAGTATTGGTAATATCCTTAGAACAGAAAATAGACAGGAAGGCGCATTTCATTTAACTTGGCTGTAACATCTAGGCGACGGAAACGGCCATTTTGAAAACCCATGTATGACTAATAGTCCAGTCGTTGAAGGTTTTCAGCTCCGAATTCTTTGAACCTTGATCGATTGACGTGAAATTTTGTGAGTGGTTAGGGGATGGCTCAAGGAGCAAAAGTGACATAGCGCCGATGTGCGCTTTTATCCTGAGAGTGCCCTTCTCCGGGGTAGAAATTGTTCACTCAAAATAACCCCGGAAATTGATAGAGGGACATATTCTAAGTAAAAAATTTTCTATATAATTTTTCCGGTAGATTGATATTTTTCGAGATATTCGCTATTGAAAACTTAAATTTTTTGTGATAAAAATGTATGTTTTTGGACGGTTTTTCGCGAATACGTCGAAAACTTCGCGATCTATCAAATAAGTTGTACTAACAAAAAATGAAGCTTAGAAAACAGGAAAGAGATTGGTTTTTTTATGAATGATCTAGATCCAAAATAAAAGAAGTTATGGCTCTTTGAAGAAGATTTTTTTTTTTTGCAACAACTTGGTTCGAAGTAACCAACGAAGTAATTAACGAAAAACCGATGCATTTTTCGGGAAAAACTTATAGAAGATTTTTTGTAGTGATTGAAAAGACCTTTAAAATGAGCACTGTTAAAAGCCGATTGCATTATAACTAAGCGAGTTACGTTGCATAAACGGTGGGCCACTCGAATTTTTGAAAAAAAAAATGAGCGATAAACCCCAGCCATTCCACTAGAATTGATATTGACTATTCTCCCTTTACAAATTACTTTATTTTATTATCACTCATGTAATCCAAAAGTTTGGGCGGATTAGAATGCGTATTTTTCGAAAAAAATATGATGAAAATGGAAAACGTATTTAACAAATTTCTTTAAAAAATACCTTATTTTGAAAATACCTAAAACTAAAGAAAAAAACGTAAAAAATAATACAGTACAAAAATGTGGATTTTTTCTTAACGAACATTTTAGTTTTTTTTTATTTCTGTAGGAAAAATAATAACAGAGATATAAATGTTAGCAGTTTGCATTATAGTGCGCGGACCACCCCTCCTGAGCCCTTCAACCCTTTACTTTTTGAATATGGAAAGTCTGAGCATGTCGAAAAACTTTTGGATTGCATGAGTAATACTAAAGTAAAGTAATTTGTAACGGGATAATGGTCAATATCAATTCTAGTGGAATGGCTGGGGTTTATCGCTCATTTTTTTTTCAGAAATTCGAGTGGCCCACCGTTTTTGCAACGTAACTCGCTTAGTTATAATGCAATCGGCTTTTAACAGTGCTCATTTTAAAGGTCTTTTCAATCACTACAAAAAATCTTCTATAAGTTTTTCCCGAAAAATGCATCGGTTTTTCGTTAATTAACGTTGATTACTTCGAACAAAGTTGCAAAAAAAAATCTTCTTCAACGACCCATTACTTCTTTTATTTTGGACCTACAGCATTCATAAAAAAACCAATCTCTTTGCTGTTTTCTAAGATTCATTTTTGGTTATTGCAACTTATTTGATAGAATGCGAAGTTTTCGACTTATTCGCGAAAAATCGTCCAAAAACATACATTTTTATCACGAAAAATTTAAGTTTTCAATCGCGAATAGCTCGAAAAATATCAATCTACCGGAAAAATTATATAGAACATTTTTTACTTAGAATTTGTCCCTCTATCCATTTCCGGGGTTATTTTGAGTGAACAATTTCCACCCCCGAGAAGGGGTGGCATCCACTCTCAGGGTAAAAGCGCACATCGGCGCTATGTCACTTTTTCTCCTTGAGCCATCCCCTAACCACTCACCAAATTTCACGTCAATCGATGAAGGTTCAAAGAATTCTGAGGTAATAGCATATTTTTACCTTCAACGACTGGACTATAATTAGGTGTGATACCGGTTTGATAGTTGTGGGTTTTAGTTAGTTTGAGACTAATTTTAGCTGTTCTCAGACCCCAAATACCAGGACTTTGGGCATTATATTCCATCAGTAAGTATTAATATTACTTTTCACTTCAAATAGAGAGATAATTTCTCTGAACATGTCACTTGTCATACGTACTTGTACACAACAATAGTCATGGGCATAGAAGGGAACGTATAATGAGGTCATTATTTGTAATCACACAATCTGAGGAAGCAATTTAAATTACAGACAGTGACTGAAGTCACACAAACTCACATGTAGTCATAAATCACATAGTGTAAAGTGCACTATTGTTTGCTGCACATGCACCCTCTCGATATGATACGCCACTGCCAAAAGGAAACAACCATCCGCCATTTTGAAAACCCATCGCGGTCGCACGGATTTCTTACAAATGCGGCTTCCTGTTTATTTTCTGTTCTAAGGCAATATCCCTAAACCACGGCCTTTCAAATTGTGTGACAAACGTCACTCTTTTGTCACACAATTCAGCAGGCCGTGCCCTAAACAAATTGCCAAATCCTGACCTGTCGCGACATAGACGTTCGTCACATCTAACCTCTAAACTTCATACGTTTCGTTTTGCTGTTTCGAAGTTATTGAATTGTATTTGCTGAGTCGACATCGAAAAACAGTTCTTTTCAGAACTCTGAAATTACCTGGATATTTGGATGCAAGTAAATTGTAAAGTTGCGATATATAGTATTACATATAACCTAAAATAGCAGTTTCCAAATTTGTTAGTAATTAAAATTCATATTATTAATGTAGATAATAATTAAATATGGCAATAAATCATTAGAAAATACTATTATATATTTTGTTTAATGTGCAGAACTGGCCTAAGAAGAATGGTTTTTACACCAGAGCAGGATGCTTTCATTTTGATGTCACACTTTCGTAGTGGTACAAGAAATACCGATGGACGTTGGAGCTATGCAATAAATAAAAAAATATTTAGGCAATATTAATTATGACAATTAGCTAGTATAATATGATTAATGGCATCATTCTTTTGAAGGTTTGTCCGTTGGCACTTGCCATAAGGCTTTAAAGAAACGGCTATACATGCACCCCTACAAAATGTCTGCTGTTCACCAGCTACATCCACTCGACCATGAACAACGAGTACGTTATTGTCAGTGGTTCAATGAGAATTTGAACAATAATGATTTGTTAAACGTTACATTTTTTCTGATGAAGCGTGGGTGCATTTATCTGGCTATCTAAACAGCCAGAACTATAGAACTTGGGCAACGGAAAATCCACACACCTTTGTTGAAACACCACTACATCCTCAGAAGATAAGAATATGGGTGTCAATTTCAGAGACACGATTAATGCAGAACGGTATCGTGCCATTTTGCAGCAGGCAATAGATGAAATGCACGATGATGAACTCCAATTGGGTTATTTTCAACAAGATGGTGCCACAGCACACACAGAAAAGCAAGTTTTATGGAGACCGTGTAATTAGTAGAGGTTAATGGCCCCCCAGAAGTCCAGATCTTCCTCCATTGGACTTCTATTTATTTGGAAGAATTAAAGACAACATATTTAAGAATCGCTTTCACACCCTGGAAAAGCTGGAGGCTGCAATTCAACAAGAAATACTTAATATAAAGGCTAATGAACTAGAGGCTGTTTTTGATTCTATGAGACGTAGAATAAATTTATGTTTAGAAAGAGAAGGTGGACATTTTCAACACCTTTTGTAATTTTATATTTTATATTTACAGTTTCCAAACGTTATTCTGTAGTTTGTGACATGTCCTGTGTTGCAACTTGATTAAAAAATCACGGACTTTTGCTCCCAATAGTACTATCGTATATTTTGTACCACCTTTTTCGATATAATAAAATCTTTTTTTTTTGTGTTTTTATGAGGATAAACTGATTCGCAACCATCATTAGTTTTTAGAAAAAGAAGGTGGAAATCTTCAACCCCTTTTTGACTTTAATTTTTGTATTTTATGTTTTCAAGCGTTATTTATTCTGTGTCGTGTCTACGCCACTGATAATTTTGTGTTACTGTATTTAGGGAATACTACCAATCGTGTAAGTTTGGTTGCCTAGTATTTAGGGTGAATACATGGTCACGTGGGAAATGGAAATTAATGAAAACCCTGTAGATAGATTACACCATTCATATTTATATTAAATTCAACGCAATATGTCCTTATTCTACTGAACTGCATTAAAAAGTCATTTTTAAAACAAGTAATTATTTTGACAGCAGCTGCGGCAAAAAATTGCATTTGCGTAAAAAACAAGCAACAATGAATTTAAAACAAAATGCCCATGCCCTATACTAGAACCCTTTATAATACAAGCAGACGCATGTTGCACAAGTTGCATAAAACCTTGAATCACAGTACTTTCGCGTTTACATGTTGGTGGCCATGATGCAACCAAATTATAACCATACAACGTCAAACAGTTCACTCGTTGTGGGTTATATTATCTATGCTCGCTGCTCTAGCTTCTAACCTTGTGTTTGAGTTGCAACTGTGTTCGTTTTCTTGTGTCTTTTTGCCTTTTATGATTTGCCTATCATATTCTTTATTAAAAAATCAGTCTATTTCAAGACTAAGGAATACTTTTTTTGGACATAAGGTAAGCCTAAAACATTGATTCATTTTTTAATGAACTATTTACGGTCTTTTTTGTTTCTCAGATTTCAAAATCTTCGAGCATGGCCGGTTGTTCAGCCTTGAATTAGTACTATTAAAAGCGTATTGTCATTTTCTGAAAAGTAACAAATTTTTTGAATTTGCCGCTTTTGTGATGTGATTCAATATGGCTGACAGGCATGCTCGTATTATAGAGGTGCTTTACCCTATACTAGAGTGCTTTATTAACCAGGCAAGCTTATCCCACAGTTATTTTAGCGCCACGCCGTTGGCTGGGCTGACCGATAACCGTGCGTTCTGTCGTCTGTCAACCAAGCAAGACTAGAAACCGTTGGGAGTACGTACTGCTCGATCCAGACGAACACTGCATGCTGATTTAAATCTTGGTGCATTCCATTACGATGGTAATTATAATTATATTAGTCTTCATCCTAGTGTGGTTATTTAAATCTAGATATAGTGTGTAGGTGTTGTTCTGTGCTGTCAACTGTATTTGTCAGTTCTATTGAGTTCACTCGTCACTGTTGTTTGAACTAAGTAAAGTTATCTAGTTTGAACCACGTGCGTGTTAGTTAACAGTGTTTTATGTTTAGATTTTTTCTGCTTTCTTTTTATTTGTTTAAAAACCAATCTCTTTTAAGACGGTACAATTAAATTATATGATCGTTGTTTTTCCGACTTACCGTATGCTAATTGAAAAGAAACTAGAATTTGAATTTGCCGCCACTTCCAGTAACTCAAAATGGCGGACGAGCTTGCTCGTATAAATATAGTACCTTACCCTATACAGTAACGTATGTCACACATTTCATCAGGCCGCATGGAATTCCTCACTTAGGTAATACACAGGGTGGTCCATAAGTGTGGTCATTGAATGTCAGGGTAGTAGAGGACATTAAACAAAACCACTTTGCGTAATAAAATATACGTCAAATATAGTAGAACAAGAAATAAAACATGTAATTTCTTAAACTGATTGACGGTCACTGGAATGAGTTTATGTGAACACAACGTGACACAGTGCAGTAATATTATTGAGGAACATGTAATACTCGTAGTACCTATATTACATTACAAGGCAATACTTTGCAGATGAGGAGGTTTGTTGAAGAATACGAGGACGCGAAGCGTCCGAGTACTTCTTCAAAGCCTCCGAGTCAAGCATAGCCACTTTTATGCTGTGTAATGTTTTAAATTTTTTTCTGAAATCTCTCTTTAGAAATTTAAAAATATCATTCTATCGTATCAAGGTCATTGGTGAAGATGACCAGTCACCTAGGTAAAGTAAAGTAAAAATGACTAGCCTTTTAAAAATCTTAAAAATGGGTAGTCTTGCAAAGTGACACACTTTCAAGAACAAACTGAGTCTTGACATGGCCCGCTTTCTTGACAATTTTAAAACACAATTGTTTGGGTATTTCAATCCCATCTAGACAGCGGTTGCGGTTAATGTACTCTTATCGGATTTGCCTAATAAAGCTTGTGACACAGAATTAACACCTAACAGACTCAGCCGCGACACTCGCGGCGGCGCCTTTGATGTTCGAGTATCCGATTTCAGCTATAGCGGCCATATTGAGTAGATTGAGTAGATGAAGCGGGATATTCAAAAAAATGCATATGATTGCACACCGCCGACCACCTTTTGCACTCATGTTCAAATAAATCTTATTTTGCTACTAATTTTTAATAAAACACGGTCGTAAATCGCTCAAATTGCGTTAAAAGGTAAGCATAGAAACATAAATCTACTCGCTGGCAAGATGGCTACGCGCTGATTTTTGGACACCTGCCAAACAGAGACTGTCGCTTCTGAGTCCGGTAGGTGTTTATTTTGTGCTTGTGATGTTAGCAAGTAATCAATGACGTACAACTTATTAATTGTATTTTTCAAATTGGAAATTTATTGAGGTAGAGATGATGTACTTATACAGGGTGAATTATAACTATGGTCATTAAATTAAAGAGGTGTGTAGTACTGATCTCAGTGCACTAAAAATAAATCGCTTATGAAGAAAAAAATCTCATCCGGGCCTTGTTCAAACTTTTAGAAACCACTGGCGAACACCAAAATCTTGATTAGGTAAATCAAATAAAAGTATATAGTGTGTCCAAGATAAAGAGGGCCAGTATGGAAATCTCGGTAATTGTAAAAGATACAAATTTGGGAAGAAAGTTGGGCAATTAAAGGACAAAAAAGTGACGCCCAGAAACCCTTGATATGATTTTTCGTTTTTTAATTATCTCAAAAGACCGAATTTCTGGATTTTCTATTTAATTTTTTTCTGGCGTTCATATTAAAGTGAAATGACAAAACTTCTTTGCAGTAACGTTGTTTAG
>OW679194.1:48450210-48476150 GCA_940337035.1 Agriotes lineatus
GGTTAAAGTTTTGGAGTTTTGATATTTGGTTCCTATGTGTTTTTTTGGGTCGCTGTACGCGAATATCAGGTTTGCCAACAAAACTTTTGACCGGCAACATGTTTTTTAAGCAAAAACGGTGTAAAAATCGATTTTTTTAGTTTTTCTAAAATTACCCGAAAGCTATCCATTTTTCGTAAATGTTGAACCTATATGAAACGAAAGAAGATAAATTTCTTACATTTTAGGTAAGCAAGATTCATTCGATCTGGAATTTATGCTGAAGAGGCTTTACACCGAATACCAGAAGTGGGGACTGCAAGCAAGCCTACAGAAAACAGCGTATCTGGTAGTTAATAGTGAGACACAATTTCAAGTCTTCCTAAATGACGATACACTTGTAAAACAAGTTGAAGAATTTAAATGGGGTCATTGTAGATCGAAAAGGACTAGGAGAACGAGAAATAAAACACAGAATTCAAAATAGCAGAAAAGTAATAGGCTGTCTCAACTCGCTATGGTGGGATAAAAACATATCCAAAAAGACAAAGAATCAGTTCTCTGTTATGGAAGTGAGATTTGGGTGATAAGCGCAGAAATAAAGCGCAGATTACAAGCAGTAGAAATGGATTACCTGAGACGTAGTGCCAGGATATCTAAACTTCAACACATACCCAATGAAGAAATCAGACGACAGATGAAGGCAGAACAAACAGTTATTGATAGAATTGAAATGCTCGGTTTATGCTGGTTTGGACATTTAATGAAAATGCCGAAAAATCGATGGCCACAAAGAATATTTCGCTGGCAACCTCCAAGAAAAAAGACACGGGGACGACCAAGACGTTCCTGGAATGAAGGCATAAGAAAAGCCATGGTAAAACGAAACCTGAACGAAGACATGACTTAGGACAGAGAGGATTGGAGAAAGGAATTGAGTAGGCGGCATTTGGGTGTATAATGATAATGTTACATGTATTGTAATTATCTAGCTCAATATATTATATAGGTTCTTTTCTCCCACCAATTCTCCAACTGGTAGAAAATAGGGAAACGTTTTGGTTCCTACATATTTTTTAGGTTGCTGCACACGAATAGCAAGTTTGCCAACAAGTATTTTAACCGGAAACATGTTTTTAACCAAAACGGTATAAAAAACCGATGTTTTTTAGTTTTTCTAAAATTACTCGAAAACTATCCAATTTCGTTAATGTTGAACCTATAAGAAACGAAAGAAGATAAAATTTCTTACATTTTATGTACTCTAGGTTTTTTCTCCGACCAATCGTTCAGCCGCCAGTGCGCCGCGAAGTTAGGTATGAAAAGCAAAAAAAAGGGAATTATCCCAGTTTATTTCAAAGTAACTCGAAAACTATTATCAATTTTAAGTCTGTCAAATTCGAGGTTAGCAGGTTAAGTTTTGTGTCAGTTTTCTATATCCATTCTTCGTAAATCAAAAATGGTATATGAAATGAATCTTCATAAATGAAATGTCGGCAAACCTGATATTCGCGTACAGTGACCCAAAAAACATATAGAAACCAAATATCAAAACTCCAAAACTTTCCCCTATTTTCTACCATTTAACTATAATTTCGCAGCGCCCTCGCGGCTGACCGATTGATCGGAGAAAAAAACCTCACGTACATAAAATGTAGAAAATTTTATCCTCTTTCGTTTCATATAGATTCAACATTCACGAAATTGGACAGTTTTTGAGTAATTTTAGAAAAACTAAAAAAACTCGTTTTGTACACGGTTTTGGCTTGAAAAACGTGTTTCCGGTCAAAATTCCTGTTGGCAAAACCTGATATTCGTGATTCGTGTACAGCGACCCAAAAAACATATAGGAACCGAATATCATTTGACTGGACTAGTAGAGTTTCAAACGCGTTTTGTTTTCGTCTTTTCCCCTGTAGCCCTAATCCACGCATTATTTCTTGAAAAGTAAAAGACAATTACTTATTTTTTTTATCGTTTTGTCGCTGGTCCGGCGAAATGTGCATAATCGGTTTTAGCTTCAGACACTTGATGATCGTCACATTGAAGATCACAGATGGCAGTGTTAGACGTTGATTGCGAAGGTAGAGGCATAGAATCGTCGTCACTAAGCAGGACTAAAATGTTCTGTTTTGTGCTACAACTGCAGCGGAGAAACATGCGACCACGTAACGGAAATTGCGGACCTGCTCGACGAGGATGACATTGATAGTGACCTTCAATATGACGATCATCAAGTGTCGGAGGCTGAAACGATTATGCACATTTCGCACGACCAGCGACAAAACTATAAACATTTACGTAATTATTCAGGGAAACCACGAAAATAGAAACGCGTTTGAAACTCTACCTTTACGAGTTTGACCGCGGGGAACAAAGAAACACGCAATTCCGTACAAATCGACTCTACGCGAAAAACGATAGATACCGAAGTTATTGGTACTTTAATTTCCTACAAGTTCGTTCGTATGATTTATACGTTTATATATAAGCTATAGTCAAAATTACACGAGAGAATACAGTCATATCATTTTATCTCCACTTCTTCGGCCCTAAGTCGAAAGGTGTGCGACATTACATTTTCAACAAGTTTGGTTAATACAATTTTTACTGTAAAGTTGAAAATAAGCGAGTTATTTAATAAAAACAAATTATCCCTTACATTCAAGATAGCGGCTGAAGCAAATCATGCCGAAAATTTGGATTTAGACTACTTATGAACTCCCAAAACAGTCGTATTCAAATAAATCTGGGACAATGTTCTTTTATCATATGTAGATTCAGTGACGAATTGAAGAATCTCCATGGATTTCTAGCTATCAGAAAGAGTTAAAGTTTGTGACTCTTTCTGATAGCAGGAAATCCATGGAGATATTCTTTAATTCTTAACTGAACCTACATATGAAAAAAAAACATTGTCCCAGATTTATTTGAACACGACTGTACCTATTAGTGGACTAAAGTGTCTTGATTCTCATTTGCCAGAAGCTCTTGTTATTCGTGTGAGTTAGTTAACCCACTGAATGGATCTTTTTATTTGCTCTTTACATATCTCTTCAGTTCTTAACTAAGCAAATATTCAATCTAACTTTCGTATTTTTTACATAGTATATCCTTAGTTCTTAAAAACTCTATTAATAAATGGACATCGGAGGAAAACAATAGAATTTACTTCAACTTTATTACACACATTACTACATTAGCCAGACGGATTACCTTCTTTCGTCTCCTCTTCTTTGTCTCCGAATTCTTCTGCTGGAGAACCTCCAGCCAACACCCCTTGTGCAGGTGAATGCTCTTCCCCTTCTGCCTTTTCCGTATCTTCTGGCACATGTGCTTCAGATGATGTAGTTTCGTGCAGCACTTCATCGTCGAGCAGCTGAGTTGCGTGTATAATGACTTCTTCTGAGCTCTCGCTTTCCGTTTCCGAACTCTCGTCGAATATGGTCTTGATATCCTTAGCCGACGGTGGCACAATGGTAGGCGCGACAGCTTTTTGCTTCTCTTCTATTTCCAATATAATATCTTGCTCCATAGAGGAAGACGAGGATCCGGACTCTTTAACATCTGCAGGCTTGCTGTAAAGCGCCAGGAGCTCTTCGAAGCTGTTTCCAATCTGCACCTCCACGTTTCTACGAACAGGAAATTTGCTTCTTGGAACAATGGGTTTCGGCACAAATCCAAGATCTCCTCTGTCGTACGTGGCGACCAGTGACGCAACGGATTCTAGAGAAGGTTGTCTCGGCTGCTTCGCCTGGGATTTGCTCATTAAAACTAACAGATTTTTCAACAGAGCCTCACGTTTCGCTGCCTGCAGGGCTTTGTCCTTCGACTCCGCTTCATCTTTAAACGCAGCTTTAATAGACATAACAGATTCGTAAAGAATCGATGACAGTCGATCCAGCTCAGCTCTACAGTAGCCCAATTCTGTTCGCAAGTTCGTCCTGTCGCACTTACTAGCATGAAGGTTTTGTTCTAAAACGCGAACGTGAAAATTCAACTTCTCATTCGATTTTCTTATAGCAGTTACCTCGTTTCTCGCCTTGATGACCTCTGCTTCAATTTTTTTATATGAATTCAATTTTCTCGTCATTGCCTCGTGCTGTGCTGTCAATTTCTCGATTATTTTCACCTGAACGTTTGCTTTTGTTAAAGCCTTTTCCTTTTCTTCTAAATGTGACTCAGCTTCTATCTTCAAGGTTATATTGCTATTTTTTAATTTACCATTTTCCTTATACAGTCTTTGATGGGTAGCCATCATCGAGTCCAGTTCGTTGTTTATTGAAATATTTTCTCTGATAACTCGATGGGTCGTAGAAGCAATTCGTATTTCTGTAACGTCTTGAAATTCTGTCGAAAGCTGCAGCAGCCCAGCTTCCATTTCCTTTTTCAACTTATCTTTGCCGATAATAAATTTCTTCTCGTTTTCGTAAATCTCCCTTTTGTGCCTTATCTCCTGTTCTTCTATTTGGTGCTCCTGGGTTACGAACTTCTTCATCAACTCGTCCCTTTGTAATCGGAATTCCTCCAAAGCGTTTAATTTTCCTGTGAGCAGCTTTATCTCGGAAGTCAGCTGCTCGTGCATCTCCTTGTACTCCTCTTCCATCTCAACGACCTTCTCCTTGAATTCCTTTACTTGAGAGGAGCGCGTCTCGTCCAACCTGGACAGCTGCTCCTGCATTTCCTTGATTTCATCCTTCTTCTCCTGCAGCGTGCGCTTGAGGAATATGATAACATCACCGCGGTCCTCGTCTAGCTTTGTCAAGTTCTGCTGATGCTCTTCGTTTTTCTGTTCAAGCTCTGTTGTTAAGGTCTTCAGGCGGGCCAATTTCCTATTGAGGTCAGTGATTGTCAATTCGTAGAACGTCTTGTCGACATCTGTCAGAGCATTGGGATCTTCCTCCACGGGCGCCTTCCCTTTTTTCTTCCCGCCGCCACCCTTCTTGCCCTTCGCCATTTTAACTTTACTACTAATTTATAGCAAAACACCCAAAATCACACAAAAATTAAAAAAAAAATAACATAAACGTCAGTCTTTCACGCGCTCGCGAGTGCCACTGCTTTGTTCGGTTTCCATGGAAATATCTATTGATTAATTCCAATAATTACACTCCTATGAGTTCATGATAGACTCGAAAAACTATAATAATGATTGTAAACGAGTAATGTTACATTGCCTCGCAGAATTTAGCCCCATATTGGTGTGGTAGTCAATTGCAGAATCGATAACAACTTTTCGATTCGGATCTGCCCTTGATCACCTACGTAGCCTCTTCTACCCCATGTCTTGAGAAACATGCTACCATTTTTCCGCAGTTCTCTTCAAAATCGTCTTCCATAGCCGCAGACACGTTTCTCGCTTCTAATGAGTATTGTGACGTTGCATGACGTTCAGTTATGTTTATACCCCTCCCTTCTTGTAGCTAAAACTTACCTATTTTAAAATTTTACCGGTTTCAGGATATTAAGCCTTTGTTTATATATGGTAATTAAGTCATAACTGTATCTGTACACTATATCTGCATCTGGAATATTACTATTTCTTTACCGTACATGTCAACTGTTACCATACTGAAACCCATAAACTATTGAAAAAGACTAGGGATGTTATGAATTATAACATTACTAGATATGTTAATAGCTATACGGAGTTGGAGTTGTCATCGTAGTTAAGCTTCTCCCCAATAAGGGAAGGCCGTGAACCAGCTTGTGATCAGCCTAAGACGTTTTGACAGTAATAGTTTGTAATTCTGTCACTTCACCGTTAGATCTATTTTCCGTACAAAATGTTCTTCGGGAACTAGGAATTAAATATACATACATACTTTTTATTTAGCACACTCTGTGTTTAACGACGAGATTCAGGTGATATTATCCTTTATCTAATAGACGTGTCTGTCCGGGACGCTGGTCTGTCCGGGACGTTGTTTTGTCTGTCTGGGACGCTGTTTCAGCAGCCAAACCGTAAGAGATAGAGAAGAAAGTTATTAAAGTTATATGTTTGGAATGGTCATGTCAGGTCAGGAACCGAATTTCAGTCTCTAACACTAACTATTATCTTAATTATAATCCTAACTTTTTAGGTTAGATTCTAGGCAAATTTTATCAAGGCGAATGCGACTGGTAGTTTGCTACCAACAATGACGTCATATACGTACGTGTGGTGAATACGCGTTCTATTTGCAAAACGGTCTTTTTTGTTTTATTAAATGAGACATTTGTCTCACTGGACTGCTAGTTATATATAATGCAACTAGTGGGTTCTTGATTATCAAATAATCATTTCTGTTTACACGAGATATATTGTTTGGAAATTACGCGAGTCCGAAGGACTACGCTTACGCTTCGCCTCGGCCAATCAAAAACACCTCACACCTAAAAGTAAGCTTTCGCAGCTTGTAATGTAAATAACTATTTATATCTGTTAAAAATGTATATCGTGTTGCGAAAGTTTAATTACTTCCAAATGTGTGATATTTTATTTGCTATACATAAACTACTGTAACTACTATTGCAAGGTTAAATGAAAGCTAATACTAATAACTGAAAACCCCTATTTTCTATCTAAAATGTGATTAAGTGAACAGCGAAGAAATTAACAAAGACCTCGCTGTTCTCCTATAAGGACTATTTCAAATAATAGCAGTCATACAACATTACTGTTTTCCATCACATTTAGAGATCTGATTTTCTCGTAGCAAGCTATGGCGCGGCAATTAACATGATTAAATGTAAAAATGTTTCACTGAAGAGCAACTTCTTGGAATACTAAGTGCAATTCAGCTCCCATTTACATAATTTCCATACGTAGCTCGACTTCGCAAGTTCTAAGAAGTCGTATGATTTCATATCCCGTGCGTTCTTAATTCTAATTAAACTAGTAATAATTACTCATACACGACGAGGCAACCTGAGACTGAATTCCGCTCAGAAAATTTTAGGATAATGTTCCTAAAATGTATGTTAAAACTAGTGTCAGATTTAAGTTATTACTTAGCCATTATCGAACGCATCATCCAGTTACTTTATTATAAGGGTAGAAGAGGCCAACAGGTAATCAAACAATGGACTATACGTGAATCCTTATATATTTACTTAACACAAGACATTTAGATACCGGGGTAAAGAGATAAAAACGGGGAGACCCCAAAAGGCTAAGGTTTGCTCGAGATATCATAGTGATGCGCTCTAAATGTATTGAACGCAGCATCCTGATGATAGACTTCCATACACGCAGGTGTAGATAAGGTATAGGAACTTTCGTTGTGGGGATATTTTGCCTAACCTGGATTATTTACTTACAAAAGTTGAACTATGATATAGACTCAAATCACTGTACTTGTACATTAGGGTGGAGTGATTTTAATCACTTTTTACTTCCTTTTACAATAAAGGAAGTATTGGATTCACCCCAAAAATTCGAAATTGTCTGTCTGTCTGTCTGTCTGTCTGCCTGTGAACAGAATATCTCAAAAACGAAAAGAGGTATGGCGACAGCAAGCTTTTGAAGAAAATCGCATAACCGGAAGTAGGTGTTTACTCTTGTAATTTTTCAGTTTTTTCGATTTTTTCAAAAACGGCTCCAACGACTTTTTTCAAACTTTACATTTTTATTACATTTTTAATGTGTATTGATGTGAGATAGGTGATTTTCCAGTTGAATACTTCTAAAATGGGTTTCTTTTGTTTTTTTTTCTATTTTTTTTATTAACTCCTATTTTAAATAGAACACCCGGTATATTATTACATTTTTGAATTCAGCTTAAAATTCTAGAAAAAAATTGTCCCTTGAACTAACGCTCTATTTTGTACAGTTTTTATAAAATTTGTAATTTTTGAAAATGTTTGACAAATGCTTAAAAATTAAAAATCAAATTTTTGGCTAATTATAAGATAACTGTAAAAGGAAGTTGTGTGCATGTATCACACCAGATTTTTAATTTTTAATTCTAATAGTAGGGAAAAGTTGTTACAAGTGATCATTAATTACCAATTTTTTTGTTTTTAACAATATTGTTTTCTTCTGCCTTTTACCGCCCCCTAAAGGAGGTGAAACTTTTTATTTTTTTTATCCTAATAGCAAAAAAATTTTTACTTAGCTCAGGTACCCCTGGTTACTTTGGTTTTTAAGTAAATTTTTCTACTTCTGTAACTAAAACGGCATTTAACATACTAACATACACGTCGCTAAGTGACCTTTTAGTCATGCCTTCATAAGCTATGACTAAAGAGCCTCTTAGTCACGAGCTGAAGTTGGCAACGACGTTTTAGTCATGGGGTGAAGTTAGGTTCAAACAGTATTTGCTTTATTAGCCACAGCCAAAACTAAAATCAAGTTAGTTTTCAATTTTGAAAAGTCAACTTTGACGTTTGTAATTTAACCTAACATAATTTTCAAAATCCTAATGAAATAATGTTATATTGTCTAAATTTGCAGTCGTAGAAAAAGTATAGTATGCAACTCGTTTTATAAACTTATTAGTCACTCTTTTATTAAACACTCGCTCCGCTGAGCTTCGCTCGTGATTAATAAAATTCGTGACTAAAATGACGTTTATAAAACTTTATACATAATATACTATTATATTTTCTGTCGTCTACCGGCCTTTGTATATAATAGCTATTTAAGTCACAAGGAATGTAAGGACCTATTAACATTTGAGGTAAGCAAGTACAAGCCAAGACGAAGTCGCGGCATGTTGCCTGCCGAAAATGTTAATAGGCGATACATTCCGAGTTATCTTATTATATTTTTCCCGCTGCTTATCAAAATTTCCTAGATTTTTGAAAAAATCGTTTGGTTTGTCACCTGTCACTAGGATTAATTTTCGTGAGTCGTGTTACCTATGATTGTCACATGTCACATAAACACTTGCAATTTAGAAACAAAACGTCTTTGCTTTGCTAATTTTGTTTGTTTGTTTGTTAATGGACAAGGTCTATGCATGCAGAGTACCAGGTACCTTAGACACCGACTGCTTTGGTCATATGGTCAAAATCCTACTTAGAATTTTGCCGAGACTAAGGAGTTCCAACCCTAGCAAGGGATCTTTTACATGCTATACATCGTAGTAACATGGGACCCACGGCTTTACATCACTTCCGAATAATGGCATTCTGTAGAAGCTTTCATCTGCATTTTTTTATTTTTCGAAACCTCACTGGGACCGGGAATCGAACTCGCGACCCTTAGGTCAGTAGTCAGGATGCTTACCACTGAGCTACCGACCCCGGTTTTGCTAATTTTATTATCTTAGGAACTTAATAATAGTATTAAGTTCCGTTGTCAAGAAAAAGCAGCAAACAAATATAATCACCGACTTACACGTTTTGTTACTAAGGCTGTATCACTGACTTACATGATCAGCAGCGGGAAAAATGTATATAAGTGTTTGATTTTTCTTTTACCTATTATTAAGAAAACGGTGCAACAGTGGATTTAAAGAGGCTAGTTCTGGTTACTTTCTTAAAATTCTAAGTGATTTCATTACTAGATCTCAAAAATGTTTGTACCCCACCCTATAGTTTACAAAAATATTGCTAAAAGCAGCTTGATTATCATAAAAACAATTAATCAACCCAGAACTCACCACGGGGGGTGGCTGCTAAGCGAGTTCTACCCTACCCTCCCGCCACTATATATTACTTTTATTGATTAAATTGTTTTTTGGTATTAAATGAAGACATTGATTCTCTAGATTTCAAAGTTACCGTCATAAAACCGTCTCTAGCTTGTAAACCAACAACTTTTGAAGAAGCTCTTCTCATCTTACTTCTGTCAATAACATTATCTTTGTGGCTTTCTGAGATCAGACCAGCGTCTTGTAGAACAGCTGAGGTAATTGCTGCTGCGGCTCTGTTAGACAATCCAAATCTGTCACACCTGTGCCACGGTGTTTAACTAGATAACATTGTATCCAGGCTTTTCTTTTTGCTTTTGCTCAGAGATATCTTTCGACGTAGATGGAATTTCAGGATTAATGTCTTCCAAATCTAACTTATTATTTACATATTCAAATTCACTAATATCACTGTCCTCTTCATGGTGTATTTTTCTTTTTTATCCCATTTTCATTTAAGATTGTTTAAGTTTGTAATATTTTTCAACTTTGAGTTTTCTTTCTTCCCTGATTTTTAATTTAGTTGTGTCTGTTATGTCAAGTTTTCCTATCTACATTTTCCTGACAGTTCTTTGGTCAATCAGAAATGACTGTTCCTGAATTGGTACCTTATTCCCTTTTTCGCATGAACATTTTTCAAACGTTTCACAATTACAAGCACAAATGTCAAAATGAGTTTTTGCGTTGTTCGGAAAGTCCGTAACTCTAAATTGTCATTTTGTTTTGAGTTTGGATATTTTATTAACTTTAAATATTTGTCATGATATGCTTTAATATACTGAATAATGCGGGTGCGGGAAACAATGGTTTTTGTTGCTTTTGTCCATAACACATTAACTTTATCCCCTAATACTTCGCATAGTTCAGAAAAGTTGGGTTCTTTTTTTGGGTCTGGAGGCTTAAGTTTGTAACGCACAAATATACTTTAACACATCTTGGAACGTCAGTAATATCAAACCATCTTTCGGAGGTCCAAATGTGGGGCACTCGCCGGGTTTTCTCGTATATAACGTCTATGAAATACTCATTTTTGAAAACTTGTGACTCAGTTGATCACACTAGAAACACAATATGCTTTATACACTATGCTTTGTCCGCTACCAGTACAAGACAACTGATTTTCGCCGTGAAGCATTGGGACTCGCTGGACTAGTTAGGTGGTTGTGGCGTGACAGAGGATGGGTGGAGGGGGGGTCATTTACACAAGTAAAGGATATAATAATTTGTAATAAGTAAAGGAATAATAATTGTGTTGAGATTCAACCCATATAACGAATATATAGGTATGTATTTATATACATTAATATTTAACTATCTAACCCTATCTTTAGGGGGTAGTAGACGGCAGAAGATGTTGGAAAAAAATAAAAATGAGAACGGTAAAACATATGTGGACATCTATAGCAAATATTTGCCAGTATTAGGATTAAAAAATTTAAAAATTAATTTTGGTCCTTATAGCAACGCTCCACCCTATTGTACATGTTATATAAAGGGAGTGTAGTGACGATACTTTTAAGGTTTCCGAAATGTTTTTATAATGCGGAAAGTTGACCGAATCTCAATTTATCGAAAATCAATTTATCGAAAACGCAATTAATCGAATGGCAATCTATCGAATCGTAAATATAAAATGGTAAAATAAATACTACTGTAAAGCCTGTTAGCGTTACTCAGAAGAACACCACGTGGAGGTCGGCTTACTAGTCTTCCTTTTTAATATATTTGTTTATTTTTAAGTTTTAATTTGGAGTGGTAAGATGATTCGAATCTCAACGGTTAATATTCGAGTATTGGTTCAGATTCAGATATCATTACACACCTAAAATTGCATATTATTTCTCGAAACTGTATTATTCTGAAAACACTTGAACTGCAAGAATTCTTTCTTTTGTAAAATTCTTATGGTAATTATCGTTAATCGCAGTATAATTACTTACTAGGGGTATACATTTCTTGTCCCTTATGGAAGAATATTCATTTGCTATTTTTACTTTAAGTAAAGTGCAACTCAAATTTGACACAATGCCTTCAGAATTTATAAATAGTGAAAATGGCAAGAAAAAATTACATGTGGACGGACATTTATATTACCAAGATAAGAAAGCTGATATGACAATTTACTGGAGATGTGAAAACTACAAAAGGACAAAATGTAGTGCTCGTGAGTAAAAAAAGTGACAATCATAACCATACTGCAGACGCAGCGCATGTAGAAGTGAGTAAAGTTATGGATAACATCCGTAGCAGTGCTAAACTTACTCAGGACGCGCCTCACTACATTGTGTCCAATGCTTCAGCAACAGTTAGTCAAGCGGCTGCAACTCAACTTTCAAGGGTAGACCATATCGAAATGACAACACGAAATATCCGCCAAAAGCAAAATGGTGCTCCAGCGTTACCAACTGATCGCAGTACTATCGTTTTCCCCCAAGAATTTATGATCACCAAACGTGGGCAACCGTTTTTATTCTTTTATTCCGGTGCTGCACAAGATCGAATTGTAATATTTAGTAGGAGGCACAACCTACAACTTTACTTTTAGCCGAGTCCTCGTTTTATGCCGACGGTACGTTTAAAACAGTCCCACATCTTTCATCAGCTATATACTATTCATGGATTAAGGCAAAATAACGCCATACCATTATTATATGCGTTGCTACTAGACAAAAAAGACTATTAAGAGAAATAAAAGAATTACAACCCCTTGTTGCATCATCAACTATGACAAATTTTGAACGTGCCATGATTAATGCAATAACCAGTGAATTTCCTCACTCAACGCAGCGTGGTTGCCTTTTTCATTTTTGCCAATGTATCTATCGCCAAATCCAGTTACATGGTTTAAAAGCAAGATAGGAAACAGATACAGATTTCACTCTAAAAGCGAAACTACTATCTGCTATATAGCATTTGTTCCTACCCAATATGTGATGAAAGCTTTTGAAACGTTATGTGACAATGATACTCTGCCACCAGAATTGCAACCTGTTGAAGATTACTTTAAGGATACGTGGGTAGGACGTCCACATAGACGCCATCGACGTGAATCACGATTTCCACTAATTTTATGAAATTGTTTTGATACAGTAGTTCAAGGATTGCCAAAAACCAACAATGCTGTAGAAAGTTGGCATCGAGGTTTTGAGCAACAAATTTCTGCAGAACATCCAAGTATCTGGAAATGTATTGAAGCAATTCAAAGGGAACGAGGGCTTCACAAAATGCAAATAGAACAGTATGTAGGCAAACAACAAGCAACTGCTAGTCGTAAAAAGTATAAAGACTGTGCTGAAAGAATAAAACAGCTCCCTGAAAATTTGTATCGAAATAATAATATCCAATTATCTGCGTGGTATTGCACATAATACCAGTTATTAGAATATTATAGTTAATGGTAAATATAACAATAATGTAATCATTCGATAATTAAAATATTATAAATAAAAAACAGAAAAAAAACACAAAAAAACTTAAAAATAAAAATATAAGAATACTTGCTAAAATATTATAGCCAATCCTAAATACAACTGTAAATTGTGTAATCATTCGATAATGAAAATACTAGAAAAAAAACTCAAACTAAAATTAAATTGCAAAGAAAAACTTAAAAATTTAGATAAATACAAAAACATTTAAAAATATAGGAACATATTAGAAAGAGAGACTAGTAAGTCGACCTTCACGTGGTGTCTCCTGGATAACGCTAACAGGCTTTACAGTAGTATTTATTTTACCATTTTAGATTTACGATTCGATAAATTGCCATTCGATTAATTGTGATTCGATACATTGCGTTTCGGTAAATTGCGTTTCCGATAAATTGATTTTCGATCAATTGAGTTCGGTCAATTGCGTTCGATAAATTGAGATTCGGTAAACTTTCCTGGACCCGTCGTTTTTTGGGTGTCTCAATATAAGTAAAAAACGACTTCTGGGATTGGGACCGTGTCATTATTGAGGTCGAAGAACTCAACGTTTCGCCCACTTTCGTATGGGGCTTCATCAGGAGGAAAAAGCAAAAAGAGCACGGTAACTCAACGTGTTAACCACACCAGAGGCGAAACTCTTTTTGCAAGAGAGTTTCAATATAGAAAATATTTTAAAAATGATTTCATAAATTCAATTGTTCGTCTAAAAATTGAAGCTTTCGCTAAACACTAACGAAAACACCTACAAACATTTTCAACACTTGTACCAACGTACGAGAGGGAAAACCCACTCGAATAAAAAATCGTCGGACTGGCAAGAGAGCTATATAAACCCATGTGTTAGACCGGGATAGAGATAAATGGCTTTTTCCAAATCAGAGGTATGGAGATGTTATAAATTTTGTTGGTAAAAGTAAATATTTTTTACCCAGTTTGCGTTTTCTTTATTTGCCTGTGTGCGGAGACCAGCTGAGGTTAAATTTGCAGTATTCCGGAGAGCAGTTCCTAAGTAAATTCGACCTAGAGCTTGGCCTGCGTCAGATCGTCTTCGAAGCTGATATTGAACAAGATTGGAAGCTGCAAGAAGCGGACAGCAGGCATCAGCAGACGAAACCTTTCCAGGGAGGAAATAAAGAGTGGCCAAGATAAAAAAGGTCCAGTGTGAATACAGAAAGGCAAATTAATATTATATTGTTATTTAAAATCTGCAGAACTGTATTCACAACCGTTATTAACAAGTGACAACGCAACACTGAGCAATACACAGTTAACACAAAATGGCTGCTAGACATCACGTGATCCCGCACGAGCGCTCAATATCACTTTCAGTATGGTACAGGACACGGGACCTCTTTTATCTTGGCCACCCTGTACAAACTTGGCGTCTTTTCGCGCAGACCGGAAACTGGATCAGAGTTCCTTACAGGAAAATGAAATGAGTGCTGGCGTCCTTTTACACTTCAAAAACAAAATTTCAGGTTAGCCAAACTACTTGATTATTAGAAAAACGTTGTTATAATTTACCTGAGGTAAACTGGTTGATTGTTGGTTATTTTGTTCTCATAATACACTGAATTCTGAGTGTTTCGAACAGTTTTGTTTGGAGTTAAAGATTTTGAAGTTATCTGTCACTCGTTAGAATCGAGCATTTGCCATACAGTGGTTAAACTTATCAAAAATGTAACAACCTAACCCTGAAGATACGAGTCTCAAATTGCTAGCCGGCACATAAGTTTTACTAAGTTGCAAATGAGTAAAATATAGAAAGAGCAACATACCTTTAGTATAGTAAAACATAATTAAATAATCACATTTTTAATTAGCCACAGAGGGAGAAATTACAATTTCAAATATGCTATGTTATGGGTAATCACATTTTATTTATTTATTATATTACAAAAAAGAATAGAAATCAACATAGAACTTAGAGTTAATAGAGAAAATTAAGGCAGTCGACACTCGATGAAAGAAAGTGAGAAGAAAAACGGGTAGCAGCCTACAATAAAAGAAGAAGGAGAAGAAAATAACACTTCTAAATGCAGAACGCAATGCTTAAAATCATTTTCCAATCTAATGTTGTAGAAAACTACTATTTATATGTGTTGCCGTACAAAGATTTTTGGTTGCATACTTGTGTTTAGTAAATTTGAATCCTACATTCATACGATTTAATTGCATTCAAAAATAGCATTTGCGATGTTAATTCCTATTCAATTGTTTTGTTAAATAAAATTCATTCTCATTATTCAGTTACAAGACCTTTTTTTGAACTAATAAAAAGCCTTTCGTTTATTTTAGAGAGCTTAACTGTGCTAATTTCAAGCTAAATGGCGAAATAAATTCAGATACAAAATATTTCGAAAAATTACTAGATTTATTAGAAACATAAATATTTAGAAAAATATTCTAGCTGTTAGGTACCAGGGCAACGGTATTTAAAAATATGAATGCTTATTAAACCTCATTATCTTATTAATGCGAATGCATACTTCAATTTGTAAGAGACTGACTTGCAGTTCGAGTGAAAGAATAACGTTTCAAATAACCTTAGTTATGGAATAGATAAACATAAAATTATTAGATAGATCCCAAAAGCTATGGTTTCATCCATACAAAATAAAACGTAAATTCATTAAATAACAAAAGGTACTTTTGGTTTAAATTTGTGGAATATTCTACAAGAGAATAAGCAAATTGAAAGGGTTAAGGTGTTCAAAAAATAGCTGCCATTTAATAGGCGAAACGAACTTTGTACACTAAATACATTAGCTATTTGTGCAACAAGTGCTAAAAGTGAATGTTTATTCACGAGACATGAAAATTATGAAACGAAGCCTAAGGCTGAATTTCATAACATCTCGAGAGTTATGTGCGTGTGCCCACTATTGTTGTATTCATAAGAATTATCTCTTTGCTGAGAATGAATAGATTAGTTATCTTATGCTAGCTCACTTCCTGCAGTGCAGCATCCGTACATGTTTTATCATTTTATAACTATAGTTAGTTAGCAGTCAGATCTCGTCATAATAACTTGTATTTGAATTGCGACTCCATCGATGTAACGTTTTTGATTGTACAAATAAAGTGCTTTTTAAAAACAAACTTCGATGTAAAAGAAACATGAATCGGGTGCAATAACACTTTTTTCTACAACCGTGTCTAAAGTAGATACTTTAAACACGTTAGTTAGTTTGTAAAGTGCCACTTTTTAAAAAGCAGTGCATAAAAAGTTCTTTACAAACCCTAGTGCATAAAAAGTGAAATGTGTTTTGGGTTGCCTATTTACATAACCTTATTCTATCATGTGAAAAACTAGACAGATGTCATTTATTTAATAGAATTTGGTAATTATAAGTACAAAAGAATAACAATCGTGAAAAATTAACATAATTATTGAATTATTATTAGTAACAGTAATAGTGCATAAAAAGTTCTTTACAAACCCTGGTGCATAAAAAGTGAAATTTATTTTGGGTTGCCTATTCACAAAATTTTACATAATTTTTATCGATTACGATCAGTGGCGCCAACTTAAAACTAATTTCAATCAACCAACCAGTTCCGTACCAAATAAATAAAGCAATTATTGATAAAAATGTGAAATGTTCGGTTGTAGAAAAAATCTAGTATGCAACACGTGTGTAAAAGGTCTTTTTTTAATCTCGTGCTACCATTTGCGCACTCGGCTAGCGCCTCGTGCGAAAATCTCCGCACTCGATTAAAAAGACCTACTTTACACACTAGTTGCATAAATAACTATTGTACGAGTTTGCATACAATATTTTTTCGATGACCTTAAATTTACTGTTATTAATATATAAATGTCGATTTAACAAAGGTTTGCATTTACGACAGTTATAATTTATGTCATAGTAAAGATATGGCCGTGACGGCGCAGGTGGCTGTTTCTGCTGCCGGTAGTTGTTAAAGTTAGTTATCAATAGTAATTATAATAGTACAAGTTTTACTTGTTTCACTACATAATGCTTTAATTATTTAAAAAACACCTCTAACGAAAAAAAGGAAATAGAATAACTTTATAACGTTACTTCCAGTTTAAAATACTAAATTCAAAAACAACTGTTTATTTTTACACGGCTGATTTTAGTTTTAGCACGCTGATGTATAATACGTCATTTTTACTTCAACAAGCTAGTTCTAAAAGGCATAGTTTTAGTAATGGGCGTAGAATTTTTTTAATACGACCTTAAATGTATGGTTATTAATTCATAAATATCGATTTAACAAAGGTTTACATTCGTAACAGTTACAACTCATGTCATAGTAAAAAGTTGACCGTGAATAAGCAGCCAGCACAAGTGACTGTTTCCGCCGCCCGTAGTTGTTAAAGTTAGTTATGAAAGGTAATTATAATAATACATATTTTACTTTATTAATTAGATAATGTTTTAATTATTTAAAAAAAACACTTTACCTCTAACGAAAGAAGTAACTAGAATAATTTTATAACCTTACTTCTAATTTAAAATAAGTTAATTCAAAATCAACTATTTACCTTACCACACGTGCTAACACCTGATTCTAATTTTAGCACGCTGATTTATAATTTGTCATTTTTAGTTCGACAAGCGATTGGTAAAAAACCTAATTTTGCAAGTTTTGCAAACTCGTACTAAAAGTGTTATTGTAGTCCATATGTTATTAAACTCAGCCTACAGCTTCGTTTCATAATTTTCATTTTCCGTGCACTATGCATTTCCTTTTAGCACTTATATCATAAATAGCTATTTAAACGCGCATTTATCTTTAAAATTCAATAAATGTAACTTTTTTGCTTATCTCCTTCAGATATTTATGCAGAAGTAACGTTTAAGTAGATTATCTAGCAACAATCGATTAACTGTCTAAAATTTATATGAGCAAGGTTGCACCTTTAAGGGACAATCACCCTCCTGATCAAACGAGTGTAATATCTCTCGCTGAATGCAAAAACCAAAGAAACCGTCTACCTGAAAAAATGCCATCTCGAGCAGAATATTACGCGTCTGCACCCTCCGAAGTGGGAAGCAGTAAGACGGCAACAAATGTAGCATAATCGGAATTGCAGACTGCACGGCACGAAAACTCGAGGGAAAAATTACACAGGGGCGTAGAACGCATAACGGAAGAGAAACAAATACTTTTAGTCGATTACAGTAATATTTCACACAAAGAATGCCCTTAAATCCATTACATTTGCATAAGCAATACGCTGCAGTAGGGCTCAAGGAAGTTCTTCCAGCTTTATGTGGCTCTAATTAAGTCACTTATATTTGTTCCTGGAATGTCAGCAGAGGTTCTAAAGAAATAGAACTTTTCGATACTAACGTGCCGTTGATGTCGCCATTACGGGTGCGTGTTGCCTCTCCATAAAGTTTAAGACAGTTTTTGCCTTTTACGAAAATAAAATATCCTTCACTTGCATGTTGGATGTATAAATAGGACTACCTACTGAAGACATTTATCATTTTTTCATTTTCTGTTATAAATGTTATATACCCCATTGAACGATAACGCAATTCATATTAAATTTATACAGGGTGTGCCGCATCTCCCACTAAAACTTCAGGTAATTTACTTACAAGACACCAAATATGAAATAATTGTAGTTTTTACGATTAAATTTCAGTTCCTACCAAAAAATCACTATTTGAATAAAAGCAGAACTAATGTACATCTGGCATCTTGGTTCTGAATCGAGAATTATGGAACATTATGGTTCCTGTTTATATATATAACGTTTTCCATATAAATAGTGAATCTAGAATAACATTCGACAATCACCTTATTTTATCTTAGTCTGGTTTGACTAGAAAATAGTAGTTGTTCCAGTTGCAGTTTTGGTAAGTGTTTTTGAATTCCTTGAATAAAGTAAAGTTCGGGCACTTCAATCCATGGAGGAACTTGGCCTGAGACAAGACGGGTCACTGGCGCCGAAATATCTCTTTCCAAAACCCAGTTAATCTGGCACACCGTTAACCACGTACTGGTTGATGTGGTTAGCGTCATGCCTTCGACGACTGCCTTACTTTTGCTACTTCCACAACTGTAGTTTCGGTACCCAATTTTTAAAGCGACTAGGTGGTGCGTCCGCCAATTGCCAGATCTCGGGATTGAACCCCGTACCGTGGCACCGCAGTCGAGCTCCCTAACCGTTCGGCCACGCTGGCGAAGCTCCTTGAATACAGCTCTACAAAAAATCCTCTTGGGTTTCTTGTTAAAATGTGCAGGTTTTTTAATTAGAAAAATAAAAGCAGGTGCTTCCAAATTTTTTGTTTGTAACATGACAGTCAATTTTCTATGCGAAACACCCTGTATAACTCGTATGATACTTCTCTACAATCGCTGCAATTATTAGTATTCTAATTCTAATGCCATTACATTGCAAAGCAGTTTATGTTGTATCGACTTTTCATACAAATCCTACATTTAGGTCATCAGCAGTATCTAAATTTGAAATGGTAATATAAAATTATCGCCACCTGCCACATTGTTATGGTTTTCAATGGCGGTCTTGCAAATAAAGGGAAACTCTTTAAGAGATTGCTTCCAGATAGCTGAAAATGCTTCCCTGCTGCGAATAATAGCACTGAAAGGAATGGGGGAGACAATCACAAAACAAAAAGGGTTCCTCAAACACGACGCAATGAGGCAAATTCAATAAGTCGAGATGCAGAAACCAAAGACGAAACACGAACAATAAAAGTATTATTTACAATTCTACATCTCTAGGCGAGCTCAGCAACCAGCTGGAGATATCATCTTTCAGTGCACAAAATAAGGCGAAGTATGCTAATAACATTTACAAATATTTGATTTTGAAGACATTATTGAATCATATTTTAATGTAGCTATCCAAAATTTTATTAACGACTGTTTTGCCAAGCAGTAGATGGTTGGTTGGTCGCTTAATATGACCTGCTACGACTAAGATACAGAATAACCTTGATGTGATTTTGGTATCTTTCCATGGCAATTATCTAGATTGGACAACTGTAAGTATTTTTACTAATTTCAAGTCATATAATCTCTTAGCCCTTTTCAAATGTAGGTTACACTATTGAGTAATAACATATTATACCTATCCGCCTCTTTGGAGTAACTGTATAGATATTAACGCAAAAACACAAAATGCAGGCATATCTAATTAGTTTATTAAATGATATGCATATTTAATGGAACGACTTGCTAATATTATGAATTCACGCGATTTAATATAGGTGCATTAATCATATTGTGTAAAAAGAGAAGAAAATAGTTGACACCAGCATAAAAACGTGTTAAGTCAGTTTATAAATTGTCCACCGCCACTGGCTTTATGCGTTCAAAGAAAGTGAATTGGCAATTAATTTAAGTCTGACACAAACAAGTCAGTCGCAGTAAGATTTTTGTTCCAAACATCGCTGATTTTCCATAGCTATTACCTTAAGCCCGCTGGAGTCCCCTCCCAATAATCTTCGTATCCACCCGAGTACTGACTTTGCATTTACATCTCACCCTCCAAATGCCTGCATTCCAAGTTAAGTTGAGTATCTTGGTTAATTAAATAATGCATGTTGCGAATTACTCCGTTCCGAATATCCTATGTTATATTTATGAAAGTAATCGCCGTACGTGAATGAAGTTTTGAGTACATTTACGTAGAGACTGTGGAAATCGCAATTTTTCGCGAGCTTAGCACTAAGCTATCCATACTTGTTTTTCATTTGTGTAGCAGCGTAATACAACGCGGTAAGGTAAAATTTGTTGTTAACCACCTTGAGCGATCATTTTTTCAGCCTGAAGTGCCGTCTCTTTCACTGGGCTGACTGGTGCACATTTGTACTTTTCTCAGAAAAATGTGGGAAATGGTAAGAAATAGAAAATGTGAATAAAAATGCTTTTATATAAAAGAGGAAATTGAAGAGATAACTGCGGCGAGATCGCCTTGTTAAACTCTGTCTACAAACTTTTCTAAAATCTTATTTCTAAATTTTATTGTTCTCCCGTGTTCTCCCGATTTTTCATCGGACGAACGCATGTGAAGGTTTTGCTTATTGCACGAAGTGACGTCACGAGTGGCAGGTAGAATTTTTGAGAAATTGTTTTTATTGCCCTTCTTTGTTGCGGTCATAGCTGCAAGACTGCCCCGCTTAAATGTGATTTTATAAACTTTAAATATACTCAGAAAATAAAGAAAAACAAAAGTTTATATTTTTAGATAATAATCGCTAAGAAAGGTCGTACTTTAGATATTCATAAGAAAGAATCTAGAGGTAATAGCGTTAACAAATTCATATTCAAACCACATTGCATGCAGTAGGGGTTTAGTTATTTATGTAGTATAAATATAATCTTTACTTTTTTATGCATTCGCTTCAGATGCACTGATGATTACCGGTCAGCTGTAGAAACATACAGATGGGGCAAATATTACAGTAAGTAGTTATCTTTTTTGAGCCAGTAAACCACTTAGATGACTATTTAACACATATATAAGGTGTCTCATTGCGCGTGGACGGAGGCGATCTCCTCACTTAGGCAATAGATTAAGATTCTCTTTTGGCGAGATAATAGATACATTTTGTGTGCACATGTTCAAAATTATTTTAGTTTATACAAGGTGTTCACACACTACAGAATATTGTACTAAGCATATGTTCTTTTAAATGAATCACGCAATATATTATGGCATTTTTCGAAAGCCACTTCAGTGCTGATCAAGTTGATACAAAATTATATCGGGCCATTTTCAACAGTTCTCCCGTTCAAAAAAATGGCACACATGAGACGCTTGTAGTGACCAAACTGTTTGAGGTATTAATATCCGGTTGAAAATAGCACTATATTGTTTTATATCAATTTCACAATCACTGAAGTGGTTTCCAAAAATACCATGATATACTGGATGTTTCAATTAAAAAATCTTTAGTGTAATACTCTATCTGTGAACACTCAGTATAAACGAAAAGAATTTTAAAGTGTACAAACAAAGTGTACCTATTATCTGGCTGAATCTTAATAAAAGGTGATTTATAAATATAGTCATTAAATTAAATGGATGTATACTGACCTCGGTAGAAGTCCACTTGGTTTCATTTAAATCGACTACACCTAATTTTTGTATGTGTAAACTTGTATCTATACTAGGTATATTAAATAACGCCTTATTTACGCTAGAAAGAAAGTTTAAAAACGACTAAACATAATTTTCCACAGGTGGTCGCAATAAGGTTGAATTTGGATAAAATGCAGAAGCAAAAATAAGTTTCTTTGGGTATTTCAATCACATTCTGTGTATTACGTGCCAGTATCAAGCGTGGAAGGAAAAGTGAAAAACAAGCGGTTACTATACAGCGTGGCCAAGATAAGGAGGGCCAGTATGGAGGTCTCGTTAATTGTAAGAGATACAAATTTGGTTAAATGGAAAGAAAATTGAGCAATAAAGGACTAAAAAAATGACGCCTAGAAATCATTTATATGATTTTTTCGTTTTTGAATTATCTCAAATAACCGAATTTTTATATTTCCTATATTATGTTTTTTACGTTAATATTCAAGTTAGAGTGAAACTGATTAAACTTCTTTATACCGGGTGGCCATAAATATCTGAGATCCCGGTAGCCATGGAATTAGCTACTTATAATGTTGGTTAGCATTATATTTCAATTACGATAAGTATTGGTACCTATATAATGTAATAAAATGCAATAAGAGGAGAGGAATGTGCCCCAGATTCTGCAGTTTAGCCTACGACTCGATTATAAAAATATCCTGTTCTAACTTCATTACTTATTGCAATCTGTAATAATTTTTGACAGATAGGAATTTTAGTTGTGATGACAGTAATGACATTTAGTTTAGTTGGATTCATCACTTTAATAAGGCGGTGTTGATTCCAAAGGTAATGTGATATCAGATATTTATGGCCACCCGGTATCAACTTCTAGTGGACTTAATGATTACTTTATCAAATTTTTTATCCGACGTTTCGTCTTAATAATAATAATAATGTTTATTTAAATCAGAAAGAATCTGGTACATACAGATACAAGATAACAAAAAATAACTCATTCTAGCTCTTATAGTTATTAAGGTACCAAGGGGAATTATGAGTAAAATAAGAGCCCAAGATTGTTAGTGTACTAACCGAGGTGTGTACAACAATCGCGGGCTCTTAGCTCATAATGCCCGTGGTGCCTTCAATGTTTTATGTCCTACCAATTTTCTTACCTAATTCATATTCATATTCAATTCATATAATTACTATGCTATGGTATTTAAGATTGATCTAGGTAGCTGATCTAAGTTAGATTTGTGACATTATATGAGCTGTCATTAATTTTCATTGTGACAGTGGTGCATAATTTTTGAAATAAAGGTTGTATCCATGGAAACAAATACTGTTAATTTTTCATAATAACCCTAGTGTTCTTATGAAGAAAATAATTGCCCTGGAGCGTTATTTTGTATCTAAGATACCTTAAAATAGAGTCATTAATTTTAATTAATGTACTGGTAGAACATAAAGAAATTAAATATAAAAATCACTATGAATTTTTTCTTTCAATTTAAGCTTAAATTTACTTTTTCTACAGCCGTGATTTTAAACTGTTTCCAAGGGTCATATGCGGCGTGCTTTATGTTGTCTATAAAACACGCCATTCCATTTAAAGCACGGAGTGCTTTAAGAGGTTATAAAACCTTATTTGTGAAGATTAAAAGTACAGTTATTATATCCGCCCGATTTGTATGCGGAGCCCCGAGTGCCCGATTGGAGAGGGGCGGGGCCCGATGGCCCCTTTGGAGAGGGGCGGAGCCCCGAGGGCCCCCTTGGAGAGGGGTGGAGCTCCAAGAGCCCCCTTGGAGAGGGGCCGAGTCCTGAGGGCCCCCTTGGTGAGGGGCCGAGCCCCGATAACCCTCTTGGAGAGAGGCGGAGCCCGATGGCCCCCTTGGAGAGGGGCGGAGCCCTGAGGGCACCCTTGGAGAGGGGTGGAGCTGCAAGAGCCCCCTTGGAGAGGGGCCGAGCCCTGAGGGCCCCCTTGGAGAGGGGCCGAGCCCCAAGGGCCCCCTTGGAGAGGAGCAGAGTCCCGAGGGCCCCCTTGGAGAGGGGTGGAGCTCCGAGGGCCGCTTTGGAGAGGGGCGAAGCCCCTAGGGTATTTAAGCTAACAAACTCCTCGGCTGTAGAAAAAATATTTAAGCCAACTCGTGTTTTACAGTTTAAAAATCTCGGTCGATCATAAAATTCTCGCTTCGCTCGAATTTTAACATGATCGACCTCGATTTTTAAATCCTCTGTAAAACACTAGTTGCCTTAATAGCTATGATGTGTTAGATTCCTTAATGCAAGTTGGTAATTTATTGAACTCCACAAAGCCTTTAAAAAACAATGATGACATGGTTTGTTGAAGTTGGGTAGTCGCAATATATATATTATTTCTACCTCTTGTAGGATAATTATGGGTGTCATTCACAAAATTTATATTACAGCTTAGGTATTTTGGCAGCTGGTTGTGCAATATTTTATAAATAAAAATCATAGTAAAGTAATGTAGAGGTATTTTTACCGGCCACCAGTGCAACGTATACTGCATATCTATAATTTGAGTGCGTCTACCACAAGATAATATAATTCTCATTGCCTTATTCTGCAATTTTTGTAATTTATCGAGTTCACCTTTGTTTAGCATAAACAATATTGACGGCAAGTACTGAAAATGTGGCTTGATAATGCAGTTGTATATAGTAATTTTTGACCACATTGATAGGTTTAAGGTACTTCTTGAAAAAAAGAACAATTTTTGGCAAATTTTACCATATATATATCGAAAGTGCTCATTTAGGTTCAAGTGCTTGTCTATTATAACGCCTAAGTATTTTATCGAATCAACGTAAGAAATTTCACTATCTTCAATTTTAATTGCGAAATTAGAATTTTGAGTTTTCTTTGGGTTATTTTTACTGCAGATTATGATAGCCTTCGTTTTTTCTTTATTTAACTTAAGACTATTCCTAGCTAAGTATGTTACAATGTTATTTAAAGTTACATTCATTTTATTAACTGCAGTTTCCAAGTTTTCGTGGGTACAAGATAATAACGTATCGTCAGCGAAAAGATTGATAAAAACATCATCAGTTACTGTCGCAATATCGTTAATATGAATAATAAACAGTAATGGGCCAAGTATACTACCTTGTGGCACTCCGTGTATAACAGGCACTTTAGAAGAAAGTGTATTGTTAATTTTTGTCCTTTGGTACCTATTGTTTAAGTAATTAACCAGCCACTGCAAAACAGTACCACCAATACCATAAGCTGTGAGCTTTTGAATAAGAATATCCCTATTAATTGTTTCAAACGCTCTTTGAAAATCTAAAAACACCGCCACTGTAAATTTGTCAGAGTCTATTGCTTTTTTCCAGTTACATAGTGTTATTTGCAAGGCACTCTCGCAAGAATGGTTTTTCTGAAACCAGATTGCATCTGCATGAGGATATCATTTTCGTTAAAATATTTAATCAACTGATTATATACAACCCTTTCAATTATTTTATCAATACACAGCTGTGAGTTAATTGGTCTAAATTTGGTAATGTCATCAGTATTTTTTACTTTCGGAATTGGAGTAACAATACTAGTTTTAAACAAATCAGGAATTTTACCACAAGTTAAAGATGTATTTACTAAGTGTAATATCGCATAACCAGTTACATCAAAATTACTCTTGATAATTTTATTATTTAATGTATCAGTATTGTTAAATTTATTATCAAGATTATTAACAATTTCCTTTAATTCCTTAATATCAATTACATTAAAATTGCAGAGTGATTTATCATTTCCAGTTAATACATTAAGGATGCGGTGAAATTATTATTATTTAATATATTTTGTATACTATCTAAAAAGTATTGATTGAACGTATAAGCC
>OW679194.1:48476173-48524701 GCA_940337035.1 Agriotes lineatus
AGCTTACTAAATTTTGAGGGAATAGACAATGGGGAGAACGGTAAGACAGGGTTTGCTACGTCAGCGTTAGCGATCACTGTGGTTGTTTCGAAATACTTGTATCTGTATACGTTATTAAATTAGTTCGTCAATGTTCTTGCCCTTTTATTTGTATATGTGAATGCGGCAGTAGGACAAAGTCACATGTCGCCCTTATGTTTTCTTTTCTGAGGCTGAATACTCGTATGGGCGAGCGCATTTCGTGGAATTGTCCTTAAAACAATCGTGGTACCAACATAACTTAGGTGCCAATGGGGACCTGGTGCTCTGGCGGGGTGGATTTCGACACTGTAGGAGTCACTGGCGAACTAATAATCTACCTGCTGCGACAAGCCTTCTACTAGCTTAAAAAGTTCGTTAATAAACTGCTCCCTAAGAGATGGATTTTTCAGCAACAAGCCGATGACCTACGATTTTCTGCAAAAGTAAGACCGTTCTTTGCCGACACAGTTTTATCATCTAGATTTCATTAGATATTTTATAATGGACATACACCACGTTGCTGTTTTAGGTTGATGGTGTTATCGACTACCAGGCGTTGGATAAATCACAGAGATTGTATGCAAAATTGCAGACATTTCTTCGCCGTGATGCTGTACTTGCTGTGAAAAAAGTGTATCCTCGAGGCTCAAGCATGAGTTTTTTTATGTAGAAGGTCCTCTTCCCTCATTGTTAAGCAATGCCTACTGCCTGCTGCGCTTTGATTCATTCGCCAGGTTTCCAGAAACCATTCCCATGGTAGATATCACTGCTGAAACGATAGCCAGATGATTTTATTCCAACTAGATTGCTAGATTCGGTATGAGCCTGCCGATTGCAAACGGCGCTGCTGTTCACTTCACAGCTCTCCAAGAAACTTCTTCAGCTTATTTAGTCACAATGTTTTCGCACCACGTCATATTACCCTTTTTCACTGGCAAGGAAATCATGGCCAACCGAGCAATATGCTTAACTCTCAAGCAGCCGCCGCTTGTTCGATTCCAGGTGACTAAATCAAGTTATAAAATCGTAACCTCCTCGGCTAACGCGTTAACACCTGTGATAGTCGTTATTCTCTAATAGGGGAACTCTTCCTCGATGTCTTCGGGCAAGGCTAGCCACCTATCCGACTTACGATCAAAGAGGTCTCATAGGACCATAACTCTAGGGATTTAAACAGGCCACTAGTCTAATGTAAAAGAAGAAGAAGAACGAGATTATGTTGCTAGGACCTTGCAAAACAGTTCGCGAACATCATAATCCCTCGTAGTACATCGATATTCGGAACTTCTCATTGTCTGGAAAACTAAGCAGGTAAAATTTTACCAAATTCCGAAAGAACAGACAATGGGCAGCACTATATAAGAAAGAGTTCGCAGATTTGGACTAAACTCTCACCACATCGGCAGTTGCATTAGAGTTTACTGTGGTTGTTGCGACAACATTTGTGTATCTGTATACGTTTGTTTACTAAATTAGTTTGTTAATTTCCTCAGCTCTGTTACTTATTTACATTTGCAGCAACAAGCTCAAGTATTGACTTAATTTTTGCGTTAAATTATTAGATTTGTACTTGTAACTAAATTAGGCGTAGTTTAATTTTTACCTTTATTTGTGACGCTAATTCAATTTTGAGTGTATAATGACTGATTGATATAGCAAAATAAATAAATTGTAGTGTTTTATTCTTTTTTGTTGTTATCCTGTGAGTAATTTAATGGGTGAGAATAATTTAATGTTTAATTCCAAAAATTTCTGATTGTAGCATATAATATTTTCGTTAATTCTTAGATTTGAAACAATAAAATGTTTATGTTTATACCCTCCAACGACTTACAAACCCTTGGGTTTGTAAACTTGTCGCCATCGAGCGACTTACTAATAATTCTTGGACAAGTCAAAGCATGCTAAAAACAACCTAATAATGTCAGAAATGAATTTCAACATATATTTCAGTTAAAGACCTACTCATCTGCTAAAGTGAAGAGACGCAATAATTACATTAAAACACGTTGAATATCACTATCCCATCTCGTTCACAAATGTGAATATCTTCCATAACTCGGCAAAAAATTATACCTTCTAGCTTTCATAAAGAGTACATTCCAATTTGGGGAGCAAAATGATAAAAAAAAATATAAAATCAAATGGCGAACAAGTGTAAATGAGTGCCAGCTGATAATTTTCTGGCATCATTAGATGTGACCACACAATAAAAATGGCTAAAGACAAGCGGCGGTTCGATTTTACACATTAGATTAAGCAAAGGTATAAAAGTGATCTTTACTGAGAAGAGTGGGTCCAGCCAAATAGTTTCTAGATAAAATTTCCAATGTTAACCCAAATGGGGAAAACGTCTTTGTAATGGGTCAGCTGGACCCTTTGCCTGTTATGCTTCTTTTTATATTTAAATATATAAGCTTACTTGTTTTTCTATGTTTATTGTGGTAAACTAGATTTAAGTAAACTATTCTCACATAGCCGAAAGTGGGACTTTGTCTCTGTGCGTTCATCGGATACATTCTCTGCGTGTACCGTGAAAAATGCAGGGTTCGGGCCTGCAGCGTTTTGCGAACGGAATGTAAACTTTTGCAGATTTAACAAAGAAGAAAACAGTCGTACCCAACATTTGCTGATAGCTGCATGTGTTTGTGTGACGCCAGAGAATATTACCTGAATTTGTTGTAGACAGTTGCAAACTCGTTGCCGTTGGCGTTGGCGGATCCACTGCCTATTTGGTGGATAATGTAGAATTCTCTTTATGGATGTTACCAAGGCGGTCTATATTGTTCCAGGCCATGACACTGGGCCTATAAAGTGACCTTTGGAATGGCCTACCACAATCTGGCAACGTGGCTTAGCCAACCTTTAGCAAAAAATTACTAGTTTTGGTCACTAAATGAACAATCTGCCACTGAACTGTTTCTGTCATTGTGATGTATGCCAGTTGGAAAAAATATATAGAAAATCTCTGCTATTTACACTGTAGTGCGTCACTTCACCGTAATATTCGATTTAAAAACCATTCCTAATGGGTAGGTACCTAATTCTCCATTGCTACTAATTTTGACTTTATCTAAAATAGTAATTTCTTGCACTTGCCTGGAAGCTAGTGATATTGCAGTCGGAACAAGTCTTTACATCTTATTACCCTTTATATTCGCTCTTTTAAAGTGCTCTTCACACACAAGACTAGCCTTTCCAATCCGCCAGTGCTCTAAATGCAAAACTTCTTTCCCTTTTTTAGCCACCTATTTATTAGATGGAAACCCTAACACCATAACATATGAAGCAACTGATGAACCGTATACGTTGACTTGCAGTTTGGTACGCAACACTTCAAAAGCATTTTTGTAACTTATATGAACTGCCTTGTCAAAATAATTTGAATGTCAAATATATTTCAAACAAACAAAACTTAGTGTGTCTTGGAATGGCCTAGCACACAATCTGGCAACAGAGCCAGTGTCATGGCCTGGAACAATATAGACCGCCTTGATGTTACTCATTAAACTACAAGCTCTGTTACTGCTGTTGTAAATAATTAAATGTGTGTTATAATCATCCAATATTCTTTCTTTCACCGTTCCCCTACAACAGGTTATGGGCTCAAAGTACGTATTGATTTGAAAGGCAGCAAAATGGCAGACGAAGAACTGCAAGATTTACGTTCTCAAATGGAAAAATTACAGCAGAATTTAGATAAGATAACAAGTGCAAGTTCCCGTCAAATTGTAACCACCGTTGCTCACACATCACATTCCGTGGGAGGACTTCCAGAAGCACCTGGACGGTCACTCGAATTTTGGTGAGTGGAAATTTTGGATAAAAAATTTCTTAATTGATTCAGGACTGTGGAGCTGCGTCGAACCTACAGAGAATAAAACGGTGGATCCGGACCTAGATCGCCGTGCCTTAGCTAAAATCAATTTATCCATAAAAGGCCATATCGCCTCAGTTACGAGAAAGTCGCAAACAGCGAAGGATGCATGGACTGAACTCTCAAAACTGTACGAAGACAAAGGTGCCGTAAGAGTTGTAGGATTACTGTCCAGCATTCTGGAATTAAAATATGAGGACAGCACTTATATGGAGGACTTTATCAACAAATTTCTGAAAATAACCGAACAGTTGGAAAATGCAGGCGAACCCCTGAAGGACAGTGTTATTGGAGGATTCATCCTGGCAAAATTACCGGCCGAAGTCAAACCTCTAGTCCTCGGAATTAGAGGTTCCAATCAAGACACAACCGTAGATTTTGTGAAAAGTCTTCTACTCCAACAGGATATCACTTGGAACACCAAGAAGTGCGAGAATTCAGCACTATCTGTAAGCAACAAAAATACTACCGGAGTCTGCTGTTACAATTGCAATGGTCGAGGCCACAAATCAAACCAGTGCAACAAACCACAGAAGAAGGACAAACAAGGAAATAAGCCAGCAAGTAAGTGGAAACCGACAACTTCTACAGCAGGATCCTGTTTTCTCGTTCATGAAAAACCTGTCCTAAGTGAGAACAACTGGTACATTGATTCAGGTGCTACAATCCATCTGACAAAAGGGTTGCACGAGACGTTTGACCCGAACAATTCTCACTCCATTCGCATGGCTAATGGGGAAACTGTGACTAACTGTGGAACTGGTAATATTGCCATACCTCTGGCAACCAACAATACTCTAATTGCTGAAAATGTTGCATGCGTGCCTGACTTAAAGTTAAATTTATTACGTGTTAGTCAATTAGTTAAAAAGCCGTTGAACATTTCCGTCATGTTTGATGATCGACAATGTAAAATTGTAAAGGGTGCTGTGAAAGTTGAAAACTGTAACGTTTTGGGAACGGGGACTCTAACAAACGGACTCTATCAGTTAGATTGTGCTTCCGACAAGGATATTGTTAATGTGGCTGTATGTAACACAGACAATATCGCTCTATGGCATAAGCGGTTAGGACATTTACACCAAAATTCAATGTCTAAGTTAAAATCTCTGAGTGATGGATTGTCACTTACCGAAAATACAAACATGAGGTGTGAAAGCTGCATTAAGAGAAAAGCTCACCGCAACCCATTTCCGAAACATGCAGATCGGCGAGCATCATATGTATTGGGTTTGGTTCACTCCGATTTATGTGGACCCATGTCTGTTAAATCCAAGGGTGGTGCCCGTTACATGTTGACATTTGTTGATGATTTTTCGCGTCGGTGCTTTACATATTTCTTGCGGTCAAAAAATGAAGTTTTTGAACACTTTATGGACTTTGTGAACTTCACAGAAAATCAGACTGGCCAGCGTTTAAAGTGTCTGCGTACCGATAATGGAACCGAGTATATAAACAAACAAATGGACAAATATCTGCGAGAAAAGGGCATTCATCATGAGCGGACTGTACCGGAAGCTCCCAACCAAAATGGCGTCGCTGAGAGAATGAACAGAACTCTGCTGGAATGTGCCAGAACGATGCTGTTCGCCTCAAACTTGGACACTACCTTTTGGGCGGAAGCTATAAATACAGCTACTTATATTCGGAATCGTTGCCCAACTCGAGCACTGGAAAACTCAACACCAGAAGAAGTATGGAGTGGAAAACGTCCCAACCTCAGCCATTTACGCACATTTGGTTGCAAAGTATTCGTTCATGTTCCGGACTCCAAACGAACGAAACTAGAACCAAAAGCATGGGAAGGAATCTTCTTGCGCTACAGCGAGCAGACCAAAGGCTACAGGATATACAATCCCAGAACCAGGAAGTACCAATTAGCTCGTGATGTTATATTTTTCGAAGATCAGATGGGTTCCTTGTCCAAATCTCTGAGTGGTGATTCATCGTCGAATGAAACGTCAGTTCCATACATTACTGAAACACAGATGATATCTACAACACCACCAAGAGTTGAAACAAATTGCCCACCTGCTGATGTTACTCCCAATGCTCCTGGCTCACCGATACCTCCTGCTACCTCCAACAGTGGTGATGTGGAAGTCGCTAGCGGTACCCACAGCGAGCCAATCACAGATAAAAGGAACGATGAAGATCATAACCAAGAACCTCGTTATCCGAAACGGGTAAGTAAACCCAACAAATTCTTTTTTAACGATGATTTTCTTTGCAACCAGGCCATGCTATGTATATCGAGCCCCACCACCGAGCAAGAAGCACTTGGCGGGGAAGATGCGGAAGAATGGCAATTGGCAATGGAAAAAGAGTTGGAATCTCATCGGCTTAATGGATCATGGACTCCTGCGCAACTTCCACCTGGTCGTAAAGCCATTACCATGAAGTGGGTTTTCCAACCTAAACTTGGTCCCGATGGAACGGTCGTTCGTTACAAAGCCCGACTGGTAGCCCGAGGATGTACGCAGAAACGTGGTGCAGATTATGATAAAACATTTTCTCTAGTTATCCGCTCCAGCTCCATCCGCACCTTAATCGCCCTTGCCGTTCAACAGGAATTATCCGTGGACCATATGGATGTCACCACAGCATTTCTGCATCCAGAGCTCGCTGAAGAAATTTATGTCAAGCTCCCTGATGGTCAAATTTGTCGCTTGTTGAAATCTGTATATGGCCTAAAGCAGGCAAGTCGAGTATGGTACCTAGAACTAGATACAGTACTTAAGAAATTAAATTTCACACCGTCATGGCATGATTCCTGCGTCTATGTCCGACTCCAGGCGGGGGACCTGTTAGTAGTTGGAGTCTATGTCGACGACCTTTTGATCCTGAGTAACAACGATAATTCCAAAAATTGGTTAAAAACCAAATTAACTGAAACTTTCTGTATGAAGGACTTGGGACTCCTGAACTACTGTCTGGGTATCCGCGAACAAAACTGAATGAGGACATCATTTTGGACCAAGAGAATTACCTGAGACATGTTCTTGACAGATTCAACATGAGTGAATGCAAATCGGCCCCAACACCTTTGGATCCCAACACAAAATTATCAAAAGAATTGGGACCAAAAACTGCTGAGGAGAAGGAAGAGATGAGCAGTGTACCTTATAGGGAAGCCATTGGAAGCATAATGTACGCTGCCTATGGAACTAGACTTGACTTGGCATTTGCTGCTGGAATGCTCAGCCGATTCAGTGAGAATCCAGGCCGTGCACATTGGTCTGCTGTAAAGCGCCTGTTCAGATACATAAAAGGATCGATTTCATGGGGGCTAAAATTCAGTAAGAATAATTATGAGCCTTATGGTTATAGTGATTCAGACTGGGCTGGCTGCCCTGACGATCGCAAATCAACTACAGGACATGCATTCATTTTTTCCAATGCTGCCGTTTCCTGGAGCACCAAGAAACAGCCCACGGTTGCTTTATCGTCGACAGAAGCCGAATACATGGCCCTGAGTGCAGCTTCTCAAGAAGCTATTTGGCTACGAGGCGAGGCCTTCTTTCAGAATTAAACGTGTGTTTAGAACAGCCGACAACGATCTTGTGTGATAACCAGGGAGCAATGGAGATCGCAAAGAACTTGAAGTCCAGCTCCAGGACCAAACACATTGATATAAGACATCATTTTGTGAGGCAGTGCATTGAAACTGAACAAATTGATTTGAATTATTGTGATACTAAAAATATGAGTGCCGATATTTTAACCAAAGGACTTGCGTCTGAGTTACATTTAAAACATTGTGTAGGATTAGGCTTAGTCGATAAAAATGTAATATGCAAGTAGTATTAAGTTCCTTTTTTTAGTTGTTCGCATTTGAGGCGGGGTGTTGTAGACAGTTGCAAACTCGTTGCCGTTGGCGGATCCACTGCCTATTTGGTGGATAATGTAGAATTCCCTTTATGCATGTTACTCATTAAACTACAAGCTATGTTACTGCTGTTGTAAATAATTAAATGTGTGTTATAATCATCCAATATTCTTTCTTTCACCGTTCCCCTACAACAGAATTCATCTAGAGCAATATAAATTAGCTAGAAGCAGCCTAAACGGGTCTGGCGTTCAACAAATGCTGCAGACAAGTGAAAAGTGCAGCAAACAAATACGCAAACCAATTTTACTTAGTGTACTGGGCACACCAGTTGTGCCATATTTAAAGCCAAAGAGACGGGTACAGCGTCCCTTTCTGAGAGGCAGCAACGCAACAGTTCTTGCGATGCCTACGCTATCAGGAGTTCCCAGCGGTATGCCAGCCAGAAACGGGTGATACATTGAAGACGTGGCGTTTTCAAAGATACGAAACCATGTTTTAGGTAAAGTTTTGAGGGCCAACGTGATAAGGTTGCGTTCAACTGCGAGCTTCTGCGTGTGCGAATGTGAGTGTTTTGTCATCGAATAACAGGTGTGCAAAATGCATGCGCATGCAAATGGGGCAGAACTCAAATAAGTATTGCCTTCAGGCAGTTCAGTAATCTTCTTTCCCGATACGGCACCTTCTAGAAAAAGACGCACAAGCAGAGAGAGGACATTTGCGTAGATTCAAGTTATTGTGGGGACTCAGTTAGGCAGATGCCGTCAAACAGTACGTTTCTAGGGGTTTCTCAAGGCGACACGTGATGTCAAAAGCAGGAAAACTTCTCTGGTGTAATTGTTGCCGTTCTAGGTGAGCGGCGATAAATGTCGGTTATCGTAAGATAGTTCTTAAATTGCAAGCTGTGCAAGTCTTTGTAAAGCAAAATGCAGTTGCGTGAATTCTTGATGTAGCTATGGATACTGGTTGTTTTAATTCTTAATTCACGAAATAATAAAGGAAAAAACATGAGAACTCAACTTTTTCACTTTACGAATTTTAAAGGCTTCATGTAAAAGCGAATGCTCATAGCGTCTAATTTACTCATAATTTTATTTTTGAAAATAAAAATGTCTTCGTCAAGGTCTTCTAAAGATGAATTTGGCAATGATGACATAAAACTTTGAATAACTATAAAAATTATTGTTAGATCGTTATTTAAATACATCAGCCCGTCTTTGTGACGTTTGGTCTTAATTTTATAAAAATGGATAAAAAACAAACAGATGAGAAATTAAGACCAGACACGAACAAACTCATTCCAGAACGCAGAAGGACATAGATTCACCGAATTACCGAGAGCTAGACACTAAAGTTTAAAAAACGATACGAAGATACATAACATCATTCAACACCAAGATCATACAAGAAACGATAGAGGACAACATGAATATGAAAGCCCTCCGTTCCAAAAATTTAAATCGCCTGTATATAAAATAAAAACCGAGTGACAGATAAAACGTGAATAACATCTATCATCGACCACTTTTATAAGAGGCCGAACAATGCTCCAGGGAAAGATCGTGCTACAATTGAGATATTAAAATCAAGTGAAAAAGCTCTGAAGAGATCATTAATTATCCTTCTCAACAAATGTTTGATAGAAGGGAATATTTCTGATAACTGGAGGAATTCCAAAAACAGCATCCTCTATAAATAGGAGTTAATAAAAACATTGACAGCTACAGACCAATTAGCCTCCTATCCAACGTATACAAGTTGCTCACCAAAGTCATTACAAACCGGCCCAACAAGAAGTTCTATTTTTACCGGCCCATGGAACAGGCCGGTTTTAGAAAAAGGTTCAGCACGATCGATCGCATTCAAATTATACGTACGCTTATAGAGAAATGCACAGAGTATAATGTTTTACTCCATCTTCCATTTGTTGACGATGAATAGAGCCAGATTTAACTCAAGATACAAAAACATCATCCGAACCATCTACGAGGGACCTAATTTTTAAGTCATAATAAGCAAACGTAACCACTAAGAAGATACCAATTCATATAGGTGTCAGGTATGGTGATACAATCTCTCTGAAATTGTTTACTCTGGCTCTATGAATTGTCACATATAATCTCATAAGAGCATTAATTCTTTCCAGATTTTTTTTTTGAGTGCGTTCCAACAACGTCGTATTAATTTGCCCGAGCGGGACGCGAGGGCAAATTAGGACGTTGTTGGAATGCACGAAAAATAATTTCCGGATATGAATTAATGCTTTAATGCAGAATCGGTAAGAAAATCGTAACGACACAATGACACAAACCCTCACAGTTAGGTTGGTCTATATACAATAAAATTTCCAAAAATTTTTTTTGTTCTCTTGGTTACGGCTCGTAAACAAATTTTTCTATTGGTCATGAATAAGTGTCGTACTATTTTCCTTAAAAAATCGACGGAAAATTTATGTCACTTTCAATTCGCGGATGACGTCGTGAACACTGATGCTGACAAACTCGAAAATATGATAAAAGAGCTAAAAGAAGTATCTCAAGCAGTAGCTCTGGAAATAAATCTCAAAACACAAAAACCATGAGCCCAACCAACATTCATATAACAATAAACAACAGTCTCGAAAGAGTCTATGAATAGATATATCTCGCACACACCATAAAGCTGGACAAGAATAACCAGACAGCGAAGATAGTAAGGAGAATAAATCTGGCACGGGCTACATTTGGAAGACTTGGGTAGATTCTCAGAGAACCAAAAATCTCGATAAATCTGAAGCGCAAAGTATTCAACACTTATGTGCTGCCTTTTGCGATGTATGGGCCTGCAACTGTTGTATTAACCCAAACGAACGTTTAACGCCTACGGGTTTGTCAGCATGCAATGGAGCGGACAATTCTAGGGATCCAATTAAGCGATAAAATACGAAATTAAAAGATCAAAAGAAAGACCGAAGTGGCCAACATCACAGAGAAAACCGATAGAAGTAAATAGCCCTGGATAGAACATGCCGCCCGTGATAACGAACAGCTGATAAAGAGGGTTGTGCAATGGCACCCAAGGGAAACTAAGAGAAGGATCGGTAGGCCTTATAGGAGATGGCAAGATGACATCCAGAAAAAAGCAGCAGAAAAACGGATTCATGAATTAAATAGTAAATATGTAAACATAACGAAAATGAAGCTCAGAGAGTTTACTTACTGAGAACACTCTGGCGGAAATGTTATAATAATGTTGAATCAAAGAGAGCTAAAGAGACTGGATTAATGGTTCCTACAGGAGAGCAAGACCGTGGTCGCCCACGAAACGTTTTGATGCCCGAGATGGAAGACTAACGCTTGAAAATCAAGGAAAAGGAGCCAGCACGAAGCACCAGGAGTATTTCACAAGAACTTGGGCTCTTACAGTGTTGTGTACACAAGTTTATCGTGAGTGAAGGATATCATCCCTACTACTACACAAAGGTTCAAGCTCTCCTTTTCAATGGCTTTCACCTACGGATAAATTACTGGTTATTGCAAAAAAGCAGCAGCAAACAACAATTTTGTTTCCCGTAAGCTATGGATGGGTGAAGCTAACTTTACCAGAGATGATAAACGCAACCATCAACATAGGTTTAGCGTGAATGTGGGGACCAACAGAAACGATCACAGAAGAAGAATGGATAACATATTTCAATAACTTATACGTGAACGACGAACCTATGCACGAGGGAGAAGAGGAAACAGAAATAGAAGCGATAGATGTCTCGGTGAAATTAGAAGAATAACAAATAGCAAAAAACATAAAAAAGCTAAAAACAGAAAATCTCCAGGACTGGACGGACTCACATACGAACTTATAAAATATGGGAGCAAAGAACTACATGGCGAATTAACAAAATTTTTTCAACAAATTTTAGAAACTGGAAGGATACCACTAGACTGGACAAAAAGTATTAATATACCTATTTTTAAAAAGGTAGCAAAAAACTACCAGAAAACAATAGAGGGATAATTTTTCTTGGCTCAATTATGAAACTGTTTACCAGTATTCTACAAAGTCGCATTAACGAATACATTGAAAAGAGAGAAGAACAATACGGATTTCGTAAAAATATATCGATTATGGATGCAATATTTACAATCCGACAACTAATCTAGAAAGCAATTGAATTCGACAAGACGCTCTTTATGTGCTTTATAGACCTGAAAAAAGGATTCGACAGAGTTAAGCTAGCAGACGTAATAGATACCCTTGAAGAACACAACGCACCACAAGAAATAATAAAAATTATTAAACAACTGAATACCAATACAAAAACACACATCCTGGTGAACAATCGGTTGACACCCGAACTAAATATGCAAACTGGTATAAGACAAGAAAACTCATTAAGCCCATTCCTATTTAATTTAATAATGAATATAATAATTGAAGAAACCAGTAAAGCAGGTCAAGGATACAGAACGGATAAAGGAGAACTGAAAATAATATGCTATGCTGACGACGCCGTCATAATGGCGGAAGACGAAGACAACCTACAGAGACTTTTCCACTCGTTCTACCTGACAGAACTGAGATACAACGTGGATATTTCCGTGGAAAAAACAAAAGCGCTAGTCGTCGCAAAACAGCCGATCTGATGTAAATTAGCGGCCAATGACAATATAATAGAATAAGTGATGTCATTGAGATACCTGGGAAAAGAAATAACATCTAACCAAAATAGAATTGAAGAAGTGAGACGTCAAATCAATAAAGCCGGAAGAATAGCAAGATGCTTGAAATACATAATATGGGATAATACATATCTAAAACAGGAAGCAAAAACTAGAATATACAAAACATGCATTCGACCGGTAATCACATATGCCGCTGAAACAAGGACCGAAACCACTAACACAAAATCCATGCTGCGCACAACAGAATGAAAATTCTCAGAAACATAACAGGACACTGACTAAGCGACAGAATAAGAAGTGAAGAAATAAGAACAGAATATGACATTCCAGATATCGTCAGATGGTCAAGAAACAGGCGAAGATAATGAAACCAGCACGTAACCAGAATGCCTCCAGAGCGAATAGTGAAAATTGCACGTGACGGAAAACCAGGAACACGGCGACCACAGGGAAGACCTCCTAAACGATGGAAGGAGTGCTGGACATCGACCTCACAAGACAATTAAAGCTGGAAGAAACAGGCCAAAGGCCTATACCAAGAAAGAAGAAGAAGAAGAGATGGGGACCTTTATCATTGATAATAATTTGATTGGACCAATAATATTACACACCGTTTAAATTGGGAGACTTTTTCTTTCGAATGATTTGCAAGAACATCTTGAAGAGCTCCCTCTGGCAAGAGTACGAATCATGTGGATGCAGTTAGACGACGAGTTTCGGAATAGGTGGATAAATCGAAACTGACCAGTACCTTGGCCGCCTAGATCCTCAGATCTCACGCCACTCCATCTTTTCTTCAAGGGCATGTCAAAGCAGCGGTATACCCAACTCCGGTTCGAAATGCTAAAGACTTCATTAGGGCTGGTCCTACAATGCAATATACCTAAAATAAGCTATCCGAGGTATAATTGACATAGTTTCATTTGTTACAGCAATCGTTTCTAGGCTATTTATTTCCCGTATCCTTTTACCCCTGGTTTGTAGAACCGGTCCTTAATTGCAGTCAAAATTATGTTGCAATTGTCAACCCACAATGTTCAAGACAACATCGTGCGTAGAGCGAAGTTGTTTAGAGACCCAAGGGCAAACTTTTTACCAATTACTTTTTAGAACTTTAATCGTTTATTGTGTTATAATTATCAAATGACGATTTTGATTCATTCGTTATTGTGTTATTTATTTACCTAACCTCTTGAGTTACCGATTTGATTGAAATTTCTTAAATTTATTTAATATTTACCTAGTTTGCAAATGTTACAACTGTTAATTATTGGTTTCAATATAGACGTCTTCTCAAACCAATAATTATTTATAATTATCATTCGTTGATAAGAGTCTCAGATAAAAGATGCTAATAATTAGTGACAACTGAAATCAATCAATGAATTATTTTACTACCATGTACTTGTTTCAAAGAGATTTATCAGTTACTGTATTCGTGTTGCCAAATGTACCTTTTAGTTTTTTGTTCATACGTATAAAACAAAAGCAGATTCAATGTTTTAAAAAAAAATTTCCAGACTCCATTAACAGCCACAACGCATTGTAGAGGAAATGCGCCATTTTGAGATCACTCGATATACATAAACTTTTCAAAAAAATTAGGACACAAGCTAGCTTAGATCCCCATACTCCATCCCAAACAAACACATTACGTGGAGCCCACATAAATTACCCTGGCTTGTTCCCTTATGTTCCAAAGTAAAATTTCTTTTGAGTATGGCCAGCGAAGATTTTCTTTTAGCATATACTCCCTCCCCCTCCCCCTCCTCCTCCCGCCATTCCCGCTGAGCCAAAGGCCTGTTACGTGCCGTAAACACATTTTCCTTGTAACAGAGCATGGTCTGCAGGTTTCAATAATTATTTTCGTGGACTAAAATATTGTTTATCTTTTACAACATTCTTAGTAACCGAAGAATTATATTAACAATGACAAGAAAATTAAAAAAATAACTACCAAGAACAGGTTTCCGCAAAGTTTCTTCCGAGGTCCATTACTTTTTAATGTGTTCGCAAATTATATCCCCGAAACTTATCCTCGTAAATTGATTTATGCAGGTGACTTTGTCCTTGTAATACAATGTGTTTATTTGGAGCGTGAGGGTGAATAATAGACAATATTTAATTAAAACAAAACATCAATTTAGTTATTGCCAGTAAACCACCAAAAAGAATAATAATTGTGACTACATCTTTCTAACCTACTCAATAAAAAATGCACTTTACTATGAATAAACATTTAATCGATAGTCTGCAATTCAATAACTAATAGCGGCACTATTCAAAACTGTAGTATTTCCATTATTCTAGATTGACTATATTTTAGTAGAAATGTCACCGTCTTTAACTCTTACCGTTATGATTGAGCAAATGTAAATCCTATCAATTTAGCTAGTGATCTAAGAGGCCATAAGCTGCTAACAGCTTCAAACTTTGCGAAGCGTTGAAAATGCACTTCTCTATAGCGTTTTACTCCGCTTTTTATTTTAGCAGATTACTATTAATGTTAACGTCTTATCTAGAACCCACCAGAAGACGTACTAAATCTCAAACTTAATCAATTTAGCGAGCGCAGAAAAGAGCTTGGTGCTCGAATTAGCGTAATAAGGTAAAACCTCTTGTTTCCTAAAATACATTTAGGAGAAATACACACGCAACGTTTCTCTTCCGCCGGGTTGCGAAGAATGTCGCAAATTTCACTAGGAAGACATTACGTCAAAATCTTTACAACTAGTTCATGCGTGTGTTTATTGCTCAGGGGATGCGCCTAATGTCCTGAAAACTAATCCCGTGTTAATTGTTCTCCCTTTCCTTTCTTCTGCACTCATCGGCAATTTGAAGACATTCCAGTGTGGGTGAAACCGCGAAACTGCAACGTACGAGGCTATTTAAAAATCCCTTAACAGTTTGAAGTAGCAGCAATGAATTGAAGTAAAGATAAAATATCTTTCTGTTGATAAACATTGAGTTTTATAACCATTCCGATTTCTACTTGTTCTTAAAAACGGTATAGAAACACATTTTCTGCTTAGGAAATTTACATGAGCATCAGTTTTTGTATGCAACGAAAGCAAATAATTGTATGGAAAAACTAGTAAAAAAACAGCAATTAAACGAGATGAAAAACTCTCGATATCTAGAAGATTTCGTAGAAAAAGCTTAAGAGGCGGAAAATGTAGAAAATCACAGATAATTGTATAAAATTACTTGCTGAAAATTAAATAAAAGCAACTACAACAATAGGAAATGAAGAAGATGAACTTTGAAGCACTGTTTAACAGCAATTAAATAGGTTGAGGGAATATTTTAAGGAAATTGTGAAAATAGAATCTAGAAAAATTCAACAAATAAACGGTCTCGACAAACCAAAATTGCAAATAAACAAAACTTCTACGAAACGTGAATTGATGTAAGCCAATGCTAATGTTTACATATTATGTTCCTGAATTTTAATAGAATCAGAAAAGGGTATTTATACACTAAAATTGAAAGTTACATTTTATCCTTGTAGCTTGTTACAATACCACACAGTTTTAATTATTTACAGTATATACAGTCAAAATCTACAATATATACAGAGTCACTCGCCAAAAGGGGTCATTTTCTTCTAGAAAAACAGACGAGTGGTGACATGAAAATCCATTGGCGTGCTCGCACATTACGAAGCAATTCAATCCCGCTTTTCTGCATCCATAATTATTTCCACATCCTGACTTATGTGGATACTAGGCGTATTCTTCTCTTGTACATTCTTTTTTGCGCATCTTTTATATTCATTCAGTTGTTGAAAGTGTATTTCCTGGTGACTTCAAGATTTGTACTTGAAAATAAGTTCTCAAACGATGTTGATGAGACGCGTTTAATGTGTGAGGAAGTAAATTTGATCTTAATGCTGACCTCTAGTTAGGGTTATCAAGCGGAAGTAGTGAGCGTTGTTCAAATTTGAGTATTTACTCATCCCATCCATGCAAGAAGGAATAAAATTTTCATCATTGGTAAACAATTTTTCTCGAGGAATCCCTGCGTGAATAAAAATGTTCACTTGGCTTTCAGCTTCAGGTGACGATTTTATCAATTCTACGGTTTTGATGGCTTTTCTGGATTGGAAAACGTAAGTCTGCATTAAGATATTTTTTACGAAACTCCCACATCAAACACACTGTTACAAACTGAATGACGATGGAAGCAAGAATACGAAAAGGGAAGGAGCAAAAGAAGGAAGCACTGAGACATCTTGCTAGTTCAATTACTTTTGTTTTGCATCAATTTCTAGGCCTCATATGCTGCAGTTTTAAGTCAGGGTGTGCAAAATATTGTGGATGCAAAAAAGCGGGCTTGAATTGCTCCGCAATGTACGAACACTATAATGGATTGTCATGTCACCACTCACCTGTCTTTCTAGAAGAAGATGGCTCTAATTTTGGCGAATTACTGTATGCATTATAGATTTTGACTTTATAAACTGTAAATAATTAAAACTGTATGGTAGTGGAATTTATTTTGTCATTTTTAAACAAGTCACAAGTAAAAACGAAAATCTCTATTTTAAAATATAAATACCTTTTCTGATTCCATTAAAATTAAGTGCAATCTGTAAACATTAGCTGAAACTTAAAGAAAAATCATTTTCAAGCACGTCCAAGATACAAAGCAGTTTTCTATAATCTGCGAATCTGAAGTTCGAAGGGACACTGAGGAGGGATTGGGGTTTTAGTAAAATGTATTCCTTGCAGTGGTCTAATAACTAGCCAAAATTCAGCTTTCTTCTAACTATTCCCGACGTTCTCACTTTATTTCCTGTGCTACGTGGTGCAAAACAGTTACCGACGAAGGGCGACACGCGTAGCAATCAAAAAACGCAGCTGAAAATAAATTGTAATTTTTACAACAAATCAATACAGATAATTCTTTCACTAAAAATGTGTTCATTCTTTTTTACACATTTCATAAACTAGAAGTATGCATTTATGTGCAATTTTCACGATTTTTGCGTTAAAAAAAGTGGAACTTTCAATACGATTTTTCGTTAAAAAAAGACGACTTTTACGATCACTATGCAAAAAACTTCAATTAAGACGAGCTGCTGTTACCAGAAAACGCTACAGAATCGTGTTATTACACAATTAAGGAATTATGATATTGAAAACAAAATGTTCATGCAAGATAGACCTCTTACTTCTGTAGGCATTTTTCCAGTTTGTGATCAGCGCGTTCGCTGGATCTCAGTTCAGCGGTTTTTTGGCTGCGAGGTCTTCTTAAATAACAAGTTTATTATGTCATTCTACGACCATCATCAATTGAAAAATCAATCTTTAAAGAAGTCACCACTATTTCATACAATTTATTAGAAAATTTTGTCCATAGCATTAACGAAATATAAACTCCTTTGTTTGAGCAAAATACGTTGTTTGTTTTATGTGCATTTTAATTTTTAAGAAAAATTGTGGTGGTTCAAATTGCTAGGTGACTTTTGAATACACCTATATTTTATTTTCAAAATGGCGACATCGCTTCATCATTGATTTTTATTATTCAATAATTTTATCTCCCGCGTGTTTGGACGTATGGTTTATTCCTGAAGATAAATTCAGAAAAACGCATCACCGACACTCGCTTCGAAATAAAAGGCTCAAAATGAAAAGGGGTTACTTTGCCCCTTCTATTTGCCAAATATTGCGTTCTAGGCAAAATTAATGGAATGAAATTATAGCAGCCAGCATGCGCTTGCAGATGAAAAGTAATTAATTTTCGAAACAAAGGTCTGGGTGTGCAAACAAGTAGTGTAAATAGGGTGTGAATAGTTTAACGCACCTCTACTACATCAGAAATTCTCCACCTCACTTTTAAATACTGATTATAAAGTCATTATGTACGCATCATGAAAGTAAAATGTCAGTGAACTTTGTTTAAAGCCGAAAAGCATGCCTTTTAGAATGAATCCGTCTAAACATTAAAATGTGCTCCAAAGCTTTACACTACGCAGAACTTCGTATATCACGCGATAATTTGCGCGTACGAAGAGAATCCAATATTAAATTCTGTATGTTCAATTTTTACAGTTAAAGTATAAATTTTTTTTTTGTAGAATAGAGTATTTGTAGCATTATTTGTATGCATTCAGGAGAGAGAAAAATGTATAGCGTATATACGCATATACGGGTTCATACACACAGAACATGTAACATATAAACATGCACAACGACACCTATAATATAATTGGCCTAACGGCTGTTGGCTGAGTGCGAAATAAATAAATAAATAAACTGGGTAAAGGAAAATCTCCTCATTTAGACAACTGTAAAAGAACATTTACAAGATTTTTGTAACAGTAATTTATTAACAGGGCTGGATTAGAGTTTTCAGAAGCAATTTAAATAGATATTAATTATCATTAAAACTACTTCTAGTAAAAAGCGTCTTGTATCAAAAACGTACAAATTATGGGAACATAATTACTTTACGGTAAATAATAAAAAATCTAAAGGAGTGATTAACATTTTATATATCTTTTTTAATTATAAATCTTTAGCTTTCACCTAAAAAAATTAACTTTAAGATTAAGTCTTGGTAGGTGAAATTTTGAAAATTATTTAGAAAACTGAAAAATTAAATTTTAGCTAAAGTTAAATAAAAATAGGTGTTTTTTGGCTTTGATATTGTTCAATTAGCTAAAACTAACACGCTAAAAATCTCACTGAAGTCTTACTTAATATCCGCAAAATAGCACTTTTTGAATTTTGACATTTTAAAAAAACGCCATTTCCTAAATAAGTAAAAATCACTCGGTATACAGTGTCCGCCAAAAAGTCGGCATAATAAGGAAAAATTTTTTATTTTTGATTTTTCAAAAAAACTTTTTACGTCAATAATTTGTGCTTGTCTGAAAACCTATTTAGCCCCTATCATATATGCCGAGTGATTTTTACTTATTTAGAAAATGGAGTTTTTCAAAATTGTCAAAATCCGAAAAGTGCTATTTTTCCGAAACTAAGTAAGATTTCAATGAGATTTTTTTAGAGTGTGTTACTTTTAGCTCACTGAATAATCTCAAGGCCAGAAAACCACTAATTTTTTTTAACTTTATCTAAAAATTTATTTTTAATTTTTTTAATATTTTTTCAAAATTTCGCATACTAAGAATTAATATTAAAGTTCAATTTTTTTATGTGAACACTTTAAAGATTTATAAAAAGTGTTAATTACTTCTTTAGATTTTTTTATTATTTACCGAAAAATAGTATGTTTGCATAATTTTGACGTTTTTTATGCAAGGCGCTTTTTAGAAGAAATATTTTTCAATTCTAATTAATATCTATTTAAATGGCTTCAACAAACTCTAATCTAGCCCTGTTAAGGAATTACTGTTACAAAAATTCTGTAAATGTTCTTTTGCAGTTGTCTAAATGAGGAGATTTTTCTTTATCCAATTTACATGTTCTAAAAATCTCTTCATTTAGACAACTGTAAACGAACATTTACAAGATTTTTGTAGCAGTAATTCATGAACAGGGCTAGATTAGAGTTTCTTGAAGCCATTTAAATAAATATTAATTAGAAATGAAAAATATTTCTCCTAAAAAGCGCCTTGCATAAAAACCGTAAAAATTATGCTAACGTACTACTTTTCGGTAAATAATAAACAATCTACAGAACCAATTAACATTTTATATTATTTTTTCCATTTACAAATTTTTAAAGTCTTCACATAAACAAATTTGAATTTTAATATTAAGTCTTGGTATGTGAAATTCTAAAAATATTTAAAAAATTGAAAAATTAATTTTTAGCCAAAGTTGACAAAAATTAAGGGTTGTTTGGCCTTGAGATTGTTCAATTAGCTAAAAATAACACACTCTAAAAAAATCTCATTGAAATCTTACTTAATTTCCGAAAAACAGCACTTTCTGGATTTTGACAATTTCGAAAAACTCCATTTTCTAAATAAGTAAAAATCACTCGGTATATATGATAGGCGCTAAATAGGTTTTTAGGCAAACAGAAATTATTGACGTAAAAACATTTTTTGAAAAATCATGAATAAAAATGTTTCCCATATGATACCGAATTTTTGGCGGTCACTATACTTAATCTCTATTTAGTTTTGCTTAATTGACACTTATTGTGCTTTTCTTAAGTGATCAGTTTAAATACTTCGAATGGCTCTACCGCAGAATTTCAAGTGAAATATTTTAAACAGCCCGTCAATTACTAATAAAAATGTTATAAAAATCGGTCCTTTTGTTTGTACTAAATCTAAAACCACTTCGCCGATATATTATTAAGTAGCTAGCGGGTATCTTATCAACTTCTGTGAGGTAAGTTTTGAGACTGAAACTTATTTTGTTACGAATAAAATTTTGTTGCCCAACCTGGGACTGTACAAAGGTAAAGTGGGAGAATAGCTTATTAGCTTGGTAAAGTGACGGAGTAGCTGGGTAATGTAGGCAAATAGCTCGGAGGAGTAGGTGAATAACTGGCATATGTGAGCGAGTAGCTTGGATAAGTTGTGCTGGAAGATGGTGATGTAGGTGAATAAGACAGTGAAATAGGAGAGAAGCTAAGTGTTGGTGAATAACATTGGCTAGAAGGGAAATAAGATGGTGAAGTAGGATTGTAACTTCGACTTGTTGGAGAGTAACTAAGGCTAGATGGACTTTAAATTGGAGCTGGTGAACTGGAGAAATATCCTGCAGATATTGGCGTCGATGAAGGTAAAACCAGGATATGCAGCACTAGATGAACTATATGATGAAAATGTGGTCTGTGGAGATGGAATATATAATGACTGCATTTTTTCTCCACTTTTATTCAATCTATAGCCCAACCAAATTTTCAAAAGAGTCCTAGATGTCCTAGAATGTGGAATCACCGTAGAATGCTGCTGGTATGATGGAAGGATTTCGTGACGAATGAGGAAGTCTTGAGATGGGCAAGATCTTAGAGGAAATTAATAACAACAATAAAATGCCGCAAAGTTACTTTTCTTCGACATATACCTACTACTCGGGAAAAATATCCATGCGAATGTCCATCACGCTTCCACGCCGGAATTGAATACGCTTGCATGTCCTTACCTATTTAGGTTGTACGGTTTTTTTATATGTAGTTAATGCTTATTTTTCTTTAAACATCTAGGAATTATTGTAGTTAGGTCTTGCCCTTACTACGAAAACCCGCCGTGGGTCCCATGTTACTACAATGTGTAGCATGTAAAAGATCCCTTGCTACGGTTGGAACACCTGAGTCTCGGCACAATTCTAAGTAGGACTAAGGTACTTGGTACTCTGCATGTCCATGGGGTTGGCAAAAAAGGCCTATAAAGGCCTACTTGCTAGACACGAGTCTCCCCACAAATACTACTACTACTACTACGAAAACCCACAAATTGTCAGTAATGCAGGTCGAATTGCGTCCGGCCTAATAAATTGGATAAATATTAACTTGTAATGACATGACGTGACGGTTAGGGTTGGCTCTTCCGTGCCATATTTGGCCATTTATATATATGTCTTTTTGTGTTTAAATGTATGGGCATAGCCCAAGTCCAATTAGGTTTGAAGCAGCCATGCCTTAGGGCAAGAAGAGAAATAACCAAACTAAATGGTAACCCGAACGTAACACCAGACAGGAAAAAAGGCGCTCCAAAAGTATAGGGAATCTGGAACCGATCTTTAAAAATCAATAAAAAGCTGAAAAAAGAGAGCATGGGGTAAACTATGTGAGGAGGTAGACACAGATCCATGTGGTATCGGATAAAAAATAATCACCCAGAAATTAAATCAACTATCACCCGTGACGTTCACAGTCAACAAACAGCTAAAGAGCTGTTCCGGGAACATAGAAAAGTGCAGTAGCCGGTAATGGAAGTAAAACCGGGTGAATTTCCTTCATTCATGAACGAGGAGGTAGAAGAAGCCGGTAGAAAAATCAAACCTGGCAAGACTGTCGGCCCGGGCGGCATAATACTGGAGGTGATCCATGCCATTAGTAACACTTCTGCAATCAGGGTAACAATGAAAAAATCGCACACAAGGAGTTTCCCCAAGAATGGAAGACTGGCAAGTTGGTGTTACTTCCAAAGCTCAGTAAGACGGGGAACGACCGGGCCTATAGACCCCTATGTCTGCTAAACGTTATGGGAAAGCTTCTGGAAGAATTGATAGACAAGCGCATCTTAGACGAACTAAAACTAAAAGAGGGGTTAACAAAGACACAGTATGGCTTCAAAAAAAGTTTTCGACCATCCACGCCATAAAACAAGTTCAGAACATAGCAAAGGGTGCCAGACATATACTATAACGACATGCTACAAGAGGAAGTTCCATAAGGAAAAGCGCTAGTGGGCTATGCAGACGATTTAGCGTTGGTCGTGAGTGGTAACAACCAACGGGACATCGAGAGGAACATAGAATTAGCAGGTGACAGCATAGAAAGATGAATGAATAAAAGAGGACTACACTGGCCCCTCATAAAACAGAGGCAGTGGTCTTGGTAATTAGAAACACTATAAGATCTATAACGGAGAGAATTGGAGACGCAGAAATCAGAAGCCAGACCTGCATGAAGTACCTCGGAGTAATAATGGGAAGAAATATGTACATGGTCTACAATGGCAAATATATCACCAAATGGTTGCAACAAGCGACAACAACACTGGGCCGTCTGATACCAAACCTCAGAGGTTCAAAAATGGGGGACAGAAGACTATTAAGCTCTGTAATAAACTTCATCGTTTTGTATGGAGAATCGACCTGGAAGCAATGCATGCTTCAGCAGATATACAGAAATATGCTAGAAAACTTGCAGAAGAAAAGTGCCATCAGCATCGTATGCGCATATCGAACTGTCTAGACAAGGGCGATACAAGTCGTAGCCGGAAAAATACCTATTCACCTGCTGGTTCTGGAGAGTACCTACGCGGGCCACCAAAACACGGGGGCGAGAAAAGAGGCAACCAGAGACTCCACAATACAAAGCTGGAAAGAGGAACGGAATCAAGAGAAGGAAACACAGGTGGACCAAGGATCTGATACCAGAAATTTCCCCAAAGGTGGATAGAAACTTCGGAGAAGTCGGCTACTACCTGACTCAATTCTTGACTGGCCACGGATGATTTCAGACATATCTATATAAGATCAAGAAGTGCGAAAGCGAAGAGTGCGTCTACTGCGGGGATGTGGATCGGCTGCACAAGATGGTCACCAACAAGAATGGAATGCGCTCGCAAACTAGAGGAGAGCCTAACAGCAAACAACATAGTACATACCGGAGAGCGAGGCAAGAGCTAAGTTACATTAGAACGTAGCAGTACACAGTTGTAGCGATGCCGAAAGGTGATCCCACTGTGTATGCAGTATTAAGGGTGGGGTTTTTAATTGGTAGGCGTCTGGGTCTCCTTATCAGGCGAACCCGACACTTCGGAACTAATTCGGATGTCTTTTAAAGATATCCCCATCTTTTCTTTAAAAAAATGATTCGAAGCAGCCATATTTTTTCAAATAGCTGTAACAGAACGATTAAAATTGTTCGTGGAATGTGTTTTACTGTTAAATTAGTTTTAAGATTTAATAGGCGAAGTCCCCCAATGGAATGTGTAGACACTTCTTCTGGTAAAATAAATAAAAAGTTATAAATCGCCTGTTATACTACCTCATAATTACATTATTACAAAATACTGTATATTTAATAAAAGATGCGCCTTAAAAACTGTCATTTCGCAATAAAATTTGTCAGCATTGGAAAAAGCTAAACATCTCGTTTGTTTTTCATTAAAAAAAGAACTTTGTTTCCAAATAAGTAGTTATTATTATTATGTAGAACGCATGACTCCCATTTACCAATGTTGATGACGCTTGTAGATTTTATCTATTACAACACTTTCGCACAGTGTTTTGCCAATCACATTTATGACAAAGGTCATTTTTCGAATTATTGCCATTTCCATAATTAACAATGGTGTAGTAGTAGTAGTAATATTTTTGGGGAGATTCTAGCGAGTCTAGCAAGTAAGCCTTCATAGGCCTTTTTTTCCAACCCCATGAACAAGGTCTAGGCATGCAGAGTACCAGGTACCTTAGTCCTACTTAGAATTTTACCGAGACTAAGGAGTTCCAACCCTAGCAAGGCATCTTTTACATGCTACACATCGTAGTAACATGGGGCCCACGGCTTTACATCACTTCCGAATGATGGCATTCTGTAGAGGTTTTCATCAGAGCCAGTAGATATAGAGAGTACCGCCATTCATTGATCCGCGAAAATGCCGCCATTGCCGCCATTTTTGTTCCCACCAGCAATAACTGATTGAGGTATGTTTAAAATTTTACTTGAAATTGGCAAGACTGTAAGTCTATGTCAAATTTGAGGTTAGCAGGTTATGTTTTGCGCCAGTTTGTATCAAAACTGACGCAAAAACTAACCTGCTAACCTTGAATTTGAAATACACTTACAGTCTTGCCAATTTTAATTAAAGTTTTGAATTGCCAACAAACGTCACATTGACGGAATTGTGTTACATATATATAATACACATATATTGCTAGTAGGGCCTCGGAACGCCCGAAAACATTACGGCGCTGACATAGTCTCACTTAGAGTATAACCCGTCTCGTGCGCATGCGGGAGAATTCGAACTCCGCCTTTAGAAGCGAATTTTAAACTTGACCATTTCCCCATTGGGCGGACGACGCCGCCGCGCTTGCACACAGCTCACCATTATACCTACATTTAAGAGTTGGTTGTCTGTCTCACTTCCTTCGTGAGTTCCCCACTCATAGCCGCTAGCAATATAGTAAGTATTAGATATATGGCTACAAACCTCAAAGTGACGCATATGTCAGAGGAATAAACATGGCGGACGTGGCGGTATTCTCCTATATACACTGGCTCTGGTTTACATCCGCATTTTTTATTTTTTAAAAACCTCACCGGGATCGGGGATCGAACTCTCGACCCTCAGATCAGTAGCCAGAATGCTTACCACTGAGCTATGGAGCCCGGCTAACAAGGTTGTAACTTAATATGATAGTGTGCTACAAAAATATTACTCAGCGAAAATTAAATTGAAGCAAAGTATCACAACTGCGGCATATCATAATCATGAATTGTTTTATCTGACTTTGTCCACTGTTTATCACACGTTTTGGGAGTTTCTGGTCTACTCCCGTCTTCAGGTGAATGGACTCCTGGTTAGTCCTGAGAAGGGCCACAGTAGTGGCATCCAAATGAGCATTAGTTCTGCGCTAGCCTGGCTAATTAGTTCTACTGCGCAGAGTTACAAAAATAGTCTACTGCGCATACAGCGGTAAGATATATACAGTGTGTCCCTGGATGGACCTAACTATACTTGTAAACTTCCTTATTTTGCATTTAAGGAAGAACCGTCATTTTTCATAAAAAGTTTTGCTTCATCTAGCAAGTCCGCAGCCACTACCAAAATTCCGAAATAACATACAGGGTGGTTAGAAAACGAGACAACATGAAATTTAGTTAAGAATAAAGTACCTTTTATTTGAAAGGAAAGCATAAGTATTACTGGGAAAAGATATTTGAAATTGCAATAGAAGCTCACATATCTAATCTGAACGTTGTATCTCAAAGTTGATCTTTTTATCAAAATTGATACTGGTATAAATTTTGCTATTATTTCAATAAAGATCAAAAAATCAACTTTGAGATACAACGTTTAAATTAGATATGTGAGCTTCTATTGAAATTTCAAACCTCTTTTCCCAGTAATACTTATGCTTTCCTTTCAAATAAAAGATACTTTACTCTTAACCAAATTTCACGTTGTCTCGTTTTCTAACCACCCTGTATGTTATTTCAAAATTTTGGTAGTGGCTGCAGACTTGCTAGATGAAGCAAAACTTTTTATGAAGAATGACTGTTCTTCCTAAAATGCAAAATAAGGAAGTTTAAAAGTATAGTTAGGTCCATCTTGGGACACACTGTATAAGTTTATAGTTAAATAAACGGGGCTGCGCGCGCTATTGCGCGGTCTATCCTGATGTATTTTCGTATGCGCTGCTTAGCACATTTTATTAAGCATTTTGTGTCACCACTGAGTAGTTTAAGTTTAAAGCTTCGCTAATAATTTTCAAAAAGAAACACGAATTGTTAAGAGTCCTTTTCTAAAATCGCATCGATTTAATAAAAATTCTGCTCAAATAACGCTCCGCCCCTCTCCAATGGGGGCCCTCGGGGCTCCGCACCACTTCAAGGGGGGCCCCGGGGCTCCGCCCCTCTCCAAGCGGGTCCTCGGGAAACCTCCCTTCTCCAAGGGGGCCTTCAAAGCTCCGCCCTTCTCCAAGGTGGGCCTCGGGATATCTCCCCCCTCCAAGGGGGCCTTCGGGGCTCTGCCCTTCTCCAAGTGGGCCCTCTGGACACCTCCCCCCTCCAAAAGGGCCTTTGGGGCTCTGTCCTTCTTCAAGGGGGTCTTCGGGGTTCTGCCCTTTTCCAAGGGGACCCCGGGGCTCCGCCCTACTCCAAGGGAGCTCTTGGGGCTCCGCTCCTCTCGAAGGGGGCTCACGGGACTCCGCCCTTCTTCTAGGGGGCCTTCGAGGCTCTGCCCCTCTCCAAGGTGGCCCCAGGGCTCCGCCCCTCTCCAAGGGGGCTCACGGGGCTCCGCCCCTCTCCAAGGAGCTCTCGGGGCTCCGCTCCTCTTCAAGGGGCCCTCGGGGCTGCGCCCCTTTCCAAGGGGGCTTTCGGGGTATCGCCCCTCTCCAAGGGGGGCCCCGGGGCTTCGCTCCTCTTCAAGGTGGCCCTCCGGGCTCCGCTCCTCTTCAAGGGGGCCCTCTGGGCTTTGCCCCTCTCCAAGGGTGACCTCGGGGCTCCACCCCGTTCGCGAAATCGAGGCGACGGCGAAATTAATGCAAACGCAAATGGGGGACATCGCGTCTGCAATTGTCGTGACGGACACACACATTTGGATCGTTCTCCTTTATTTATATGATTATAGAACGTACAAAAAAATCAGTCCTTCTTAGGGCTAACCAGAAGTTCATTCATCTGAGGGCGGGAGTAGATCAGACACTGCCGAAACGTTGTGTGATAAACACTCGAGACAGTGGAAAAAGTCCGATAAAACAATTCATAATAAACCACTGTCAAAAAATGGCATCATTCGGAGAACATTATAATCATATTTATATCCTAGTGTTTCATCATGTAACCATAATCGGATGGTAACAATGCATTGCAACCATTCAGATTATATCGCTATCATACAAACAAAAGGAATTTCTCGACAAGCGTTTGTTGTTCGGTTCTGCGACAAGGCTGTTAAGGGATTTTAAATATTTTATGCTACACACCAGGCCTACAATAAGAATCACAAAACGGCGCAAGAGTAGTTTTGGCTAATTTATATACCTACTTTAGCTTTTGGGGCGACGTACTGAAAACGAATCGGTTCCTGTTAAAAGGTTCCACGCGCTTCAAGACCCTGCTTGAAATGCAAAACCCTTTTTCTGCATTCTGCTTGCCGCAAAGACTGCTGAACGAAATTAGATCATTCGAAACATTAGAGAAGCGTTAGGCTGCATTTTCTCCCGGTAAATTTTTAAAGGGCATTGTGACCCAGAGCGTTGTCGAAACCTCTTAAAGGTAAAAACTAGCTAGAGTTTCAATGGGATTATTATAAGTTTGCGCTTTTAAGGCTGCAGTTTATCCGGATATCGCTGCTTATCGAAGTTTGCACTCTAAGGTGCTGATGAAATTAAGAGGGCTTCAATCTCATCATGAACCACGAGCGAGATCTTCCACTTCATCCCTGTAAGCATGTATTTGAGAATTAAACATATGAGATTGTTAAATTTAGTCACTAATATGTTGGGAAAAGAAGACAGAACTCTAATAAAAATGAATACGCTAAAAAAACAGAATAAACACCATAGATTTCGCATTAACCTATACATAATAAGGGTACGTTTTAATTAATTTCTGGAAACGAAGAAACCGATTTCTTACATGAAAATACTACACGTTTCATTGGTTTTGCACATTATAACTGTACGACGTCGCTGTTTACTATTTTCAAGTTGAGTCAGCTGTGAATGCGGATATAAATTGCTATTTACCAACTTCTAAAAAAATGTATTTCTGTTTACAGCTCAACACTCCATCTGATTTCTTTAATATTACAACTAAAAACTTTAATTAATAACTTTCTCAGTCTTCAAATGATGGAATTTTGTATATGATTTCCAGCTAAAATAACATCAATCAGGTCCATAAAGCTACCATATTGTACAGAATGAATAAAAAAATGCCTCGATAGTAAAGTAACACATGTTTATAAATAAATAAATACTAGTAGAAGCAAAAACAACCGAAACATAAAATCACCGAGTAAATCCCAAAAATAATTTTCGTCGATTTTTAAATAAAAAATTGCTATATCTGCTACTACTACTTTTCAATATAAATATAAATCAATGTTATTTAATACTAAGAATTAAATATTTCTCTCGAATTCTGAAACTATAATAATGAGAATGACACCATATACTTTACAACCAATATAAAATATTAAATCGAAGGTAAATTAGCTCTAACTAGATATCTTTAAATAATGTTAATAGCATATCATTTTAAATTTTATTCTTCAAAAAATTTATTTTTACGCAGACTGTTTACTAGTATATTGTAGACCTAGGCGGTAAACTGATTATTTTCTAGGCTGAAAGAAGAAATGGACAGCCAAGCTTTAGCCAGCCTGGACACTTCTTGAAATACGTAAAAACATAATATGTTCTATGAGGAAGGAATTCTGTTGATCAAATGAAATATAGACTTCGGTTTACAGCAAGTATTGTTATTTGTGATGCTTTATTTTCAATAAAATTACGGTTCATTTTAAAATAAACGCATTTACATATGGCCTGAAGAATCCTTAGAAACCAATAGTAACAATCAAGTTCTAATGGAAACGGGAATACCACTGCGTGTTGAAATAAATTCACTGTATTGACCAAGTAATGCGTATTATATTCCTATAAAATAGAGCCCCAGCGACTTTTTATGGCGAATTCCTGCCTTTAATAATAAAAGGTGATCGGGAACGGGTGCTCCTAAATTCACGTATTAATAAGAACAGTGCTGCCTGTGCACGATCTAAGGCTTATTAAAAAGTACGAATATTTTAATACAAAAGTGAACGATTTCGTGCCCTTATTTCATTTTAACTATATGCAATAATAAACGGCTGCTCCGGTGAACATAATTACTCTGTCCCAGGGTTAGGTCGCTAAATTAAAAATACTGGGTATAGCAAACAAATTTTTAGTAGCTACAATTAAACTCGTATTTTACTTGTGAACGCACCAAAACTAAATCTGAAGTAGCTAACCTCAAAAATTGACATAAAACACAAAGCGGTGTGCACTTGTCTAAATCGCAATAATTGATTTAACTCAATGCCAAAATCAGCAAAATATCTCAGGTAAGCAATAATTATTCTTGCATAGCAACAGTACTGACGGCTTTTATTCTAGCGTGACGTACAAGTGACGCCAACGTCAATTGTTTTATATCCGGCCAAAGGTAAAAAATGCCGCGTCATCCTGCATTTTTGTGGGACGCTACATAAATTGAGAAACTGAGATGTACTGGATAATCGGAAACTGCGGCAATGCGTAGCGGAAACTCCAATCTTGCAGGCCCCAGCAAAATAAAAAGGCCCTGGACGATGAAAATTGCGCAAAATACCTGGTTTTCAAAGACTCTGGAGCTGATCGCACCTCTCAGGGGACGCTAACGCGTTTTCTTAGCTGATAAAGGCCTGGTGACTCGGATCTCTGCCTGAAATTCTGCGTAGAGGCCTCGTCTAGGTGTTGAAGGCACCAACCTTGGTTCCAACTAGCTCCTGCAGTCGATATCGACTATCGAACGCAGCCCGTACTTGGACCTCAGCTGCCTGGATTTTGTTTCCGACAAAAAATCACAAAGTATGCCTCTGTAAGACTGACAAACTGGTTTCAAATGTGCGCAACACTGTTATGGTTAAATAAAACCAAAACTTGCACTAAATTAATGTGTTTTTATTAACAAAAATTATACTTTTCTGGGAGCTGATGTAGAACAATGTTAACAGCTAGCGCAATTTCAAAGCTCTCTCTGTGGTTGTTAAACAAAAGAAGGTCTGGCACTTAGCAACATATCGCCACAATTGCTTAAAAGAAATAAGGTTTGATACTTAAAATTAACTTATAGAATAAGGTTTTTAATTCTTACATGCTAAATAAATGTTTTTCTTAGATTAGAATTTACTACACTCTATACTCTGCTCTTTCACTGTATTTTTAACTGCACTGTTATGTTCTGCAGTTTCTTATGCACTTAATAATGTCCTTCGTTCTATTTCTTTACTATTCGTAGGTTGTTCTTTTGCAACATTTCTTGTCGGTTGCTTCTTGCAACGTTCCTAATCTTCCTGCTGCATTGCTATACCCTTCAGTTACTTTGCCATTCTAGTTCTAGCCTTCTGACCACTATAATGCCCATAACTTTGTACTTGTGCAAACCATTTCTTACAATAACAAACATAATACTGCAAACGTTAACGCTACCATCGTCAGATACAATACAACTGCATTCCCACTTCCAAAATCTCGTCAAATTTGAGCCCAAGAACGTAACCCTTTTGAACTAGCTTTTCATGTTACCTTTGCTTAAATTTTTGAAACTCAGCTGCACCCATCAGTGCATTTATCTCAATAACAGTAAGCTAAGCTTGCACTAATTAAAATAATTAATTCTGTGCCTCGGTTTGACTTTTAATGCATTCTATACCTTTTCAACTTCAAATTGGGACTAATCAATTTCAAAATGGGAATAAACAATTTCAAAATGAAATAAACAATTTCAATTTGAGACTAAACAACTTCAAATTGGGACTAATCAACTTCAAATTGAGAAAAGCTTTTTGTTAACGGTAGTCTTTGGAAAATGACAATTACATGGTTGTGACAGGACGGAACTAATTATTGTTAGTTGTTGCTGGTGTTTCGTCCTGTCACAACCATGTAATTGTCATTTTCCAAAGACTACCGTTAACAAAAAGCTTTTCCCAATTTGAAGTTGATTAGTCCCAATTTGAAGTTGTTAATTCTCAAATTGAAATTGTTTATTTCATTTTGAAATTGTTTATTCCCATTTTGAAATTGATTAGTCCCAATTTGAAGTTGAAAAGGTATAGTTCAATTGGCAAGCATAATTGTTGAGAGCACAAAACCATTGCAATATATTACCGCTACTATGAATATGTTTCATGAGTTAAGTGCTGCATGTTGAAAATATTTAAGAATTGGCCGCTTTAGCTGGACTCAAGTTATAAGTACATCACAGTTGAGAGTTTAGAAAAGGTTTAAGTGTAGAATTATGCCGTGGGTAAACACATGAGCAAGTTTTGTTATCTTTATGTGGCGTAACTTAACGTCACAGCGCGCCAGGTAGTTTTAAAAATAATCTATGACGAACACCAGCCTTTATCGAGGACCAGTCTAAATGTATTTCATTGTTTGCGAAAGAAAAATAAGATGAAGAATGACCATTGCTATAGCTATAACTGCGGTCGCTAAAGTAACTCGCGTATGGAAGTCTATAAAATTTCAAAGCCATCAAAATAAAATTAGCAACAGATCGACAGCGGATCGACGCTTTTGAGATGTATACTTGGCGCTGGATGTTAAGAATTCCTTGGATTAAAAGACCCTCAAATGCTTCCACATTACAAGACCTTAATGTTAAGGAGGGACTGAGCACGGGCTTGATACGGGCAGTTACGCGACTTTTTGAAGTAAGATAAATAGTACAAGAAATTCGCAATGAGGTAAGGCATATCTTAGAGCTGAGCACATCTCCTGTAGCCAATGGAAAATCTTCCTGGTGAGAATACCATTTGTTTTGACTATCATGAGTGAGCCTTTTGTTTCAGCTTACAACCCCTTCCCCTTTCCACCGATCTACTGAACTACCCTTTTGGTTTGTTGCGGGTTGTAAATAGGGTTTCCCCGATAACAAAGGTACTGCCATCTATATATCAATAAAATATACGTTTGTTGTGATTGATGGGTGTTTTCACTTATATACTATACTCATGCTGTATACTACGTATTTTACTTCATTAATAACCTGTCTCCCTGTTTGGCCCCTCTTGGTGTTGATATCTTACTTGCTCTACTTTTAGTTGTGGATTGTTGAAGATGTCCATGTTGTGAATTGTTTTAATGATTTTAATGGGTGTGTTTTTCTCGTTCAAGGGGTCTACTATGTCTTGGAGTTCCACTCTGTCGTCGAAACCCTTCGTGGGGTCCGCAAAGCATACATATACTGTTTATTATATTCCAGTGTTTTTTACGGTGCTCTGTGGAGTAGTGGGTATCACGTTTACATAGAATTCGGGAGGTCGTGAATTTGATTCCCGTGGCTGCCTGCTTTGATTCAGGTTTTTAGGTGGTTTTCCTGAGTCAACAGAGTACCTTTTCTGGGGAGAATTCCGGCGCAGTACTTCTCCACCTTTCCTGGCCTCTCTTCCATTCTCCACCCCTCCTTTCTCTCACCCATCTTATAATTCCCGTTCTTGGCTGAAGAGGGACGCTAGGTCCCTAGCCCGTCCCCAGTTGGGGGAATTGAAACGACCCTAGATATTTACCTTTGTTACCTTCCAGTGTTTTCTCTTTAACTTGTATCATAATAAATGTAGCGTTGTTAGTGAAGCGGTTCTTATGATATCCTTGTTGCTTTTAACGTTTGTAATATATTTTCCAATTTCTAGTTGAACATATTGTAAATAATTTGAGTGTAGAGGATGAAAATGTAAGTCCCCTATAATTATCTAGGTTTGCTGTTTCTCTTTTTTTAAAGATGGTCATAATACCTCTATCCCACTCTTCTGGTAATATTGAACTTTCTAAAATTCAATTTAGTATCTTCGTGAGTAATTCGAGATGTTTCCTCCCATAATATTTTCGATTTCTTAGCATCTTCCAGGCCTTTCACTGTACTCTATAAAGGTCACTTTAAATATTGCTTTTGAATTTCTTTCAATGTTTTCTCTTAATTACCTAGCTTTATTTTTCCATTTATTTCGTTACGTACGTTCTTGTATGTATTCCCATCTTGCTGTGGTTTCGAGTCTCGGTCTCTCATATAAGTATTTTCTTCTCCTCACCTAGTAGACATAGACAGTTCTAGATACTTCTAAAGTAAATCATGATGTTTTATTGCTCGATGCGTTTGTATTTGTTTTTCCAATGCGTTTTCTGCTGCCTTTTGTATATTTGCTTTGATTTTCTGCCAGGTTGTAGTGATAGCAGGCGGTTATGAACAGTGTGAGAAGGCTACTTCCACATCTGGAATTAAATAACAGTTCATTTAATGCTATTTATTGGTCCCTGTTTTGAATAATGGGAGATGGGTTGTATGTATGAATCAATTAATGACTTTTTTTAATTCCTTGACCCCAAAAACATATAATTTGACACCAAGATCAAGTTTTTAGTTTGAGTGGTTTCCAAAGTACGAACAATAAAATATTTGCATCCGCCATTTTCCAACATGGTATCCAGAAAAGAGGGTCCCACTCATACACAGTGACCACCGGTCAAAATATCATCTATACTACTGTAATATAAAATCTAACATGGTGGTTGCTAGTTAGGTTTCAGGGTGAGCCAAATTTCTCATTTTGGCCATCTGCCTCCGCACTATATGATCACTTTTCCACAAGCTGCGACGTTACAAGCTACTTATTATATTTTAAAGCAACGTTTGTTTACCATTTGTCATCAAATACAATTTTATAACTTCATTTTCAGGAGCAATGCACTTACAAACATATCTTCCAGCCTGTTAAAATATGTTGACTTGGATCTCCACTCCTATTCTGGTATTTATAAAAGACGCCTAAATGTTTCAAGCAACTTTGCAATTTGAACTTCAAGTTATGATATGGATAATACTAATAATAATAGCCTTTCTTACCAGAGCATAATATATTGGGCTGTCTAGATCACTAATTTATAGCCGTTCTGTATTGGTTAATACTTAACCTTTTGTTAATGTAACAAAATAAACAGACCTTTTGTTGCTTTTGATGGCCATTGTTAAGAATAGTATCCTGATATAATATATTTAGCATTATTTAAAGCTGCACAAAATCTCAGCACCGCATTATTAATAGTTTTAAATATTAACCTCATCAATATTGTATCAACCAAACTAAGCTACCTTCATTAGAAAACAATCACACCAATAGCAGTCTTGTTCGGCTTAAAAGATCCAATACTGATTCTTATAGGCCAAGATTAATTTTAAAGAGGCAAATTCCGAAAGTTATAAACAAAATATTCTACGTTCCGACATTAAAATCATCTTTTTAAGAGCATTTGTATATCATAACTATTACACAAGTTACCACTTTACTGTTCGTAGATAATCAAAAACCAACACATCCTAAAATATTATAATTCGAGATGCAATATGCTCACCTACAAGTAAACATTTCAGGAGTGGAGTCGTGAGCTTACCTGAAACAGAAGAAAAATAGTTTAACTACTAGAAACTAGACAGAAACACCAGCCATAAAAATTGTATTTCTAAATCAAGTTTTTTTGCTAGAGCTCTTTATTTAATCCAAATAAACCACTCTAAACATAAACGTCGGGAACCAGCGATTTCCAATGTATGTTATTAAGTGTGATCTCCCCACGTTTGTCGTTTGCCAGATGAAACGCGCTTTAATAAATATTCTATCCTGTAGTTTCAATTTAATATCCCGGCCGCAGTGTTTAGTAAATTCAGTAGAATTTAATTTGTTCGGCATTATGGAATTGGCACAATGCCCGCTATTTTGAAATATGACTGTTACACAAAGTACCAACTCCGCAAGAGTGTCTAAAAGCTTATTAACGATGTGGATTATGGATAAAACAAATTGAATGGCAATAATTCAAATTAATAGGTAATGTAGTAAAAATTTACTGCTCGCCTCGCATTTAAAATGTAAGAACATGATTTGAAAAGCATCTATTATTTTGAATTAGTTGTCAGTGTGCGTTCATGTGTAAACTAACATTGCATTATCGTATATAATGCAACTAGTGGGTTCTTGATTATCAAATAATCATTTCTGTTTACATGAGATATATTGTTTGGTAATCACGCGAGTCCGAAGGACAAGCGTGATTGCCTAAAACAATATATCGAGTGGAAACAGAAATGATTTGATAATCAAGAAGACACGAGTTGCATTCGGCTAGATTATATCACGAGTCAATAAACAACGTTTTTCTTCAAACGGCAGTAAAATATGGCATTATACTGCTGGGTTGATGATGCTAAACTGTCACTTTATTGCCAAGCGGCAGATAATATTATCTGCCGCTGACGAGCCGCAGATAACGTTATTATCTGCCGCTGATGACTTTATCTGCCGCTGACAACTTTATCTGCCGCTCGTCAGCGGGATCAAGTAATTTTCTTCGAATTTTGTTCACAAAGTTGTAAATAATTTGTTATAAAAACATTTGAAGAAAAAATACTATATGTTATTCGCAAGCTCGGCAGATAACCCGTCCAGCATCGCCACATAAAATATAACTTTTGCTCCTAATAACATAATATACTATTGAATAGTGTATTTTAAATATTAAAAGTACAGTTAATGTGGTTGTTATGACAATTGTACTGACAGCAGGTAACGTGATGTTTGTGAAGGCGTGTGATTATCACCTATTAATCAGGAAGCTATGTGATTGTCAGTTGCTATTTACATTATCAAATGTTAGTACATGCGTAACTATGCATTTTGCAGTTTTTCATTGGTTGATATTAGAGGGAGTGGTATAATCAGAAGTAATACTATAAGTACTTCGATATTATCGGGTTATATGTCGATAACTTGTTGCACAATAATAAGAGAGTGTCAGTTTGACAGGTTAAATAGTCCGACCGCGTCAGCGGGAGGATTATTCTGTTAAACTGACACGATTTGTTATTGTGCAGAACGTTTGAGACATATAACCTGTTCGAAGTACGCATTGTATTCGATTTGATTATTTTTAGAGTAAATTTTAATATTAAGAACAAATAAATATTTTATTGGCAGCTCGATTTGTTTGCATTAACCTAACTGAAAGTCATCTCCATGAAAACAACATCAAGTTGACAAAAGTTATGTATTTCGTTGCCTAGTGAAGTTACTGTAGTATAATCGATTTTGTATATTCGAAATTATACAAGATAACTTAACTAAATCCAGCCTTCTGATTGGTTGAAATCTCTACGAAAAAAATAATCACTAGAAGGGAACAGGCGAGATCTCCACATGTTTAGGTAATTGGAATGTCAAAACTATATCACACAGTGGTTAGTACATTTGTTTATAAATTTACATTTCCTTATTACGTACGTAGTTCTACATTTTATGTTAGTGAATAAATAACATAATCTGATCACAGCCAATGATGCACAAACTTTGAATTTAATATAATTGAATCCAACATTATCACTAATATAGAAATAAATGGTGTAGTTATAATAAAAAAACAACCAAACAACATTATTGCTTGAGGCTGAAAAACCTCACAACAGAAATCTGGTTGGGAGTTAGTTAAACTTCCTTAAATATCTCTCAAAGGAAAAGTAAGCGTCCGGTGGTGTTGTAAAAAATGTCATTTGGAAACGTCCGTCCTTAGCATTAAATCACCATTAAACTTAACCCTCAAATTTATCGTCGCCATTATTTGAAAATATAACAGGAAAAATTATTGTGTACCGTAACTCTGTATACGACATTTTATTTCATTATTAAACGAGACCTTCCACTTTCGAGGCGGTAAATTTAACGATTGCGGAACGATTTTTATCTTTATGCCTTTTTTATTCACGCCATATTGCATTCATGGCAGTTTTTCACGAGCACATTTGATAATGTAAATTTATAAACGATTTGAAAATTCACGTTTCCAAATTCCTGCAGCTGCTTACCCAAAATAATCTAGCCACTCCAAAATAACTTTTGAAATTTAGCGATGCATGGTGTGACATAAAGAATTTCCAAAGAAATCTCATTTTGAGCAAAGTTTCACCAACTTTGGAAATAATTTTAAAAGATGTTCGAAATGACATTTTTAAAATAACAAATTTCAGTTTTCAGCGCTGTATGTAAGTTTGCTTAAAATTTTCAGAAAGTTTGTAGTAAATTTGCAGGAAGTAAGCAACATATCTTTAGCGTATTGGTAGTTACTTTTCAGCGAATTTGAAACAAATATTTGTGAATTTTTCTGTGATATTTCAGCAAATTTTCCGTGAGGTTCTAATAAGCTTTCTAAAGTTTGTAGCAACATTTAAAAAATATTTTATAAAAATGCTATAAATAGTGAAGTTCTTGCAACCGTATTTCAACCAGGTTATATTTTTTTAGATTTTTAGGCAAGTTTATAGCGAATTTTCACTAAGTTCGCAATTTTTAGTCAATTTTGAGTAAACAGTAAAAAGTCTGCTAGAACAGAGAGATGCTTCTGCAACATTTCGACAAGTTTAAAATAAGTTACGAAAAAAGCAACTGGTCAGCAGATTTGTTGAAAATTCAAAGGAAAATTACATATAATTTCTTAAGGGAGTTTGTATTAATTATTGCGCAAATTTATAGGAAACTTTCAGTAAGTTCGTAATTTTTTGTCAATTATCAGTGAACTGTGGAAAGTCTGCTACACATCGTCAGTATTTTCGCAAATTTCAAAAAATTTTGCTTGTTAATTTTTAGCTTTCTGGAAGGTTGCATCAATTTGTACACAGTTTTACAGCAAACTTTCAGTAAAAATTACAATTTTTTATAAATGTTCAGTAAATTGAAGAGAGAACGGAGTCTACTGCAATCTTTTGATAAATTTGTGGTACATTTCCAACAAGCTTTCTAAAAGTCTGCAGCAAATTGTCAGCAGCTTTGTTGTGCATTTTTAGAAAGTTTGCATAACATTTTGAACTTTTACACAAGCCTACAGAAATCTTTCAGTAAGTTTGCAATGTTTAGTCAATTGTTAACGACTTTTCGAGTTTCTGATAAGTTTTAGATAAAGTTTGTAGCAACATATTAACAAGATTTCAGCAAATTGGAGTAAATTTGTGAACTGTTTTTCAGGACGACGAAAATAAATTTCCTGCAATAGTATTTCAAAAAAGTTGTATTTCTTTAAACTACGTACCTATAATCAAGTTTTTAGTTAGTTCCCAATGAAATTTGACTAACATAAATACAGTAGGTTGATAACAATCTTTTAACGAGTCAGAAGTAAGTCAACAAACCATCAAGAAGTTTGCACCACGGTGTTAGCAGATTTAAGAAAACTGTAGTGCACTTTCAATAATTTTCCAACTTTTCTACAAGCTTTCAACTGTTTTGCAGCAGAATGCCAGCAGAATTGTTGCAAATCTCTAGAAAATTTGCATAAAATTTTAACTTAAACTCAAGTTTACAATAACCTTTCAGTAAGTCAGCCAATTTTCAGTAAAGTCTAGGGTCTGCAGCAACTTTTGAACGAGTTTAAAGTAAGTTACCACGAGCTTTCAACAAGTTTGAAGCAACTTGTCAGCAGATTTGCTGCAGATTTCTATAAAAATTGCAAGTAGACATTTTTCGCAAGCTTATAGCAAAGTTTCAGTATGTTTGCAATTATTAGTCAATTTTCAGTGAACTGTAGAGAGTCTACTTCAACCTTTCCAGAAGAAACTTGCAGCAAATTGTCAGCAAATGTTTTGTAAATATCTAAAAACTTTACTTGGAATTAACTTTCGGTGAGGTTCCAGGATTATTACATACTTTACAACAAAGTTTAAATAAGTAAAAAGTCTGCTGCAATATTTCGACAAAATTGTAGTAAATTTCCATTAATATTCCTAGATTTTTGCAGCAAACTAGTTAGAATTTTTTAATTATTTCTACAAAATTTGCATGAAATTTTGAACTTTCAGGTAATTTGCAGCAACCTTTACTTAACCGTAAGCAATCTTTCAGTAAGATTTCAGCGAATTTTAGAGAGTACTAAAACCTTTGAATAAGCTTGTCATTAGTTTCCAGTAGTTTATAGCAACATAGCAAGCTTGAACCACTTTGCAGTATATTTTCAACAGGTTTCAAGAAAATTGTTTTCAGTAAATGTTCAGTTTTTAGCAACCTACAGCAAACAATCAGTGACTCATGATATTTTTCAATGAGGAACTCTATGTTTAGTTTTACATCAATACAAAACTGATAAGCATATTGAATTCAAATATAATTTGCAATCTCCCATTCCATATATTACTTAGTACCTGACATTTATTTCTTATTTATATTTACATTATTTACATAGAAGTAAACTTTACAGAGGTAAATAAAATCGAAGACAAGCCACTCCCTCACGTGTCTGTAAAAGCAACTTCACTTCCAATTATTTCGCCTTAAATATTAAATCAGCTTGGCGAAATTTCGCATCTGAGCTTTGCATGTTGTTTGTGGCTTCGTGCAATTCGTAGGTGATAAATTTTAAATGAAATAACCTTTTCTCCTTTCCTTATCAACAAAACTCGATTTACTCTGTTTGATTAGGACGTATTGTGCAGCTTTTACTTTGTACTTGGCTATTCAATATTTTCTGAAGAAAAAGCAAATAAATTCGCTTTATTTGCTTACTAAAACTAAGAACTATATTTCTTAAGCAAACACATGTTTAAAAATTTTCACTGATATAGAAATCACCGCACAAGGGTAATCGAATCTTTTGATGATATTAAGAAGAACTGTATGTATCTAAGTAAAATACATAATATTTTTAACTTGCCCCCATCGTTAACATTATTAAAAAATACTGTTTCTACTAAAAATATTATTTATATCACTCACTACACAAAATCAAATTCTAATAAAATTCTTATTCATAATCCATTACACCCAAATATTTAAATGGAAGCTAGTATGTTAAGAGGAAAATTGGTTTTATGACATTTTCTTCTGTTTCGCAATAACGTAAAAAGGTTATTTATATAATATGAATAATACAGTTAAGAGGGTACATGGAAATGACAAGAAACGAGCGTCAATACTACTTTCATTCGAAGAGTTTCCGTCATATCGAACATTCCCTGAGAAATAGGATGTGAAATTCATCAAGTATTTATTTGATTTCGTATGGAACACTGCCAACCGCTTTTTTCTAGGTCTGTCTAAGTTACATCTGCTACAACAAATTTTAAAATATTTACTAATTTACATCTACAAAAGCGTTTGAGATTGTAGCAAGAGTTTCTCACTGGAATTATATTTTCTATTGCCCATGATTTTTTCTGTCTTACAATAATGGTATTTTAAAGAACTATTTTGCGATTATAAATGGAGTGGTGTTTTTAAATGATAATAGTTAAACTGATATTTCGTTAGAAAATTGTAACATAGGATTAGCTATCTTCAATTCGAGACTGATAGTGCAGCAATATCTATTTACGTACAGTTATATTCGAATTCTTGTAGTATTGTAAAAGCAATCAATACTTTTAAATATGTAACTTCTTGTTCTTTATTTATTTAAAGGAATAAATGGACTAAATAGCGAAAATGAAGATTTTAAATTTGCAGATATTCCTGGGCTTGTTTCCCATTTAAATTAGTTTTTAATATGAAGAAATTAGACAGCAATATTATTTACAAGAAGCAATCTTACGTCCAATCTCCTGACAAGAAGGAAAGCATAAAATTAGGAAATGCTGAAAGAAACTAGAAATAGACAAAAGGGCAATGGTTGCTCTGCTACATGTTTGAGATAAAAATATTAATCTTTGAAACGTGTTTGTAGTGCTTCAATAATCATGCTATTTCTTTGGGAATTTCGACACATTAGAAAATGAAAAATATTAAAACATGAACGGCTGCCAAGCAGTTGATTGGAGAGGTTAGCCACACTCTGCTAAATCGTCACTAAAATAAGCTAAGTTCTCCTAGTTAATTGTTTATTTAACTATTTAGTTGTTGGAAACTTTCATGTTTTAATATTTTTCAAGAAAGAAATAAAATGATAAAAGTACTCGTAAAATGTTTTCCTAGTATTATGTAAATGCGAAAAATAAGTAACTACCGCGATTATTTGAACGTTAACCGCTTGGAAAGGTTAAAAGAAAAGTTCTTTGTTAAAACAAATTTTATGTTGATGTGTGATTGTTATATGACAACTCAAGTATTGCTTCTATAAAAATGAAAAAATATAAAAAAATTATAGCAGAAGAAAAATTATGTTTAGGTTTAGTTAAAGAAAAACTGGGCATTACTTACAAATTTATATTAAATTCGCAAATTTCGTCATTGTTACCCTACAATCCGGAGCTTAATTTAAGTAATGTTACGATTTATCTTCTGGGCTATTAAAAACTATACGCCGCTTCTTGTTTTAAGCATTTATTTACAGCAATTTAACTTAACGATTGAACAAAGACACAAGAACTATTAATACGGAACACAAATTATTTATTCACCAACAGGAACTATTTCTAACAACAAATACACTTGATTTATTTACACACGATTTAAACACGAATGATTTATATGGCAAGCATCCCGCACTTCAAGGCTAGATTCGGACTGACCGTGCTTCCGCTGCGCTTGCTTATATATCGCTGTGTGATTCCTTCTGGAGGCTTCACGATATGACTCGACTATTCTACAAATAATGCTGACGTGTCGTATCACCGCGCGGTCGCGGACGGCCTTCTAAAATGCTGATCGCGCGCATTAATCACCGAGGTCGTTCTGAAATGACCTAGAAGGCTGACTAATCTGTCTGCACTCGACCCGGCCCGAATGTCGTTACACTGCCCCCGCCTTAGGTCGTTCTGTCCCAGAACGAGTTGCAACGGGTGCCTGTCCTCTCGCTTTTGTGGGGGTTCGATGGCGGTATTTGCAGGCGGTGCCCTTCTTGCACATGGACCGCCTGAAGAAGTAGCAGACCACCGTGGGCTCAACGCTTCGCAACGGGCTGTAACAGCAGACCTTGATCTGGATGCCGGTCAGGTCGAAGATTACTTCCAGCATACTGCGTACAACCCTCCAGTCCAACGAATCCAGACCGCATCCTAATTTCGGCACCGCTAGCCGAGTTTCGCCGTTCTTCACCATCTGCTCTTTAAGGTCCAAAAAATCAGACCAGAGTTCCTGGTAACTAGGTTTTTCGCACGACAACCTTTTCGTCACCAGGTAATAAATGGAGCTATTGCCTTCCTTCAGCCGCAAAGTTCTGCCAACCTGAGGTGCCTGCTTTCGCAGCTGGTCTAACCAGTCGTACTCTTGTACGCTCGATCCACCTAGCAACCTGTCCTTCAGGGTTCTTGAACTGCAGTAGCCGTCTTAAAGCAGCATGGTCGGTCCTCAGCAAGAATCTTCTGCCATACAGATATTTATAAAAATGCTCCACGGACTTGACGACTGCCAGAAGCTCCCTCCTGGTTACGCAATTATTCCGCTCTGGCTTGGACAGGACCTTGCTGAAATATGCCAGGACTTTCTCTTGCCCATCTTGGACCTGGGACGGAACACCACCTATTCCGACATTGATAGCGTCAGTATCGATGGATAAACTGGCCTTCCTGACGTGGATAGCAAAGCACAGGTAAACTGGTTAAGGCAGTCTTGAGCTACTCGAAGGCCTCCGCGCACGCAGCACTCTATTCGAACTGTCGTCCCTCTTCCGTTAGACGGGTTAACGGTCTTGCAATGTTTGCGAAGCCCAGCACAAACCGTCGGTAGTAATTACAGAGGCCCAGGAAGCTTCGCAGTTAATAGTTATCCTTTGGAATCGGCCAATCCTGCACTGCCTTCAAGTTACTCTGATCTACTGCTACCCCCTGGCGGGATACGACGTGCCCCAAGTACTGTACCTCCTTCTGGAAGATGTGGCACTTCTTTGGACTTAATCGCAGGTTGGCACCTCGCAGTCTGCAAAACACTTCCTCCAGGTTTTTCAGATGTTCGTTGAAGGATCTACCCCACCACTATGATGTCGTCCAAGTATATCAGACAGGTCTGTCAAAATAGACCCTTCAGGACGGTGTCCATCAGCCCCTCAAACGTGGCGGGGCATTGCACAAACCGAACGGCATGACGGAGAACTGCCAGAGACCAGTTCCGATGGTAAATGCAGTCTTCTCCCTGTCCGCAGGTTCCATTCCAACTTGCCAATAACCTCTCTTTAAGTCTAGCGTCGAGAACCATTGAGAACCGGAGAGCGTGTCCAGGGTATCATCGATTTGTGACGGAGGGTAGCTGTCTTTCTTGGTCACACGATTCAGCTGCCGGTACTCAACACAGAACCTCGTTGAGCCACACTTCTTCTTGACAAGAACCACAGGGGAGGCCCACGGGCTGCTGGACGGTTCGATGATTCCTTGGTTTCGCATGTCCTGGACAATCTTCTCAGCTTCTTCCCGTTTGGCGAGGGGCAACCTTGTTGGATGTTGGCGTATCGGTTGAGCATCCCCAGTATTGATTTGATGTTCAACTACGTCGGTACGGCCGCTGGGATGATCTCCACATTCAAAGATATCTTGGTACCGGGCCACCAGATCTTCGATTTTCTTCCTTTTTTGTTGGCTCATGCCCTTGCAAGTAGCCATCACGGTGTTAATTAATGCCTTTGGGCACCTTCCCAGAATTGTGTTTCTCCTGACGGTTGCCGATTCCCTGTTGACGTTCATCATTCTTACTGGGACCTTATGCCCAGTCTTTACCAACGTCTTCCCAACCAGGATACCATGAGTGACCTCCTTCTCATGATCGGGTTCAATCCTGCGCACTACGTTGCCCCGGAGATCGCCATCCAGGTATAAATCCACGACCCTCTCGGTTCGTCCCGGCAGAGTAACATCTTCCGCCAATACAACTCGTACTGCGATCTCTTCTTTTGGCTGTAGGGAAAGCTCCTCCCCACCCAAGTGCAACACGCCGCGTCCCAGGTCTAAAGTAAACCCACACTTATTCATAACATCCATTCCCAGGGTGAACTCGTCCGCAATGTCAGCAATCAGAACCCGATGCTTGAGGGTTTGATTCCCAATCTTCAATGTCAAATCCATTTCCCCATGTGTGGTCACTGCGCCTCCCGTGGCAGTGCGAAGGCGTGTCCTAGTGGGCAGCAGCTGAACCTCGTCCCGTATTACGCCAGACCTGGCGATGAACTTCGTAGCTCCAGTATCCAACAGCAGAGACCGAACTCTTACATTTATTCTCCCATCAATGAAGAGGCTATCAGGCTGGTGTTGCACGGAAGACACATGGATGGAAATCTCCGGGGCATGGCAATCACGAGTTGAGTCTCGCCCCTTCTTGTCGACCCGTAAGTTTTCCGACGGCTCGTCAGACGCTCGGGCTCCTTTCTTCGGACAGCGAGCCCTAAGATGACCCATCTCTCCGCAGCTCCAGCAACGGAGCCCCTTCTCCCTCGTCTCCTGCCTTATAAGTCGTCGCAACATGTCCTCCATGGATTCAGGAGCCATCTCTGTCGTGGCGACACCGCGGACACGACCATGTCCTCTGGAGGCAGTCCTTGCCGCTTCAAATTCCAACGCATGGGCTAAGGCCTCGCCCAGTGTCCTATGTCGCCCCAGACGTACCGCTCGCTGAGTATCGGCGTCCTTCATTCCATCTACGAATGTTTGGACGGCTAGCTGCTCCAGGAAGTCCTCCGGCGCCAATGGATACACGAGCCGAACCAATCGAGCAAAGTCGGCCTCAAGTTCTTGCAGAGTCTCCCCCGGCTTCTAAATTCGGTTCTTCAACTGGGCACAATGCATATGCTGAAGATGACTATCGACATAACGCCGTTCCAGACGATTCACCATCTGGAACCATTTGCAGAATATTCAGGGCATCCCCTCGCAATGTCAGAATCAATGCGGTCGCTTTGTCTGCCTTTCCCTAACCATTAGCGACGGCTGCGGCTTCAAATTGCTTCAAGTATGTTGACCATGGCGTTTTCCCTTCGTAAGAAGGCAGTTTCATATGCAAGCCGGATGTTGCGGGCCTCATTGGGACAGTATCTTGGGAAGGAGCAACCTGAGGAGTAGCAACTCGCGATAAGGTAGGCTTATTTACGAGAGAAGCCAGCAGATTCAGATATAGTTGGTTGGCCTTGGCCACTTAGTAACTTGGTAACTTGTTCCTGCAGCTCCAGTACGTCACCTCGAAATCTGGTTACCTTTCTCTCCCTTTCCTCCTGAATATCTCTGATCTCCTCTGCCAACTCATCATGGCTCGCTTTCAGTTCTTCCTTGAGGTCTTCTTGAGTGGCTTTCAAATCTTCCTCAAGTTTTTGGACTACTTTTTCTTGGGCGGCTTTCAGCTCTTCCTTAAATACTTCCTGCCCGGCTTTCAGCTCTTCCTTAAGATCCTCTTGTGCTTTTTCTGCCTTATTTTGGCCGGCTTTCAATTCTTCTTGCGCCTTTTCTGCCTACTTTTGGCCGGCTTTCAATTCTTCTTGCGCCTTTTCTGCCTTGTCCTGGCCAACCTACATCAGCTGGAAAAGTTGGCTTAATTGGGCCTCCATCTTGCTGCCTTGGGATCTCGTCACAGGCATGCACAACACACACTTAAATTTATTATCTGACTGTCGTTTATCGGTACTTGTTAATCAATTAGTTTATTTAATGTATGTCCAATATTTTTTTTTATAGCCCCTGGCACAAACCCCCACACCTGACACCAAATGTTACGATTTATCTTCTGGGCTATTAAAAATTATAGGCCGCTTCTTGTTTTAAGCATTTATTTACAGCAATTTAATTTAACGATTTAACAAAGACACAAGAACTATTAATACGAAACACAAATTATTTATACACTAACAGGAACTATTTCTAACAACAAATATACTTTATTTATTTACACACGACTTAAACACAAATGTATATGGCAAGCTTCGCGCACTTCAAGGCTAGATTCGGACTGGCCGTTCTTCCGCTGCGCTTGCTTATATACGCTGGGTGATTCCTTCTGGAGGCTTGGTGATATGACTCGACTATTCTAGAAATGATGATGTGTCGTATCACCGCGCGGTCGCGGACCGCCTTCTAAAATGCTGATCGCACGCATTAATCACCGTGGTCCTTCTGGAATGACCTAGAAGGCTGACTAATCTGTCTGCACGCGATCCGGCTTGAATGTCGTTACAGTAAGTTGGCAAGAGACTTGCTGCATAGAATACTTACCACTTTTAACTAAAGAAAATCGTAGAAAAGAATAATTTAACGACGCACGTAAAAAGTGGGAAGGCATTTGCTTGCATGTACAAATAATAGCTTTAAAATATATCAAAAGAGCACGTAAATGATAAAATGGGCCACTTAATTTTCATGAACACAAGGAATAGAAAAGAAGCTTGATAATATTGAATATACATTTTCTATTGATTTTCTACATTAACCACTTTAATATTTTATACTACATTTCTTTATTCATAAATATAACCCCCTACGTCAAATTATGTGGCATTTAGCTGATAAAATTTACCATAAATACTGATTTTATGTATAAATTTACCTGTTATTTTGTTTTCCCTACTTATAGTTAAGGTCAACGAAAGCGTATCGTGTGGATATCTTGTAATTTAAAAGATGTATTCTTCATTTTAAGCCCCGCGAGTGACTAAAGATGCTTTACGCATGTGTACCGTACAATATTTTATCAACAGTAATATCCCAAGTGCATTAAAATAGCCGATTAAATTTTGACGTTTCTGTCAGAACGTTTTGCTAAGAAATTTGTCAAGTAAATTTGCCGCTCAACAAGAATCCCGAGTGCGCAGCACGAGGGATTTTGAAGCGGAAAATTTACGAGATATATTTCTTCGAAGCAAAACATTTTGACAGAAAATCGTCAAAATTTATTCAGGCTAGTTTACATGCACGCGGAATGTTCGGCGTGATTATTTCCTGAATAAATAGTTAAAATTCAGTTGGCGAAGCACTTTTAATAATCATGTTAAAATTATGCACAAGCGATTAAACTTTGACATAAATTTAACCGCGGTTAAATTTTGACGTTTGCATTTTAGTCATTATTAACCTGACAGAAACCATGGTGATTACGCATTATTATGGATATGAAGGAAATAATCTACGATAGAATCTAGAAATTGTGAATTGTCAATTTGACCGTAGTAAATTCTTTTCAACTGTAGAGTCACAAGATATAACTATCCAAAAGATAACATGTAGGGTTGACGCCATCGAAATGTGAACGGAGTCTCGCTGCCATGGCATTTTTTTCTGTTTTTTATTGTAGTAAATAAAAAAAATAAGAAAAGAATGCCATGGCAGCCACAATCCGTTCCCATTTCGATGGAGCCAACTGTACAACATGCATGAAAGCAATTTTTTCTACTCGTTTGACTGACGCACTCCGCTGCATCGTTGTGTATTTACCTTCAAACTCATTAAAAAAGTATCGCTTTCATCAGTAGTTGTACAAATAATCATGAGCGTAACTTGGGGCATCACTTTGGGGGGGGGGGCAAAATTAAGATTTCACAAAATTTTTAAACCTAAATTGCAAATTTTGGGGGGGCCACTGCCCCCCCTTGCCCCTCCCAAGTTACGCCTATGCAAATAATTACTTATTCTAGTTTTTCATGAATAGTGCATAATTAGCTTATTTTTACACATTTAACTTCCAAATTAACTGTGGTTGCACTTGATGATTAGATCATTACACTAGTCAACTGCAATAAGTATTCCGGATCATATTCCTTAAAACGCTAGAAAGGAATGATTGTTGACCGATTACTTCCATTACATTTTTATATGCAAAAACAAAGGTACATATTACAAATAGCTGAGAACATTTTCGAACTATGTAATTGGAACAACTGGATAAAATTGAAATGCTTAGTTTACTGAGAAGCGCATCGCTAGTAAAAATACAACATTCTAAAAGTCACACTGAAGTTAGACAATTTTCTTTGATTTTCTTGGGCTTCTCTTATGCCGATATTAATCGTGTTAGCCCATTACACAATTACTTTTTAACGGATTATCCAAGGATACTACCCAATAATTTTATAAGCTAATTAGTGGAGACAAAATCACTCAAAAATATTGGAGTAGACAAACCTGGGTATATTTGG
>OW679194.1:48524801-48680864 GCA_940337035.1 Agriotes lineatus
TCGACATTACATAAGGTAAAAGTAAATATGCATTGTTTAAGTGATCTAACCTTAATCTCATTTTCCTTTTAGTACCTATATTGTTTTTCAAAGTGTTGTGTATCTTCTGAGGAAGTCAGCTGAGCTGACGAAACGTCAACAATATTAGTATAAGAAAATAATAGCTGACTAATTTTCCTGAACTATATGTATTTTAGAATTTTCCCCTAATCAAGACCTAAAGGTGCAAATCGGGATTGGGAGTGAATTAAAGAACCCATAATATCTCCTATGTTTATTGAGTTAGGACATTCTTTTTGGCATATACGAATTTCTCAATATTTCATAAGGCCCTATAATGTAACAATTTGGTTTTACTTAGAAAGGTTACCTATACAAGTACCTAAAAACGTAATTCAGGATTGTGCACAGATCAACTCCTAAAGGTGAGAATTTGGTTTCAGGGTAAATTATAGAACCTTTCGTATTTCCTCTAGTTCCTGATGATCATGATTTTTGGGCATATGTGTGTCTTTAAAAAGTGGTTTAAAGTTTTTATTCTAAATTTCATTGTGAAAGGAGTAAAAATGGGGTAAAAGTAAAAAGAAGTTAAAAATCTGGTGTGATACACGCACACAACTTCCTTTTACAGTAATCTTATAATTAGCAAAAATTTGATTTTAAAGTTTTAAGCATTTGTCAAAAATTTCAAATTCTGCAAAAACGGTACAAAATAGAGCGTTAGTTGAAGAGACAAATTTTCTCTAGAATTTTAAGCTGAATTCAAATATGTAATAATATACGGGATGTTCTATTTAAAATAGGAGTTAATACAAAAAATTAAAAAAAACAAAAGAAACTCATTTTAGAAGTATTCAACTGAAAAATTACCTACCTCATATCAATACACATTCAAAATGTAGTAAAAATATGAAGTTTTAAAAAAAAACGTTAGAGCCGTTTTTGAAAAAATCGAAAAAAAACTGAAAAATCACAAGCGTAAACACCAACTTCCGGTGATGCGATTTTCTTCAAAAGCTGTCGCATCTACATAGTACACAAAACTTAGGTATATATGAAGTTTCAACGCCATACCTCTTTTAGTTTTTGAGATATTCTGTTCACAGACACAGACAGACACACAGACAGACAAACCAATGAAAAAAATATGTTTTTTGTGTTCAGGGGACTCTAAAACGTGAAGATCTATTGAAAACTCAATTTCGAATTTTTGGGGTGAATCCAATACTTCCTTTATTGTAAAAGGAAGTAAAAAGAGGTTAAAGTTATTGATTTTTTTCCGTGTGTTCAGTTTAGAATAAAATTGAAAGATTTCCGAAATTCACCTCTAAGTGGTGGAAACTGGTATGTTGCTACAATTTATGACTACAACATTTAATAAGTACATTTATTATTTTTATTCTCAGTGTTTTTTTTTGTTGATTTTTTTTCTATTTAATTTTATAATATTATAAATAGTATTCAATTCACTTCTACCAATAATTTTGTTTGTCACAAATATAGCGCGAAAAGGGGTTAAGTGAATAAATGTTGTTATTGTAGTTGATAAAAAATTAATAAAGGCATTAATAATAATAATAATAATAATACTAAACCTATAGTTTTATCAATCTATATAAAGAGAACGACAATTACATACACATTTCCAGGGGATACGTGAAGCATAAAAGGGTTATGGAGAACTTTTTTTGGAAGAATATTGTTTCCTTTTTACCTACAATATTGTTTTGCAGCGTTTGTTAGTTTAGCGTATTGCGTGACGGAGGAGGGCAGCATTCTAGAATTCGTTTAAGATTAGAAGAAAAAACATGTGTAGTCCGTACGAAGAACGGGTATCTTGCTAGTTATTTATAAAAGTAATACTTCTTCATAAAAAATGTTTTTGCGTTGGAATAGTTAAGAGCGGTAGTTTTCGAGAGACTCACTATAAGAAATGAAATACCTACTCTTAATAAATTAATCAACTAATAAAAGACGAAGTTGGTTAATAATGAATTTCATTTGATTTTAACAGACAAACTTATCTGAATTACATAAAAAGATTTCACTTCATACTGTACTGTAATGTTCCACTTACCGGACTGATATTTAATTCGATAATTGGGATATTAGGATACAGTACAGCATTAAAGAACTATGCAACTGCAATGTGTATGGTAAATGCGACACGAGGTGACCAGATTATTTTTATTCATTGACATTCAGTTTGCATAAACTTAGTCTAAAGAATAAAAAATCTGGTGTGATACACACTCATAACTTCCTGTTACAGTGATCTTATAATTAGCCAAAAATTTCATTTTAAATTTTTAACCATTTGTCAATACAAATTCTACAAAAACGGTACAAAATATAACGTTAGTTCAAGAGACAAATTTTCTCTATAATTTTAAGCTGAATTCAAAAATCTAATAATATACCGGGTGTTCTATTTAAAATAGGAGTTAATTAAAAAAAATTAAAAAACCAAAAGAAACCCATTTTAGAAGTATTCTACTGGAAAATTACCTATCTCACATCAATACTCATTAAAAATGTAACAAAAATGTGAAGTTCGAAAAAATCGTTATAACCGTTTTTGAAAAAAAAATTTAAAAAACTGAAAAATCACAAGAGTAAACACCTACTTCCGGTCATGCGATTTTCTTTGAAAGCTTGCTCTCGCATCTACATAGTACACTAAACTTAAATATGAAGTTTCACCGTAATACCTCTTTTCGTTTTTGAGATATTCTGTTCACAAATAGACACACAGACACACAGACAGACATACCAATTAACAAAAATATGTTTTTTGGGTTCAGAGGACTCTAAAACGTAAAGATCTGTTGAAAACTCAATTTCGAATTTTTGGGGTAAACCCGATATTTCCTTTATCGTAAAAGGAAGTAAAAATTGTCATGATCCTAGGCCAAATTTACTTTAGAAGCAGAATAAAATGATGTGATGATGAAGTGCCCCGTGGGTCCTCTTGGAAAGGGGCGAAGCCCCGAGGGCCTCCTTGGAGAGAGGCGGAACCCCGAGAACCCCCTTGAAGAGGGGCGGAACCCCGAGGGCCCCCTTGGAGAAAGGCGGAGTCCCGAGGGCCCCTTGGAGAGGGTCGGAGCCCCGAGAGCCCCCTTAGAGATGGGCGGAGCCTTGAGTGCCCCCTTGGAGAGAGGCGGAGCCCCGAGGGCTCTTTGGAGAGGGGCGTAGCCGCGAGGGCCCCCTTGGAGAGGGGCGGAGCCCCGAGGGCCCACTTGGAGACATTATTCGTGTTAGTTTTACAAGCGTGCTCATAGATAAATGATAGCGTGCAAAGCCAGAGTTGTCTTCCTTAGTATGTGTCACATTGATGAATTTAGTTGCTTGTCAGTTTGACATTTTGAGTAAATGGTACATTTCTAGTTATTTACAAGTGTGGAACAAATAAAATATTCAACAATATAGGCAAGGTAACAGGTTTTACTGGCTCAAGAAGGTAACTGGCGCGCCTTTGGCTCGCCAGTCATATCCTTCTATTCGCCAGTAAAAACCCTCTTACCAAGCAAGTAATGTTAAATACTATACAAGTTAACTGTCAGTTTTACAAGCATGCTCATAGATAAATGATAGAGTGCAAAGCCAGAGTTGTCTTCCTTAGTATGTGTCATATTGATGAATTTAGTTGCTTGTCAGTTTGACATTTTGAATAAATGGTACATATCTAGTTATTTACAAGTCAGGAACAAATAAAATATTCAACAATACACGCAAGGTTTTACTGGCTCAAGAAGGTGACTGGCTCGCCCGCGGCTCGCCAGTCATATCCTTCTATTCACCAGTAAAAACCCTCTTACCAAGCTAGTAATTTTAATACTATAAAAATCTCGGTCTATTAAATTCTCGCTCCCTGCGGTAACTCGAATATAAACTACGATCTCTATTTTTAAAGTGTCTATAAAACTCTAGTTTAATAGCTATTTTGCACCTTGTAATTGGTGGCTGTTTTAATACTATATTAAAACACTCTTTGTCGTAAGTTTGAATGTCAACCTAGCATGCCTAACACAATCTAACGGAAAAGTGTGACCGAACTAAGTTTTTATATTTCTGTTACGATTGTAGAAAAAGTAGCGTATGATATACGTGTATAAGTGCCATTAAAGCAATATCGACGTTAAAAGCACTCCGCTTTAACTCGTCGCAGGTTCTTTAAAGGCGTACACTAGTATCATAATATACTATTCTACCTAAAAAAATATGCTTCAAAACTGATGGTTAAATCGCAAATATCATAACAATTAAAAAATTATGATAAAAAGTCTCCCACCACTTCTCTGCTTCATAGATTTTTTTTTCCAAAATCATCTACTTCATCATAATACGTCACGTATATATTAAAAACGTGCCAAAATTTTCGTGTTCGTTTTATTACAATTATTAAAATAGGAAGGCAGATAGGGGAATAGAACTATGAATATCTACATATAATATAAAATCAATAACTAGCGATGAGAAACGGTTTATATTAGAAACAGTACTTAAATTAGTCAATTGGGAAATATTAATGCTATCATAAATACGAAGAAAATGAGGAGGTGCATTTGACATCAGGGAATTTACGATACTGCTACTACGAGAGATAGTTCTCTCTTCTGTGATACAACAAAGGGAGAAAAGATATACATGCTGAATAATAAGTTATTAAGGTAGTTCTTTATAATGAGAACAGACTCTAAACAACAAATAACCGTTATATATGATATATAATGTACAGTGTGTCCCAGGATTAACGTTACAAGAGGTGAGATGGATTAAACATTTTTGAATGTTATTTTTAGACTGTGGAATTAGGTCCTGCTTCGTCTGAAGAGAATTTTAAGTATATTTTCAGTTTTTGAAAAAAACAAGTCGGCCTTGAGCGTAAAGCGAAAACTATTTTCTTTTCAGGTAAACTACCCTTTTTGTTCATGATACGCCAAAATTTTACCAAGAAAAGTTGTTCAGAATGAGAAATTATGGCCATTAACAAAACTTCAGGAAAATCTACCTGCTTAACATTAAACCTTTATTTTTTAAATAAAGCAAAATAAATTGTATCAACGTTATAAAGTGTCAAAATTCAAACTTTAGGATTATTTTAAGCAAAGTAGAAAAAATCTTACATAATACGCGTTGCAAAGAATATTTTAGACACTTGACGATATGGTTAAACTCGGCCTTCGGTCTCGTAAAACACTTCAATTTAGCAACTGTATCATAAATAGCTATTACATGCATATGGAAAAATGTTAAGGTATTTATTTTCTTTAAATCACCGTAATTATCGTAAACGACTTCAATTTTGCTGAATTGAGATTCTTCAGGATTTCCTTAAACTATTTATTAAGTACCTTAGGTGATAATATTTTTGTTTCTAGTTTTAAAACTGTTTCTAAAACAAAGCTACAATTGATTCTGGTTTATTTGGCACCTAATACTTTAGTCTCCAATTTACACAAAAGTCGTCGAAAGATTCAAAAACCAATTCTTTTATTTGTATAAAGTGTAATGCGTTAAAAAAGGTACTAACCATGTGCCCCGCCTATTGAATACTGATTGTGGGAGACCTGGGATATTTGGTAGCCTGTCTCTATGTAGTTACATTTTGAGAAGTATTTTTGTAAATAATTATTTGTTTGCATCTATATATTAAACTGTTTTCTAATACTTGTTATGGACGACTTCTATGTGAAAGTCGGAAGAGGTCAAGATGGAAAAATAAATAGTTTTCAGGCATCTTATTAGAATCAAAGAAATAATTCCAGTTAAATACGGCAAGTAATTTGAATTGAATGCCTTTTTCTATCTACGGGCATGAAGATTAGCTGATAGCCTAGAAAATATCATCCCCAATCAGATCTATTACATCATTGTGAATAAACGTTGTCGACACATCATCAAACAGCAAACACTTACCCAGGAATATATACCTACATACTCTGATGATAACTTTTTAGTGTCCATAATTAGACTGCTATTTAAAATAATTAATAAACTTACAGAAAACCTATAGTAAATATGAATAAAATGAAGGGTACAGTTATTTTCTAATCCCATATGTACAACTTTCACTAGACTAGTTTAGAGGAGAAATGGAAAGTCAATAGACAACTGGCAACTAATCACCCGGCATCAACAGAAAGAAGAAGATTACAGAAGTGATGCTAGAACTAATACGACGAGAAGAGATTACACAAGAACAAGAATGATGAATCATATTGCCATATCAGCAAAATCATCAGCAGCTAGGTCAAGGTTGTCGAAGAGGATTTTTACTGAAAAGCGAGCTCTATATTGAAATTTTTTTTAACTTCTACTTGTATAACTTGATCTACAAAACTTTAAAAATTAAATGCAGTAACAAGCCAGTTTCATTCCTCATACTACTGCTATAGTAAGTAACATTTTGATTTCACTTATAATAAACAATATCGAAGTTCTTAGCTTAGAACTTCCTCACTTGGTTGTAGTTGTCAGTTTTACAACTTCTCACTGTGTAAGCGGTAAATGCTCGCTACAAAGTACAAGCTTCGTCGGGGATCTACAAACACATCGTTTTCAGCAGCAAGTAGCTGTAACAGGGTAATATGTCTATGACTAATCTGTTTTCTCGAAAACATGCTGCGGGGGCGCAATATACATTTACTGCAAGAACGTAGAATATTTTTCATTGCGTCACCAGACCGTTATAAGGTAAATATTAATTCGTAATAATTCCGGATGATAGAATTGATGTCATTTTGTCAACTTGCTGCAACAAAGGCATCTACTTCGAATACATGTTAATTGGCAGTTGTTGTTTCGAAAAAATATTACAGGTTGAATAGCACACCATTGATTCAAGAAGCATTGAAATTACGTTTATCTACGCAATGACAAACAAAAAGAAAACAATGAAACTATACAAAAAAGCCAAATTACCACATTAATATTGTAACATTTGATCGACCACTTATTCGGTCACTGAGTAGTTGAAATACCAGCATTGTTGAGAGAACATAAAGGGATTACATAATTATACAGGAGCTTTACATGAACTTTAGGTAATTAACAGATTACAGCAATTTAAAAATATTAAAATAAAATCGAAATAATAAAGCTTTTGGTGTGATGTTTAGGAATTGATTCTGACATTGTTATACCTTGATACGTATGGGGCATAATACAGGATATTATGCTTTTCGGCACCATTGCGGAAAGCATATTTTGTAGAACGATTAATAAATAAATTTCAAACAAGTATCTCCTTCAACAGCTGTTTTCTAGCCTGTTGCGATTTTTTTTTTAAATTTTGTGCTATTCTCTGACAACTTGTTTTGAAGTGTAATAAAACAAACACAAAGGACAATTCATATACTAATTGTTCAAAACGGCTCAGGCTGCATCCCTGCATACACATACCCATAGTAGGTATTTAAGCGTTAGTCTTTAACATATTCAAAAAATATCAGTACATTCCTGTAGTGTGTCAAGGGCAACTCAGTTTTTTAAGACAACTGATTTAAATATTATTCCTAAATATATACATATTTTTCGATCAGAATGACGCTTATTGACCAAAAAATAACTTTGCTAAGAAAACCCCAAGATATTATGTAATTATTGTAGATTGTAAGTATCTTATTTGTGATTAGGATGAATTGTAACATCTGTGTGATCTTGAAGGTTGAAATGAAATTGGACTTTAAATATAAAGTAAACAACATTTACTGACTAAGCCGCCCACGTCGTATGCCATTTTGTTTGAGAATGTGAACTGTCAGCAGAAAAATCATTGTTTAAAAGTTTGAGTTTTTTAATGAAGTAAGTATAACATCCGGTAATTAATTTGTTTGATAAAGTATATAGAAAAATATAATTTTCCACCAATTGTGTGTTTTCCGATTTTTGCTTCAGCTCTTGATTTATTTGGCTGCGTTAAAATTGGACGAAAAGTTGTCTACACTTTAATCTTGCTCTGTGCATTGTCATAGATTGGTGTTTAAAGCAATAATCAATTTGGCAGCTTGCACTTTGTTGCTAAGCCGCTGTTACTTATGATTTCAATTTCTAGGTAATGAAAGTTTGTCGCCTCTTCATTATCTTACATATAAGTTCTAGCTTGCGTCAAAACTGAACTGAATTTTTCCAGATCATCATCGTTTTTGTCGACTCTATGTCGTATTACTTTACCATTTTATATAATTGGTGTAGTTATCTCTATGTGTCACAAGCAAGCATTTTATTTTACAAACTCTGTCAGTAACCATCCTCTAAGGGTCACCCTTGGGAGAGTCTTTAATCCCCCACCTCCATAGAGGTCAACAGGTGGAGGATGGGAGAATTCCTCTCAAATATGAAAGATAGAAAATTAAGGACTTTTGTAGACCAACAGGCAAAACGTCTGATTAGTAGCAGGCGATTGTAAACTATAACGGGTATCTCTGAAGAGTAGGCGGATAGGTGAAATTTCTGCAGCGGAAGAATTTGTACTGAAGATCAACTGTGGCGGAATTTCACCAAGAGGCGTGGGAAGCTTATTTCGTTAATTGCCAATCCCTTCCCCCAATAGTTAATACAAATGGAAGATGACAACGAAATGTAAAGGCCTTTATTCCCCGACAGGCGGAGATGGTATGTCATTACAAAAAAACTTTAGTCGACTCACCCTTAAGAGTAGCTAAAGCAACTCAAATACAGAAACAAGTATTAATAAATAGGACAAAATAAATAAATAAGACAATTAGAAAATAGTAAAAAACGACAAAAGAAAACAATAGCAATATCAAGGTGTTAAAGAATAACGTATATTAGGTAAATTACAAAAAATAAAAAATGCATAAAATAATATGCTACGAAGAATAGAGCGGTTTTATGAAAAACTGTAAAAAAATAGGAAGATAGCTATATAACTAAGCATACAAACGTTAGATTAGTGTCGGCTCTCATGTTCCCAAAATGTATGCAATTGAAACCTGGACACTTAAAGCAAACGATAAAAATCTTATAACTGCTTTTGATATGTGGCTATTTCGTAGAGTGCTTATAATATCATGGATGCAACATAGAACAAAACAGTTAATTATAGAGGGAAACACTTATAATTGAGAGAATAAAGGATGGCAAACGGCCCAGGGGCAGGTCACCAACTCGCTGGATGGGTCAAATGAAACCACCAATAGGAATGGGACTCCATCAAGCCACCTAAAAGATTCAAAAATCAGTATGAATGAAGAACAAAGATAAAACAAAACGCATAGTACCACCAAACCCTTAAAGGTTGAAGGAATGAGAAGAAGTGTATAGACTTCGTCGTTAAAGAATGAGCAACACTAGAAGCGTTGCGTAATATTTAGTAAAATAAACCACTTCTTCTTCTTCTTCTATCCGTTTTCTATCCACGTTCTGATATAGACCTCTCTTAAATGCATCCACCCATCTCTATATTGTGCAAAGTTGTACCAGTTAAGACCACCCACTATCTTCAAGTCTTTCCATCGATGCTGAGGTCGTCCAGTGCTCATCTCTCCTCAAGGTCTCTATTTTGTTAGCTTTTCGCTCCATCTTCCTTCTGCTCTAGAAACGTGACCTGCCTAATATTTTTCAATGTACCTACCAATTCTTATTGTTAAATAGTGTACCTTTGTTCTTTATTATATCAATTGCTTTGGTTGTTGTCCTTCAATGTGATTCCTAACGTTTTCCGTTCTATTGCACGTTGATGTACTTGTACTTACATTCTCGACAGATTCATTTTTTAACACCCATGTTTCTTCATCATACGTTGTAACGAAGAGTATGTATTGGTTACATAATATATTTATATATCTGTTTTGAGTTTCAGGGTAATGTTTATATTGTTTACGTAGCTTAGGGCCGGTTGCAGAAAGCAATGTTAAGTCTCGTGTTAGCTAACATCGCGTCAAAGTGAACAAAATCGCATCAAATTTTGTTTACTAATGTATTAGTTGCCATAAGCATTTGAGATTTGATTCGTTTTTGTTCACTCTGACGTCGCGTTAGCTAACGCCAGACTTAACGTTGCTTTCTGCAACCGGCCCTTAGTTTACCGTAGGCAGCTCAAGGTAATTTGATTCTACGTTCAATTTCCGATTCTTGGGCTTTCTTTGATTTGATTTAAATACAAACGTCTTTTGATAAACACCCAAGGCAGTGGAAAAAGTCTGATAAAACATCACAGAAAATCTAAAATGTTGGCTTAGAAAGGAAAACTAGAAGTATAAGAAATTTACAGATGAGTATCACATATACGTGGGGCAAAATAAGCATATGAAATGATGTACATATATTAGACGTGGAAAAGAGAGTAAAAATAGACTGGTCAGTTATTGGAAGTATACGAATGGCAAACGAATTAGGAATAACTCAGCGTAATATGGAAAAGGCAATGCTAGGAATTGCGTTACAGAACAAGAAGAGAAGTACATGAATAGAAGAAAAACCATACGTATACGACTTAATAAAATGACTAGTGTAATGCAAATACAGATGAGCTGGACACATGGAAAGAGCCTACGAACAAAAATAGTGCTCACATGGAGACCTAGAACTCGCAGCAGAAAAGCCTGATGAAATTGAAAGACAATATTTATAGTGAGGTTCGCAGGAAAGGACCGGATGTGGAATGCACTGCAATGAAATTAAAAATACCTTTATACAATAATGGATATGAAAAAGGTTGGGAAAAAGAATATGTCAGTTATTTAACTACATTAAATATAGATATCACATCAAAGTTATACAATAATGTTGGAGAAAACTGGCATTGTTTGCTTACTAACCTCTAAATAGTGTTCTAACCTTATATCCTATGTGATACTATAGTGATGTTCGAATGTTGAATACAAGCAATACAAGTATCTCTCAACGTATTTATATTCTGTGCAAATCTATTTTGCCTGGAAGTTGGCCATGGCAATTTCCCCAATTTAGTTCTCCAAAATGACTTTATTGTGTTTAAATGACGTTTATGTTCGAATTCATGGTTTCCAAATGCATTTAGGTTAGAAAACGTGACAAAACACCTTCAACTGCAGAGTTGCCAAATTTAAGTAGAACAGAAAATAGAACTTTAATCATTTTTATCTATGTATCCAGTTTCAGTAACTGTGTAATTGAAAACATTTTGAATTAAGTACATGGAATGTCTTACAATACTTTAGATTTTAAGTATTTCTCCACATGTACCATCAAAATAAGTAGTTCATCTGGCAACCATATTCTATTCTGTCAAACGACAGTAAATTTGTTGGAGGTTATACAAGTTATACAACAAAATAAAACTTACGGTTCTGTTTGTATGCAACTAAACAACAAAGATTCAAAGCTAACCTTTATGCAAAAAATGAGTGAATGGATTATAGTTTTATTTGTTGGAAGGGTAAAGATGTACTTCATTAAGGTCCGGGGCGTTGAAAGCAATCCTACCTAGCCACTGCTGAGATTTCCGCTCAAAAATGCATTAAAAATATCTTAGAACTAGACCGGCAAGTTTAAATTGTGGACGTTATCAGATGTTTCCATTAGATGGGGTGAGTATTATAAGGACTAAACTGTTGATGAAGTTACAATACCAGCGAACGGACCAAACCTGACGAGCAGCGACGAACTAAAATGTACTTAATAAATAATTGAAAGACTGGAAGTTCACAAAATAAGATTTACTCCCTGGTTATTTTTAGCACTTTGTACGAAGTAGGGATTTAAACTTGTTTTATTCGAATATATCTAATTCATCTTAGAGCCTAAATATTGTCTAGCTTAACTACCTATGTGATTATAAAAATATATGTACGAGGTTGCATAACTGAAAAACAGTTGAATTTAGAGGTATGAAGTAAGATATCAAAAGAAAGCTCATTAAAAGGGCTTTTCAAAAATACAAAACCGTACAGGGCGTTTCATTTGAAAAAAAATCGAAATTATAAAATTTGCAAATATTGAGCACCCTGTATAGCATTAATACCCAGATCCACCATTTTACAATTGAAAGGTAGTTCACGAATATCATAACTTTTGGAAACGTTTTCTTTCATTCAGTTGTTTTCTGTTGCTTACAGCAGCCGCCTGAAGTTCTGCATTTTTTTTGCATAACATCGTTAATATCTCCAAAACAGTTGACGTTAGGCCCATACAACTTAAAATCAAAATAATAAGTATTTTACTGCAAAACTTTTAAGCTACCCAAATATAGGGCATTCCTTAAAAAAAGTAAGTTTTATTCGCCACGGTTCTTTGAGCAACCGTGTATAATCAAAAATATTTTAGCAATGCGCACCACCTTCGTACCTACAACTTTTATATACACGATATTCATGTAGCTCTCATAGTTTTAGGTATATCTTCCACCCCTACTTCGTTGCCGGACCCTGTATGTTATTTTCTAGGTTCATTTGTGTTAAATATATTTTTAAGTAAGGGTGATTAGCTCAACTTTGTATACCAATATTTGTTACGTTATAATTAAATTTTATTCAATTTAATTGCCCTATTTATTGAATTTGGATATTCAAAATCATTTTCTGGTAGCTCCTGTAGATACACTTGACTCAAAATCAGAGCGGATTCTTTTGATCTAGATTGCTTATTCTGAAATTTAATGTTGCTATTTTAATTATGACAATTCAAAACTTCTGTCAAACGGTACGTCAAACTAGTTTTTGAAAATTTAATTAGAAATACTTCATCGTTACATTTGTCATACGACAATCTCAAATAGTAAGTACTTCCTATATTAAAATTAATTTACTTTAATCTATATTTTCTTTCAGTTCTTATTTAATACCTAGAATCATTTACCTTTTATTGAACTTAACACTCTCCAACTGATCCCACCACAACTGCTCCACTCAAAGCCACGGTGAAGGCCTCAACTGACAACCAAACTGCCAAAATGTCCAGAATCAGGATCCAAATTAACACAGGAACCTAGTTTGCCCCAGAAATCCGCATACACAGCTTCACCAAAGTACAGATCCAAATAGACCTCAGTCGTAGTTGCGTTACTTTAATATACAATCCAAATTACTCATTTGAAGTCCGTTACAGCTTAGCACCAAGAATCCTGACCAGAGACAAGCCACCAGACATCACTTGACAATACTCACAAACATGCTTACTCTATCAACGACTTCCATGCGATCCTATTCCCTTGTAAATCATTCCTTGTTATCCAATTCAATCGATGCAAATATAAAATGTAATCTTACAATAAACTTAATTCAGTGTTTCATTCCATTTATTTGTTTTTGTAGATTATAACTGGTATTCTCACATTCTTTATCTTCCTCCATATGGTCTGCATACCTTCTACCTTTTTATCATTTTATATTTTATTCTTTGTACACCACCCCAATTTTATTTTAAATATTAACCCTTCTATTCACCAAAAATGCTTTTAAAAACTTTTAAAAGTGTTTATTTATTAATTTCCAATTACAAAATTCGGTTACATGCTTTTCATTTCAAAATTTTCTATATCCATAAAAACATCTCCCTAGCGATCTACCTTAATCTTTTAGTCCAACATACTATAAAAGCTTTATTATTTGATTAATACCTACTATGTTCACTAGTATATTTCGAAAAAGTATTTGTCATAAATTTCCAATTTCATTTCTGATATTAAATTAAGTTAGAATCCTACTGTTTCTCAATCAGCTTCATTTAATTAAATTATAAATTCTTTTAAAAAATTAAATTTTTTCATTATTTGACTTGGGTAAAATTGGATGAATAAATTTAGGAGAAAATTAGTCAAACGACATATTGTCGTGAAATATAGTTTAATTAAAGTTTGATACGAAATTTTAAACAAATAGACGTTTCGCCATTTTTTATGGCTTCATCAGTAATATTATGGATTTTTACACATTAGATATTTAATACATTCTGAAATAAAAACAATAGGATTAGCGAACAATACATTTTTCCTCAAGTATGTGTACTCACAACAATTTCATTAAAAAACCTAGAAATCATTACCAACATTTTAATATTACATGAATATCCAATTTATTTTATTAAAAAACAAATTAAATATCGAATCAATACAATTAACAATTACAATAAATTTAATCAATCAATAGACCTACAACCAAAATGTTTGGGTAAAGAATTTAATATTTCTAGCATTTCAAACCAAAAAAATATATTTCCATTAACTATATCCCTAAACTTTTTGAAAAAATTGAAAAAGAACTAAATAAACACAATATCATAACTGCGTTTAACAACCACAATACATTAGGTAAAAAATGTTTCACAAACTTAAAGGATAGGACTGAAAATAATATGCAATCAAATCTGGTTTATCAAATTGACTGTAATAACTGCAACTCTGTGTACATAAGACAAACAAAACAGCTATTAAAACATTAATCAACATAAATACTCAGTTAAAATTAATAATTTATTCCCGTCTACTCAAAAAACTGCACTGACAGACCATGCCAATAATTGCGCTACATAAATTCAAATTCAATACACCTAAGATCTTACATAAAGAGAGTAATTTAAAAAAACGTATATGCTTGGAAATGATCGAAATACAAAAAAGCCCCAATGCTATAAATTATAGAACTGATACTAATAACCTCAGCTCTATATATCATAATCTGTTTAAATAACATTTTGTCTTAATTAAATTTAATATTTTACATTCATATTCATTGTTATTAAATTTAAAACTAACGGTTCAAGTAAATCAAATTTTAACTTAATACGTCTCTGCTCATGTCACCTGTATTTTCCGAATTTTCTATCTTTGCGCATGCATTGATAACGTAAATATGTGAACGACCTTGCAAGCTTCCTTTATCTGTATTAATTTGATTTCTGCCTTCATAAGAGCTCGTTTTCTGTGTCTTTTTATTAATTAAACCTTAATATGGATTGCACTTAATAATGGCGGTGTTTTATTAATTATGTTTTTAACCTACACACTTTGAAAAATCTCGTGAAAGAATTAAATTAATCCTGTAAGTACATATACTTCAGGAAAAAATGTATTGTTCGCTAATCTTATTGTTTTTATTTCAGAACGTAATAAATTTCTAATGTGTATCAATCCATAATATTACTGATGAAGCCATAAAAAATGGCGAAACGTCGAATTGTTTAAAAAAACTTTAATTAAACTATATTTCACGGCAATATGTCGTTTGTTTGACTAATTTTCTCCTACATTTATTCATTATAAATTCTATTTCCTTTCTACTCTAAATGTATCTTAATAATTTTTTTAGGCCTCCGTCCAGAAACACTGATTTTGCATTCGTCTAAATCGGCTAGAAACACCCTCTTTGCATGTCTAGGCATGAAAATGACAGCTAGTGTAATTTAAATTTTGAAATTTGAAAATCGGTTGGTAGCACTGAATCCTGAATCTGCTGTCATAATGATGTCAGTTTCACCAGTTATACGACTTTTCAGGTAGTAAGTTTTGAATAGCATTTTCAGCTGTCTGTTTAATATGTTCTGGTATATTATCATCCATTTTCTTGTACTTATTGTGCACCGATTACTTATGGCATCAAAATTCATAAATATAAATGTCAAAAAACAACACCTACTAGATACTTGAGTTTCAATTTTAAATACGAATCCTTACATCGCTCGATAAGTATGTATTGCCAACAGAAGAAAAATAAATTATCTAGCCCCGATATTTGGACAACAAATTACCGATTCCTTTTTAAAATGTATATGTTTTTGGTCGACCTAAAAAATTTTGTGTTGCACATGTCCAGAAACTGTTTTGCGAGTGTGAGTACTCACACTCGCAAAAATTCAGTTTCTGGCCTTGTGAAACAAATTACTATTATATCCATTTCATATCTAAATTCATCCCCATTATTTGCAATTACTGTTTTCTTTTAATCTTATTAATCTGATTTTTAGACCCCTGTACCAACAACATAACAATATACTTAAAACTTAGTTTTCCTAAACAACTTGGACTTTTATATAGATTCATATTTAAGGTAGGCTTTGGGCAAAAAGAAGCATGTGATGTCACATATTACTAACAACATAAGATACGTTTTCAGTTTACATGTCTTGCTGCAATAACGCACATTATATATGTAAGTTCAACATATTAATTTCATAGCAGGAAATAACGTATTTATAATTAAATTAATCGCACATGGTATTTATAGAAAAAAATAGGAGAGTAGAGTATATTTTTGAATACATAAAAAGCTAATGTTGTTTAACATTGGCACTACTCACTTCAAAAATATTTCCCAGATTTTATAAAAAAATATTCAAACGAAGCGAAAGATTATAACGCATTTTATCGTATGCTGTATAATAAACACTTATTGACTGAACTTTGTCTCTACTTGTAAAGAGCCTTTTTACGTAAAGATTATAACGGACGGTTGCTCATCAATATCATAGCAATATGCATATTATATGTTACTATAGCATTCACGATAAACAGCCCAATACAATATTTTTTCTTCAAACGGCAGTAAAATATGGCATTATACTGCTGGATTGATGATGCTAAACCGTCACTTTATTGCCAAGCGGCAGATAATATTATCTGCCGCTGACGAGCGGCAGATAAAGTTATTATCTGCCGCTGACGACGAGATCAAGTAATTTTCTTCGAAGTTTGTTCACAAAGTTGTAAATAATTTGTTATAAAAACGTTTGAAGAAAAAATACTATATGTTATTCGGAGCAAAAGTATCTTTATGTAGCTCGGCTGTACTTATCTGCCTCGCAAGCTCGGCAGATAACCCGTTCAGCCTCGCTACATAAAATATAACTTTTGCTCCTAATAACATAATATACTATTACGGGCCCAGTCCGTAAAGAGAAACAGTAACGTCATTTGAATTTAAGTTTTTTAGAATTAAATTTAAATATTACGATTCAAAATATCAAAAAACGTTGTACAATGTTCTACCATTACCGGAAATATATGTGCTCAAGCAGATAACAAGGTCGCTTTCGCTTATTTTTTAGTGCCTACAATAATATTCTGAAAATGAACCTAGAAATGTTTTCGCGCCGCTTGTGTGCCGTACATGAATTGTTGCCTGATTTTGAATAACGATCAGAATTGCCTGATTATCAACATGCACTATTCAATTTTAAATGGAGGCTTAGACACTAAAAGAGTAGTCAGATTTTTCTTATTCCTGTCGTTTTACTGCGGAAAGTTGATTTCATATTGCCAAAACTATTTTCCTCTGGCTGGATTAATAATAAAGATACGCACATATCCATTTAATTCCATACAAAATGGGGTAACCTGAATTGCAGAAAAATTTTGCCTTAAAATACTAAAATATTTTTAAAAATCCCGTTATTCTTGTAGCAATTAAAAATAAATTTCAAATAACTTAAGTACATTTAAGCTGCGATACCGAGCATAAATTAAGATACACAAGGATGTGACAACTATATCCAAACTATAATTTATGTATTTACTTATGGGAAATTAAATATTTAGACATTTACAAGGTCACTAATAAAAAGCGTGGCAACATACAGAGTTTCAAGTTGAAAATAAAAATAGGAAAACTGAGAAGAAACTTTCTGCAAAATATAACTACGTTACTTCAACATCAGGTGTCGCGTCTAGTAAAGTGCTAAAGTTAAAGCCCTTACCTGCATTCACATAGTCCACTAGAAAGGTGTGCAGCAGAACGTACAGGATGCGGAAAATTTCGCAGTAACGTAAAGGTTGCTTCATATCCGCTTACGCGATCACTCAACATTTTTGAGCGCGTTCGGAGGTTTCTGGGTGTTTGCTGTCAATAGCTCCTGCGATGCATCTTGATTGATGACGCCGCCCAGCGAACCAAAATTCCATCAATCCTGCAATAAATTGCACTTGTTACTATTTCAACTAAAATCTATAAATACCGCATCTGTAAAGCTGTCAAATATTGAAGGAAATATGGGGATAACCGCTAATCCCTAGCCCTACTATGAGGCTTGAACTGAACTTTCTGCAGAATATCTGATAAAAAGCATATGATATCGGTAGTTTATGATTTATAGATTGTTTCAACTACCTAAATACTATTTCCTCTACTATGCAATTTTGTGAACGAATGACAACTTCGATGTCGGAAGTGTAACTACAACGTTCATGGTTAAAACATTGAACTATACACAGTAAGTAAGACCAAGAACAGTACAGATCAATATTACAAGAATATTACGATAAATTTGCCACTTAAGTAAAGCGACATATAAACAATAATTTAATTTATATTTAGCGTATTCAAGAAAAAATTTATTAGCTAGATCACTCCACTTTCGGGGGTTGCTCCTTAGGGGTTCTGGGGCACGAGCCTCTCCGCTGTCAAAAGCCTATATGTCATTAGAAAAAAGGAACTATATATAAAAATATATTTCATACTTTATTTTATCGCCTTATTTGTATCCGATAGCTGTACATAGGATAGTAACACATGCTAGATCTCGCTCATATGAAAAGCACTGACTAGCTGTGAGCTTTACTAACCTGAGCCCAAAACTTGCATGGAAATACGGGTGAAAACGCCACCGCTGCGGAATCTGCGATATAGCAGTTTCAACGTGACACGGAGGCTCACGGTTTTTGAGGGGCCACCGGGACAGACTCACAGGTTTATCGTTATATTTAGAAATATAGCTCCCTCAAAAATGTAATGCGTAATGCGTTACTCCTTGGAAATATTCTGCAACCTTTGAATAAACTGCAAATATAACAGGGCGAATTAAAGCATTATAACTAATGTTTTCAACATTAGTTTTAGAAGCGTACCGTCAGCTGAAAAAATAAAGAAACCTTGATAGCCTAGAAGATAAAATTAGAATTATAATTTTACAAGATATTTTTCTGTGGTCATTTTAAAAAAACAATGGATTTTTTGAGGTGCTGAATTAATTCTTATTGTTGCTTCTCTTTGCGTCTTTCTCTATTAATTACCAGGTTTGTTTTTTATATATCATGTGTAAGTAATTCTCCCTTCATTGTACTTTACACCTATATTTCTCAAAATTTCGAATAGTACTGCGCATTTCAGATTGTCAAAAGTCTATTCCACACTGACAGAGGCAGTGTATGTTGGATTATCTTTCCTTATTATTTTCTCTATTGTTATCCTAAGGATAATATTGCTTGTTCTGTTTCAGAACTTTTTCTAAATTCAAATTGGTCTTCATTCAGTTAGTTCCCAATAGTTCGCTATATATAAATTTAGTTAATATTTTCGAGGTGGGTGTTGCCAAACTTACGGTACAATATTTTTCACTTTAATTCACATTGTGTTTCTTCCGAATTGGATTTACTGTATATTTCATTAAGTCTTCGGGTACTATTCCTTTATCGTATATCTTACATCTTACATACGAGCTGGTATAGCAAGATATTAACGCTAAATTGATATTCAAGAAATATATAGATCATCAATCAGTCATTAAGATCATATTTCTCTAAATATAGTGACATTCATTCGCAACCGGCTAAATTCTATTTAGTAAAGTAAAGTACCACAGTTCACTGAAAGTTGTGTTTATATAAATTTTCAAAACAAATGGAAAACCTGTGTTATTGGAGCATTCTATCAAATTATTATTTCCTTGTAATATATTTCTCCAATAAAAGTACAGAAATTAGACATTTGAATGCCCATAGATTTTAAAGGGTATAAAATTGTAATCACTAACAATTTTCAAAAGTTAGTTTATTTTGTTTAGATTTTAAAATGTTTGACTGAATATTTTATTCAATTTACGGTTACCGGGATTTTTTTTGTTTTAAAATTTTGGGTACATTGTTTTAGTTTCAAACACTATATTCTGCAACGACTACAATTCAGCTTAATCTTGAATTGTTAACATGCATTATAACATATCTATCCCCTCGTAGGAGAATACTGATGTTATTAGTTACTGTATTGAGTTGGTAGTTGAAATTATTGGTAGTTGCCATTCAAATGTCTTTAGTGTGGGCTTCATATAAGGTTTGACATAGATAACTTCAACACTGATCTATGAACAGCGATGGTAGTAATCTACCTCGTAGTATTCGTTCGTTCATTTTGTTTTGAACCACTAAGGCTTCGGGTTTTCGTCCAATTGTTTTGCCTAGAAAGGTATATAAAGAGCCGTAAGTATGAGTGGGACTAATTCTCTCTTCTTCATTTAAAATTTATTTACTTGTTCGATGGGCAGCCTTTTTTATATTTGTTTATTATAGGAGTATCTCACCATATAATTCGATGGTTAGTAACTGCTGTTCTCTTTCGTTTTCTCTTAGTTATTACTGATATAAGATATTAAAATTGAGACATTTATGAATATGTGGGTAGTTACTTTTACTTCTATCTACGATAATCACTTTGATCTTGTTTTAGTTTATCTGTAACCCAAACTCTTTTCTCATTTCTCTTAAGAGGTTTACATAGATATAGTTCTATCTATGCCTTCCCGTGTGGGGTTGTAGATCCCACAACACTCGCCTCCCCAGTTGGCGGATAGGGGAACGCCCACCAGATATGGTGGGTACCGGGGAAATAAAATACCCGGGGCGAACCAAAATCTACACGGGCAGCGACTGTCCTTAATAAGGCGGCTGACCATCATAAGAGAGGTGTCTTTTCTCTTCAAACACCGACCAAAAGGCAGCAGATTTGGTCGTACCAATAATGGCGTAGTCATAGTTTGGCGGTTCGGCCTTAGAGGATTCTAGGTGAGAGCACAAACCAAATAGGTTGTAGCTAGTCTCTCCACTGCGGTTGAAGAATGAAGAGGTACCCACTTTTTCCCAAGACTATTTACGTATCATGTATTTTACTCAAACCAATTTATTAATGATAATGAGTAGCTTAATGCAAAATATATCAGAAAGTAAAACAATTCCCTCACTCGGATATCCGGGAGAGAAGGTATTAAGCGCTAATGATCATTCTAATAATGAAAACAATAAATCACTACGAACAAAGACAAAGATCGGTACTTGGAATGTACAAGGCTTGCTACAGCCAGAAAAACTAAACATAATTGAAAATGCAATTAAGGACCTATTACTGCTAGGAATTTGTGAAACTCACTGGAAAAGATCTGGATTCTTTAACACTAGAAATAACAACACAATATATTTCTCGGGTCATGAAACAGAATCTATAGCAGGGGTAGAAATACTTATATCCAAAGAATGGAATAAATACGTAACCAGCTTTAAACCAATAAATGAAATAATCATGACACTAAGTCTATATACCAAACCAGTAAGAATGACCATTGTCCAGATTTATGCACCGACCGCGACTAGCAATAAAGAAATCATCAAGGCTTTTTACGAACAACTTGAAGAAACTCTTAGGCACATACCAAAAAGGGAAATATCTATAATACAAGGCGATTTTAATGCTAAGATAGGCCAGTCGAACGATGACAATCTCAAACTATATGTAGATCAATATGGGATTGGCAAAAGAAATGAGAGCGGCGAGAAACTCGTACAGTTTTACATAAAAAACCAACTCACTATCCTTAATACTCTTTTCCAACATCACATAAGGAGGCTATATACATGGAAATCGCCGGGCGATAGATATCGAAACCAAATTGATTATGCTCTCATCAACATAAGATGGCGCACCTCGGCCCATAACAGCAAAACCTATCCTGGTAGAGAATGCAGGTCAGATCAATTATTAATCACTGATCTAAAAATCCATCTGAAGAAAAGTATACAACCACCAACGTGCCAAACAAAACTAAATGAACAAATGATAATAACTTTTGAACAAAATATCAACGCAAAGCTACAACAAACACAAATCGTGAATATTCCAAATCAAGTTGACAAAATGTGGAATACGATAAAAACTACCCTAAATAATGCTAAAAAAGAGACTATAATCGATCACATAAAAAAGAATACAAATTACCATCCTAAAAAAACAATGGATGAAAGACACCACCTTGAAACTAATCCAAGAACGCAAACAACTAGAACAAAAAGGCATCGCAACTGAACAAACTCGACTCAAATATCAACAACTCAATAAAGACATACAAAGAAAGTGCAGAAAGGACAAGAATGAATATTTAGATAACATATTCACAGAAATAGAAGAACATACTATCACTAATATTAGTAGGAACCTCTTCCGGAAAATCAGTCAAATAACCAGTGAATTTAGACCAAAAACATGGGCCATAGACGACGAAGATGGTGAAACAATACACGACATAGATGGGATAATTAATCGGTGGAAAGAATATTGCAAAAAATTATTTAAGGAAAGCAAAGCTATAACCACAGCTTTCAACCTACCTGAAATTACCACAGTACAGAAAGAACCAAACATATTAGAATCAGAAGTAGAACACGCCATTAGAAAACTCCGTAAGAACAAATCCCCAGGAGTAGATGGAATAAATGTCGAAATGCTAAAAACGCTGGGGAGGAAAGGCGTACTCATGTTAACGAAACTCTGTAATACCATATGGGAAACTGGTCAATGGCCCACCGATTGGACCAATTCTACCCTCATAACTTTTCACAAAAAAAGATCTACTAGAAAATGTGAAAATTACCGCACCATAGCCCTTATATCACTGTAAGAATCGGTCTAATACATCTATATATATATAAAAATGAATCCGTATTTCCCTTGGTCACGCCATAACTTGAGAACGACTTTACCGATTTTATTCATCTTTTTTTTTAAGTTTTCTAATACTGTGTAGAAGGTTCTTACGGAAAGAAAAATTAAGAAAATCCAAAGGGAAAGCCGGAAAATTGGAAAATATCGAAAGTGTGTTGTTTCTATTTGCAGTCACACCTGTGCTTAATGGTTTGAAGGGTTTTCCCCATAATGTCATAATCCGCATTAGGTAACCGAAAGCGGAAGAGATAAGACACTAATAGTTTATGTAATTCCAAATGCTTTACATAAGTCTTCGCAGTCAGTCAGTCAGACATTCAAATTTGGTTTGTGCACAAGTGATTGTGAAAACAATTCCGTGTCGTTTTATAGTGTCCGTTACAATGTCAAAGGCACGACGAGTTAATATAAGTCGTCGAAGACAGTCAGCTGCGCGGGTATCTACTTTACGTGCGAACCGCAATGATGACCAGCGCGTTACGGATAATGAAAATAGTTGTAGCTATTAGCATGTTTTTAAAATGAAAGAAATCGAAAATTCGAATATCGGAAAAACGTTTGCTGAACCCGCTAATAGCAGGCAAATCAATGTTCGGGCAGGACAACATCTGTCGGGTTCGCTACCCCTTAGAGTGTGAAATGGGGTAAATAAGCCTAAAAATCGATTTGGGACGTTGATTCCGAAAACGGCATTTACTTTTAAGTCCAAGACGATGGACATGACATAAAATTAAAACTTTATAGTGGTTAAACGGGGTTTCAGAGACAAATTATTTTTGGACAGAACAACGTTTGCCGGGAGGGGACGGGACGGGACGGGACGGGACGGGAAGGGACGCGACGGGACTGGACGAGAAGGGAAGGGTCGGAAAGGGACAGGAAGGGACGGGGGGGGGGGGGACGGGACTGAATTGGACGGTACGGGACGGGAAGGGATGGGACGGGACGGGAAGGGATGGGATGGGATGGTAGGGGAGGAGACGAGAAAGGACGGGACGGGACGGGACGGGGACGGGGATTGGATGGGATAAGATGGGATGGGATGACAGAAAATAATTAGTCATTATTTAATACACAAATAACGAACCTCGCGCGTACGAAGTCGCGGATTACAGCTAGAAAATGGCATACATTTTTAAGTCCAAGACGATGGACATGATATAAAATTAAAACTCTATAGTGGTTAAACGGGGTTTCAGAGACAAATTATTTTTGGGCAGAACAACGTTTGCCGGGCCAGCTAGTGTGTTATAAATACGTGCTTCACTTTGTATTTTCATATCCCTATTCCTCCATAGGACGTCTCGTAGGCATCCTGATATTTGGTTTGCTTTGTTTATTTGATTTTGTAATTCCGCTATTAAATTTCCCGAACTTGATATCGCTACTCCCCGGTAGTTGAAGCACATCGCTCGTTTTACAGGTTGGTTCAGTTGGTTGTCTATAACTAACTTACATCTGGTGGGTTCTCTGGTAAAGCATTTTGTTTTCTTTGTGGAGATTTTCATGTTGTATCTTCCTGTAGTTATTTTAAACCTGTGTAACTGTCTTTGTAGGTTATTTTCCGATTCGACCATTAGAGCGACGTCATCTGCGTAGCACACCGTACTGATCTTTCTATTTCCCAAACGGTTTCCATAGTTCTCGTCTTTTGTTAAGTCTATTATTTTATTCATTATTATGCTGAACAATAACGGGCTCAAACTGTCGCCTTGTCTTATTCCACATGATATAAGCACTTCTTTGTTTACTTTTATTTTTGTTGTATTGTTGGTGTTTAGCTAATGAATGATCTGTATTATCTTTTCATTATAACTTATATCATGAAGTATTAAATCAGTGTACGAAGTCCTTGTAAAAGCTGATTTAGGTCTTTTTCGAGTATGACAAGCCTTTATATACTATTTATTGGTATGGCAACTATATTAATTTATTAAATATTTTGTTAACTATATAAAAAAGTCTATGCCATACTTGCCGCTATCACAAATTTTTGCAAAAAAATCATACATGTTTGTACCAGTATGGCTACCCACATAACCATCCGAGCGGTATAGCAATTATATTTTTGGATAATTGGCGTTTAAATGTAGTACTAAACAAAAGTTGTTTCTCTTTTTTACACAGTCTTGACACTTAAGCTTAGATTCCTATGATAAACTAAAATACTGAGCGGATTTGAAAAACAAATTGAGGGATTTTGGAACTAATCATTCGAACATAAATGCAGTCAATTTACTGAATGAAATAGAGATTTTACCGACGTATCTAAAATCTAACGCATTTTGAGTAGATGTTTCGATATATTTGTGTACAAATAACCTAATTAGCACATTCTCAAATGTACCGATTGCTTTACGCATTTATTTGACGTTACCTGTCACTGTAGCGGACGGTGAAAGATCATTTTCAAAGTTAAAAATTATAAATAATTATTTAAGATGAAGCATGACATAAGAAAGGCTATCGAATTTAGCTATTTTAGTAGTTTGCACCACTGGAACTATTATGTTGTTTATTACTATGGAATTAAGTTCAGTAAAATACAACCGTTTGTGGAAAATAATAACATCCGTTTTATTATTTTATTCAATTTTGACAGTTTAAAGTGACACTATTAACTTCATAACAACCTGCATAAACAGCATATGATTCACAAGTGAAATAAAAGTGTTTTAATTCACTAGAGAATTAAAAAAGTTTAATTCACTAGGGACTTAAAAAAGTTTAAATAAAGAACAACATATTTTTATTATTTCTACAAATATTTACATTCAATTATTCTTGCTCTTTGTAGTGTGTAATATATAATTACTAAAATTTAGATCAAATCGACGATGAATGGACAAATTTATTTTTTATTCAAAATTTCGTCAAAATTGAATAAAAACATATATTGCTATGGTATTTAGCCCTACAAACTCAACTCTGGTAGCATTGCCAAATTAATGGACATTTCACTAAAGGTATTTTATATAACTGCAAGGCTAAACTTTGAATTTAATAGATTGAATGTATTGGTAAAGAAATGCCAATTAATAGCAGAAATTAAAGAACGGTTTAAGCAAAGCTCAATTCTCACAGGGATCTAAGTTGAATGTGAAATAAAATTTAAAAATATGAGGTTTGTGCAAAGTAATGGCCGTACTATTAATTACAAAATGGTTTGCAAAGGCAATAAATTGAATCGAAAAATTTAAGGAAAGTTAAACAGTGAAATATTTGCCAGGGTTTTAAAAGAAAGGTATTAAAAGTTAGATAAGCTAATAAACGTTGCAACAAGCAGCTAAGTAGGCTGAAATTAAGGCATTTGATGGAAAATTGTAAGAATCAACAAGCCAGGGTTATAAAAAAATGAAGAAAAGGACACAGCAGATAAACTAAAAATTGTGTGGTAAATAAGACAGGTGAAATCAAGGGCCTTGATGAAGGGAGTACTCTCATAAAATTAATCAATGCAGTGACTTATGTGAACAGTTTAAAGCAAATTAACAAACGTGCAGTGAGGCAACGGCTTGATTAACTAATTATAAATGTGGACCATAATATTAGAATAAGAATTTGTATACATAATTAGATTTTAGGCAAAGTTAGATTTATAAGTAAGCATTTTGAACTTGATTCACATCCGTTTTTATTTAAGATTAAAACTAGCAATTGTTTATAGCGGATATTGGAGAGAACAATTGAATTAATGTAAGAATTGACAGGTTGTAAAATCTACTCCTGAATAAAATTAATTTTCATATAATAAACAAATTGTTTTAACAATAAAAATTATACCAGTCAATTCAGTGCAATTTTGTGGTCGTATGGTGTTATTTGCATCGAAATCCAACACATAAAGTTGTAAAGTTCTTCGAGCCCGAGTGACCATAACCTAACTTCGGAAGCAGCCCGTTACGATCTCTGCGTGGATGCCTACAAGTTGAGACAGCCCACTCCAGAGCAGCAAGCAGCTACGAGAGGACGTGCCCGAGGAGTTGCAGCAGCATCAGGTCCATAGCAGTCCGAGTACGAGACCAGCGTTGCCTTCGAGCCCCGTTATAAGTTCGGCAACAACAGGTACTGTATACCCCTAAAAAGTGAGCACCGGAAAGTTTATGCATGTGCACCAAGAGTCTTACCCAAGGCAATACAAGCCATATTCATTGCTGTAAAATTAATCCTGCCCGCAAATTAGCCTAACTCCATAATTTGGGGTTATGTGACAGTTAGATCCGAAAACGACGCCAAATAAAACAATTGGTACATTGATGTGGGCCCCCTTTAACAAGTGCTAGAAAAATAAATGAGGTTAATGCCGCGACACAGCTTAATTCAGATATTTACCGGTGGAACTGTGATAAACTTCACTTTGTTTTTAAATTCACGATCGCACTTTGCCAGCGGAAACCATTTTAATTTAACGTATGACTACTTTCGAGTATTTGCTTGTGCGCAGTTGTACGAAGACGAAGTCAGAACCGTATTAAGTTAAATTAAGAATTATACATTCAGCCCAATTGAACCTAACCGAGAGAAAGAGTAAATGCTTTACCGAAATTTGAGCTAGCCATAATAATTATTAATACTTGCAGATAAATAAAATATCAACAGGGCATATAACCATTTATTTCAACGAGTTAGTAAATTACAACTCCTTTTAATAGGCTTAGAATTTTATGGGGTAAATAAAATATTTGCGAGGTGGTTCTTAATCATTTATTCAATTAATTATATTAAAGTAAAAGAACGTAACCTTCTCAATATACGCCACGTAAATTAAACATTTATTAACTTAAAGATATGATTTCACTCGCACTATCTTATCGTGATTAAACATATGTTTAATTCACTTGGTGTATAATATTTATTAGAACACACGAACAAAATACAACACATACAAATTCGTTAATATTAATTTAAAATACAAATACGAATTGTGAGTAGTCTTGTTTTCGCTACCGAATTATTTAGTAATAAAAGACCTTGGAAACTGACGTTGGTCCTCGACTCGGCAAAATGCGTACAAGTCGGAATATGCAGAAAACGTGATATTAAGTCAAGTGATATTACGCGAAGTGATAAACTGATCTGATGGTACGTAAAAGTGATTTCAAAAACTAAGCTACTTGCATTTATATAGGGTGCGCCTGAATGGAAGGGACATTTCCTATTCTTTTGAGTATAATAGGATTGCTAAGGTCCCTTTGCTCTCTTGTAGCACATGAGGTTGAACAAACTTCCGTCGAAAAGGACTTTTCCTTTTCGAGCGTTTACGACTGTATTGTCCACCCGGCTTGACTTTCGATTTTCGCCTGGTCTATTGTTAATTGAGGCAAAAGGGTTTGTTGGCCGATATCCTTGCGTTTACGACATAGCTTTGGCTGTGCTAGAAATTGCATCGCGACGTTTAGACAAGTTAGTTTTGATTGTTTAGTTCAACGACACATTTGATATTACAGATATTTCGGATTGCACACGTACAATTGATACTTTTTCTAAACTGTCACATCGCGAGCTCCACTAGTACTAGCTGATTTAGTACTGCACTTTAAGACACATTTTAGTTTATGGCCTTCTCTTGCACGAAAGACGTTTTTAGGCCATTCATTACCGCTACGCTACTCTATAGTAGGTATTGAAACGACATTAGATATAAATAACATTGTGAAATCATTTCCAATAATAAAATCAGAAAAAGTTGTGTTTGATTTTTGAAAAATATTATATATCGCTTCTAATATTGTAATCGATAATTTTATGTTATAAGATTGTGAGATTAATACCCTCACTCAACTCACACTACATACCTTTCCTAAACACCTAATCCACAACCCAGAGGGGGCGGCACTTGAGACTTTGCACCCGGGCGGCAAGTAAGCTAGAGACGCCCTTGTTCACATGTATAATTTCAATAGTTGTAACAAAACTATTAAAATATCAATTTAATATATTATTAATGAGGTAATGGACATTCGTTATTACTGAAGTCATCTGAAAATTGTGTAGAAATTACTTCACTGATATTAACTAAAGAGCGATCAATTGCCTATCCTACTGTCTGATAACTACATTATTACGAAGATATTGATCTTTAGTGCATATTATCTTTAAAATATGGGTGGCGTTTTTAGTTATTATCTTATTAATTTAGCTGTTGATAGATTTTCACTTCTTGAACCGATTTTATTTTTTGTGTTATTATTATTGATGTAATATGTATATTTTTCTACACAGCTTGGGAAAGTAGGCTTTTCGAGCTGTCATTTGACGACAGAAGGTTGACGTTGAATAGCAGGTACGTCACTTTTCCGCTCATCTCCATTAGCAACGAGCGGAAAATAATAATTTCCGCTCGCTTATAGAAACATAAATAAGGATGCATGGCGACTAGATACAAAAGCTATAGATGCATTGCGGTTGATTATGTTGTATATTACAGAATAATTTTGTCCTTCCTTGAGCTGTTGTAAAAAATATTTGTGTGCTTTGAGCGTAAAGAGTGTATAACACTTACTGGCAATTACACAATTTGGAGGTTATAAAAACAATTTACAGAAAAATTTATTTTAAATGACACTTCTATTCTACAGTCTATCTATATTCTCCGTAAGTTTTTTTTCTTACTAAAAGATTTAAATGCCTTTCTTCAACTATTCCTTCTTTGCTCATATTTCCGTAAAACTTCTTTTTTAGTGAAAAGCAAACAAACTAGCAAAACCCCTTAAAATTTATTGCTTTACTATTTGAATAAGATATCAGTCTTAACGCTAGAACAATTAGTAGATCAGTTAAGTTTTGTGAATGCACTTGTGTATTATTCCTTAACCAGTTCCAAGTAATTTCCTTACAAATCGGAGCAAACTAAATATATAAACGTCGCCACTGCTGTGCTGTAAGCGTCATTGTGCTTCTTTGTACTTACAGCGTACGTGGATATAATAACAAAAAGAAGTTTTCCTTAATCGATTTAACGCTCGTGAAATGAATTCCACTCGTTGCGCCCTCTGGTGGCATTCATAATTTATGGCTTGTTCTACTTTCCCATGAGCTTTTGAAGTGTTATTAAACTTTGCCTTTAAAATTACAAGCTAAATTATTGTGATTTTATAATAATGCATTCAACCGTAATCTACTAGCCGGAAAGCATTAAACAATTTATTTGACTTTAATATTAATAATTTCACCGTATAAAGTGGTTTGTTTGGTTTATTCGTAATCTTCAGAAAAAAATTAGCGACTCATAAAAATTAGTACAACACTTAAGTTTCTCGAAACTTAGGAAAAAATACGACTCAACAGCATTAGTTATAAGAACAAAATGTTTTACTGCAATGATAATTTATAATTGCTAAAAAATAATTTCGAAAAACAAGTAATATCTGTCGTTTGGGGTCCACAGAATTCAGAATTCCGATATGGAGTTCCCTAGCGGTTGTATATATTTTTTTATTTTACAAATAAATAATAAGATAATTACTTTTTCAATTTAATTCCATCGAAGAAAAATAGTATATGTAATGCATATAAATGCCCTTTCCCTACTACCTCTACAATATGTGAATATACTATTGCTAAACCTTTACATTTCTGTTGGTTTTCTCTTTACTTTCAAGTCAAAAGGGTTATGTTGCTAAATATTAAGTTATCAAGTAACAATTGAAACTTAGATGACCAAATTGATATTCTGGATTTAAAAATACCTTCAGAAAATCTTCTTAAAAATGTATCAGCATATGTTCACTTGTTAAAAATGATTATTCATTAATTAATGAAAATAGAATTGCATAGAAACCAAGGAAACTTTAATCTTATCTTATTTTCCCCCAGATAATGGAAACGAAAATGATGGTGGGTGAAAATTCTGACGTCGACCAATGATCGGAAATTGTACTCTAAATGAAGTGAAATACATCGTCTACACATGTAAACTATTTTATATTTACAGTTTTGACGTAGACAATGCGGAATATCTCCTAGAACCTCTAAATGTCGAATATTAGGACTTCTACACATAGTTGTCATTACCTACTTACATTGTCTACGAATATTATCTACATACAATGTACACAATATTTTACTGTAGAACTGTACCAGCCTTTAAAATTCCATTGAAGAGATACATACCACTGATTGTGAGTGTTATTTAATTTCAGATAATTATTGAGCAAAAATTAGGATGTTTCTCTGCATATTTCGTGTATTAAACGATACTCCTTCCTTATCTTGAAAGCGATAATGAATGATTATTAGATAATTAAACTTCACAGCAAAACCAAAACAATTAGTGTACTTTTTGATATTAAGCCAGTATTAAATACTTGTTCAATGATGACCAAGTAATAGTTAAATTTTCAAAATTGCAATCCACATTGTCGCTTTGTAAACAATCTACAGTGTTTCAAAATAAATTCAAAAAATACGAAAACTTGTCGAAAAGCTGGATTATTTCATATATAATAAAACTTTTCTCTTAAATCCCTCCCCGTCTGGTTACACCCTCCTGTATCGTTCCTGCACAATAACAAACATTGTAATTTTGACAGAATAATACTCCCGCCTCGCAGTCGGATTATTTAAACTGTCAAACTGACACTCTTTTATTATTGTGCAAGTTATCGACATATAACCCAATAATATTAAAGCACTCATAGTATTACTCCTGAAAATTGGCAGATCCTTTCTACCAATAGGCTTATTTAAAAAGGTTTTTAAATTTTTACTATGACTTTAAAGGGTTGAAATTAGGAGCATCTCTAAATGTTTATATTAGTAACTGACAACGCAATTTTTAATTGCATGCTTATATTTTCACACTTAAGAGAAATACAAAAACAAAAAATGCTGTAAAATAAATAACGAAATAACAGAGCTTCAAATGACTTGACTGATCAGTTCAGTTAGTTATGGCTCCAGCCTTGTATTACAGTATTGCTTTCAAATAATTTTGGATATCAGTCCATTTTTATTTAATTATGTTTTCCAGCAATTTTTCCTAATCTCAATATAATTTTATAACATTTTTCCAATCATATCATAGTACTGCATTATAATCAGTTAGATTTCGTATTTCGAAAATATTCTTTCCATTATTTTTAAAATTATAAAATCACAATTTAAAGGTTTGTTTAATAAATTGGCGTTTTATTTAGAAAAAAATAATCTCTAAAATAACTAAAAAGAAACAAAATGACTTTGATTAGCTGAAAGTTTTTTGAAGAAGGTTTTTAAAAGAAATTCCATAAATAGTAAATGGTAACCTCTGATTGAAAGTATCATAAACACAATTCTTCAGCCGTTCACCCGCCACTGACTCCAATTCGAACAACCCATTTGAGTCACGTCTACTTTTAACTCTTAATGCGACTTTATGTAGAATTTGTTGTATATACTATCATGAGCAAACATCTACAATTGAATGGAACAATTCGAGTATTACATTAAGTATAGCAATTATCAAAGAGATGACAATTTGAAAGTCTTCGCTACTTGAAGCCATAGAATGCTATCTTATTCAGAAATGTAGTTTTCTTCATGTACATTCAGCTAATAATACATTAATCGTATTTAGTGTTTTATTATAACAGCTAAAGTTACTTTGGAGTTTATTTTGCATAACTCTTATTTATGAAAGTGAAAAAGTTGATTTATAAAATACACTCCGCAAAAAAATTATGGAATCACCTGTTTTTTTTTTGTAAGAACTCTTTATTTCTTCCAAATGTTAAGTTTTATTACTAAATATTGACTAAAAAGTAAGCTGCGAAGGAAAAAAACAAAGAACACAACATAGTGTGGTAAACATAACAAAGAGGAAAATTAAGAACAACAAAGTTAATTGAAAAATTTATCTAATAACGGGTATTTCCGCCTCTAGCAGCTATCACTGCTTGTATTCGCCTAGGCAAAGACTCGATAAGACTCTTGACGTAGTCTTGGCCTATCTGTTTCCATTCTGAAATAACAGCTGCTTCTAGCTCATCCAGCGTTGTTGGTGGAACATGTCTGTTTTTTAGTGCCCACCCGATACGCCCCAGGCATGTTCTATTGGATTCATATTTGGACTCTTTGCTGGACAGTCCAAGATACGAATGCCGACCTCATTTAAGTAATTTTAAACAATATTAGCTACGTGCGGCCAATGAAAGGGACAAATGGAACCACATGTGACTCTAAAGCATGCCTTATTTACCTATCTGCAGTCATGGAGCCATTGCGAAGGACCACTAAGTCCGTTTTAGCCTCCAAAGATGTGCCACCCCATATCATGATCGATCTATCTCCGAAATTTGCGGTGTTCTTGAAGTTGCACTGGCTATAGCGTTCGCCGTCTCTTCGATATACCGGCATACTTTATCTGACGAGAATAGACAATACCTAGACTCATCCGTGAACAACACGTTAGCCCAATCTTAAACGATCCAATCAACATGATCCCTCGCAAATTGCAATCTTCGAGTTCGGTGTTCTCTGGTGAGTATAGGTCCTTTGGTCGGTACTCTGGCACGTATTCCCTCTTCTCGAAGTCGGTTCCTTACCGTTTGTTGTGTAATGTCCACATTTCGAACATTACTCAGTTCATTTTTAAGCCACCTTGCCGTGCAATGCCTGGTTCTCAAGGCAGAAATTCTTATAAAACGATCATCTAAGGCCGTAGTTGCCCTCTTTCGACCTTGCGCTGGCCTTCTATTGTATTCCTCAGTTTCCCTGTATCTACGTACGATTTTTGAAATCGTCGATTGTTGCGCACCTATCACTCTGGCCACATATCTTTGACTTCTACCATCTTGAATTAAAGAAATGGCTCGGACGATTTCTTCGAGACTTAAGTTACGTACAAGACGAACTGGAGGACGAATGTTCATTTTAATCAGCAAAGCAAGAAAGTTCTTCATGAAAAACACGTGATAAATGATAAAGGAAAATAAACGCATTTTCAAACTTACCAATTTTTGTCAAATAATGAGGGGATATGGAATATTTAAGGCTTAAGTAATAATGACATACATTTATTTTAAGTCGATGCTTTATTATTTAACAAAATGGACACAAACTGACACTATAGAAACGTTTTTACATGGATAAACTACGTAATTCCTTAATTTTTTTGCAGAGTAAATTTTCAATGTTTTTTCAATTTCGTATAAACCATTGATTCTGCTCTGAATTAGAACAGTACAGTCTTGATAATTATAACGATGTCTCGAATATTGAAAGTACATTAGAACCGCAAATAAAGAGCCTGTGCCATTTTTTACTTTGCTTTACAATGCAAGATAGTGTGTATTTTCTGTTTAAAAGTTTAACTTAATTTTTGCTTCTATTACTTTATAGCTAGTTTTTATTAGTTGTTGACGTCACGAGGAAATCTAAAAATAAATAAACGATGTTTATTATTACGCTCTATTATTTTCATATTCTGAAAAAAGTGAAAAATGCGTGTCTCCGCAAAGCAAGAATTGATCAATTTTGTGGTTGCAAAATGTAAATAATAATAATAATATTAAATTCATTTTATTCTTGCTGAATATATATGTATATTACAAGAATACAGAGGGCGAGGCTCAGCAATGTTGTTCTTACACATACTTCCTTATTTTAACTGAAATTATGTCTGGCCTGCATTAGGCTATGTTGCAATTGAACTGACAGTAATTGTAAATTGTCACGCAGCTATAAAAGACCAGTTTTTAAGATTTTATATGAATATTATTGAGAGAACATCAGCAAGTTTTCTAAATATTTTTTAAGATATTTTTATAACTCATGTTTTTTGTAGCTAAACTGCAGTTTATTTTGAACATTAGCAGCCTGATAAATAAATAACGATTTAAATTTTTCAGTGCGGTTTCTAGGAATCATTAGTAGATTTAAATTGATCTGATTAAATATATATTTTGGACAGTTGACTAACAGATGGATGCATTAAGCGCCTGTTATACGGACTTAGACAATTTATTCCTTCTAATATACAACACGCCAATTCATATTTTCTAATTCCGTATATTGTAGTAACATTATTATTCCCCACTTTTTGTTGGGGAGTAAGTATGTTATAATTAAATAAATTCGACTAAATAAATCAAGTATTACCACAATTGAAAGATTGCCTATCTCAGGGTTAATTAAAAATTATGATTTGTTTAATTATCTGCAATAATAAATGGTATGCTGCCCCCTATATTTCAATTATTGGCAACTAAATCAAATTAATGCGCCGGATAGCTTTTGCGAACTCTAATACCAAAGGGTTGGGTTGTAACACACAGTATAAAATTTATCCTAGTATAGCAAATGCTCACTTTTAAACTAATGACGGTTAACCTCACCGATCCACGGAAGGCAGAGCTGATCGAACAGACAAAAATTCAGCGTAATTTGAACGCAAATCGACCAACAATTAATAAATACGCCTCAGGTAAACAACAACAATGCAATTTAACCAATCAAATTGTTTAGCTAACTTGTATTTGTTTTACTTCTATGTTATAGGTGACGCTAACTGGCAACTGTTTTATTTCCTGCTTTACGAAGCAATGTCCGTCCACTGCACAACCAAGTGACGCTAAGCTTGTAATTTCCTTTTGGAAAGCTTCCTGCAGCCAACACCTGCTTCTAGACCACGAACGAAGTCTTCCCTAGGTGCTGCACCTTGCTGTCCGCTTCGATCGGCTTCCAGCCTTTTCGAGTCGTACTTCAAAAATTGACCTTGGACCCGGATCACGTTTTCAAAGGACGCCAACCTCCTACCGGGCTTCTGAAACGCCTTTAACTACTGCTGCCTTGTTGTATGCCACAAAAAGGGACCCCTCTATACTCTGTACACTGCTATCTGTTTGCCGCAGCACCACAACTTGCCAAAATATCTCTTCGAAATCGAACACAAATGGGCGAAGCTTCAGGATCAATTTCCTCTGGAACTACACTTTGGAACTTTATGAAAGTATGCACAACTGGGCGCTGCACACTGGCGAATAAGTAAAACCCAACAACTACCACCAATTATAAACTTTTAATGTAGAAATTTAAATCAAAACTGGTAGCCAATATTATAAACAGCTTCTGGTTTGGCTTCCCTAATAAATAATAATAATTGAACATCTAGGTATCATAGCAACAAGTTAACAATTGTTTCAAGTAGGTTTTTTCCATATTTTTCCTTAAATACTAAATTGCTTTTACAAAATTTCATTCCGGAGCACTTTAACAGCACTTTTGATTGCTTTATGCACTTTTAGATTAGAAGCACTGGTTCACAAGTTATTTAGCAATGTTTTGTAGTCTTCTATCATTTTCAGGTCGCTTATCACATGCTCTTTGCATTCCTGTGCTTCCTTACACTCCCTTGTAATCCTGCAGCTGCGTTATCGATTGTTGCTATAATGATATGAATATAGAACGCTACATAAAACTTTTATAACGCTTCGAAACATCTCTGTACTTAAGTAAATTCAATATTCTGTTTTGACGTTAAACTATTAACCTGCTGGTTATCATAAAATAAGATACATTTGCCACACCGAGAATAAATCATTAAAAATAAGCTGAATGCAACCCTGAGGATACTTTTTCATTCCAATACTAGCCGCTGTTAATTAAATTACAGTTGTTGCTAATCATGTCTTATGTAATTATCAATGTTTACTAGTGACTTATTTTTGCAATAAATAGAATAGCATTCTGGCTCTATTTAAAGCTTTCTTTATTAGTCGTACCTTTGCAATGCAACCAGAATTGCTGTAAGCACCATACTATTACAATATATAACGTAGACGAGGGATTTTCACTTGTTGTAATATAACTTTATCATTAGCATTCAGATACGGTCTATAAACTATATCATAGTAATTTAGATGGGAAAAAATTATAGCATAGCACATTCGAATTTTGAATTTGGTCGATAAAGTGTTTCTATAAGAAAATATAATTCTGAGATCTCTATAACACCTCTTTAGAATTTGCACGACCTATTCTGAAAACTTTAATTCGCAATCTATAGCTAAAACAAAATTTTTGATAATGCAACTGATTGATTATTTATACACATTTTATATGAAGTAGCACTGAACCACGAATTCTATTCTTTATTCACATAAGAACCTGACAACTCTACCTCATTAGCATAAACAGATTCATGCATTTGAACATACTGGTGAGAGCTAAAGAATTTCAAGGAACGTAGAAATGTAAATTGTAAATAATAGTGGGCCCAATATTGAACCCTGAGATACACCTGATTGGGGTGCCAGCAAATTGAAAGTGGCATTAACATTTCTAACAATGTCTTTTCGTAAAGGAGATTTAAACAAATGTATTGTGCGTCCCCAAAACCATAGCATGCAAGCATAGCCTTAAAAACTCCATGATCAAGCATATCGTAGCTTTGCTATATCTAAAAAAACAGACAGCGTACATTTATTTTGATAGGTCCGTCTGAGAAAATCGTCACATATTTTGAGTAGAACAGAACTGTAACTATAACCCGGTCGAAGTTCTGATCGCAATTCTGGAATTATACTGTTAGCTGCAATATAAGTACTCCCTACTCTGAGCATCAATACTTTTTTTTCTAGAACTTTTGATAATACTGGTGCGATACAGGATATAGGGTGAAATCTTTAAATTCGTTCGGGTTATTATGCTTCGTTAATGAAATTGCTAGTGTTATCTTCTAACTTTCCGGAAATGGTTCACTCGAAAGGCAATAATTGATTATATGACAAATATAAGGTGAAACGTGGAATAAATACATATTTTCCATATGTAATTGAATTAGTAATTTTGAAAACCGTGAGTTCATCAACTTCCTTGAAATTAAACATCGAATTTTAGTAATTATCTTATTAGTTTTATTTTAATTAATTAATTAGTTACCTTCAGAATGTTTTTAATAAGAATCAATAAATTTATTTGAATCTTTTAAAAACATTGGTATTTCTATATTTCTATTTCTAATTTTCAACAATACACATAACATGCCAATTAAAAGCGATCTGTTAGAAAGACTTTCGAAAGATAAAATAAGGACTACTGTAGCACCATAAAGAGAGCTAAATTTTGAACTATATCCCATCCTGAACATAGCTGTTTGTGTTAGTGTGGGTTGTCAAAGAGTTGGGGAGTTTTATTGCATGTAACTGCAGTTCCAAGTCCTCCAGCGGAGTTTCTTTGCAGTTGCTCTGCGGGGAGCAATACGAAACTCGAAATTTTTAGCAAGAGGCCGTGGAAATAACGACGGGCCGATTTGTTAATTCTATCAAAGTAAGCCGACGGAATTGGTCGGAAACAACTTACGGAAGCAATTATAAACTTGTAAAAGTCGTGTAAGTCCCGAGTGCTCAAGGTGGAAGCCGCAGATCAAGAAACGAAGGTGAAAGGACCGCGATGAAGCCGTAAAATGTGCAATTTGCCACCACGTAATGGAGATTGGGGATGTCGGCAGGGAGCCAATGTCCATTTGGGGCTACTTTACTACTTGTTCTGTCTGACCTCACCTTGCTAATGTCGGGATCAATATTTGCTTCGTTTGTTGTGTAACCTCATTATTATACAACGGGTGCACGTAGGAATGAATATTCTTCTGGCTGTGTGGGTGTAAGGCTGCTTTCGAAACGCTAAGGTCGGATGATATACGGTCAGCACAATTTGAAGTTATGGGTGTCACAATAAAACGGCATCGATAAATGGTGAATCATTGCTCTTGTGACATCGCTTTGGGGCAACTTTGCCCTTTATTTAGATCGAAACGAAGTTTCAACGATGTTAACTGCTATAAATTCTACGTTGACATTGGACTCTGAAAACTAGAAGCTAATCTTTTATGAACATATTGAATAATTTCTGGAGATACTCAGATCAATTAAAATTATTACTTCAGCAAGAAATTCCAACTGTTTAAATTAATGAAAGTAAGTATGGCATATCATACATGAAATACAAAATTACTTCTAGAAAATATTATATCCACCACTTTTTTTTAAGTTGTTAAGGGAAGAGAGAATTGAATAACAGCTACATAATATATTACATAACGCCATTTCTCTGTTATGTAGCTGAGAGAATGACTGTCCACTATACTAAATTTCAAATAAGCATGCGGTACTTGGAACTAAGTAGTAATCATAACTATGACCATGATTGGTCCAAACAAAGTAATCATTACAATCATCTGAAAATAATTTTTTTTAAATTGTTAATTTGACATTCGACATAAATTTTCCTAAAAATATAAAAGAAAAACCGAGAAATAGTGCAGTAAAAAGAAGATCCATAGACGTTTTGATGAAGGTTTTGTTGCACTTAATTCGTTATTTCCGTTAATAAACAAGTTTTATCTACGACAGTGTGTAAAATTGCCTTTTAGTTGGCAGTTTTAAGTTTGTAAAACGATTGTTTAATATCATGTTTTCATTAGTTTACGTTGTTAATAGCAACGTGCTTAAAAAATTCATTAGACACATAGTTAGTAACAACGTGTTCTAAAATTTTTATAACACTCAAAATTAGGACCGGTTGCTAGTAATTCTAATTTACATGTAAAATATTTTTTATATTTACCGTATTTTTTAGATTCTATCGTAGATAAAATATTGTACGATACACATGCGTAAAGCATCTTTAGTCACTCGCGGAGCTTAAAACGCTCGCTCACTCTACCCCACTCGTGCCTAAAGAGTAGCTTTACGCACTTGTATCGTAAATTACTATTACTACACTTCTTGTTAATTACTACACATCACGAACTATCATTCCTCGCAATTATGCGTATACGTCAAGAATCATCCTGTAGATGTGAACAGAACTAAATAAGGAAACACCCAAGTCAACAATGGCCCCTTATATTTTAAGCAAACGAAACTTGTCAAATAGATTTTTACCTGCTCTTCTAGTAGTTTGAAAACGGAATTAGTTAAAGTAAAAAAAATATAAAATAGTGTTACATGATAAAATTTAATTTTACACCTGTTGCAAGTAAAGCATGACGTTGGTCACAAATAACTATAGATCCTCCCAACATATTCACATAAATATCGTTATCAGTATGTAGTATAAAAGAAGAATTCCGCGTTCCCTTTACAACCACATCATAAATAACAAAAGCGGACCTTACTTGTGTGTAGGCCTTGATTTTTTAATGTTATTAAAGGTAAATCAATCTTTATAGTCTCAATTAAGAGAGAAGCGCTGTATGTTGTGTTACTTGCAGAAAAGTTATGAATAACTGTAACTTTTAAACATTTTTCTACGACCACTACTAAAAGTAGGCCTTTTAGCGCTAGCTTTTTTTCAATAAAAGTGACGTTTTATAAATCAGCATGTTAAAAGTGAAAGCATCTGTTTACTTTTAGCCCATGTGCTAAAAGTAAACAGCTGGTGTGGAATTTAGAATTTTGAACTGGAAATGATGTTATAAAGTTATTCTAGTTACTTCTTTCGTTAGAGGTAAAGTGTTTTTTAAATAATTAAATTTTGTAATGAATAAAGTCAGATGTGTACTATTATAATTACCTTTGATATCTGACTTTGACAGCTACTGGCACCTGCGCGTCCAGGCCATCTCTTTATTATGACATAAATTAGAACTGTCATAAATGCAAACCTTTAATTTAAAGAAAAAATATTATGTGCAAACTCGTGCTAAAAGTGTTTATGCACGAGACATGTTATAAAACAAAGCCTTCGGCTCCGTTTCATAATTTTCATGTCTCGTGCATAAACGTCTACTTTTAGCACTTGTTGCACAAATAGCTATTATATTACTAAGTCCAGAAATAATGCAGATTTTATTGAACGGATGAACGTTGCACTTTTTATAACTTTTAAACATTAACATTGATTCTTATTATTTTTCATTCTTCTTCTTCTTCCTTTTATTATAGGCCAGTGACATGTTTTAACCACAAAGTGGTTTGCCTTTAATAAACGAAAACTTCCGTAGCTTCACTAAAGCATTGTATAGAAAAAGTATTTGTTATAACATGTCTTGAAACAAATTAGATATTGCAGAAATTAGAAATTTCCTAGAAAAAGACATACACAAGACCGTTATTTCAACAACTATTAGTTGATCCCGTCACTTATGTTGAAATGAAGGAAGTGTATTTTATTCTTTTGGAATTGTCTTGTCTAAACGGGGAAACAAAAGAGAAGAAATATGTTTCTTTCGAACATTTTCGGCGGCCACCTGTAGTTTGCCGCAAATTTCAACTACTCGACAAATAGTTTTCAATAATTCACTTCACAATCCAACAATAAAAATGTTGTCTTTAATACCATGTTTTCTATTTAACCATTGCTCAAAAAGTTAAATCAGAAATTCTATGGGTCACCCACATCCAATGATGTTTTTTTTATGGGGAATTTAATAGTTTTCATAATTCTTAGACATTTTAAATATTGAATTCAAACACCATAAATATAATATAAGACACGAGTGTTAATGTAGGATATCAGCAAAGCATTTTTTGACGACACAAATAAGAAATGAAGAAGTGTCCAGTACTCCATTCATTTCCTGCTCAAAAAGTTAATTCCCAAATTCTATGGGTCACCCACATATAATAATAATTTTCTTATGAGGAATTTAATACTTTTCCTAATTTTTAAACATGTAACCAGTATTGAATTTAACAAGTGTACATTTAGAATACCAAAACATGTTTTTCAACATAAATTAGAAATGTCGATTTAACTAAAAGTGACCAGAATGAATGCTACTACTGTATTTTACTTAAAAATAATTTTTATTGCGTTATATTTAGGCCAATATACAGAGTGTTAAGGAGGTCAGCGTAATAATTTTAACCAGTGATAGAGGTCACCAAGAAAAACTTTTCTATTTTTTTATCGTAATTTTTTCAATAATTTATCCCCCCTAGATTTGACCTACCATTCAGTAGCAAAATTTAAGTTAGAAGTGAAAATGATTCTGCAGTTTTTACCTTGCATAAAACGTAAGTAATAGGATTGTGAGTTATAAAAAATGCTGATGAGGCCAAAATTAAATATCACAGCAATAAGATAACATGAACAAGAAAATAGAACGCATTGCAAGTTTTTGGACTACTTTCTCTTGCGCGGCTTTCAGCTCTTTCTGCCCGGCTTTCGGCTGTTCCCCACGCTCATTTTTAAGATCTTCTAGTCCTTTTAAGATCCTCTTTCGGCCGGCTCTCAATTCTTCCTTAAGTTCATCTTGTGCTTTTTCTGCCTTCTTTTGGCCGGCTTTCAATTCTTCCTTAAGATCCTCTTGTAATTTTTCTGCCTTCTCTTGGCCAACCTGCATCAGCTGGAAAAGTTGGCTTAATTGAGCCTCCATTTTGCCGCTCTGGGATCTCGTCACCGGCATCCACAATACACACACTTAAATTGATTTATCCGACCGTCGTTTTCTCGGCACTTGTTAAACAATATATTTATTTAATGTTTGTTCAATAATTTTTTTATAGCCCCTGATACAACACCTGACACCACTGTTACGTTTTTACTTTCAAATTCAGATACGAGGTAACTACAGAAGTAAACAATTGTACAAATATTAGGTATGCGTCCAACATATTAAGAAATAGTTGCTTGCCTATATTTGAAAATATATTCCAGGCATAGTATATGTATATGTTGTACTCAATTGGCGAATTCGGAAAATGACCGAAATTTATACCCACAACGCGTTGTGGACTTTGCAATATATATGCTCAGATCGCATTATGGGTAAATTTATTAGCATTATTTCGGCCACTGAGCGAAGCGTACTACTCACAAAGCATTTTGGGCAAATTAACATAATCCACAACACGATTTTACGACGAAAGTGGAACATATACGAAGTTAATCGCGTTATAGGTAATGCAAAAGAGCCACAAAGCAAAGCATTCTAACCTCTTTTATTCGGTGTGCTTTGTAGAATTAAAGTGGGGGTCAATATGAAACATATTCACTTATAATACCATAAGTAGTCAAAGTTATGTCGACTATTTTTGCGGTGGTGTCACGAATGTCCATTGCGCTTTGGTACGATTAGGACGAGTGCGCTAGCACTCGTCCTAATCCCAAGCGCAATGGACATGAGTAGTGATACCACCGCAAAAATAATCTACTTAACTTTGACTACGAATGGTATTTGAGGGACTATTTAATGAACCAAACTACTTTTTAAAATTAGTTTTCAGTAAATCTACCAACAAACTACGCAATTTCTATAGTAACAGAACACTAATATTGACTTTTTCTAATAAAAATCACATTTGTTTAAAATAGTCACTTGAATACCTTCTAGGAAGATATATCCACTGATATTTTTTTGATTGGGCAAGAAACGTCAGAATTCTGGATTTTCATTGGTCACTTTTTGACAGATGACAGGTGAATTGAATAGTCAAGAAAATTTTCAAGCTGGTTTAAATAAACTTCATATAGAATCGAATAATAGATCTACACTCCTTTTGGAAAGTGACTATATGTTATTAATAAGAGAAGTTAAAGAAGCACAAAGATTACGAGACTCTCATCTAAATACCGAAGATTAAGAGGTACGATCTGCTGAATATTGGACCAGATGAGAAATTAATAACCTAAAGATATACTGATAATGATAATACTAAATTTTATATTCACCGTGAGCAATTGTTCGATATTATTCATGGAGCTTATACAAATACTGGCCACAAAAGAGAAAAATGTAAGACTTTTCACTTATTGCTGCTATTGCTGTTAACCGAATTTTATATAGAATTTATATATCCTTTTAGACATGAATTGAAGAAAAAATACGTTAACATTACGAGAGAAATTCTAATAAAATAAATAATACATAGTTACAACAATATGTAATCATATATATTTTACCAAATACACAACTTGAAAGCAGCACGGTTTCCTACTGTGAAATTTGTGAGGTTGTAATACAAAATACCATAAATATCATAAAATCGTGTAGTGGATATTGATAATTTCCACAATGCGTTGTGAATAGTACGCTTAGCTCAGTGGGCGAAATAATGCAAATAAATTTACCCACAATACGTTCTGAGCGTATTGCAAAGTCCACAACGCGTTGTGAGTATAAATTTCGGTCATTGCCCGAATTCGCCAATTAGTACAACATATAGTTAAGTCTAACAGTTATCTAATCACCAGCCGACCGTCTAATATTCTGGGAATACAGAAGTAAACTTTACACATTGCTTATCTCTAAGACATTGGTTCAATAACATCCATTCTTTATCTAATAGACTTGTCTGTCCGTCCGTCCGGGACGCTGTTTCAGCAGCCAAACCGTAAGAGATAGAGAAAAAAGTTATTAAAGTTATATGTTTGGAATGGTCATGTCAGGTCAGGAATCGAATTTCAGTCTCTAACACTAATTATTATCGTAATTATCCTAATCCGAACTTTTTAGGTTAGATTCTAGGCAAATTTTATCAAGGCGAATGCGACTGGTAGTTTGCTACCAACAATGACGTCATATACGTACGTGTGGTGAATACGCGTTCTATTTGCAAAACGGTCTTTTTTGTTTTATTAAATGAGACATTTGTCTCACTGGACTGCTAGTATTATCTAATTTATCTCTGAAAAGATGCCAAGCTGTCTTGCGGATATAGAGTGATGGTGCGGTTTTCCAGTAACAAAAGTTACAGTGGAAACTAGTATAGGTGTATGATCCGAGGTTAATTCAAGACTGGACTCTACCAAGAGTTTTCTGAAGTCAAATTGTTTTGCAATACAGAAGTCAAGTAGATCCTGTATTTTATTTGAATCCTAGGGCCAATAAGTCGGTTGTCATGTTGTAAGAAAAATTAAGTTGTTGTTTTAAGTGAATTTAAGTAGCTCCCTTCCTTTGATTGTAGTAGTTCTTGCACCCCAGATTGAGTGTTGAGCGTTGAAGTCTCCTCAAAACAGGAATCCATTTCCCAATGTTTAAAAACAGGCAGTGAAATCAGCTTGTTTGTTGTTGTGTCTGGGTAGGCAATATATTTCCGATATTGTAATTTCTCCAGTTAACGTCTTCTATGGAAGCACTAGTGGCTTGTATGTTAGAAATTTTGTAATCTTATCGCTCATGGTGTTTAATTGTTTATTTTATAATTATTGCAGTACCCCCGTTTCCCATATTGCAGGATGATTTGTAGTACATATGTTAAGGTTAGTCTGATTAATTTAAAACTATTAATAATTAACTGAAAACTATTAATAATTACCGGAAATTATTAATACCAACCAAACAGTTATTATTAACGAGGAAAAGTCAGTAATTAGCTCACAAAAGGCTGTTAAAACAAATACTCGGAGAAATACTTAGCCGAAAACAAGTTTTATTTTTTAACAAAGTCTCCACCTATATTAATACGCTTATCCCATCGCTTTATCATTGCCCCAATACCTGCTCTTTCACAGTACACTTTTCCAGTACAGCCGCCATTTTAACACTGCCTGCGTACGCATATTATTGGAACACGGCAACTGTTACTTGACTATCATGAAGCTCGATTGTGCATCAACCTAATGACAAATTTGAAAATAGTTCACTGTTATATTCAAATATCCCACATCAGTTTGTGACCTAATTACTGACTTTCCCTCGTACTTACCGATAATTATTAATACTTGACGCATTTATTGCTTTGACCGTAACATATACATTAAACTTTGGTATTTTTCTATAACACCGGCTTGTGAAATGAGATTCAGATATTAAAAGTATGTCTATTTGAATTTTGTATAAATAGTTTTATTCCTTGTTCCTGTTGGCACACTCCATTGACATTCCATACTGCCATTTTTAATAATGGAGCCATTAGTTGCTTTTTTTGACAAGGGCTGATATAAGATTTATGAGAGTATCCATTTGATCCATTATATTTTTCATCATAGATCGAAGTTCAGATATGTCGTTAGTGGGTTGTGCTGGAATAGGTAAAGTTGGTTTTCTTGGGTCGTGGTTAAGTTAGGATGTACTCTTGTTACATTAGCATATGTTGTTCTACGATTGTACTGATCTTATGAGAATTTTCCGTTTTATAATGTAGAATAAAATTTTTGTTGCAGTTGTTTCTGCACTATACACACAGCCTCTGTAATTTGCCGGATGTTGTTCGTTACAATTGACGGATTTGACATTAGTCTTTTATTTTTCTAGGACATTCGTCAGTTAAATGTTCTGCTCTGCATTTAACGCATCTAGGGATATTTTTACAAAAGTTTTTCGTATGTCCAAATCTCTGACAGCGTTGACATTGTGGTATCTCACGTTTTGCATGTGAGGACCAACAAAAAACTTTGGTATTAAAGAGTAGGTCGATCTTATAGGTATCCTTGTTATTTTGGTTTGTTTTTAAGTCTATAAAGAATATTAGAAGTGGATTTTTCCTTTTCAAATTCCATATGTTTATTACTTGATGTCGTTTTTCCAAGCAGCTTCCCTTTATCTCGGTTGGTTGTTGGGTGGATGTTTTTGGGAACTACTCAAAGGCATCTTTCTGATTTTGGCTTGGAAATGTGAAACTCCGTTTTCTTTTCTATTAAGGCTCGTATGATTGAAGTATATATCTGGCTCTCGGAAGGTGGCACTTTAACTTGATCGTTGTATAACGGTTTTAGTATATAACTGTCCTTGGAAATATTATTAAGAGGGCCAATCAGGGGTTTTATGTTTTTAACTTCTGATACGAAGATGAGTGGTGGTTTCGGTTCAGTGGATTTAGTAGCTTCTCCACATTCTTCTTCCACTACATTTTCTTCTGTAAGTGCGTTGTATCCATTGTCTCCCAGCCAGTATTCCTACTTCTTACTCTTTCGAGCTTCTTGGTCTTCAACATTCCTGTTTCGTTTTTTAGTGTACCTATGGAACTTGCGGCCATCGATTCGCTATAGTTGAATTTGGTGTGTTAAGGGTTGTTACGGTATTAAAAGAACTTTACGACACCCACCCAAGGTGAGCATCGCACCACGGAATCAGTCCTGAAAAACTGGCACACTTGCCCTGAAATCGGTTCAAAATAGGCTAAAGGCCACGGCTGGAACGCTCAGGGAGTCGGGCGTGAGTCACACGATACGTTCTGGGCAAGCGTGTTGCGGCATAATATATATATATAGGGTATGTCAGAATTATGAGGGCGCCACCAAGCCTGTCTTAATCCGACTAACCGGGCCTGGACGGTTAGACGGGAGCGAAGCACGCAAAATACTCCGTCGATAGGATTACTCAAGAGTTGCAAGGTCAAATAACAATTTCGAGATTGCCTTATGCAAGGATTGTAATTAGGTGCCAATCCGACCGCGACTACGCAGCTGTCTCACCCACCTGTACGCTCAAAGCTCCCTCGTCCCGTCGCACAATAATCAGTACACTGAAGGGGGCGCTTATCTGAAACAGAACATGCACAAGTCGAAACAGAACAATAGTTCCCTTAACTAACAAATCATGTATTGACTCACGGGTTACAATGGGGCAGCAGAGTGCGTCGCCCTATATCTATAAATAGATTATATCTAAGAACACCAGCTGGCGCGCGCTCTAAACCTAGCGACAGATGTTGAACAGTAATGAACGAAGTAGCACTTGTAACATAGACAGTCTGTAATTTGGAATGAATGTACAAATATGCGGGCGCGACGCCTTATGCAGCAAACAGTAGTGAACAAATATGACGACAGTGCCTGTAGGCACAAGAGATGTGACGGGCTCGCTCGCGGCGTCCCAATACAGCTCGTACGCGGGGCTTAAATGCTCTCCGCGGGACAGGTACACTCGCGTTCACAGCGGTAATCAGTTCAAAGACACATACCTTAATATGCAGGCGGTTGGGGGGCCTGGTACAGTTGAGTTGCGACAGCCTGCAGTCTTAGGTGGCAGGTACCTTCGATGTTCGACGGCTATAGGAATGAGTGGACATCCGCCATAATGGCGACGTGAGACGCGTCAGGACGCGTACAACTGGACGACGAAAAATGGGCCACTTTCGTTCTGCGGGACAGATCCTCGAAGGTCGAGATGAAGGGGGCACGATCCCTTACTTACGGGAGCAGGAACTGGGCTCAAAAAGCACCCACGCTACGCCGAAGACAATTCGAAACTCACACACACAACACCTCTCGAAGGTGAAACCATTCTCGTAGCGCTCGCTGCCACAGCTCGAGACGGGCAACGGAAAAAAGGACCTCCACGGCAACAATACTAAAAGGACAGCGGCAGGCGTCCTCGGGCACCTAAGGGGCCAAAGGACGCCGCCTGGATCACACAACTACCAAACGTACGCTTTCTGCAACGGGCTGCGATCAACTGCCCAGAGGGAAGCGCTGCCACAGGTCACATCGGTCGCGTCCCCACGTAACTAAACCTCGGCAGCCAATCGCGAGGCGATAAAATGAAACAAATTAATGCCGGCGACAATGGTATCACGCCACAACGGCGTGTTTTCTAGAAGATTCGGAATTCTTGCGAGCGATAACGCTCGGCTGCCAAAGCGCCATCAGAGGGGGGCTCCAACCGACGAGAAATACTGCGTTTGGGGCCAAATATGTGCGAAATCATGATTCTGGAATTAGGCGATGGAGCCAAATAAAGAACTAAAAGGGTTTAGCATACGGGCACGCTGCCCTAAAGCCTAGGTGGCTATTTAAAATACCAAAATGACCTGAATCAAATGTGCGGAAGATGAGATTGTACTTGTGCGCAAAGATTGAAAATGGTTTTAACCTAGCAACAAATTGCCCTAAAGGCGTGAAATGCAATTAAGCATCTACAACAGCAAAATGACTTAACAGGGTAGTTTACAATATTACTGAATTAGATATTGGTATTTGGGTATTACTTTTTGGCTGACTATTGTACGCATCTGCATTATCCATATAAAATTGTTGTATAAACATTAGTTGTGTACTTATAAGAAGAATTCTCCATAATTATCTATGTTTGGTTGGTTTGTTGTGAATTGCTCGTAATTGGGAGTAAAAGACATTTTAAGGTTGTACTTACGATTTTTTTTATTATCGTAAATAAAAGGAACTTGCGTTAACTAAAAGACAGCTGCTTGTATTACTGCTGCGACGTTCACGTTTTGTAATTAAAATCTTACTCCTCGAAGGTTAAACGAAAACACAGGTGATGATTTTGAAGGCTTTCACAGCCATTGTCATTAAGTAACAAACGACTTCTGGGATTAGACCGTGTCATTATTGAGGTCGAAAAATTCTGAGTCACTGAGTTCTTTGACCTAAATAATGATACGGTCCAATCCCGGAAGCCGTTTGTTACTTAACACAGAAGATGTTTTTGTTAAATCTAAGTTATATTACCTTTATGCATGCTCGAGACTGAATATAATTTTAATGCGGCGCATTTAAAGAAGTAGACAACATACGTAGATGTTAAATACGAGTATATTTATTATAAAAATGATGCATCTGACACTAAAGGCGGTCAAACAAACGTCAATGTCAACATCAAATGTCGTTGAGGAACAGGAGCCCTAACTTTGGCAACCCAGGCCACAAAAATAACCATGCATTTTAAAAATACCTATTTTTAACAATGAAATTACGTATTTTGAGAAGTTTGATCTTGTTATTAACTTTCATACTCCTTTAATAAAATTGACGATAACTTTTTTTAGACAGTATTATGTGCGTTACTAAACAGGGCTGCATTTGCATGCCTATGCATTCACCATACAATAAACTAGGGTGCCTCTACTTCAATTAGATGTATTTGTCTTTTAACAAGCACAGATCAATGTTGCCACTCACTCTAGAGCACTTTTTAACAAACATATATACTAGTGCGTTTCTCTTTGTTCAGTTTTAGTAACAATAACTAAATACTTGGCCCTGCTAAATTATACGTTATGTTCCATCGCGATGAGCGTATGTTGGCGTAACAAAGGTAATTTCTTCATCATAGATTCAATAAAGATGATAACAATTCAATTTATTTGTACACCCAAATAACCAGTACTTTTCATAACAGCCACCATATATAATCTATATATATGTATGTATAAAATCAATCGCCGTGTGTTAGTAAGGCAAAAACTCGAGAACGACTTGACCGATTTAGATGATTTTTTTTTTGTTTTGTTCGTCTCACACCCGAGGTGGTTTAGCAAAAAAGGAAATTCGGAAAATCCAAAGGGAAAGCCGGAAAATTGGAAAATATCGAAAGTGTGTCTTTCTATTTGGGCACTATTTGGTAACTTTTTAATCCGGGATTTAATTTAGCAATTCACACAATAGGCTAACTCGTAACCGAGGTACCTTCGGCGACCGGTTATCTCGTAACCAGCGATTGGCCCACTGGTAACCCAGGAATTTCTAAAATTTACCTACATGACTTAATATACTTCTTAAAGCTCTATATAGCTGTAAAACACGATCACTTATTTTCTACCTGAAAGAAACACATAAATAAAATTTGAAACAAATAACTGTAGCACGATTTTATTACTATTCTTAACAATACATGACAATGCCCTATTTAAGTACTTAAATCTAAAACTTGCACTATCCTATGTCGAATTATTAAAATTATAAATGTCATTCACAAATTTAAATGATTTACACCTTATACCTATGCGCAACTGATTTAACAAACTCGTATTGACTAATACTACCCGACTCTAATTCGTGCAGTTTTTGTTGTACAAACATTTCCGCTCGACGTACAGCTTTCTTTTTAATTATGGGTCTATTTGTAATACTTTGAATTTTTATGTAAGCGGAAGTTTGAAAACGTACGAGAGTAGCAAGAAAGCTTGGAAAAAGAAGAAAATAAAGGAATATCAGCCATGAAATGGTTTACAAAACAGTCATCAACTTGTTCCGGATCAAGAAAGGGTAAACCAGAAAGATGTTGCAACCATGATGTACGAGTATATGCATTAACTAAGCCCAAATTTTGGATTTTTCTGTACCACGCTTGTGGTAAGTGGAATCTAAAACCAAAAATTTTTGCTGAAGGCCAAACAATATTCACCGCTTTATGAATAGCGCTCTCGAGATCAACTACAATTAAAGAAGAGCTCAGGGATATGTTAATTTTCGAAGAGAGACGTACAATACTATGTAAAGCTTTGCAATAACTAGAATAATGCTTATTTGGCAGTAGACAGATTCGGTTACCAGTTGGCCGGTTGATAAGCCTAAGGCTTAAATTTTGTTACGAGTTCACCGCCGCCCTTCTATTTGCAGTTATTGCTTAATGGTTTGAAGGGTTTTCCCCATCATGTCATAGTCCGCATCAGGTAACCGAAGGCGGAAGATATAAGACACTAATAGCAATTTATGAGCAGGGGATAATTCCAAATGCCTTACATAGGTCCTCGCAGTCATTCAGTCAGTCAGACATTCAAATTTGATTTTTGTACAAGTGATTGTGAAAACAATTCTGTGTCGTTTTATAGTGTCCGTTACAATGCCAAAAGCACGACGAACTAACATAGGTCGTCGCAGTCAGTCAGTTGCGCGGGTATATACTTTACGTGCGAACCGCAATGAGGTTTTTTAGGACGTTGATTGCGAAAATGGCAATTATTTTTAAGTCCAAGACGATGGACATGACATAATATTAAAACTCTATAGTGGTGAAACGGGGTTTCAGAGACAAATTATTTTTTGGCAGAACAACGTTTGCCGGGCCAGCTAGTAATTGTATATAGTCTAAGAAAATTCCATCTTATCCAAATAATCAGTTTTAAAAATAATGAACAAAGGTGCTTAATCTGCATTATACAAAACCAAAAAGCTGAATAAAACTCATTCTTCTGGTAATGGACCTCGTATAATTAAAAATGGAAAAACTAGTTTCAGTAGAGAAGTCCATAACACATACTTTTATTGCAAAAGCGGCAACTGCTTTTTGCGAATTTCGCTTAAAGCCTTGGATGGAAGTTCGCCGTTTCTTTTCTGGTAAAAAATTCCCGTGTACGGGGCGAAGTTTTAATGGGAAGACGTGAGCGTTGACCGCTTTACAGCCCATTTTAGCATCTGGTCAAATATTTCTAGACAAATTATCGACATGTGCACCTGCAGATGAGCTTAAATTTAAAGCATAAAATGATGGTTTGTTTTATATCGTATATCAGTCTCTAACTTTTGTCTTGCAGTGTCAAAAAATCTGTTCACTTAATTTGAGAATAGGACTAACACTTTCAAAAAACATAAACTTGAGTTTCTATACTTCCATATTAGTTTCATTCTATATGAAAGTAATAATTTTAAACACATGGAACAAAGCAATAAGAATCATCAAACAGAACATTAAAAAAATGATAAAGCAAAGATTTTAAACTAAAAAATGTACGGAAGATGCAATTTACCAACCTTCATTAATGCATTGAAAGTGAATTTTGCTAATTTTCAAGTCTGGAATAAAATTTGTTACAAAGGATAGAAATAAACAAAAAATTTTAAAATTGTCACATAAAATAAAGAAAGTCAATCACATTCTAAATTCTCAGTAGCTAGATTCGGTTGCTAGGATGATACTAAGCTGTAATATTTAATTTAAATAAAAGTTAGAAGATTAAATTAATTTATCTACCCTTGATGTTAAAGTGCTACTTTATCTACCCTTGCTGTTAAAATAACACTTGTTTTACGACTTTTTTGTAACTGGCGAGGCGACAGATAAATGTCGACCGAGGTTAACATAACTTACAAATGTTGGTTAAAATGTTGTAATTTTACGATTTCTCGATTTCAAATAAAACATAATGTACTCCTCGGCACTGAAGTTCCTTTTTATCCCTCATGTGGTTTATTTGCCTTGGCCTTACGGGCCTCGGCAACTAAATCCACATTTGTGATAAAAATCTAAACTTCAGTGCCTTCGTATACAGTTGTTTCGGGAGCTTTTACATTGTATAAGCTAAGTAACTTTGCATTTTCCGTACATATACATGTACATATGTACTGAGATGGTTTTAAGCTCACAATTTGGCTCTGTATGCAGTGAGAAATATTGAACAAGGTCAATAATTAAAGCACAGAGTTAAAATATTTTATTTAATTGCAATGTAAACTAAACTACTTGAAGTTATTAAATGCATTGGTAATGAGATACAAGAAGCATAATTAGAGGAATAAAGGCACGCATAAGCAAAGCAGATTTCAGAGGGTTTGATTTTGAATTTTGAGTAAAAGAAAGATTTATAATATAAATAATATGAAAGGTTTGAGCATATTTAAAGCCAGAGCAAATGAAATTAAGTAACACAAAAGGTTGGTTATGTGCATACTGAATGAGCGTAGGGTTATTAATAAAAGTGCGGACCAGTGAAAATCAAGCAAGCTGAAAGGTAAATGAAATCGAAGCGAGAAAATATAAAAATTGCAAAGAATAATAGAGAACGAGGGCAACTGAGTTAAAAAAAGCCAGTGATATGTTTAAAATATGAACTCAAGTCCAGTGCAATTTAAAAGTAAGTGTTATAGCAGAGTAGTGATTATAAAAACGTTTTTTGTGACGAGCAAGAGCAATTTTTAGATATAAGAAAGAAAGACAATTTTAGATTTAAGCAATTTTTAAATTTTAGAAAAATATTATCAAATTGTATTCCGTTTATGTAAATTAATAACTAAAACTAATTTCCTATAAATAATATCAGATTTCTGTTACCTAGCAACGCGATGCGGTTTTGTTAAAAAGGAGAATAACAATTGCTGTAAATTCAAAAGCTTGGGGGCAAAATTGTGCTCCAGTAAATCAATTTTTGAATAAAATAAAAAGTGTGTTACCAAGTTCAAAAGTGTACCATTAGTTATAACCATAAATAACCAGGCAGCTGTGGTAGTGTTTGCAGCAGTTTCTGCGACACAAAAATTATAAATTTCACCAACCCATCTTCAGCTGTGAAACGGCAGCGAGCACCTGAAGATTTCCAACTTCGACTACTTTCCGGTTGAGCTGCAAAAACCCGAGGTCTCCATTCATAAAGGTGAAGGAAGTGTGTACGAGCATCCCGAAGCAACATTTGGGGCCAGGGAAGCGACTGCAAGCGAATAAATCCAACACATTTTCTAAAACAATACCTCAGATCTGAACCCACTCTGAGAGAAAGAGTTTTGTGTTTTGCTGGAACTAGTCTAAATTATTATTGCAGTTCAATAAAATATAGAAAGGGGCAATTAACCATTTTATTTGAAAAGTAATAAATACATTTCTTTTTAATTAGCTTAAAATACTGACGTGTAAAGCTTAGCACAATAAAAATACCCTGAGCATTGTGGTGATTTGCCCTTATGTAATTATTTAATATTATTTGCATTACACCCTTTATTAATACAAGGCATCATTCCATTTCAGTATATGTATTTATATATAAGCCCCAACAATGTTTGTCTATTACAGTCGCACATTAAATTTTAGTTCAAACAGCTGACACTAACATACCAACCCTGCCAGTGGCCACTATCATTCTGCGAACAAGTGCAGCGCAATGACCTTAACTCACAAAATATTATTCATGTTAGAGAAAAATACAATCCAACGAGCTATTTACTATTTACTAGCAAATTTACAATTTCACAAAGGGCCAGAATAAAACAAATTGCACGTTTTTCTTATTTAAAATTGAGAGAATAAGGTAATCCCCCTTTAAAACCGCATCCCGAGCTCTCTTAAAAAATACAATCTACCAGTAGAAAGTTTCTAAACAGCGAATTTCACACAAATATTAATTTTAAGATTTTTCTGATAATTATATTGTTTACCCCATTTTGCAACTCCCAAATCCAACTGGGACGCAAAACTTCCGCATCCGGAATATTGACTCGTTGAAAATCTCCAAGCAGGGAATTTTACATAAATATTGATTTTAAGGTTTTTCTGATAATTATATCAATTTTCCCATTTTACAACCCCCAAATCCACCTGGGCCGCAAAATTCCTACAAGCCAATTTCTCTTAAAAATACAATCGCCCAGTAGAAAGTTTCCAAACAGTAAATTTTACACAAATATTGATTTTAAGTTTTTTCTGATAATTATAACGTTTTTCCCATTTTCCAGCCCCCAAATTCAACTAAACCACAAAATTCTCACATCCAGAATTCTCTAAAAAAATACAATCCACCAGTAGAAGGTCTCCAAACAGCGACTTTTACAGAAACATTCGACTGATTGCTACTTTTTCTGCACGAAAACTTTCGGGTTTTTCTACAAAAACAAGAAAAATATTAGTCTGCCCTTTGCTACTCGTCCAGTACCTACCTCATTCGGAAGCCTTGCCAGTATCAAGACCCATAGGTGTTTCGAGTGAAGAATATGCTGTTACCGAACCAGAAGAACCAAGTGTCGAGTCAGTATTATTATCGACCAGCGATGATGAATATTTTCGATCTCAAGAAAACGGACCATACCTGATAAATCAGTTAGAATTAAATGATCTTATTGTAGATCTGAATTTGTCAAAAACTAAAGCGGAAATACTAGAATTCAAGGATATAAACTGTTAGCTCCAGACACACATATTTCTGTGTATCGTAATCGTCAGAAAAAACCATCACAGTATTTTTCAACCGATGAGGGTATTTCATACTGCAATAATGTGGACGATTTGATGCTGTCATTAGGTCACCAACACCATCCAGGAGAATGGCGTCTTTTTATCGATGCTTCGCAATTGAGTTTGAAAGCTGTCCTTCTTCACATAGGAAACGTTTATCCATCCATCCCCGTTGGCCACGCAATCCACATGAAAGAAACGTATGAAAATATTACTCGTCTTCTTGACAGAATTAATTACAAAATGTACAAATGGCATATCAGCGCAGACCTCAAAGTTGTAGCTATTCTACTCGTTTTACAACTAGGGTATACAAAATACTCCCGTTTTCTTTATGAGTGGGACAGTCGATCAAGAAATTCCCACTACATTGTTAAAGACTGGCCAGTCAGGCCTAAGTATATTCCTGGACAAAAGAATATACTTCATAAGCCACTAGTGGAACCTGATAAAATATTTCTACCGCCATTACACATAAAATTAGGTTTGATAAAAAATTTCGTCAAACCAATGGGTAAAGATGGCCGTGGATTCCAATACCTTAAACAAAAATTTCCCAATATCTTAAGTGACTTGGAGCGTGTTGCTTGGAATGCTTTTAAAAGTGTGACCCAAAATTTTCTAGGAAACACAAAATCTGACAATTATATAACACTTTTTAATGAACTTCTTAGAAGTTACCATGAATTGGACTGTAACATAAGCCTTAAAATACATTTTTTGCACTCGCACCTAAATTTCTTTCCCCCGAACGTCGGCGACGTCAGTGATGAACACTGTGAAAGGTTTCATCAAGACATTTCTGTTATTGAAAAACGTTATCAAGGCAAGTGGAACAGTGAAATGCTTGCTGATTATTGCTGGACATTGATATCAGAAAGTGATGAAGAACAGTATAAAAGAACCGTAAAAAGAAAAACATTTTAAACAGGACGATAGCATACAGCTCCATGTAATGTACATAGGTACCTAATTAATATTATTTCATTTACTTTTCAATAATTTTATTTTTCAAAACCCGACGTGCCAGAATAAATTTGTTTTTATTACTATTATTAGAACCATAAAAGAAACGAAAATTGTGAATAGTTTCAAAAAAAATTTTTTAAATGAAGATTTGTTGTTTAGTGTAATTATAATGTTTCCTCCATTTTGCAACCCTCAAATCCATCCAATTTGCTACAAATGCACCTCAGTTTTCTACCTTTGCAACTTCGTCCCCGTGCATCGCAGACCGCAGAAACCAGCCAGTACGATGAGTGTTATAGTCTAAGAACTGGTGACATTTTTTAGTGATCATTTAGTTTAAGCCTATTTTTTGAGAGAATATTGCTGGAGGCATGTATAAGTGTTATCTGTAAGGATTCTCTTTGATAGCGGTATCGGAGGAAGGCAGAACACCCCCAATTTTCACTGTAATGTTACGATTTGCGTTCTTTAATTTAATGAACTATGTAGGAATATACTGTACTTTAGTTAGCTGTAAGCCATCTGTATAATAATTTAAGGTAAAATTCGTAGGAAAATGTCATATTTAAATTACAACAAGCGGATGTTTAGAAACGTGCCTTTCGCTTGGGAAGCTGGAGATATTCCAATCTCACGAATAAGATTAGCGTAAGTTTATGCAGCGTTTACTTCATAAACCGAAATATTGAGTGATGTATATGACCGGTACGTGATTAGAAGAAGCAACGGTTGCAACTCGATCATAAAAACTATTTGCAGCTGGGACCAAATGCTTTAGTAGAATTTTAGATCTTTATGGCGGTAATTTACTAAGGGTCCGAACAGGCCACATTTCACCATGGGAAATCCTCAAGCTTGTAAAAATTCATAGAACTATTATGAACGGTCACGTCCGCGAAATGCCAAATGTCCAAAATTTAGACCAGCTCTGATAGGTTATTGGGAACTTTGTAAACGCCCACCGAGCTTTCTTGGTCAGAATGGACTTAGAATTAAGTTAGTTAATAAGAAGATGTAAATACGTAAACTTAAGGTTTCTGTAAACGGCAGAAAAATAAATGCAAGTATTTGTATCTACTTAAGTGTTCTTATTAATCTCAGTAGCTTTGGTCTTCGTGTCCGAGTGTGTTTCAATTAAAAAGATTTCCAGTTACCCCGACTTTAGGCGTCCCGCGATAGTGGTGATCAAGCGGTGTAATTTATAACTTATTTAAATCGCACGACAGAAGATTTCTTTTGTTTCGAAGTCGGTCCAAGTGCAAGCGTTGAAATATACAAGGGGAAGCACGTGAACAGGACGGGAAAAAGCATCAAATAAACTGAGGCGGTACAACGGGAGCGTTCATTCCGAAGGGGCGGCGTAGATAAAATCCAGGAGCGTCGAGGAGTGAATGCAGGAAATTCCGTGGTCCAACGGGAGCGGTCAATCCGGGAACGGCGTAGAGGACGGACTGGGGACGGCGTCACGTAAGAGTGGAAACGTTGGAAAACCAGCAAGCGTCGAGGAGGTGACGGCAAGGAATCCGTGGAGGCGGCCAGACAACAGGAGGGCAGTCATTCGAAGGGGCGGCGAGGCAGCATTCTGGGAACAACGTCAGTAAAACTGACAACGAAGAAAAACCAGTGTAGTGCAGTAAAAGCCAGTAAATGTGTCGAAGTGAGTGACGGCGGAAACTCCAGAAAAAAAGTCAGGAAAGCGGCTTCAGAACAGGGAGGCGGCGCGTCCAGATCTGTGGGAATAAGACGACAGCACAGCGGGGAAAGCAGAAAATTCCAGTTGTGGGTAAGTAATACTTGTTGTTTGTTTCGGAATTGTATGGTCTTATTATGCGATTTAGTAAGGTTGTGTATATATTTTTTTGAAATAATAGGATCAGGTATTGCTCGTAGTTGTCAGTAATAGTAAATTTTCGACGGGTTGTGAACTAGTTAAGTTTTTACAGCAGCGATAGGTAATTTACGGGTTACGCAAAATTCCTGGTTTACAGAATTTAAAATTTTATCAAGTGTTTCATTTAAAAGAAACAATGGTTTCCGAATACAGTATTTTTTCGGTGAGCGAATTAAAATACGTTGCTAATCTGTTGGAATTACCGGAGAAAAAGAAAAAGGCAGAGATCATAGAAGAATTGATTAAGGCTCAACATTCGGTAGAGGACATTAAAGTAGAATTAGGTGCCTGGGAGGAAAACCCTCGAAAGGACAAGTGGGAAGAATTAGCTGAAAGGGAACGAAGAGAAAGGTTAGAATTAGCTGAAAGGAGAGAAAGGTTAGAATTAGCTGAAAGGGAGCGAGAAGAAAGATTGGAGGTAGCTAGATTAGATGCTCAAGTGAAAATTGCTCAGGCCCAAGCTCAAACGACAAATGAAAATGTACATGATGTCAATGCAATTAGGAATATGTCCTTAAATATGACAAAACAATTGCAACCTTTCAAGGATGACGGTGACATGGGATTGTATTTAACAAATTTCGAGCGGGTTTGTGTGCAATTGAACTTCTCCAAGGAATCGTGGCCAATTCGATTGACGAGTGTGTTGTCACCAACAGCGAATGAGGTCGTGGCTCGATTAACAGAAGAGGACAGCAAAGATTACGACAAAGTCAGGGCTAGTCTGCTCAAGAAATATCAGCTAACAGCAGAAGTTTTTAGAACGAAATTTCGGTACGGGAAACGGAAAACTGACCAGAGTTATGCGGAATTTGCATACCAACTAAAAACCAATTTCCAGGAATGGATCAAGAGCGAAGAAGCGGAAGGAAACTTCGACAAGCTAACTCAACTGATGTGCTTGGAGAAATTTTATAGTTCGTTGCCAGGGGAGATGAAATTTTGGGTGGAGGACCGAAACAAGTCCAAGACGATGGAGGAAGCTGCAGAGCATGCAGACACACACGTCACCAAAAGAGGACCAGGTACGGAACGGCAATATAATGGAAACTTCAAGACATCGAAAAATAAGTTCGAAACTAAGCCGACGTCGAACTTGAAAAATGACTTAGGGAAAAGTCAGGTGCAAACGGAAAGTGTTGTCAAGGAAAACTTGGACAAACGCAGTTTCGACAGACGAAGGCCGGGGAAGTGCTTTGGATGTGGTGCAGTAGGTCACTATAAAGGTTCACCGGAATGTCCCAAAACACAAGTCGTTTTAGCAACGATAGGCCAGAGCAAGAACGAGGAAGGTCTGCTAGAACCTTATACCATAATAGCGAAAGTAAATGGAGTGGAAGCAAAATTACTACGAGATAGCGGAGCCAGCTATGATATCGTGCACACAAATTTAATCAAAGGAGCCGATTATACAGGGAAATATGTATATGTGCAAGGACTCCTGAATGAAGAATGTGTGGCGTTACCAGTTGCGAAGGTAAAATTAAATTTGCCAGAAATTCAGGTGGAAACCGAAGCAGCTGTAGCGAATCATTTGCCTCGAGATTATACGTATCTGCTATCGAATAGAACGTGGGAGATGCTGCCGAAGGAAAAGGATGTGGTAATTCAACAAGTGCTCGCATTAACGAGAGCGCAGGCGAAGGCTATAATGGAAAAGGAAAAGGTTCACGATGAAAATAAAGAAACGAATGCCGAAGTAAAGAGTTCAGAAGACGGAAAAGATTCCGACGAACAGGGAGAAGAAGCGGAAAAGGAGATTGGGTATAAATCACCGAACCTGGAAAAGGACGAACAATTTTCAATACCTAAATCGGATGTCGATTACTCGGACATAACACAACTTACACAACCTTAAGAATGCTGCAATTAGAAGATCCAAAATTAAAGGAGTATTTTGAGATGGCAGAATCAAAGAAGGAAAACAATGGAGCAAAATTCTACATTGCTTATGGAATACTGCACAGGAGAATTACTGACAAATTGGGTCGGAGCTTTGAGCAAGTGATGGTGCCAGAAAAATTACAAAGCAAGTTGCTAGATATCGCACATGATAACATGTGGATGGGACACTTGGGTTGTAACAAAACCATTGACAGGATCAAGCAGAATTATTGGTGGAATCAGATGGGACGAGACGTGAAAAACAAAATCAAGTGCTGTGACGTTTGCATGCGCGTAGGGAAGTCCACTGATAGAAAAAAAGCTCCAATGTGTAGAGTGCCAGTAATCACCGAACCGTATAAGCGAGTAAATGTGGATATTGTAGGACCTTTAGCGAAAACCGAGAAGGGAAACAGATATCTACTAACGCTAATTTGTAGTGCCACAAAATTTCCTGACGCGATCCCATTAAAAGTAGCAGATTCTGAAGCGGTGGTAAAAGGGTTATTAAATATATTTTCGCGAGTAGGATTTCCATCCGAAATCCAGATGGATTTGGGCACTGTATTTACCAGCAATCTAACGACCGAATTTCTTGACCGATGTGGTATAAAAATCATACACAGTTCAGCATATCATCCGCAATCAAACGCAGTAGAACGATTCCACGGCGTATACAAGCGAATCCTAAGAGCATTGTGTTACGAAAACGGAAATGAGTGGGATGAATATATCGATCAAGCGCTTTTCGCTTTAAGATGTGCACCGCACGCGGCACACGGATTTAGTCCCGCAGAATTGGTTTATGGACGTCAGATTAGATCTCCATTAAACATGATCAAGGAGTTGTGGGTTGGAAAGGAAACCAACGAACCGGTAGTAGTGTACATATTAAAGTTACTCGATAGGCTAAGGCAAATGCAGGAAATCGCGAAAACGGCGACTTTGGAAGCACAAACCAAATCAAAAGGTTATTATGATCTGAAGGCGAAGGCTTCATATTACGAGGTTGGCGAGAAGGTTATGTTGTATCAGCAAGCCAGGACCAACAAATTGCAGATGCAATGGACTGGACCCAAAGAAATTGTGGAGAAAATTTCCGATACGAATTATATAATTAAAGAAATATCGGGAAAACGTAAACAAACTCTTGTCCACGTCAATTTGTTGAAACCTTATTTTGAAAAGGCTGAAGTTATTGCGATAGTAATCAAACAACCTGGGGAAGAAGGAGCAGAACTCGATCTTCCAGAACTGGAAATAGAAGACACCGAAATCTTAAGTGCTTTGGAAGTGTTGAAACAAGCCAAAGGGGTAGGAAAACACACGGAAATCCAAATGAAAAGCTTGGAGGAATTAATCCAAGAATTTCCAGGATTATTTTCAAATCTACCCGGAAGAACCAACTTAGTGGAACACGATATTGCTCTCAAGGAGGAAAAAATTATCCGAACTCGAGCGTATTCACACTCACCGAGGGTACGCGAGATTATCGACAAAGAAATCGATAAAATGTTAAAATTGGGAGTAATTAGGCCCAGTAACAGCGAGTATTCATCGCCTATGATGATTGTGGAGGCTGAAGGGAAGGATCCAAGGCCTGTGATCGACTACAGAGCGTTAAATGCTATTACGGTGCCACAGCAACATCCTGTTCCTAATATAGAAGCATGTGTGGAAAAATGCAGCAAGGCCAGATACCTGAGTTTAATCGATGTAGTAAGAGCCTACTGGCAAATAGGGATGACTGAAAGAGCAAGTAAATATGCTGCTTTCATAACGCATCGTGGAGTTTTCGAACCAGTGACGTTAGCGTTCGGGCTGCAATCTGCTCCATTTTCGTTTCAGCGGCTAATGGACACCATATTGGAGGGAATGGACGATTTCGCAGAACCATTTTTGGACGATGTGGCGGTACATTCGATGACTTGGGAGGAGCATTTAGGACATCTACGTGCGGTATTCAAGGCAATGCATCAAGCAGGCCTAACGATAAAGGCTAAGAAGTGTGAGTGGGGAAAAGCCGAGGTGATATATCTGGGACATAAAATAGGTCAGGGATTTAGACAACCGTCGGAGGTAAAGGTAGCGGCCATACAGGAGTTTCAACGTCCCCAAACCAAACGGGATATTCGATCATTTCTCGGGATCACTGGGTATTATAATCATTACGTCCCGAACTATGCAGACATAGCTAGTCCACTTACAGACGCATTACGGAAAAATGCGAAAACCAGAGTAGAATGGGATGATCAGAAAGAAGTTGCCTTCCAAAGATTGAAGGACGAATTAATGAGCGGTAAGGTGTTGAGAGCTCCAGATTATTCCCGTGAATTTATAGTACAAACCGATTGTTCGAAGCGAGGAATGGGGGTGACTTTATCGCAACGAGATGCTAATCAAGAAGAGCATCCGGTGCTGTATCTGAGCAAAAAACTCACGGATAGGGAGCAAGCTTATAGCGCAAGTGAACTCGAATGTGCAGCTTTAGTCTGGGCAGTCGGAAAATTAAAGCCTTATTTGTTTCTGAGCCATTTTACCGTAGAAACGGATCACTGTCCTTTGACCTGGTTACGGCAGATGAGCAATAAGAATGGCAGATTACTGCGGTGGTCATTAATTTTACAAATGTTAAATTTCACTGTTCTCTATAAACCGGGAAAGAAATGCGGAAACGTGGATTCCTTATCTAGGTATTTTGTTTAGTTAAGTCACCGAGAAACAAAGTAGTACTGACAATTACACCAGATAACTGATGTTAATTCACGTAGGTTAGTTAAATTAGGGTAAGCATAATGAGACCATAGAGTTCTGAGATTTATGACTGGTATTGCTTAAGTGCGAAAGAAGAACGTCTTGTGGTGTAAAAATCGATAGATTTAAACCCCAAAGACTATCTTAATCCGGGGGCAACTGTTACGATTTGCGTTCTTTAATTTAATGAACTATGTAGGAATATACTGTACTTTAGTTAGCTGTAAGCCATCTGTATAATATTTTAAGGTAAAATTCGTAGGAAAATGTCATATTTAAATTACAACAAGCGGATGTTCAGAAACGTGCCTTTCGCTTGGGAAGCTGGAGATATTCCAATCTCACGAATAAGATTTGAGTAAGTTTGTGCAGCGTTTACTTCATAAACCGAAATATTAGAAGAAGCAACGGTTGCAACTCGATCATAAAAACTATTTGCAGCTGGGACCAAATGCTTTTAGTAGAAATTTAAATCTTTATAGCGGTAATTTACTAAGGGTCCGAACAGGCCACATTTCACTGTGGGAAATCCTCAAGCTTGTAAAAATTCATAGAACTATTATGAACGGTCACGTCCGCGTAATGCCAAATGTCCAAAATTTAGACCAGCTCTGATAGGTTATTGGGAACTTTGTAAACGCCCACCAAGCTTTCTTGGTCAGAATGGACTTAGAATTAAGTTAGTTAATAAGAAGATGTAAATACGTAAACTTAAGAATTCTGTAAACGGCAGAAAAATAAATGCAAGTATTTGTATCTACTTAAGTGTTCTTATTAATCTCAGTAGCTTTGGTCTTCGTGTCCGAGTGTGTTTCAATTAAAAGGATTGCCAGTTACCCCGACTTTAGGCGTCTCGCAATAATATACATGAAATTGATTTGCCCTCCTGTTGCAAAGTACCTATATTCCCCTTAATTTCCCGGGAATAGTCCCGCTGTCCTTGCCTTCTACCAACCATATTGATAAATTTGGATTTTCGAAATACACAACTTACTCTCGCGAATTTGCACCTTGAAATCACTAAATGACACAAAACTAGCTAAAACAGCACATGCAAAGTACGAATGGTAGTATTTGGAATGTGAACTTATTAATTAACAACTTATTACAGAGGATTAAGATTTAAGTTTCTATATAAATTCTACAATCTTTCACTCCTAGGCGGTATTAAGGGTGACATTTTCACAGTTTTTTCTATTCGGCCAATACAGCCTATAATTGTACAAAATATCAAGTAGGTATGTACGTCGTTTGGAAGTGGTCAGGATTTTTGGATATACAATCATACCGTGGGCTTACTGCAAAAACTGACCAAGTCAAAAATTGAAGTTTTTCACAAATTGAGGTTAAAGTTTAAACGTTTAAGTAAAATCAGCTATTTCTTTACGATAAGCTCCATTTCGGTTGTAAATACATATAACATAGCACTTTCTCGTACACTAACTGAAATTGGTGTATTTTTTCTATTTTCGCCAAAAATATGACTTGGACACTTTTTATTGTAGAAAAATAATTCATATTTGACTTGGTCAAAGAGACCCAATAAAAATTATAGTGAAAATTAAAATTTATTTAGCTTTAAAACATTACATTTAGATAAACTTAAACTAGTTAATCAGATTCTAATTCCGTATCACTTTCAAAAGCGCTTGGTCCCGGTGTTGTAACTTTCTTTTTCTTGTCAACTGGAATTGATTTATACCAATCATGGTACTCTGGTGGAATATTGTTGCTTGCACACAGCTTAAGAAGGCTGTTTTTCTTCTTCTCAGGTATGGGCAAAAGACCTTTATATAATGGCAAAATATTTTGTGGCATATCGGCTGGTCTGCCTCTACCATAAACTCTAAGCACATTGTATTCTGGTTCGCTGTAGTTGTACTTAAAAAGAATGCAGCCAGGTTTGGATCTTTCGTAACGCATTACCTTAATCTTCAGCCACGATACTTTCTGTCCATTATCGTCTTTATTTCTATTTTTAAAGAAAACTGATGCTAAAGATTTCAAATCCAAAAAATCTGGAAATCGTAGTTCAGCAACATGGTAGGGGCTACTCTTTTTGTTACGCAGCCTCTTTGACCGGGCAAGTTTAAAAATATTCAATAAATCGTTCATTGTATAAATGGCAACATTCTTCTTAGCAGTCTCGATAGCACTGTGCATCGAATCCACCTCCATGTAAGAGTGCCCCTTCTCCAAAAAGTTGTGCTGTATGATCGCAACATGAGTGTATTGCACAATGTACATAAATAATGCGGCTATAAATTGGTTTCTGTTCTGTCCGCTGCATGTATCAGAATACAAACTGACTTCCTTAATATCTTCTGGGACAGACTGAAGCCATTTGAACAGCGCTGTTCCAATTTCTGAGCTACCCCTCTGGCCATTTATTTCCGTCCAAGCATAACAGAAAGCATTATTTGGAGGTGCCGCTTCATAAACAGTAAAGTTGTAGGTGCACAATTTTAGTGAGTAATACATTTGGGACACATCGGAAGAAGGTATTGGAAGTATACTTTGTAAGTCAAACGAAGCACTTAAAAAAGTTCTGTCTTCAATTGCTCGAAGTTTGTCAGCAGCTTTTGCAGCGTTTGCTTCATCCCGCCTTCGTAAATGCTGTCTGTAATCTTCTTCAGCAATAGTTTTATTTTTAAACTGGGTGCAGATTTCACATTGATCTTTTTTTGGATTGAAGAATGCCATGTTGTAATTTTTACAAAAGGTTCTGCGATATGTTATTTGTGAAACATGTCTTTCGCTCCTCTCCTTACATAGCTCCACGTACAGCTCATACATTTTGCTTATGGACAAGTTCGAGTCCAAATACAGCCTATTACTGCTTTTTCGACAATAGTGAGACTCCATAGTCGGGAAGCTTTCAATATGGGCCTTAACCTTAAGTATAAGGTCATCAGGTGTTTTATTACATGGTGTTTTCCTACCTCTTTTATCTGGCAGATCAAATGAACCATTTTGGTTTACACCTTTCAAAGCATGATCCACAGGACCATGACTGATGCACAGAGTTCTCAAAAAGAAGTTTTTGCACACTTGAATAGTTTCTCCTTCCTTTTTTAGATGATATTTGCGACTTGATTCCTTTCTAGGGCCTGTGCCGCTACGAATTCTGCGAACCTTAGGCAAGCCACTTAAAACGCAAGATAAAATCAAATCTTTTTGTCGATTATAATCGAGCTTCCAATAATTTGAGCAAATAGATGTCCTCTCCTCTGCTGTAAATTTCATTGTGCATTTAAATTTACAATTCACACAATCAACATCTTTTGGAGCTTTCGCTGGTTTCACAGTTTTTTTACTCATATACGGCATACATAAACTTCTTTTTTTCTTGGAAATATTTTTCTTCCACTTTGTTGGTTCTGCCCTTTTCCAACGTGTACTCTTCTCTGCTAACGGCTCATCACTGTCCGAACTTTCTTCGTGTTCTGGGACATATTCACTGCCACTGTCAAAATCGTTTTCAATCTCATGCTGAATCAGATGCTCACTTTCATCTTCTTGGAGACCAATTGGAGGACACGAGATTTCTATTGCATCAACAGAATTACTGTTTTCTAAAGATAAAGAACCGGATGCAACTGAAATAAAACAAAAAATGTAGAGGGCTTAACAATTACTAATTTACTCAAGGTCCGTGAATATAGTAAACTTGGAAATATAGGTTATCTCAACAGCCGCCATTTTTGTGACAACTGACAATAAGTTCCTGGCAAAACCCTCGCTATTAGCTTGAGAAAAGTCACAGCTCGCCAGCTAAATGTTTTAGGTTATATGGTTTCAAAATACCAACGCGTGCATCTTTCAATTGCACTAGCCAATCAACACATGGATCTCATTTTCTTGGTTTTCCTGCTAGCCAAAAAAGGCGAGACATGTGGGTTAAAAATTGTGGTCATTTACTAGTATACTTCAAGATTTAAATTTCCCGCTATTTGGCGCCATTTTCGTGCCCACTGCATAGTAAACACACATGGGATGACCTATATTTCCAAGCTTGCTATATTTACGGACCCTGTAGTTTACTTTAAGTCATTTATAGCAAAGAGTTATGATAAAATAGCATTGAATACAACAACAAACAATCGAAATGAAAAAATACGGGCATAATCTAACCTCAAATTTACTTAAACTAGCACAACACTTGAAATATTACTTACTTTCTGCAGGTGCATGCCTTTCTTCATTTGCTGTACATAACGACACTATAAACTTGCCTCGGCTGGCCATTGTGGCCTATAGTTTTACAACCCTAATAAAAAAATTTACCACAACGCACATACCCCAATTGACCAACAATGCAATAAGTGAAGTTTCAACTAGTATGCGATGACAGCTAAAACTGGCCAAGTCGACTTGATCACTTTGGTTGTAACAAGAATGGCTACTACTATTGACAGCAAAAACTAACCAAGTTGACTTGGTCAATTTTGCTTGTAGTAAGAATCTCTTTATTGCCATGGTCACTATGAGCAGAGTGAATTACGCAATTTTAAAATAGATATATGACTTGGTCAATTTTTCTGGTAGTGTAAATCACTTTTATTAGTGACTTGGTCATATTAACTCAAAACTTCAAAATTTTGACTTGGTCAGTTTTTGCAGTAAGCCCACGATACATTAAATTTTATACACAAGGTTATTCAATTTCGATGCTCACATTGGGATTTCAATTAGGGTAAAGTCGTAGATTCTAATGCTGAATAATATTTTTAAAAACTTAGACTTACCCGCTTTAGTGTTTGAGTTATGTCCAAATAACCAAAATTTGTGTTTTTAATTATACATTGTAAAATTATGAAACCAAAGGAAAATATAAAATCATATTTAAACTTTTCGTTTTTTGCACATATCTCGAAAACTAAGGCAGCTAAGTTAAATTTCTCTTTTAAATATTTTTCAGCATCTGCAACTTTGACCCAGTATCTGTTACAGTTTTCGAAATCTCAATGGTGAGCATCGAAATTGAGTAACCCTGTATATGTACGTATGTCGTATGGATTCAGTATTAGTATTAATTGTGGGGAGACTGATGTCAGTCAAGCAAGTAGGCCTTCATAGGCCCTTTTCAACCCAGTGGACAAGGTCTAGGTATGCAGAATACCAGGTACCTTAGTCCTACTTAGAATTTTGCCGAAACTAAGGATTTACAACGCTAGCAAGGAAACTTTTACATGCTGCACATCGTAGTAACATGGGACCCATGGCTTTACATCACTTCCGGGATCGGGCATCGAACCCTCGACCCTTAGATCAGTAGCCAGAATGCTTAACCACTGAGCTATGGAGCCCGGCATGTAGTAGAGATACATTATAAAGATAAGTACTCAACTCTAACATGTGTTTTCTGTTTTGTTTTTGTTTTTTTTTGTTGATGTTTTATTTAAACAAAAGGTTTGTAGACTTTTCTGAGCGTGTGAGGCACAAACTTCTAGATGCGATAGAAGAAAATTCAAATTGCGCGGCGAAAACAAAAGCTATTTAATGCAAAAATAAGTTGTCAGTGTCAATTATCAGTTAATGTTTTTTATAGAAGTTCGTGAATATATTGCATATTGGTAACGAAAAAGTTTTACACATAAACCAGACATGGGTCTAAAATCGAGTATTAAGGGAGCTTCAGCACTGACAAGGCTAATACAGAAACAGGGTGTTTGTTGAATTGATATATTATCAGAAAAGTAAATTTAGTAAAATGTGGCATATCGACGTGATGTTTTATTTCACCCCTGAATCCAAATTCGCATATTTAAGAGTTGATCCGTGCACAATTCTTAATTATATTTTTAGAAATTTCTATAGGTAACCTTTCTAATTAAAAACCAAATCGATATGTTATTGGGCCTTTCCTAGCCATTCCCTACGTAACTAATGGACCCTTCTTGCCAAATTTCAAGTTCCTGGTACTAAGGATTACTACGGCTCTGCGTTGTTGAGTCAGTGATTTATCGTTTATACATATAGTATATATAGATTATAGCAGGATACCAGTTTCAACCCCTTGGTGGTGGAATTTCAAAAAATCTTTTCTAGCTCATTTTATTCTAAAATGCACAAGAGAACATTAATAATTTTAAGCCCCTACCCTTTTAAATCTCCTACTGTCCCCTTTAGGGGTAATATTTAAAAAAAACCCTTAAACCTATTCTAAAGATTTTAAAAGACGTCTAAATGCAAAACAATGTTCTAACTCAACAAACACAGGAGATACAATGGGTTCTATAATTCATCACAAATGCAAATTCGCACCATTAGGGGTTGATTAGGGTAAAATTCTTAAATACCTTTTCAGACATTTATATTGGAAACCTTTGCGAGCAAACACCAAGTCGATGTCGTATCGGGTCTAAGAGATATTGAGGAAGTCGTGAAAACGCAGTTTATTTTCACCCCTTTAGGGTTGGAATTTCAAAAAATTTTTCTTACCCCATTTCATTCTGAAATGGACCTACATCGGAAAAAAATTATAATTTTAACCCCCTACTTTTTTTCATTTTACCCTTTTAAGGGTGAAATTAAAAAAAACCCTTAAACGCATTACCAAAGATTTTAAAAATACATCTATACTTAAAAAAAGAATGCTCTAACTCAACAAACATAGGAGATACAATGGGTTTTATCATTCACCCCGAATGCAGATTCGTACCGTTAATGGTTGATTAGGGAAAAATCCTAAAATGCGTTTCTAGGAATTGCATTGAAAATCTTTGCTGGTAAATAGCAGGTGGATATCTAATCGGGTCTAAGAGATATTGAGCAATTCGTCAAAACACATTTTACCCCTTTTCGCCCCCTTTGGGATTCCCTTTTAGCACTACTTTGTGTAACAAATTGAACCTTCCACCCAAATTTTAAATTCCTAGTACCAGTGGTTACGGCTCTGCGCTTCACATTTCCCACGTGACCATGGATTTACCCTAAATGCTAGGCAACCAAACTTACACGATTGGCAGCACTTCCTAAATACAGTAACACAAAATTATCAGTGGCGTAGACACGACACAGACTAAATACCGATTGAAATCTGCCGAAAATTGCTAAAGCCCACGCGAATGTAATTTTAGCGATCACCGCGGTCGGTCCTCGCCCAGCGGGTCCCCGAGCTGGGCTCGTCGGCCGCCAACCTCGCTCAATTGGGGCCGTTGAAAACTGCCGAAAATTGCTTCTAAACAGCAAAACGAAACGTATGAAGTTTAGAGGTTAGATGTGACGAGCGCGTATGTCGCATTGGCAATCTTTTTAGCGATATTACCAATACCACCAACCTTCGAAAAACAAATTTATAGTGGCAAATTTAAATTTAGTCACGTGGGAAATGGGAATTAATGAAAACCATGTATCTATAAATAGACTAATGCGAAATTACACTTATCTGGATAAAATGAAAAATTCTGAATTACACAGCGAAGCATTTGGAGACGCAACGCCTACTCAAACGTCGCGCCGTTTCTCTGCAGGAATTTCAAGGACTTACTACAGTTTTGCCAACTTCGATGAACACCGGTTAAAATTTATAAACGCAACGCTTTGCTACTCTTCGCTTTAGCGACATCTATCGGAAAGTTTTGTAAAGACCAGACTGGCAAATACATTTGTCCGCGATAGTACATGCTATCAAATTGGAATTTTTAGGTAACAACGATCTAGTAATAAAATTTAAAAAGTTATCAATCTTTTGTTTTATCTACTAAGATCAATGATATTATTACCTGATAAAACGAAATTACGATAGTATTGGGCTATCACAACCCCGGCCCACCCGGAATGGTTGTAATAAGGGGTTGCCGGCTGGTTTAGTCGAGAGGACGTAGGTTACTCAGAGATACGTCTTACACCGTGCAAGGACTCGATAAATTATGAAGGGAATATAATGCCTTGAGCGCCACCCCTTTTCTGTCGATACAAATGGACGATTCCTTAAAAACAGAATAACAAGCCCATCATCAGCTGTGTTGTCGACTGCTGCAGCGACGTCCTTCTAAGCTGCCTCGGATGGAACTTACCTTAAGTGGTTTCCTACAGCTAGAACACCTTTCACTAAAATAGAGGGAAGATCGCATGCAACAACCATCAGATAAAAAAAAGTATGCCGTAATTATAATTCAATCTATTGTCAAGCATAAAAATTACGTTTGTACAATGATCACAGCTTACTTAATTACTGAATACTAAGCTCTACATGACGTCATAGTGTATTACAACCTGCTAAATATATTCCCGGGTAATCTTACTTAACTATTTACCGTTTGTTATCGTTAATTCCGTTATATCAACCATATACCGGGTGACAATGAGAACAGGGCCATGCTTATATCTTCTTTATTTATGAATCGATTTAAATGAAATTTTTAATTCTCTCATCTGAAAGACGAAGGAAGTATTGAAATCACGAAAAATCACCTTCCGAGATTTTTTCATATCTTCACGTTTCAGCGGTATAACTCAAAAACTATTTGTCGGAGGAAGATGATATTTTGCATACACATTATATGTACACCTGGTATGAAATCGTGAAAATTTCAGACAAATGTATACAGGATGAGCACCTTAAAATAATAAAATTTTATCTATTTTTTGCGTTAATTTTGAATAGAAGGAAGTAATAATTTTCACATAGGTCAGGCTTTACACTTGCCGAAAATAGGGCTCAACAAATACAGTATAATATCACAAAAAAGTCGAAACGTTTTAACAATAAGATCGTTCCGTTAAATAGAAGCGTGGGCCGCACTCATTTCAATAAGGCTGGATGGCGCAGTTCGGCTTATCGATGCGGTTTTGATCGCTACGCAGATGCGGTTACGATCTCTATGTAGATGCGGCGGGTTCAAACCCCAGCGGGCTACATTTTTTTTATTTGCAAATTGATCTAATTCGCGCGAAGGAAGTTCGGTGTAAAATAATTTACAGATTTTTTATGAAGATACTAGAGATAATTTCTGATCGACCGATAAATATACTCAAAATGGCCGACTTCCGGTTTTACCGGAAATGATACAAACTTTGATTTCTTAAATGGATCACGCTGTTTATTTTGTTTTTCGGAAGTTACAAGTCAAATTACATAAACCAGTCTCGCCAAATTTTCATTTCTTCAAACAAAAAAAATTTTTCAACTTTTATTTTATACGATAGAAGGCTGTGACTTGAAAAAATATGTTCTAATTGACTCTAGCAACTAATAATAATAGCTATTTTATCAATGAAGTCAATAACAAACCCTTAGTCAAAGAACAAAATTTGCTAAATACGTTTTTTAAGAAAAAGTCACCTACCAAGGGCAATCTTGTCATTAAACAGCAAATTTAATTACCGACGATATGCATCATGCACTACTTTATCCTTATCTAAAATTGAAAAACAATTAATTTATTAATTTATCTAATATTTCTGTTTAATACCTAAGCAAATTCGGCAGCACTGTTGTATGTAATTTGAGTCGTAGATTGCAAAAAACAGAAAATATATAGGACTATTCAATTCACCTGTCATCCGTCAAAAAGTGACCAATAAAAATCCAGAATTCTGACGTTTCTTGACCAATCAAAAAAATATCAGTGGATATATCTTCCTAGAAGGTATTCAAGTGACTATTTTAAACAAATGTGATTTTTATTAGAAAAAGCCAATATGAGTGTTCTGTTACTATAGAAATTGTGTAGTTTGTTGCTAGATTTACTAAAAATTAATTTGAAAAAGTAGTTTGGTTCATTAAATAATCCCTCGAATACCATTCTTAGTCATAGTTAAGTAGATTATGTTTGCGGTGGTATCACTACTCATGTCCATTGCGCTTGGGATTAGTACTCGTGCTAGCGTACTCGTCCTAATCGTACCAAAGCGCAATGGACATTCGTGACACCACCCCAAAAATAGTCGACACAACTTTGACTACTCATGGTATTATAAATGATAATCTATTTTAAAAATTAAAGTTAGTGTTATTTCCGGTGAAACAAGATGTCGGCCATTTTGATTATACTTGTATGTCATTCCAAAATTATGTCTAGTATCCTTGTATCAAATTTCATCCAAATTCATTCATAAGTAACGGAGATAGAGGCATGGTCCTGGTCTCATTGTCACCCGGTATACGAGGTCACTTTAATTTGCTTCCGCTGCACTATTTCAATTAGCGAAACTGATTGGCGTCTATATTAATACAAAATTTACACAGTACCTTGCAAGGTCCAGGCTGTAGTTTGTGTATCTGATATGTCCCTATGGAACGAGCTAGAACCTTTGTGGCGGCATGCACTGCTGGAGAATTCGGGAAACCCAATAGAAACAGAATGAGCTAGCGATGCTGAATCGGGCGATGGTTTGGGCAACGTGGTTGATCCCTTCAGTGCTGCTAACGAGACGATAGACGATACCATACTGTGGTACGCACTTGTTAGTGACCAAGTTTGATCGACTCTGTGATTAATCCCGCAGAGCGATATTAGGATATTTCCTCCGGAACCGATCGCGGTCACACACACGTGAAAGCCAGTCGACACCAACTGCACAACTAGCCTCGGAAGGGTCTCATTCAAGACCCTGAGTCTGAATTCTAATGTTGAAACTGAATTCCGAATGCTGCAGAAGAATGAATTTGAATTTGCAAAGTTTATTCAGATACGTCTATACAATAGTTAATTACTGCTAAACCTAGTCTACTACCGTTTAGGGGACTACCCTTCTTCGGCTATGTATATAAAATTTTTGGACTTAAAAAATTAACATTTTATTTGAATTTAAACTTTAGATATTTCATGTTTACAAAATTTTTTGACTTAAGATATTGCATGCTTACAAATAAATAACCTAATATATCGCATGTTTACAGAAAATTGAGCTAGGATATTGGATATTTACAAAGAATAAAGTGATATGGTATGGTGATCATCGGAGGTTGAGGGAAACGATTACTAAGATGTCCTGGAATTCCTGGAAAATATCTTTAGCGTTGCCGAGGAGGATGACTGGGGGAATTTCAGGTTTCCTGGTTTAGAAAACTGGAGTCGTGGGGGCGGGGGCTGTGTGGTGGTGGTCTTGTTGTATCGCTCGTTGCACGAATCGGCCGTGGAGGCCGGAGAGTCTATAAGGGGAAAGCCGGCTAGGTCACACACCTTCTGAGAGGGATGAAACCAGTTCAGGTGTAGCATCTTCCTAGCGACGGTTCTCTCTTTTACCTTTAGCCTCGCTATGCTGGAGCGAGGTAGAGAGCTGAAATAGATTAAGCGGTAATCAATAATAGGCCGAATAAATGTCTTGTAGGTATGAATGAGGGTGAGAGGGTGGCAACCTCCAAAGCTGCCTCGGAACGCGCAGAGAATGGCTCTGGTTCTCTGAATAGAGTCGAGGCATCCTTGAAGCTCTGAGATTGGTGACTGAAGTGGAGAGTTCTAGTCTAAAGTTCCATACCGCCAAGGCAATGTTGTTGGGGTCCAGTAAGGGTCTGCTGTGGTGAGCAGAGTTTTTTGAACAAGATGGCTTGGGTTTTGTTCGGATTGGGTTTGATTCTCCATCTCTGAAACAAGCGTCCCAGGCTCAGAAGTGACTGAGACAGAAGGTTGGAAGCGCGGGCGATGCTGATGTCTTTGACCCAGGTGGTGTCATCTGTGTACTGAAAAAGATGGACTTTTGGGTTGGGCGAAAGTGTAATGTCGGCCCAGAAGATGATGAAGAGCAGAGGGACGAGAATCAAGGCTTGAGGAACCCCGGCTTTTCCACGGACTGTGACCTGCTGTTGACGGAAATGATGCGGACAAAGAAAGGATGTACATGAAGTCCAAAAGCTATTTTAGCAAACCACCGTGCCAGACTGATTCAAAAGCTTTCTCAATGTCCAGCATGACAGCTAGGAAGCATTGACTGGAGTTGATAGCAAGAGTGGCGTCAGTTTGAAGCTAAAGCAGAAGGTTGGTGGTGCTTCGTTGAGGGCAAAATCCATATTGGAAGTCGGGGACTACGTTGTAAGCCTCTAGAAATTGTCTAAGCCTGGAAGCAAGGATTTGTTCAAAGGTTTTGCCTAGAACATTGAGAAGGGCGATTGGACGATAAGATGATGGGAGGTGGGGGGGGGGTCCTTCCGGGGCTTCTGTAGCATCACCACGTTGGCTTGTTTTTCAAGCCGGAGGAAAGAGACCAAAACGGAGGCAGCAGCTGCAAAGCAACGTGAGGAGGGTGATAGCTACAGCGGGAAGTTGACGAAGTTCGGCTGGTGAGCCCGTCATTCCCGGGGGCGGTATTCTTTCCAGAGACCAGGGCATCGAGGACTTCCCGCTCTTAGATGGGGATGGCAAGGAGAAGGTTGATGTCAGGACTGGCGTGGGATGGAGGAATGAGGCGAAGTGGACAAATACTGAGATTGCCGGCAAGGGTTTGATAAACTTGGGCATAAGTACCTTAGGTTTGGGAATAGGTTGGCGAGGGCGTTCATGAAAAATCGGATGATTATATGAACCGTGGGGTCGTCGGCCTTAAAGAAATCTTAAGAGAGGAGGGCGTCAGTTGTGTTCAGGCGAGCAGTAGAGTCGATTGTTGCAGCTTCAGCAGGTCGATTGGGACATTTCGCGGAAAAGGCGACGTGGTCTCCGCTGGAGTTTCCGCACTTGGGCTTTGCATGCCGTTTGCAGATGGAAGTGTTGCGGTCCTCTCCGCAGACTCCAAAAACCAAACATCCTCTCTTGGCAGCTGGAAGTGAAATGATCGAAGTTGAGGCATCTGCCTCATTAAATTGGTTGAGGTTTGTTAGGATTGGAGGATTGTGCAGGGTATGAATGGTGAAACATTCGTAACCCACTGAAGAGAAGGGCGTCTAACGTAGATTTGGAGCTTGTGACTATACGAAACAACCTGGTTTCCTGATCGGTGGCCTTGGAACGGATGCTTCAGGAGTTGTTGAATTGAAAATGGGAACCTAGGAAAGACGCAGGGGAACCTAGGAAGTCGGGGAGCGATGTTGCGGCGATCTGCGCCGGCGCCGGAGTGGGAAGAAATTTTCCATCCAAATTCTCGACAAGGAGACCGTCATATGAGGTACGCGCAGCTGCGACCAAGGAAGTGTACTTATTAGAAAGGGGCTTGACTACGCAAATGCGCTCCCGTCTGCTTGATTAACTTATGAGACAACGGCTTCGGTTATCAAAGAATAGGCCGCTAAAACACGTGGCTGGTGCTTTGGGAACATGATGCCTGCAGCCCGAGCTGGGCAAATTACTTTTAAAAAGTAATTAATTACTAATTACCAATTACTGCTCAATGAAGTAATTCATCCCTAGAAGACTTCCAAAGAAACTACTTCAAGACAAATTGTTGTTATCTGACAGCGCTGATGACAATAATCAGTGACAGACTGACGAATTTCCCAAAAACAAAACTTGTGAGTATCTAACTAAACATTTACCCTTCTTCAAAATACTGCTTTACTATACAGCCAAAAATTATGTACAAATCAGCCTGTGAAGTATTTTGCATAGCGATCTCGCTAATATATATTAACAAATCTCTGAAGAGAAAAATACTTTTCCATCTGTTGTTTACCCTCTACCCATTAGATCAGAAGTGTACCATTCTTCCTGAACGATAAAAGCATAAGGTATTGTATTTATTTTATTTTATTTTATTTTGGTACTCAGCCAACAGCCGTTAGGCCAATTATAGTCGTGGCAGTACATTTTATGGAGACTTCAAACCCCACTTACGTCGTGATGTTATTATGACATCCGGGACCAACTATTTCCGTGGCAGCCGTACCACGAGAAGCCGAGAGAAGCAGCCGTGGAACTCCCATCCAAGTTCCGACCAGAAAGAGCTTTGCTTAACTCTACCGATCGTATCTGGAAGCTTGTTCAAGCTACACCACCCCTAGCTATATGCAAAATGCAATTAACCTCGAACAAATATAAGATAAAGCAAAAATAGACAGAATTTAATTCTTTATGGTGTTCATCCTGTATCTGTTGCGTTCACAATATATCTATTTTGGTCGAGGGCTTGATGGAAGACATTATTTTTCTCTAACCAGTAGCTGCGGAGTTGCGCATCTATTGCTGCACGTTTCTATACTTTTAAGATGTCCTTCACGTTAAATCCTTAACCTGTATATAGTTGACCCAAAGTACATTTAGTTTCGATAAGGTAGACATCCACATGCAAAATATCGCCCTCCTCCAATTTGCAGTTTTTGAGCTATATCGACAACAGGCGGACTAACAGACATACAGACAGAGAATTGATAAAACGTGTTTTCCGTCATTGACAGACTCTGAAACGTAAATGTGACTTTTTCATGATTACGCTACTTGTGTCGTCTTTATACGCGGGAAGAGAAAATGGAACATAGAAATACACAACTTGTTTACAGATATTAAAGTAGGCAGTCAGCAAACTAAAAAGCCGTGAAATTAGGGTATACTTGTACGAATTGGAAATTCCAGAAAAATTCATGAACCTTGTACATTATAAAAACATCAAGACCCTAACGGAAGACCTCGGAGTAATTTCATGTAAAATCAGGAGTAGCCAAGAGATTAGCTCTTATTTAATGCTATTGAACCAGCAATAAGGAAAGCTTCTTCTATAAGCCAACAGCGAAAAGCGTTCAGAAAAACTGATACGCGCATGACTTAGTAATTTCAAATAGAAGAATGATAAAATTAATCAAGTATATTCAGAACCTGTAAATCGTACAAGCAAAATCCTATTCAGAATAAATGAAAACAACGCCGAATATTTATGCAAAACTCGTCAAAACAATAATAGATTAGAAATTTGAAGATGCTGCGTTATTTACCTACTTGGGAAATCAACTAAAGATACAATGAAAGAGGAAATAACGTGAAGAATTCTGGATGGTAACATGTTACGCAATAGGAGCTTACTAGTACATAATACTAAATCGATATCAGAGACATACGAGGATATATTGATATATTCTTAGCCTACTATAGAAGCAACCAAAATTTGAACTCAAAATATTTTATTATCTAACATAGTCTCTTCTTAATGTAACACACTTATTACAGCAAATCTGCAAAGCCTCAAAACTATAAAAAACATTTCTTCTTGCTCTGTAAATCAACCCTCCACCGCTTCTATTACTGCTTCGCTAGAATACAAATTACGTTATTTCCAACTCTTCTTCACTTAAATTAAAATTGTGACTCAGCCAGATCTGGTTAATAAGGGGGGTATTCGAGTATTTCGAACCCACAAGCACGCTCAGCTGTATAAACACTTTTTTTGGAGAGATGTTACTGATGTAGAATAATACTACTCCGTTATTATTTTACCCTGATTCAGATAATGAATCATGATTGTTAAATTTGACACTTCTTAGACCTTCGAGAAACTAGACCGATCCCCCCATCGATTGCTGTTTTGTTTCTGGGTTGTAAAAATATATCCAAGAGTCATCCATGGTAACAATATGGTTCAATAAATTAGCATCTTCTTTAAAATGGACACAAATTGAGCACCATAGTTCCGCTGTTGCTCGCTGGTTAACATTCAAGCATTTGAGGATCCATTTTGCAGAATTTTCGACGGTTTGATATCATGTCGTAAAGTAGGTACGTATTTTCCAGGGTAGTCAAAGAAATCGGTCTTTCCGGTCTCTTATCCTGGTCAACGGAAAATTTATCTCTTTTCAAGCATTTTATCTAATTTATCACAGTTGCATATGAAGGGAATTAATCACCGAATGTCTAACAAATATTTAAATAAAATTTCTAACCCCTTAACCCCTTTAAATGTAGGTATGTAATGATTGCTCAGTATGAAATAAAATGAAATTGACCCTGACTCGGGTGCTATGCAATGTACTGCAGTTTACTTTCTGGACTCGCTAATTTACTTAATAACATTATTTTGCAATGTCACAAAGCCATTTTTGTAGTGATCTCTGCAGTGATGAAATAGACGCAATTGTATAGTATTTATTCTTAAGTCTATGGTACAAAATGGATAATATCTGTTACCTAAACCAAAAGCATTTACTCTTTATAAACAGCTGAACACTGAAATTCGGGCGGCTGATAGAACCCAACGCGATCCTGAACAGCTCGCTCTTCGAGCGCAGACGGAGTATTTATGTAAGGTGCTTTTAACAGGCTCACTGGAACGTAGTCTCGGCGAGTTTTGATGTTGGTGCACCTTGGCTTAACGCCATTTTCTATGTATGCTTACGTTTGCGGGTGCCGGGTACTGTGTGTTTTAGCCATGGCATCGGCGTTTTTTTCAGCTAACTGCGAGCGTCTGTGACTGAAATATTGCTACTTTTAGCTGTGTCAAACGGTTGCCGATCCTAAGAGGGCTTGGACTGGCAGGTCGGTGTGGTTACAGACCTAGATTGATATAAATGTATTTTATCTACTCCAATGGGATAAGTAACGCATTACGTCACTCATTTGACACTATTTCAGTTAGGTAATGAAGCTCGTTACACCACTCAGTTATGTAATGGTTTCATTACGCAACTCAGTTGTGTAATGACTTCATTACGTAACTGAAACAGTGTCAAATGAATGACATAATGACATTTGCCTACTAAAATATTTTTGAAAATGACATCTGACATTTCTCTTAATGCACTTTTCTCAATTTTAGGCAGTCGTAGATAAAATTTTGTACAATACATGTGTGATAATGCATCATTAATATACTTGTGTGCTTACATAACTCGTGCTACGCACTCGTTTGTAACCTACACACACGTATATTAATGATGCTGTTATCCCACTTGTATAGTAAATAACTATTAAAATATTTAATTAACAAGGTGAAAATTGCAATCATACTCGTCTACAAGATCTTCCGTACGTGTAGTGTCTTAGAGATCTAGGTGTTAATTAGTCGGAAATCGTTTCCACGCTGGTCTACATGATCTTTCGTACGCTCTGTGACTTGCAAGTGAAGTTATCAATGAGAAGAAGTTCTAGACTCGTCTACACGATCTTCCGTGTGTTCTGTGGCGCAGACCTGAAGGTATCATTCATAATCTTTGGACTGAAGTTTACTATGAACAGGTGAACTAACCGTAGTAAGGAGGAGAGGTTCAGCTCAAATCAGTGTTCTCCAGACTTTGGCTTCTGAGAATTAAACTAGAATTAGAGCTTGCTGGCTTAACTTTCTTTCGCAAGATAAAACAACAGGGTGCTAGTTACACTAAATTCAGGTCTTCCTGGATTTTAGACAGGCGACTCCTCGCTTAGCCGTATTTTATTTTTATTTTATTCCGTACTCCGCCAACAGCCGTTAGGCCAATTATAGGAGTCACTGTACATTTTATGGGGACCTGCAACCCCACTAACGACTATCATGATGTTATTATGATATCCGGGACCAACTTTTTTCCGTGGCAGCCGTACCACGAGGTGCCGGGAAAAGCAGCCGTGGAATTCCCATTCAAGTTCTGACCAGAGAGAGCGTTGCTTAACTCTGCTGATCGAACGTGGACGCTTGCTCAAGCTACACCAGCCTAAGCAAGGCTGTCGACGACTAGTGAAGCCTTAAGGGACTGAGACTGCCCGGTGTCTATTACTCGTTCGCTAACTCCTTTCGCTTCACTCGGCTAGGGAAACCGAAGTTGAGCAAACAGGAGAGGGACTTGTGTTGGTGAACCCTGCGCCTCTATGGCTAAGTCGTCCCTGGTGGGGCACATAAGTCTTTGTGTCGCATCTTGTTGTGATCAAATAGTTTTGGTGGCGGAGATAGCGCCCTACAAATTGATATATGTGCTTAACACATTTCTCATGCAATTTACAGGAAAGTGAAACGTCAGAAATATCTATATTTAGTGATTTTTAGATTTGATTTGACAGCAATGCTTTAACTTTTTAAAGTAGAATTTCAGTGACATTTCTAATAAGTCAATGTTTCTTGCTACGGTAACACAATTTTGTGTTATCCAATGAAAACGTGCAATGCTAACTAGATACCAATACCCGTTCGTAGCAATTTTAATAGTAGCATACGAAATTTGGTCACTAAGAAAAAACGTTGTTAACTTTGCCAAAGCAATCAAAGACGGTAATTTTCCACTTTCTGAAAATCCAGGTTTTTTAGCTAAACACATTGTTCTCTGTCGGGTTCCAATATTCATTTCAAAACTTTAATGCCTGATTATCAGACACTGGAAAATTGCGCAGAATATCATTTACCTGAAGTTATTGCGAATGATGCCACTAAATTTCATAGCAAAACTATACCTATGTAAGTAAACTCAAATATTTCATTGTAATATATAACCTTGTTTCTAAATGTCATAATTTTCTAATTATTCCAACTTTCATTTATACACTTTGACGATACCTTTGCTTCTAAATTATTTAAACATCAACAACCTGGTTCAAAGGTGCGTTAAAACCGGTGAAGCGTATATTTTTACCGATAATAAGATGCAACAATTGTCAGTAACTATTCCTTTGTGTTGGTTTATTATATTTAAAGTTTTTATATATTTCTTGGTACTTGCACTGTCTCTCCAAAACCGTCATTTTGAATCCACGTGAATGCAGTGTGATTTTTTTGTTACAGAAGAAAATCTGAGAAAATCAACGTTGCATGGTCAGAAAATTGCCAAGAAAATCAAGAGTAACGCTATGGAGGATATACATAAGAAATCTGGTAGAAATCAAGATATAGAAATCAAGATATGTACAATGTTAAGAAGTGTATGTATAATACTTATGTCAGTGCTTTGTAAAAATTATTCAAAATGTACGTGAAGTGCACATTAATCTGAATAAGTTCGATGAAGTAGTGACTGGTCGAAAGCAATGTTTTATTTAGCAACGAAACGGAATCGTATGTTACAGTTTTATCGATGTGTTACAAATCTCTAATTTCTTGCAAATTTTGATGCAATTTATGCGGAAATATTTATATTATCTTTAAAGAGATGGTAGGTTATTTCTTTTTTTCGCCCAAAATGCAAATATCTTCTTTACAGAGGTTCCAAATTGTTCACCAATATTGCGTGTTGACTATATGAGAAACTACCAACACTACGGGATACAAATTCCATTTGTAGTAGTTCTGGATGCCCAAAATTAAAAAGTTACTTAGTTAGTAAATGTAAGAAGGTTGAATCGAAATATTTACATTCCTTCGATTTGGTAGAAATTCGACCTTGGAATTGCCAGATTAAATTAATTTTTTTTATTATTTAGTTGAGAATTATATGTTTATTATGCGAGGAGACACGATTTGCAATTTCTTTATGGGCTACAGAAAGAACAACGAACCGCTGTACACCACTATATTTGGAGTTTAATAATATTAGTTTGTATAAGAAGGCACTGAAGTTTGGATTTTTATCACGAATGTGTATTTAGTTGCCGAGGCCCGCAGGGCCATGACAATTAAACCGCATGAGGGATAAAAAGGAACTTCAGTGCAAGGGGTATATTATGTTTATTTTTAAATCAAGAAATCTCGAAATTACAACATTTAGTCAGATTTTGTAGGTTATGTGACGTCGTAGACGTTTACCTATCGCACCGCCGCTTACAATGGATTACTTCACTGCCGGTTCTATTATTTTAATGACGATTTCGACGTTCTTCACTGCCGATTTAAAAAAACTATTATCTGCTCACTCCCAATATATTTATCTTCATTTAGACCTTGAATGAAATTGAAGGAATGGCCTACATCAAAAATGCCAAAGGTCTTTTATTTCAAACTTAAAAATCCTAATGCAACTAAAAACTAAGTAAAAGTGTTAATGTGATATTAAACGAGCCCGAACGTTGACATACTGAGATCAGAAACCAACAGTTACTGATTGGGTAGGTCGTGTATTGATACAGTAGCTAAGTATTTGCCCTCCCGTTATTAAACGATGTTTTTACACTATTCAGTTTCTACCTGACAAAAAAGCAACAGATTCTATCTATTTAGTTGCAAAGTTGCGATTTAAAATTAAACACAGGCTTTAATTTTGAATGAGAAAAGGAAAGTATTTTATTAAATAAAATTAAAATAAACAGTTTGATTTCCATAGTACATTTTTCAAAATCATCATTAGTAAATCTGAAGGTGGCATCTGCAATATTCTAGTCGCAACCAATACACTAGTCAAATTCACACCTGAACGATTTCGAGCGCTGGCGCCTTTTGCGCAAAACAAAGAAAGCGAACCGTGTACTCACAGCTCGACGTGAAGCACCTCTTGGAAGGGATCGAAGTTGGCGGATCCTCGGGGAAGGAAGAGCGGCACCGAAGCTAATTCACTTAGAGGGCTCAGGGTATCCGTAAAACTTCCACCATCCATCAGGACTAACAGCCATTTTCACGGTGGGAAGGGTCGCTTCAGTTAACGTGTAAAACTCTCGAGTCTCAAGAGCCCTCTTGGTTTGCTTTAAAAGTTATTTCTCACATTATTTGAATTGTTAGCAGTTGTCGTTATACGCAAGATTTCCACATGTATACGCTTGGGTGTCTGCCTCTTATTATTTATGGTAGAGCAGTTGCACCAGTAGGAAATGGTGTAGGTAGTGGCTACTGGTACATCCTGACTGTTCTAAAAGTTTCACTTAAACCTTTGGACAGTTCCTTGACTTTGACTGCATTATCATCGACATAACGATGTAGTTAAACACATCTTTAAACATTTACACAATAAAACCGATTTTTTAAGTTAAAAAATATATATTATTGATAAAATATCTTTCAACCGACGAACTCCGTAATTAAAGTATCTAGAATATATTTTTTAAGTAATAAAACTAGTTTTTGTCATTTTAAATCAAATAAATTATTGAAGAATAAGCAAAAGGTTGTGAAATAAACAATTGTAAATTCCATGGTGTCTGAAATACAAAATGTTTAAAGATTAGATAGGTGAATGATAAAGATTTCCTCAAACTTGTGACTTAAAAATTTTAGGGTATAAGATATTTATTTGAATAAACCTTACACAAAGCATAAAAAACCAAAAAATAAGAAACTAGTAAAACAAATAATATGGTAAAGTAACTTGTCATAATGGAACACCTTGACTAATTTATGGACTACGTCAAGTACATAAACCTAATACAAATTAAGACTAGTAGTTGCATTGTTGCATACTGTATGAGTCGTATTTCTAAAATTGTATCAAATACTACAAATATAACAACCATCAGGTTAGGAATTCTTGGTCATTTAAAAAAATAACTTTACCAATATATCACGTTTTATTTTCCTTAGACGGTGTATTACTATATACTAACAAACCAACTGGCCTTACAATAATAGTTGTTAAAAATAAAGAAAAACCCTAACATACCAAATAAGAATCTTTAATCCTCTTAAAATGTATTCTCGAAAATACTGATTTCTCTTACAATCAAACAATTTACGGCAAAAATTAATGTCCCAATAGGATCCCCCATTTTATGTACTATTGTCAATGGCATGTTATTAATAGCAGAAAAAACTCGATTAGTTCATATTTCAATGATTTAAGAACTTTCATCCTAAATGAAAATTTAGATAGCAAATGAATACCTTTCTCATTCAATAAATTACTTAATGTAACGTTGCTAGGAGGAAATAATGATAAAATAGGCACAAGTTGGTTTCGCAAAAAACACGTAGATTTTTAAATATCAATAGATTTACTACAGTAAAATACAAACAAATGGATTTGCAGTATTAGTAGACCAAGCCATCAACCTATCAACCTGTCGTAACATTCTTGCCTAATATTTGCTAATTGATACTGAGTTATTTGACCAATCTTTGTTCGAATACAATTTTTCAGCTCGTCTAGATTTTGAAATACTCATCTAGAGTAAATTTTTATTTCAAATGTAGCAAAAAAAAATCATTAGTGAAAGATCGGGCGACCTAGTAGACCTATTAATTGCATAATATGCACCAATCACCTTATTGAAGAACTTTAAAATTTAAAACACATAGCTAAAACTCTATAAAAATATAACAATCCCATTGACTTCAGTAAAATGAATATCAGAAAAATCATTAACACTATTCAAACAGAATCAATAATAATCACTGGCCCACTTGCATCAAAATAATTCAAATAAAATTTCTAAGGATCATCAAACAGATAACCAAATGTACACAATAATTCCTTACATACCTCATCTATTAGAAAGCAACTCAGAACAATAACATAAAAACCGCGTTCAAGAACCATAACATTAAATATTATCAAATAGGTTGTAGTAACTGTAATTCTAATTATATAGGACCATGCAAACAATATTTAAGGAAAGGAATAGCCCAACACAATCAATCAACAAAAACAAACATTTTAAGTCTAAATAAACCAAATATAGCACTTTCAGATCATACAATAGGCAAATTACATAATTTAAATATTAATACACAAAATGCTACTCACTAAGTCAACTTAAAAAAGCCTTTTTTCGAATGCATTGATTAAAAAATATATCCAAACTTAATTAATTAAAAGCAGACATTGATAAACTGAATAGCACTGACTATAATACACTAATACTTATACACTATAATACACCTCGAGATCATCTAGATCACTATCGTTTAACGCGAGTTCTTCAAGATTTTTCTCCGTTAAATATTTGCGTGACTATGTACGCGCCATGATTTATTAAGAAAATGACACAACTAATATACAGGGGTCAGGGGCGACCCTGAAATACAAATATTTCAGAAACAGTATAGTGGCTATAATAAACAATTTGGTCAATTTTGGTCTTGTTTCTGATTGGTTGTTTTGCTATCCGCCATTTTGAGTCGCTTCAATATCCCATCAAATATTTTTAGCAGTATACGCCTATGTAGTTACTAAAAGTTACTAGTGGCAAAATAATATATTGACATTTTATAATTTGTCTATAGTAATTCAGTTACTGAACACGGCTCAAGTATCAATATAAATTTCGTATCATTATTGATTTACACTTGTGTTATTTTATACATAAAATTGAAGTAAGAATGCAAGCTAAATTTTAACCAAGCAATAATGATGACTAGTAATATTTTGTTACTAAATGTCATTTACACTGTTAAAAATGCACATGGAATATCTGCTAATCAGTACAAAAGTTTGAGTGAACGGTGTACGTTCTGCTCCTGCCGTTTACACAGGTATTTGTGAGACTAGGTCACACACTTTGTACTGAAAACCATTATTAAATTTAGTATCATCGTTTCAAAATTGTTTCTTGATAAAATCGGAGTTATTTGTAAATAATTACCCTCGAAAATATTAATTGCGTTTAACCATCTAAATGGGATATGCTGATATTTGAATAGAGAATAATTGTTCAAAATGAATACTTTACATTTAATATGTCTATTTACTCTCAACCACTGCCTGCATTATCAACTGAAATATTGTACCATTTCCCCGTGTATGATGTAGGACAAACGATTCAAACTGAAAGGCAGTCGAATCGGCCGCACTGTCCATATAAAGTCACTGTAAGAATTAGGTTGTTACCGACACGCTCTCTTAACACTAAACTGTTACTAGCATTGCCAACTGATATTTAGCCGAGATAAAGTTGACCTCGACGCTACGCGTCTCGGTTAACTACCGTCAAACGGGGTTAAGTGAATCAAAAATGGTAATTTTTTATTATTTTCTCCGAAATTAACAAACACAAAATTTTGAAAAAACCATTGAAGTTTCTTTGGCACTTTTCCATGTGTTTGAGACATAAATCATATATTTTTTTAAATATGAAAACACCTAATTTTTTTAGTAAAGGTTGATCACTTTACCCACTACTTTGGGGTAAAATGAATCAGGCTTTTAAAATGCATAAAAATTCACTTTAAAACACTAATGGATAAAGTGAATCAATTTAAAATTTAAAAAAATATTTTAGTAGGAAATTTAAGAAAAAAATATTAACGAAATTTAATCTATTTGTTCAATTTTGACAGTTTAAAGTGACATTATTAACTCCATAACAACCTTCATAAAGAGTATATGATTCACAAGTGAAATAAAAGTGTTTTAATTCACTAGAGATTTAAAAAAGTGTAATTCGCTAGAGAATTAAAAAAGTTTAAATGAAGAACAACATATTTTTATTATTTCTACAAATATTTACATTCAATTATTCTTTCTATTTGTAGTGTATAATATATAATTACTAAAATTTAGATCAATTCGACGATGAATGAGCAAATTTATATCTTAATTTGAATATTTTTTAATATTATATTCACAATTTCGTCAAAATTGAATAAAAACATATGTATGGCACGTGAATTAAACATTTATTAACTCAAAGATATGATCTCACTCGCACTACGTGCTCGTGAGCTCAACATCTTTTCGTGAATAAACATTTGTTTAATTCACTTGGTATATGTTATTTATTAAAAATGCGTTTGAAAATAAAAATGTGTACAAAAAAATGGTATTCATTAAAAAAAACTTGTAAACTTTGAACTAACAAAACAAAAAACTTCATCCCTTAAATATTTGTATAAATTCTCATCGACATATCTCCTCGGCCAACCGCTGCGACCGCTCTCCGAACATTTTCAGAATCATAATTACATTTATCTTGTGGCCCCAATTTTTTTATATACTCTAGGCATTCCGAAAATAACAAAAATTATTATAACGCTTCCTATAACATTAACATAGGTAACTGTAAATAAAAAATAAATGATTCACTTTACCCCCTAACACTCCTCTCTGGAAATAAAAAAATCGTAAAATGTTAAGTAAATACATTTTGAAAAAAATAAAAATTAAGAGTATGTTTATATATAACTAATTAACACATTTATTGCATGTAAGTAAATTAGGGTTCATATTGAGTACATCTACAACAAAACGTTTCTAGCCTTTCAAAAAGTCACTAAAATTGGCTAATCATTGAGAAGCTATGTAATACTTACATGCTTTTTCTAGGTGAACCGAAACACCCTCAACTATATACACTGACTTACGGGCGTGCCAGTTTTCACGCAAAAACCGCGAAATCTTAAGGCAGATGGCGGCACTTCCGCCGAGTTTACGGAAATACATGACTGATTCATTTTAACCACCATGATTCACTTAACCCCGTTTGACGGTACTTAATCTATCGACAGGAATGAAACACTTTCCACCTCGGTATGTAATAAATATACTATTTAACTTTTTTTGCAAGAAATATAAACAAACGTAAGTTCTTTGATTAAGTAGTTAGCATAGGCGCCGACCTAATGGGGGCCACCAGGCCCAGGCCCCACATGAAATGATAGATGTGGGGCCCAGTCCCACATAACGTTCCTGTGTTTAAATTCAAAAGTTGGGAATTTCATTTCCGAGGAAGGGGAAGCCTTTCGAATTGCCGACTTATTACAGCGGCGATCGCTGCAAGTGCATGTGCAAGTTGCAAGTGCTTATGCGTTTAACTAGCAATATAGCACCGAATTGGCTGATGCCAGACGCTGCGCTTCGTTAGCTGCGTGATAGGTAACAGGTAAATCATAACAACTAACAAGTCTTATTACTATTATTCATGTTCATGATCCGTGTGAAATAAAACCGTGTTTGATTTTTAGAAGAGAACACAGAAAACGCCACAATGGACAGATTTGTATTTGTGATCCCTGAAAACCAGCACAGCCCGAGCTACACCCACAGTTATTCCCATCCAATTCTGATTCTCAACAGCAGCCCGGGCGTCTGAGTCTACGTCTACATCTACGTCATCAACATCAAGGTCATAAAGTCAGCAAAATCCACTTCTTGAAGTAAAAGAGCGTGAGCGCATTTCAACCGAAATGACGCGAAAAGTATCGTTGGATCATATATGAAAACGAAAAAATATTTTGTAAGGTATATTGTAAAGCAGTTAAGCAGATGGAACCCCCGCTATTGTCGGATTCTTCTTTCGATGTAAATTCTGCTGCATCGTTTGTCCATCAAAGTTTTCAAAATTAGAAAAATGCATTAGAGAGGTTGAAAAACACGAATGCAGTAAATTACACAGAAATTCAATTTTAGTTATTACATCTGTTCAGAAAGGTGTTATGTTAGTGCATGTTTGTCTCAATCAAATTAAATGAACTCCCGTTATCCAGGAAACGTAAATTACCAGGAAGATTCGACAATAGGCCGTCAACCGCCCATCAGTTTGCAACCGTCAAAGGGAAATATAAACAATTATTTTACGAGATAATTGATTATACTTTGGCAAGTTTTAGAGAACGTTTCAACAAGATGATGGAAGTTTTAATGGACATGGAAAATTTCGCCATAGGCAAGTATGATGTTATAGACAAATTTGAGGCATTTTACAAGAACGATTTTGACTACATTCGTCTAAAATTGCATCGGGATATGTTCGTTGATATAACTAAATAGCATATGTACATATAGTATAGGGAAGAAACCAATAACTTAAAATTAAATGCTATTGCTGATGAGTTTATATCAAAGAAATACATTTTTTACGGAATAACTTTGTTGTTAGTTGGAGTTGTCTTTTGCCTAGTTTGTTTGTTTGTTAATGGACGAGGTCTAGGCATGAAGAGTACCAGGTACCTTAGACACCGACTGCTTGGGTCATATGGTCAAAGTCCTAATTAGAATTTTGCCGAGACTAAGGAGTTCCAACCCTAGTAAGGGATCTTTTACACATCGTAGTAACATGGGACCCACGGTTTTACATCACTTCCGAATGATGGAATTTTTTATTTTTGAAAACCTCACCGGGACGGGAATCGAACTCGCGACCGTTAGGTCAGTAGTCAGGATGCTTACCACTGAGCTACCGACCCCGGCTGCCTAGTTTATCTTTATATTTTATGAAGTAGTATTTGTTTTTGTTTTCACAGAGAAATATTTAAGTACTTTGTATGTGTTTGTGAATAAATCTTTAGCATACCAATTTAGATTCTTGTTATTAAATAGTATCTAATTAGTGCTGCTTGTCTATGTTTTTTACATTTTATGCGTTATTTTTTGTTTTCTGAAACTTAAACTAGATAAATCAGTGGCAAAGATATAGTCAATTAGAAGCGTTAAAACTGTGTATTTGAATTCAAATTTTTCAAAATTTTCCGGGGGGGCACCCCCGAACCTCCCTTCTAGCTAGGGGTCACTCCGTACCCTCCGATAAATATCCAATGTCCCCACTTGGAATTATACGAAGTCGGAGCCTATGGTAGTTAGTGCTGGAAATGAGTTTTTAAGATACCTCTGGATTTACTAAATTGAACTGTTTTACTCCCATATAGTTTCCATTAAAATTTTCTTATTGTCATATTATTAAAGTTTCTTCACAACAAAACAAATATAGTGTGGTAGATGCGTTAATAGTAAAATAAAAAGTACTTTCCGTTTATAGATACTTTCTTCCTATTTTAGGTATAGGAAGGACCTATGGGATTTACATTTTGGTCAAACTAGTATTCACATGTAGCGAAGTAAATATATTTACTTCGCGAGGCTAATACAATAATCAATAAGCAATAAAAATTCCATATGGAGTTAGTGCGAATAGAACACTCGCCCCTCTCGATATTTTCAGATACAATTCCAACCGAAATTGAAATTTTTCAATAACGCGCGGCAGACCTCAGTTTCCGACCAACTTCTATTGAACTTCGAGGAAATACGCTAAAGTACAAGAACTTGTTTAAAACTGTGGAGTGTGTCATATCCTTTCTGTTTTCTGAGTGAGGAGTGGCATATATTGTATGTCTGGAGAGAGCTTTGCTGCGGGCATCAGCTGCAACGTCAGCATCAGAACGAGAGGTGATTCAATTCAGTTTTCTAGATCTAAACCAGAGCTTCGTAATGAAGGGCCACGCACACTCCGCGCACGTGCTTTTATATCAATGAACAATTAAGCTCGCACAAATATTTATAATTTAATATCTGATACGCGTTCAAGGGGCGCTTGGAATTGAAGGGACTTGGCGGCTATCGCAAGTAAGGCAAGTATAAAATTAGAGGTTGCTCGCGAAAGTACTGTAATTAAGTAGCCCTTGATTCAAAGCATACATCGGTTGTATAATCGCATTAGAGGATGGTTCTTTATGATGTTGTAATTTTTTAATAACATAAAGTGCAAAGCTTTTTACTCTTTAAAAATTATAGCGTATTATTGAAGTTGCATGTAAATCCAGTATGTAACAAGTCACCCATACCAGATATAATTCTTGAAAACCGCTCATTATACGAGCACAAGGTTTGCAAATACATTGGAATACCAGACTCGATATGATCAATATACTTACAACATTAATATTCATTAGAACACATCGAATTAGGTGCACCCAAACTTAATTTCCAAAACTGAGTAAATGAATTGTTCTAAAGAATCACCCGTTGTCAAAACATGTTTTTATTATTTCCTACTTTTCGCAATAATAAAAAAATACTTGTACCGAAGTGTAACACACTTTATCTACTCCTACTGCACAATGGCCATGAATTATGATTCATAATTCACGGTTTGCAGCCAATCATAAAATTCTATTTTCATTATTCAATAGTTTGCAAATTGCAACCAATCAGAAAATTCTAATTTCATTATTCAATAGGTTGTAGCCAATCACAAAATTCATTCTTATTATTAAATGACTTTTGAAGTTAACAGCTGTCACAAATGTCATAATTCTGAAATATGAACACAAGGCTCCTATTGCATAGGAGTAGACAAAATATCGTATTATATTCGCGATTAAGGCCATTATTCACTCAGATGACTTGCGCCACGCGCCTTCGGCTTGTGGCGCAAATGTCATCTTCGTGAATAATGGCTGTCATAATCGCTCATATAATAATATACTATTTTCCCACATCGTAAGTCCTATTTTCAGTGAATAACATCTCATGTTTTACGTTTAGTTAGTAAATGCTGCTTTATCCAACGCAAGAACACATAGAAAAGAAAACAATTTCAGGTAGTTCAACATTTTTTTTCATGACATAGAATTAAACCTGCACAAGATGGGAAGATTTGCACCTGTTCCTTACCGATTCTTCAGTACAGTGTTGGCATGTAGTGGTTTTTGCATTGCGTTCTAAACGGTGAAAATCGGTTTAAAATTGAGTCAACGATTCATTCATGAATACTTACCGTTAGTACAAAGTGAGAATAGGACAGAAAACGCTGATAATCTGGCATTTCAGGTATAAAGGTGAGAAAGAATAGATATTTTCATCCGCATATTTTGATAACTTAAGAAAAGATATTGATGTTAGCGAGATTCGAACTTGCGACCTCTGGTTCAGCAGTAGAATAAGTTTTTCAATCGACCATGCTCGCAGCGTAGCTGCGTTATCGTTTAACATCTATTACTGGTAACGTGAATACAAATCGATAAATACATAAAAATAAAAAATAACCTTCCAGTTCTTTGCATTAACATTCCACACAAACCGGTCAAAATCATCTTGATAAGATACAATGTTTACATCCATCCGGTGGGACACTTCACTAAAAACTTAAATTCCGACTTTCTTTTAACGCCAAAGAGGTTGCTGTTTCATGGCACCTTTCATATAATTTTAGTTTGGCCGCTATTCATTGAGCGGTGCGGCAAAAACCGCAGATTAGTAAAAATACTCCACTCCGAAAGTAATACTTCGGCAGGTGGTGCCAAAGTAAAAGTTGTTCCAACAATATTTTCACATAGTTTAATAGTTTTGCCAGCACATGAAATAAACAAAAATCTAATGTTAAATTTGCATGGAGTTAGTACTAATAGATATTTATGCATTAAGGAAGATATGAATATGTGTTTTGTCTGAGGTTGACATGTGTTACAGACCGAGGGCGTTTGGCCCGAGGTCTGTAAGTCAACCGAAGGTAAAGAACATGAATATCTCCCGTGGTGCATACAATATTTTATTTACTAGCATATTTGTAAGAATAGTATGAAATTTCAAAATGTTATAATGACATTTAAAATTAGAATAAGTATATAAATAACGCCAAGGATTGTCTCAATGTATGGTTTCTAAGACATTGCCTATAGTTGCATGGTTACCATGAGTTTGAGGGAGAAATAATTTGACAAGCTTCTTGGGAGTTATGAGTAGCTTTGCATATTTTGTATCTATGACGAAAATATACAATATCATGCTGCTAGTAAATAAAGTATTTTTACGGGTTGAAACAGTTTTTTGTGCTTATAATTTTGCTATCCTTGATTTTTAAATCAATAGCATCAAAATCTACAGTAAGTACATAGATTATGAATTACTGTTATGCACATATTATGTTCTTTATTTTCTTAGTGATATGCATTTACTGTGTTGTAGCGTAGGATAGTAGGATAGGGTGAATGCTGAAATCGAAGATGTTTTGTGTTATACAGGGTCCGGCAACAAAGTGGAGGTGAAAGATATTTTAAAAAATATTAAAGTTACATGGATATTGTGTATATAAAAGTTGTAGGTACGAAGGTAGTGCACATTACTAAAATAATTTTGATTATACAGGGTGCCTCAAAAAAGTGTGGCGAATTAAAATTACTTTTTTTTTAAGTAGAATGCTCTATAGTTGGGTAGCTTAAAAGTTTTGTATTGAAATACTCATCATTTCTATATAACGTTGTATGGGTCTAACGTTAACTGTTTTGGAGATATTAACGATTCTATGCAAAAAAATGCTGAACGTCAGGCGGCTGCTGTAAGCAACAGAATACAATTGAATGAAGGAAAATGCTACCAAAAATTTATGATTTTCGTGAACTACCGTTCAAGTGTAAAATGGTTGATCTGGGTATTAATGCTATACAGGGTGCTCAACATTTGCAGATTCAATAATTTCGATTTTTTTTAAAATGGAACTCCTTGTATATTTTTGTATTTTTGAAAAGCTCCTGTAATGAGCTTTCTTTTGATATCTTACTTCATACCTCTAAATCCAACTGTTTTTCGGATTTGCATAAAAACAATTTAAGCCCATTAAGGTGCTTTATTTCGAGAGATAACAAACAAACGCCGTTAAGATAATGATTTAAGCACCTGAGTTCTCCAAACAAAAGATAAAATCAAGTTTAGAAAACAAAAATCCAGCCACTACTCAAAACTAGAAATAACAAATACGAAAAAAAAACGAAGAAATGTCAGAAGGAAGCTCATTAATAGTAATTTAAGTTACAATACCGGAAAATAGTGTTTAGTAGGTCGAACCAAGGCGCGCCCTGGAAACTTAGGGGGACCTGCAAAACACTTTCCGGTCATGTATCAAAGAATATCTTTTTATAAAATCCGAGTCTATACTTTCAAACTTGCGAATTCACTTTCGAAAACCCAAAAAAAATATGACATCAGTATCTATTTGACTTATTCAAACAATAACACAAACTTGTTTCCATAGTAACGAAGGCATTAGGGACCGGCAAAAGCTTTTATTTCCTCTTGCCTTGTTAAAAGGTCGTTCACTGTCGTCGGAACTGACCTGGTAAACGAGTCTTTACAGCCACGGTGACTGTAAAATGTTGCCTTGGTGACTTTACAAGCACCTTGTTTTCTAATAATCACATTCTTCATGAATCACTAATATTAATTTTTAGAATGTTCAGCAAGAGGAAATAAAAAGTTGTACGCGGCTCTCTTGATATTAGCTTTTATTGGGGCTCACCAGATTACAGGGCTCGCTCCTACGTCGATCTCCCTGCAAATAATCCGGCTCGCCCATAACTATTACCGGTCCCTGATGCCCGTTTTTCGATGTTGATCGTCAAAATGTAACTTTCTGGCGAAAAAATTCTCCAGAAACTGCATATTTTCTGGTCGGTCGTAAATAAAGTACTTTTTAAAAATTCTGGGATATACAGGGTGTTCCATTTAAATAAATAAAAATAATTATATTTGCTGATTGAGTTCTCTGTACAGCTTTAATACTCAGAGCAGGAAAGGTGAACTATTTCAACATTTAATATAATTAAAGCTTTTGTTGTATTAGCTTTTCTTTTTTTAATATGATTTTATTTGACCTTGGAATTAGTTTATTCCTGCCTTTATGGTTTTTTGTTGTTATTATTTCTTGTAGCAACACTGACTGAATTTATATTTTCTAAACCTGGTTTTGTGTTTTTACTTTTGGAGAGCTCAAGTAATTATTTTAACGGAGTTCGTTTGTTATCCCTTGAAATAAAGTATCTTGTTTTTATGTTTAAACACGCATATCTGAAAAATAGCTGAACTTAGACGTATGAAGTAACATATAAAAAAAAATCTCATTAAAAGGGATTTTCAAAAATACAAAAATATACAGGGAGTTCCATTTGAAAAAGAATCTAAATCATTAAATCTGCAAATGTTGAGCACCCTGTATAGCATTAATACCCAGATCCATCATTTTACACTTGAAAGGTAGTTCTCGAAAATCATAATTTTTTTGTAGCGTTTTCCTTCATTCAATTGTTTTCTGTTGCTTACAGCAGAAAAGTTCAGCAATTTTTTACATAAAATCGTTAATATCTCCAAAACAGTTAACGCTAGACCGATACAACTTTATATAAAAATTATGAGTATTTCAATACAAAACTTTTAAGGTACCCAAATATAAGCCATTTTATTAAAAAAAAAAGTAAGTTTGATTCGCCACGCTTTTTTGAGACACCCTGTATCATCAAAACTATTTTAGTAATGTGCACCACCTTCGTACCTACAACTTTTATATACAAAATATTTATATAACTCTCATAGTTTTAAAAATATCTTCCACCCCTCTTCGTTGCCGGAGCCTGTATACTTGTAACACCTCACCTGGAAGAACGACATTGCAGCCACACTAGGCGCAGTTAGCTGGTCCACCTTGGACGTTGAGTTGTGATAATCACCTATACATTAAAGTACAATTTTATTGTACTATCTACATTGTATATATACGTGCATTTTTACGTCACTGCATAATTCTTTTATGTTATATTTGATCATTGTACATTTTCCATTGATATCCTATATGCTAAATAAATACCTAATGTCTAGCCATCTTGATTAGCAATTAGCGAGAGCAAGCATTCTAAAATCTGTGCTGTTATAATATTTTATCCAATACTTCTCACTAAACGTCCCAATAAACGTTGCGATTTCAACAATCCCTATATTAATATTACACACAAGTGACTTTTACTGTAACTCAACTAGTGAGTTTTGGTGTAAGCAATAATGTTTAATGTCATCAGTATTCTGATGTCACCTGAAAACGGAAAATGTTCAAACAAACAGGTACTGGAATTTCAAACAAAAATATTATTGAGAGGTATTGCACGCATAGTGTTACGAGGTATTACCCACACGATAAAATTAGCCCACACATAACAGTACTTGTGTAGTAAATAACTATTAATAGCATATGTACCTGTAATATAATGGAGCATTAATGTATATATTGCTTTAAAAATTTCCAATTTTATGGGGGCCTAGAAAAACACAACCAAGGTGCACACAAATTAGGTAGAATCAGACCCAACCCAGAAAGAAATTGAGAGACGTCAGCAACGTCGACACTCGGTAAAATGGTCAGAATAATTTGAATCAAATACTTTAAAAGTTCATAGGACATATTTCCAGACATCTTCTATTTAAAAATAAGCTGAAATACCATTTTGTAATTTTTTAAACGTATCTACTGTTGAATTTGACATAAGGGGAAACTGAAGTGCATTATAGCTCTTCCACTAGTAAATATTATACTTTAAAGATTTTCAGCACCTTTTAGAAGTTCTCTGTTAGCGAAAACAAATGTGAATTAATTTCTTTGAATTAGCTTTTCTTTAGCAAACAGTAAACATACCCAGTGTGAAAATAACCTCTCAAGTGAGCAGAGGAGCTCAAGAGCTAAGCTACTCAAAATTTTAAATAAAATGTTTGCTATTCCCCGAAACAGCTATGGCTTCATAATTTCTTTATCGAAATGGTTTGAAAATATTGCTGCAATAAATAAGCTGATCAACAATTGAAGTGGCCCATCAAAAAATTAGCATAAAGCAGCCAAATAATTTCAAATGGCAGAACGTAAATAGTATATGTTAATATGTTTTAATATAATTTCATTATAATTAACAGTAATTTGGAGTATTTAACACAATTAATTATGGAACAATGAAGTAACAGAATTTTTTTTAAAATATTTTTTAAAAGCAATTTTTAAATTAGTATCGATATGCTTACTGACATCGTCTGGGCATACTATAAGAACACAGACCGCATTAAAACAATGTAAACAAATTTTAAGTAAAACATACCTTTACGATTAAAGGAATAAATATTGAGTGTTGTAGCCTAATAATGTAGCAGTCTTATTTTATTTCTAACAGAAGCTTGTATCAACAAATACTACAGTTGACAGCTACATACGATATTGTTTTATTTTAAACTAAATATGGTAGCATAATTTTTGTTGCTGGGCCAGTTCAATTGTTGAGCAGTTTAGTATTAAGTATAGATTAAGGTCGTGCATTTACCTATTTTTTAAACTACATCCGAGTTATTATTGAATTGATCTCACTCCATTGTGCCTTGATCGTTCAGGCGTTTGAAAAGAAATGCATTAAATTTAGTAATGTGCACTGACGTGAACTTGGAATTGCCATACTTGAGCCGCACATCGTAAGCAGGCAAGCTATAGACTTTTAGCGCCATATCTTGTCTCACTTTACCTCAAACACTATGCGATAAATTCAAATTTAGCTATAGATGAACTGCATCGGCCATAAATGTCGTAACATTTTGACGAAAATTAATAAGATTACAAATGGGGTTATAGATTTAAATGTTCTGTTTAACCTCTCAAAGTTGAACTTTAAAGATTAATTTTGTGGCTTTGGGCTTAATCTCTCTTTTTGTAACAATCGCCATATGTTTCATATGTTCCAGTTTTCCTAAAATACTTTTGAAAGAGTGACGATATCAATACCACCGTGTTCCCATAATACTAGGGGAGTTTTTTATGTTATGTACCTAGCTATGGAAACAATATTCTATCATATCTTCTTATGTCAAGTTTCTGTAACATTTTATAATGTCATCTTGAAATTTGGTTCTAATCGCTTACCATGAGTGGTTTGAAACGTGAACACAGAAGAGTCATAAAATTTCTATCGAAAGAAGGCAGTGGCCCAAGGAATATTCATGAGAGAACGTGGTCGTCTATGGAGAAAATAGCCCGTCCTATTTCCAAGTTAAATATTGGCGCAAGTAGTTCAAATGGGGCAAGGAATCCATTCATAATAACCCAAAGTGTGAAAGATCTTTGGAACCACGAACTGAAGAAATCATCAACAACGTTGAAGATTTGGTGTTGACTGACCGCCGAGAAAAAATTTTAGTCATTGCTATTGAGAAATAGGAATATCAGAAACAAGTGTTTTTAAAATTCTACACGAAGATTTGGGAATGAGCAAAGTGTCGGCACGATGGATTCCCAAGCTGCTCAGTCCTGAACAAAAACCTTGCAGACGACAAATTTGTGAGAAGAATTTGACTGCTTTATCCCAACAAGAAAACTTCTTCTATAGAATTGTAACTGGGGATGAGACCTGGGTACACCAATGGAACTCTTCCACGAAACAAAAGTCCATGCAATGGACATGCAAGAAAGCAAAAATGCAATTTTCTGCGCGAAAAACTGATGACCACAGTTTTCTGGAACGCGGAGGGGATTCTCTTAACTGAGTATATTCCAAAAGGGACTGCAATAATGTTGAATGTCTACAAAGACACGATTAAGAACTTGAAGGCTATACGCGAAAAGAGACCCCACAATCATGCCCAGAAAACTTTGCTTCTTGATGACTATTGCAGAGTACATAAAGCACAAATTGTTCAACCAATAGTCAATGAATGTGGCTTTGAGGAATTACAACATCCACCTTGCAGTTTCGACCTCGCCTCCAGTGACTATTATATCTTTCCAAAATCCACAAAACACTTGAGAGGGAGTCGCTTTGAATCCAATGACGACTTGGAAAACGCTGTGGAGTAGTATTTTACAGAATTATCAATTTCTTTCGAAGGCACAACGTTATTAGAAAAGTTGGAATAACTGTGTTAGTGTTAATGATTCTTACCTTAAAATTTTAAATTTTGTTTGTTTTCTAACTCGTTGTTTTCATAGCTATGAAGATAACATAAAAACTAATTATAGGAAATTAAGAGAAAATCAGCTACAATAAATTATAAAATTACTACTGTGTTAATGCTATTCTTTTCCTAGTTCTTAATAATAAACTAAGTAAAGGGCATATACGACAGTAATAGTCATTTAAAGGCAATAAAGATTTTATTTTAAAAATCATGAGAATAAGTTACGTTTCGCAGTACTTATTCTGTTTTATCAGACTTAATATTTAACAGTGTATCATAATAAAACATGTGCATTAGTATTCTGATAAAGTTATTTCTAATAAAGTTGTAGTATCATTAAAAGTGAAAAATCCATAATTTTTTTAAAATAACAAGCGATGATATCCATCCATGACATTAAATAATTAATCAGTAATCTTATGCAACTTCGTGTTCATGAATTACAATTTATTTTGAAATGACGTTGAGCCTTAATTTTTAATATTTATATATTTATCTTCCATATTTTGTTAGTTAGGCAAGTAACTGCAATTTCCCCGATTTTCTTAATAAGATTGTTGGTGTATTTTAAAAAAATTGTTACCATTAAACTTGAGTCGTTGTTGAGCCTTGTTTCTCCATGATTCAACAGTCAGGCTAGCAATTTCGAACCCCAGTGTTCGATGATTGTATGAAGAAAGCTTGCGGGTTTTTGGGGTTAGGAATTTTTCTTTATAATGAATTTTTAAGCTATGTAAAAATTGTTGTAGGTGTTACTAGTTTTTGGCAAAAGTTGAAATGTAATTCAGGGTGACCATATGTTCAGAAAAGTTGCTATGTGGGGCAAGGCATAATTAAAATGGAACCACAGCAATGGTGCAATGTTTACCGAGAGAATTTAGAATTATTAGTAGAAAGTCGAAAATTTATGTTCTTGATGCCTCCATTTTGTTGGCCAACAAAATGGAGGCATCAAGAACATAGCAACTTTTCTGAACATATGGTCACCCTGAATTACATTTCAACTTTTGCCAAAAACTAGTAACACCTACAACAATTTTTACATAGCTTAGAAATTCATTATCAAAAAAAAAATACTATGAGAACAACTAAGCCCCACTGGAATCACTGCACTGTTTTATTATTAGTTGGCGTGTGTCAGCATTTTCATATTTTTGACGTTCGAAATAATCAATGCTAAAAATATTGCTCAAAAGTATTCCAGTATCGAATTAACAGATATGTTGTTAGTTTATGGGGAGGAATTGCAAAATGCAGCTGCTTCATCTCGCGTTTATAGAGAACGATTCCCGTAAAGGGTTGCGCCTCCTCTTAGAAGATTTATTGAACTTCACCAACGTGCTAGAGACACTGGACAATTACTACCAAAACGAGGACGTGATGGTGGCCCTGGCCCAGGTAGGGTTGTAGCAGACGAAGCTGGAGATTTTGGAAATGGTGCATGCAGACCCATCTGTAAGTACAAGACATGTTGCTAATCGAACCGGCATTTCTCATACCAAAGTATGGCAAATTCTTCGAGAAAACCAACTATACCCCTATCACTTGCAACGCGTGCAGGCTCTAATGCCTGCAGATTATCCTTAGAAGACAAGATTTTGCGAATGGCTTTTGCGCGAACATGCTCGCAATCCCAATTTTACGTCCAATGTGTTGGTTTGTGATGAAGCAATTTTTACACGGAACGGAGTAAATAATTTTTATCTACTCTAGTGGGATAAGTAACGCATTACGTCACTCATTTGACACTATTTCAGTTAGGTAATGAAGCTCATTACACCACTCAGCTATGTAATGGTTTCATTACGCAACTGAGTTGTGTCAAATGAATGACATAATGACATTTGCCTACTAAAATATTTTTGAAAATGACAGATTTCTCTTAATGCACTTTTCTCAATTTTAGGCAGTCGTAGATAAAATTTTGAACTCGTTTGTAACTTACACACACGTATATTAATGATGCTGTTATCCCACTTGTATAGTAAATAACTATAAAAACACCCATATTTGGGCATTTGAAAATCCACATGCTATCCGGCGAACTGGGTTCCAGCAGAGATTCTCTTTGAACGTTTGGGCTGGAATTCTCAATGGACAGTTAATTGAACCTTTCACGTTACCGTATCGTCTAACTGGGTAGAATATTTAAACTTTTTAGCGAACCATTTGCCAGGACCGTTAGAGGATATACCCCTGGATATCCGCCAACGAATGTGGTTTTTTTAATTGATAGCGCCCCACCACATTATAGCCGCATAGTTCACGAATACTTGAATCGGAGTTTTCCAAATAGGTGGGTAGGCCGTTGTGCGCCAATTTCTTGGGCGCATCGGTCGCCGGACTTAACGCCACTCGACTTTTATCTCTGGGAACATTTTAACTTTTTAGTGTATGCCTCGGAAATAAATACTATAGAAGAATTGCACCAACACGTGGAAGATTCAGCAGTTATAATTCGAGAGCAAGCACTGGAACAGGGCACGATTCAGGCGTTTTATGCTTCTTGGATACGACGCGATAGGATTTGTGTGCAACAGGAAGGTAGACATTTTGAACAGTTTCTGTGACAACGTAGAGTAGTTATTTGTTAGATGTATTGTTACTAATTTTGCTAATTAAATTGCAATTGCAGTGGTTCTTAACATTTTTTTCAGAAATTTAAAAAGAACATATCTCGCTTATTTTCCAACTTTTACTGGGGCAAATTCATGTTAACATACATTATTTTCCTTGCACTTCTTGCTATTTAAATAAAAGTCCCAAGTTAGAAAACACCCTGTATATAGATTACAATATGACGAAAGTTGGAGTAGACAACACGGACAAAATGTTAACACATTATTCTACGAAACAAAAAAACCTTAAGATGGCCACTTGCTCTTTTATTTAATATGATTGATATCGCATGTCGAGCCAGCTATATAATTTATACCAAAAACAACCCATTAGCTGAAAGGTCTTCATACTGTCGCCGAACGTTCTATTAGGATCTAGGACGTAGTTTAGCAATGCCTTCAATAGAAACAAGGTCAGATAATCCATAATGTGGTTAAAATATTTTCGACAAAGGTTGCCATAGAAGGCAGGATTTGTCACGCACTCGTTACAAACATACCTGAATCATTGGGTACTGGTCGCCAAGGTAAAAATGCACCTAAACCAGTGTTGGTTCATGCTATATGTATCGCGCCCAAAGAAAAAAACAAAAAGAAAACAACCAAATCTTGCCGAGTAATGTAGTCGTCCGATTTACGATGAACACACAGAAACTATTTTTAAATTATATACTTGCGTATTGTAATTTTTTTTTCAGAAAAGCATTAGTATTTTTAGTCAAAATATATAATGTGTAACAAGGTACACCGGACCTATCCGTGAGCAAACGAGTTCGAAGTTTAGGGAGATGGAATGTGTGTAACTAACCTATTCTGTAAGCTTTTCGTTAGCTTTTAACGAATCGTTATATCGGAAATTTCGTAAAGTGAGTAAGTTCGTATTCAGTAAACCACACTTCGTAACAAATTCGTAATACCTTCGGTAGGCCGTTTGTTGCAGCAGAGGTTCCCGTACGATAGGCGTTGGCCTGTCGTTACGAGTTTAAACGAAATCGTAAAACGTGTACGCTTGCGTAGTTGGTGATTCGTTGACAGCAAAATATCAACATAATCTATAAATCGGACACTCAAGCGTATTTATAAAGTAATCATTTTAATAGAATTTTACGATAATTTTATACATTTGTTGATGGCTGTTGGAGAAGAACAGCTTGTAAACAGGTATGTTATTTTATTGCTGTTGTATTTGGTATAAATTATATTTATAAGTATAATTTTCAGAAAAAATCTGCGTCTTCAAAACCCTTTTCTACGAAATTGTAGCAGTATAGAGCTTGACTTCTATAAGGAATACCGATAGGTATTATTAAAGCCTGATAGATAGGCAACTTAAAGCACATAAGCAGTGTATGGGCTGCATACTCTTTTAATAAATTTATTTAGATATTTTAGAAGGCTAGCGGTTACATTAGCAAAAAACAAATAATGAAAGAGAAACTACTTCCTGTTTTGGTGTAAAAAGCAGAGAGAAGCTTCTCTGCGTCGCTAAGTCCTAGCGTAAAAAGGATAAACATTGTGATTGTAAGGTTTTAATTAATACATTCTACAATATATTAAAAAGTAATAATTTTTCAGGCAAATAGGATTAATCCATTGGGCAATTTCTTTCTGAAAAAGCAGTTATTAGTTAGCTGGTAGGTAAATAAGACGATAATTCATATAAATCTTAATTAGGGGTATCCTGGGTTTAGCTTTTAGGCCTCCTCTATAGTTCCGTACCCCTTTTCAATCACTATCCGTCATGATAGGGCGGAACGATATTCTCCAGAGCAATGGCGAAGCCATGAGGAGAGAAATAATCGACAAAACAGGACCTTATTCAAAATCAAATTAATTGTTAAGAAATAAAACTTACCGAAGAAAGACACTTCCTTGGTGTGACGATGAGAGTCTTCTAGTTATCTAAGAACTCAACTCTATGGGAAAGGTCAAGAGAGCCGACACCATGATTTCTTCGTGTTAACCATAGGTTGGTTCTAAACAAGTTTATGAATCGTTAATTGCTGTTCGCATAATTAGTTAAATATCGAGAGATCCAAAAAAAACTGTTCCTCAGCGGGCTGTGAAATTCAAACGTTTGAATAATATGTTGGTAGCACTGTAAGTCTATGTCAAATTCGAGGTTAGCAGGTTAGATTTTGCGTCAGTCTGTGTCAAAACTGACGCAAAACCTAACCTGCTAACCTCGAATTTGACATAGACTTACAGTGCTACCAACATATTATTCAAACGTTTGAATTTCACAGCCCGCTGAGGAACAGTTTTTTTTTGGATCTCTCGATATAATATGTTGGTTATTACTAAATAAGGGTATAAGCCACAATACTAACGGCTAATGGAATAATATTGATTTAATAAGATTGTTAATTACCTTCTTGTGGGCCAGACTGACGAGTCGCGTTGTGATCGCACAAATGTCAAATTAAGAGAAGTCAAATGTCATAAGGCAGGCATTTTGTAAATATTGGACTTTTCTTATACGTCATGGAGTAAATTAAATTAAACAGGAGATCTTTCATTAACCTAGATTGAAATTACTAAAAGGGATTAGAGGGGTATGAAGAGCTCTTTATATCTTTGTCCTACATAAAAGAGGTAATAAGTTCAATAAGTATAATAAACATCCTTTGAAGTCATAACATAGTGAAATAAAGCAAATATCCAATCATGACCTTGATGGATCAATCCCATATTAAAGACTAGGTAAAAGTTATCATATATAAATATTAGCAGCCTGTTAAATAGAACTTTAATTTGGCATTGAGTATTGGTAAAATGTAAGATTGAATATAAAATGTAAGATTGAATATAAAATGAAAGATTGAATGTAAAATGTATAAATATTGAAAAAATTTACAATTTTGAATAAAATTGATGGCGCCCAATACTTTTTGTTTAATGAACTAAGACCTTTATGAGAAAGTGAAGTATAACTAAAATCCCACGTTTATTACACCCTTATCGCAGCCGTGTATTGAGCTAGTCGGAGATGCGTGAGCCTTCCAAGGTAAGTTACAATGGTTGGTACAAGATCAGAGTGGTCCTTTTAACCTACCTGAGCAAAATTGTATGCAGATGGTTCTTACAAAAAATGTGTGGCTACAAGTTACTTGTTTGGTTTGAGTCAGTCAAGTGTTAGCCGATGTATCAATCTCGTTACAAATGCCACTTATGACCATTTGTTAAATATATGGGTGAAGTTTCCAACCACCTCACAAGAGAAACGGAGAACAAAATTGAGATACTATGAGAAATATCAATCCAGTGGTGTAATTGATTGCACACATATAGCCATAGTAGCTCCTCCCGCTGAAGACGAATAGTTTCCAGGACGAGTATATATAAATCGAAAAACTATCACAGCATTAACGTGCAAGTTTTTTAAATTATATTTTTTTTCGCTGTGGGTTTATTTCAGGATAAAATAAGCTTTGGTAAAAAAATCGACATTCTACCCCCTAAGGGGGTGAAAAGGGATACACTCTGCTTTTACGAATTCCTCAATATCTCTTAAACCTGATAAGATATCGACTTGGTACTTACTTGCAAAGGTTTTCTATGTCTGAAAACGTATTTTAGGAATTTGCCCTAATCCATCCCTAAAGGTGCAAATTTTCATTTGTGGCAAATTATAGAACCCATTGTATCTCCTGTGGTCGTAGAGTTAGAACCCTATTTTTTGGCATTTAAACGTCTTTTTAAAATTTGTAGAAATAGGTATTTTTAAATATAACTCTAATACAGAGTATATGAATAGAAGATAAAGCACCGACTCAACAACGCAGAGCCGTAGTAAACCTTGGTATCAGAAACTTGAAGTTTGGCAAGAAGAGTTCTTTCCTTATGTAGGGATATGGGTAGCGGGTAGACACACCTCTACGGACCCAGTGGAGAATGGGTCTACTTCAGGGATGCGACCCTGCCCTCGCGAGCCGTGGTTTTCTTCTGCCTCCTCTTACCTAGGAGAAAATCACGTCCCCATCTAAATCCCGTCCACATCTGAATATATCCTTCTTCCTATTCCCAACCCCTCTACCAACCCGCAATGGCCAGCGTGGTAGAGTATCGGCCAACAACCCCCATACTAAATGAAACTGTCGATTCCTGAAAAATGTCCCCAGGTGGGTCGAGCGAGACGTTCGGAATCCCACACTGACGAGAAAACGCCAGTCTGCTCCATGGAATATGGGGGGAGCAAGAAATCGACTCAACGGAAACAAGTAGGCTGCCACTATAAGATGATGGTAGCAACGTACAATACAAGATCTCTCTCAACCCAGGACAGAATGGAAGAACTGCAAGAAGAGTTGAAATCAATAAGGTGGAACATCCTCGGCATCAGTGAAACTAGAAGAAGAGGAGAGGAATGCATAACATTACCAGAAGGTCACATACTATTCACCAAAAGAAAAGAAAACACAGCGGTAGGAGGTGTAGGACTACTAATACATAAAAGAAACAAGCAAGAGATAATAGAATTGAAGGCCATATCAGAAAGAGTTATACGGATGGGGCCACAATTATATATAACAGCAATGAGATAACATAAATAACAAAATAGAATGCTTGAGTAAGAAAGAGATTGCCATACGAAGAAATTATTTTAGTAGGCATGTTTAGTTGACAAATGTCATAATTAAATTAAGTGTCAAGCCTTCTCGAATATTTGCTACTATGTTTATATCTTTCTTACTCAAGCAATACGAGTTATTTTCTTGTTCATGTTATCTCATTGCTGTTATATATAATTGTGGCCCCATCGGTATACGTAATACTTAGAATCACCAATAAATACAAAATGAAAGTCATACAAGCATATACGCCGACAACCAGTTATGAAGACCAAGCAGTAGAAGAATTCTATGAAGAAGTGACACAAGCCCTGGAAAATGAAAAAAAAACAATATAATATAATTGTAGGAGACTTTAACGCCAAACTTGGGCAAAAAGAAGAAAAGATGAAGAAGTATATAGAAGAACACGGCCTAGGAAAAATAAATAATAGAGGAACGATGCTAATGAACTTCCTACAACAGAACGAGTACTACGCCATGAACACGTTTTATGAAAAGAAAGAAAACAGAAAATGGACATATTATAAAAGATGTTTCTGTCCTAAATAAGTTCCACACCGGAAGCGACCATAGAATGGTCCTCGCTAATGTGTGCATAAACGTGAAGTACGAAAGACCAAAGTTATTACAAAAACCAAAAAATCAGATAGATACTAAAAAATTAAAGGAAAACAGAAATGAGTACTCATTAGCAGTAAACGAACGACTCCGTACAACCCCTATCATAGACACTGATACTATAGATGAAAAATAAAATAAAATAACAAACATACTGGTAGACTCAGCTAGAGAAGTAGCAAAACAAACCAGTCAAAAGAAAGACATTATAACAAAATAAACAAAGGAAATGTTCGAGAAAAGAAGAGAATTAGTAGGAAATGGTAAAGTAAATACAATAGAATACAGAGAAATGAATAAGAGTATCAGACGAATGATTAGGAAAGACAAAAGGAAGTACAACTACCAACTGGTAGAAAAAATAATAGAAGATAACTGTAACATGAAACTGCTGCGTAAAAACCTCCTACACGGTAAAACACAGATAACTAAAATTAAAATTGGAAGCAAAGTAATTATAAATCGAACTGAAATCGTAAGAGAAATAGAGCAATTCTACAAAAAATTATATACATCTAAAATACCAGAACAACGTGAATTGCAAAAAGCACGCAAAGTTATGAATGTAAACTCGGAGGATATTCCAGGGATAAACATTGAAGAGATGGAATATGCTCTAGCTCAGATGAAAAATAATAAGACGCCAGGCAACGATGGTGTTCTTACAGAAATGCTTTTACTGGGAGGAAACGAAATACAAGAAGTATTACTAAACCTGTTAAATGAGTACTTAGAAAAGAAGGATATACCAGAAAAGTGGAAAAACGCACAAACGGTGCTGCTCTATAAAAAAGGAGATAGAGCCAACCCTGAAAATTACAGACCCATAATACTGTTATCCCAAATGTACAAACTATTGTCGAAGATACTTACAAATCGTTTAACAAGAAAGTTAGACGATTATCAAACAAAGGAGCAAGCGGGATTCAGGAAAGGATTTGGCACCCAAGACCATCTACAAACTCTGAAAACGATAATAGAAAAAACAAACGAATACAACATGCCTCTGTGTTTAGCATTCATCGACTACAGGAAGGCATTCGCTACGATTGAACAATGGGCAGTATTTCAAGGGTTGAGACATTGTAGAATTGATCATCGTTATACCTCATTAATAAAGAAAATATATAAAAACGCAACAATGACGGTTAAAATGCACGAGGATACAAACCCTATAACCATAGAAAGAGGAGCGAGACAAGGCGACATCGTGTCTCCTAAACTATTTACACTTGCGTTAGAGGACGTGTTTAAGAAATTAGAATGGCAAAACCGGGGCTTAAATATTGACGGAGAGTTCATAAACAATTTGGGATTTGCCGACGACGTTGTTTTAATAGCACAAACAATGAATGACTTAGCACAAATGCTAAATGATCTAAACGAGAAATCAAAAGAAATTGGACTAGAGATGAACTTCCAGAAGACAAAGATAATGACAAACGAAAAAATTCAAGATAAAATACAAACAGAGATAGACGGCCAAATAATTGAAGAAACAAATAGCTATATTTATTTGGGACATACAATAGGAATGAGAAGCGAAAATCAAATAAAAGAAATAGAACGACGAATAAAACTAGCTTGGTCGGCGTTCGGAAAACTACACTTTGTGTTTAAAAGTGAAGTTCCAATAATTCTCAAAAAGAAAGCATTTGACACATGTATCCTGCCTGTTTTAATATACGGAGCTGAGACGTGGACATTAACAGCAAGACCTATACACAACACTGAAAGATAGAATGAGAAACGAATGGATAAGGCAACGAACAAAAGTTAGAGATGTAGTAGAATCAGTAGCAAGCGCAAAATGGAGATGGGCCGGCCACATAGCCAGGATAACGGACAACAGATGGACGAAAACAGTTCTAGAATGGAGGCCGAGATTAACAAAGAGAAATACAGGAAGACCACAAATGAGGTGGAAAGACGACATTGCCAGGATAGTGGGACGCAACTGGATGAGAGAAGCACCGAACAGACAAAAATGGAAAGAGTATGGGGAAGCCTACACACAGCAGTGGGTTGAATAAAGACTGAAGATGAAGATGATGATGATGATGTAGGGAAGTGCTAGGAAAGGAGTTTTAGAATTTACCCCCTAAAGGGAAGAAAAGGGGTAAAATGTTTTCTCACGAATTCCTCAATATCTCTAAGGCCCGATAATATATCGATTTGGTTTTTACTTAGCAAGGTTACCTATACAAGTTCCTAAAAATGTAATTTAGGATTGTGCACGAATCAACTCCTAAAGGTGCGAATTTTAGTTCATGGGTGAATTATAGAACCTTTCATCTCTCCTGTACCTATTGAATCAGTCCGTGGTTTTTAGGCGTATGCGTTTTTTAGATCTTTAAAAAGTGGTTTAGAGTTTTTTCGAAATTTCTTCCTAAAGGAGTAAAAATGGGGTAAAAGTAAGAAGGAGTTAAAGAAGAAGTTAAAGTTATTGCTTTTTTCACCATGAGTCTAATGTAGAATGAAATAGGAGGATTTCTGAAATTCCACCCGCCAAGTGTTGGAAACGGGTATCGTGCTATAATTCATATTCTTTTTTGGCCACTCTGCAGAGTGGCGGAATACCCAAAAAAGAATATGAATTATAGATTCACGCCACAAACAAGTTTCAGAGATTATCTCATCGTGCTATAATGTATGAATACAACATTTAATAAGGTATATACTGATGGGGCCATAATTATACGGATGTGGTCATAATTATACCGGGTGTCCATTCTCAAAGTCGAACATAGGCAATTAACATTGGTGCATTCACTCGTTCTTCATTGAAATAATTCATTTTTCTGTAGATAATTTTAACAGACGTTGACAGAAAATACCTGATTTAAGATAAATAATTACCAATTTTTTTGACAAATGCTATCGTACTTGAAAAGCAAGGCACGGCATATTTAAAAATTCCCAAGCTTTAAATTAATATTTTAAAATAAAAATTGCATATTGAATATTATTATTGGTATCATTTGATGCGTAATAATTTTATCTTTCCATTGATACCGATACCTTCCCTGTAAGTTAAATTGGCGAGCAGGAATCGGCCAAAACGTTCAATACAATGTTAATCACCTATGTTCGACTTTGAGAACCGACACCCGGTATATAACAGCAATGAGATAACATGAATAACAAAATAGAATGCTTGAGTAAGAAAGAGATGGCCATACGAAAAAATTATTTTAGTAGGCATGTTTAGTTGACATGTCATCATTAAACTATGTGTCAAGCCTACTCGAATATTTGCTACTATGTTTATCTCTTTCTTACTCAAGCAATACGTGTTATTTTCTTGTTCATGTTATCTTATTGCTGTTATTAGTCCAAGAATGGGGCGAAAATAAGGGGTCTACCACGCAAAAGGTCGTAACCAAATGAAATTTGGTAAGAGTAAAATTTACTGTCCTGATTATAACCCTGAGTTTGCGACCTTGGGCGAAGACCGCTGGCGCCGTCATCTTGAAGAGATGGCGGTCAAAATCAGTTTTTTGGTCCTGCGAAAAAAAAGTACAGTAATAAATTGAATAGCATAAAATTGTACATAAAATAAGTTCTATGCAGTTTTTCCGTTAGACCAATAATTTTCAAGATACAGCTCGTCAAACGCAAGAAAATTATGGTAATGTAGCGGTGGAGTGTTTTTTCACGTGGTATCCCCAGTAGGCCTAATCCACAAAATTATTGCATTTAAGTACGTTTTAGAAGTTTTGGTTGTGGAAGAATTTTTGCATTGTCTTCTGAATCTTCATTATTATAGTCACTTTCCATAACATTTTTATCCAATATTTCTAGGAGATTTGCCTCATCATCGATTTCCTCTGCTTATATATTCACCTCGCCTTCCCCAAGCACTTTGGGATTGTTTTCGCAGGAGGATCCATTGCAAATGGCAAATGGCGGAACATTTTTGGCCCGTTTTGCGGCAACCACATTCTCTTCCACAGCCCGTTTTACACTTGCACGAAATATTTTTAAGCAAGGGATCCGGAGTAGATTGTTTAGTGTTTTGCACAGCATCGTGTCTGGGTTTCCGCCAACCATACTCCACTGCATTTTTTTTAACCCTACGCCATAACTGGACTTGGTGGTAAGTTCGTCGGCTCTTGTTGATGGCAGTGAGGCCAAGTTGAATTTGTTTTTCACCACCGATCCACCATACAGCGTTACCAGAAATGCTTCTCTCGCCGTGGTTAGTGCATCGAATTCTGTATGTGGACCTTGGAAGATTTCAATGATTTCAAGCAACTTGCTGTGTTTTGCAAGAATATTAAAACATTTAATCTTTCCCTGATTAAAGAAAGCAGACGTATCACAACCGCTGAATGCATGTATCAGTATCAGTATCAGTATCAACCAGCCACTCAAGTTCACTGCTGCACATATGCCTCCCTTGATTGCTTCCATAACGTTCTGTCTTGAGCAGCTTGCATCCAGTTCGAGTGGATACGTCTCAAATCATCGTGCCATCTAGTCGGAGGACGGCCTCTGCTTCTAAGTGCATCCTGTCTTGGTCTCCACTCTACCATCTTTGTGGTCCAGCGGTCGTCTTTGAACCTCGCAACGTGCCCTGACCAATTCCATTTCAAAGAGGCTATCCTATGGCGTCTAATAACTTTGTTCTATTGTGTATTTCGGTGTTCGGTATTCTGTCCCGCAGCGATAGTCCTAAAATCGACCTTTCCTTTGCGCGCTGTGCAATTCTTATTTTATTAGATGTTCTCTTTGTTAAGGTTAGGGTCTCTGCACCGTATGTTAGAAATGGCAGCACACACTGGTTGAAAACCTTTCTTTTCAAACATATAGGAAGCGCAGACCTGAAGACGTATTTTATTTTACCGAAAGCTGCCCACGTCATCCCTATACGTCTGCTTAGCTCGCAGGTCTGATTATCGCGGCGAATTTTGATTTCGTAGCCTAAGTATCTGTAAGAGGTTGTCTCTTCAACTTGTTTGTCATCGATGTATATAGCGCCACCCATTACTAAGTTGGTCATTACTTGGGTTTTTGACGTATTGAGTTTCAGTCCCATTTGTTGCGAGGCAGCTTTTAGCTCTTGCACCATTTTCTGGTCTTTACTTATACAATCAGTTATCAGAACCACATCGTCCGCAAAGCGTAGGTGACAAAGGTTTTAGACCCAAATCCTCCCATTCTATTTGTTTGAACATGTACTGGAGCAGATTATTGAATAATTTTAGAGAAATGGTGTCGCCTTGGCGAACACCTTTTTCTATTAAGAAGGTGTTTGTGTCTTCGTGGAGTCTAACAATGACCGCTGCGTTTTCATATATATGTTTAATTACCGTTATGTAACGATGATCTATGCGACAGTCAGCTAGAGATCCCAACATTTTTTGTTGGTTTATGATAGTCCACGAACATGAATGCATGCAGGAACCACATATTCTTGACTACAGGATTTACAAACTGTAGACTGTGCGATGAATATATCTTTTCCTCCACTTTACCCCGAGCAGGTTTTCTTAAAAATATATTGTCATGCTCGCTCGCCAGTGCAGTCATCAGAACTAATAAATCTACATCTTTTCCCACAATGTGCACTGATGAATAGGACGAAGACATATCAATAGCTGTTTGAATTATGAGAGAGTCCGCATCTTCTGGTGCATGCATCACTGTAATATTATGGTCTTCTAATTTCCTCGCGAGCATGTATATTAAACGTCGTTTATTTGAGTCTCGAGATAAAAACTTTTCTTGAGGCATGGTAGGAACCATCGCTTCGTCGAAAATAACATCAGCTACAGAATGTTGCTTGGCACGTCGATATCGTTCGGCACTTTTTGTGCTTTTTCTAGCCGGATCATCTGGGTACCCATAAAATATAACAATTGAATTGGAAAATGCCTGTGTACATAGACTGCGTAGTTTGTATAAATTGTTGTGAAAGACTCGCTGCGGTGCCATATAACCCGGTGTAACAAAAAACCACCATCGATAAGATGCAGCTTAGTGACTGATTCACTGCTCGGTGTTATTGGCAAAAACGCTTTGTATAGTGATGATTTGGTCCTTTTGCGCATACCATGCTCATCAAATAATGAAAGCGGATATGGAGATAATTCGTATTGGAAGTAATCGCGCAATTCTTCATCGTTTTTTTGGTTAATGAAATTTTGGGATATTTTTTGGGGATGGTATGGTGTGTGGAATCTGAGTTTTCGACCTCCACGACCCTGTGCTAACTCAGGGAGGGCCGAAAAACCTCGAAATGATCGGACTTTTTTTTGGTTTTTTGCTTATATCTTCTGAACCATGTGTTTTTTTGAGAAAAACGTTTTTATACAAAGTTGTAGAGCATTAAATATCCTTCAATTTTAATTGATCAAAATTATTTGCTGACCCAATATTTACCGAGATACAGCAGTTGAAAGATGGAACAAATTTCTCAAAATGTAAGAAATACGAGAAAAATGCAGGTTTCTGCCGCATAACTACCATTTTTCAGCATATCTAAGTATATTATACACACTATGTATGCCCTCTAAACCCTCCGCCCTCGCCCCTCCGCTTCCGCCTTTTTGATCCCCCGTATTGAAGATACTGACTACGTCAGACAGCGACAGGTTTTTGTAATACGCCCGCATTACTTTCTTCTTCCCAATGCTGAAGGAACTGATGTGTCACATCCATCAATTTACACATAAAAGAACATTATGGCGATTATACAAAAAACGGCGATGCCCATGGTTACGACATCCGCAGTCGAGGCGATATGCAGGTTCCGCAGCAGAGACTAACGTCCACTAAACGAAATAATTTCGGAATAGGATTATTTAATTCGCTTCCTAGTACTCTCAAAACTGCCCCAACAAAACTCTTCAAAGTTAAGCTTAAAAAACATCTTCTGGCCAATGTCTACGTTGAACTTTCCGATTTCAGATTTGTTGAAAATTAAGACTGTCTTTTTTTATTGACTTTAGTATTTTTGTTGTTACTGTATTTTTCTGTAGTTGACTATTTCTGTAAATGCATTGGATTTTTTTATTTTTTATTTTTATATTTAAACTGGAATTGTGACATATCTAAGCACCACGGTGTATATTATGATGAATAAAAATACAATACAATACAATACAATTGCATGAAGGAAGAGAATGTCTTGAGTGTTAAATTTTCAGGAATGCGACGAATATAAAACGCTGGGAATATTGCCTCTCCCACTCTTATCGAAGTAAATGTTCTTTTTAGAAGAGGCTAATGCTGTCAGCAAAATCAAAAGATCGATATCTTCTCCCGTTATAACGACACTATCAAAGTCATCGACATCTTCTGTTGCCTGATTAACCTGAATCCCCTTTGCTTCCATTTCAGGCATCAGCAGTGCGATAAAGTTTACCTTATTGGTATCATTAGTTAGACATTTTGCTTGTGAAATTGTACCGCAGGGTGTTGTCTTTGAAAACACAAACTTCGTGGACGAGTGCAGCAATGACCATCGACATCGTTCGGCTGCTTTGGTGCTCTGGTAATTGATGCCAACAGGATACCCATCGAAAACTACTATGGCACTGCTCGCAAAGTGTCGCTGCACATAATCCACGTAAGATGTACACACCAAATCGAATGTGGCTTCTTTTGATTTTCTCTACGCAACCTTATGCAGCAAGTACCCACCATCAATGATTGCACATTTGCTGTTGCCAAAGTCTACTTCTTCTTGTATAGGACTGAATGAGTTATACAACATTGACATTCTGCCTTTGTGTATAGAGGGGCATTGCGAAGGGGGCTAGCTCGTACTTGAATAAATTCCTGAGGTCAGCATCTGACTGTTTGGTGATGCAAATCCATTGAAATAGAGTCAGAGGGTCTACTGTGAACTTCTTGTTTTTAATTTTTAGAGAACAGAAAACGGATATTAGGGTAACCACCTTCAACCAACTTCAGGTTTTGAAAATTGTTTTGTTCCAAACAGGTCTTCATGCTAGTGATGCCAACAGTTCGCGCTAAGTAGCAGTTCGCCCCATCAGGAGCAATGGCCTTTGTGCTAATTGACATTAGATCTTGTGTATTTAGGAGTGGTGGGTAACCAATCATTAAGTTTCTTTATCAAGATTATCCCTAGCAACGTGGGAAGGCCTCATATCCACGTGCTGCTCTGTGATCTCTGGGCGAACTCTGGTGAACACTTCCATCTGCTCATTGATACTTTGGAGGCATAGCATTCCCGCAATTCATCGAGATAGCAAACTGTCACAAACACCACGACCACGAGTCAGCCCACCATAACTCTTCATGGCTCGCATTAGGACCTGCTCTATAGTTATGTCCGACCAGATGCCTAATCAGAATTTATCTGTTCGGCGAATAGCAAAGTAGCCCTCGGTGGTGAACTTGTCATATTCTTCAGGATCCATCTTTTCTTTCAAGTTGATCATATCTTGGGTAGTACAAATGTGCACTCTTGGCGAAGTTCAAATAGCCCGCTGCATGAAAGTATGGGATCATTTTTCTGACTGATTCAAGGTGGAGGTTCCAGTCTCTTGCACGTTCGGCTCTGATAAAAATTTTCATAAGGGCACACATGCGAAAATATTGGATCCACCGTGCAGCAGTTGGCGCTCTTTCCTCAATATTTTTCAGCACTTGTGCAAATTTAGCAGCCACAGCTTGTAATGCTGGATCCTCAGAACCTATGGCGGGTTGGCTGGAAGAATCAATAACTGTATCCAGTGCAAACAATTCTTCCTCTTTTAATCCCATTACTTCAATTATCAAACCACCTAAAGCAACCGAAGCAAGGCTATTTGCACGTACAGCCCTGACATAAGCATGGCCACAATCGTTAATAGATACAATGATCACTCAGAAATACGTTTTTTTTTGTCCTTTTTACTTTGTTTACACATTTCCAATACTCTTCACAAATTCACAAAACGATTACACACAAATTTATTGAAATTGGGACAGGATAACGTCTGCCGAGTCAGCTAGTTTAAAATATAGAATAATAAGTATGTATAGTATACACATAGATATTTTGAAAAATGAAAGTTATGAGGCAAAAACCTGCATTTTTCTCGTATTTCTTACATTTTGAGAAATTTGTTTCATCTTTCTACTGCTGTATTTCGGTAAGTATTGGATCAACACATAATTTTGACAAATTGAAGGAAATATCATGCTCTACAACTTTGTATAAGAACGTTTTTCTCGAAAAATGTATGGTTCAGAAGATATACGCAAAAGTCCGAAAATTTCGAGGTTCTTCGGCCCTCCCCGAGTTAGCAGAGGCTCCTCGAGGTCGAAAACTCAGATTCCACAATCCATACTATCGCCAAACGATATCCCAAAATTTTATTAACTTGGGAATTGTGTCCAGGTAACCCCCCCCCCCCTCATTATGTACCTGCCGACCGGACTACCATTCGATTTTATATATCTTGATTTCAAAAGAGCATTTGACAAGGTTCCACATAAGAGATTGCTCCATAAACTACAACACTTTTGGGTGGCTAATCCCCTATTGTGATGGATTCATGATTTACTTACTGATAGATGCTGTCAAGTGAGAATCGAAGACCAACTGTCTGCCAGTTTTATCGTGACCAGCGGGGTCCCGCAAGGGTCAGTGATAGGACCGCTTCTGTTCAATGTTTTCATCAGTGACCTCGTGTATGAATTTCAATCATCTGTTTCATTATGTGCTGATGATACGAAATTTTTCGTAAATCCATTGATGAGCAGAATTGACTTAGAAAATTACCTTTTGCTACTCCAAGAATGGTGTTCGAAGTAGCTGTTAAACCTCAACGAACAAAAATGCAGCGTGTTGCACATGGGATACCACAACCCTACCTACCCCTACTTTCTGAACAATATGCCTAGAAAGGCGGTTTATCAACAAAAAGATCATGGGGTGACCTTGTTGTCGAATTTTCAATGGGAGTACCACATTGCTAAAACAATCAAGAAAGCAAATACCGTGTCGTACCTAGTTTCGATCGCTTTTAAAAACATGTCTCCTCAACTTTTAGCGAAAATTAATAAGACCTATATTCGGCCAATTTTCGAGTATGCCTCCTGCGTTTGGGAGCCTTACCTTGCTACAGACATTCATGTTCTTGAACTCACCCAGAGACGTATCACCAAGTTATCGCCAACTATTCAAAATCTGCCATACGAACAGAGGCTGCAGATATTGGGGCTATCATCGATTTCTGAAAGACATTTAAGAGGTGACCTAACGGAGACATAAAATCCTCCACGGTTAATACACTGTAGTCATTGAAGGGTTTGTGATAAGTGAGAATGTGCGGTTGCGTGGCTACGAGTTCAAGCTAGTGTTCTGTTAATTCAACAGAATTTTTGGAGATTGGAACGCTCTTCCCGAGTCAGTTGCCTGTGCGTCTTCAGTAAACGCCTTTAACGACGCCTTGCAAAAATTGAGTGGTTAATTTAAGTTAAGCTTATAGCTTCAGTTTTATAATTTTCTTCTGTAAAATTTTCAGTGTGCAAGAGTTCCAAGTAGAATTCTTTATCTTGTTATTTACTACATTATTACTTGCCTTCAATTTTAATTTTTAGTCAAGTTTAAATATCTTACTAGCTCTAGTTTTTGATCTGATATATTTTATCGGCTCTGCCGTCTAACATTATAAATAAATAAATACAAAATAAAAAATCTAGTGTGATACACGCACACAACTTCATTTTATAGTGATATTATAATTAGCCAAAAATTTTATTATTAATTTTAAGCATTTGTCAAAATTTTTCAAAAATTACAAATTCTCCAAAAACCGTACAAACTAGAGCCTCAGTTCAATAGACAAAATTTCTCTAAAATTTTAAGCTGAGTTAAAAAATGTAGTAATGTACCGGGTGTTCTATTTAAAGTAGGAGTTAATAAAAAAAATATGAAAGAAACCCATTTTAGAGGTATTCAACTGGAAAAATCACCTATCTCACATCAATACACATTAAAAATCTAATAAAAATTTAAAGTTTGAAAAAAATCGTTAGAGCCCTTTTTTGAAAAATCGCAAAAAACTGAAAAATCACAAGAGTAAACACCATACTTCCGGTTATGCGATTTTCTTCAAAAGCTTGCTGTCACATCTAGATAGTACACAAAACTTATGTCTGAAGTTTCAACGTCATACCTCTTTTCATTTTTGAGATATTTTGTTCACAGACGGACAGACGGACACAGACCAATGAACAAAATATGTTTTTTGGGGCCAGGGGACTCTAAAACGTGAATATCTGTTGAAAACTCAATTTCGAATTTTTGTGGTGAATCCAATACTTCCTTTATTGTAAAAGAAAGTAATATATTTAAATTTTGGGTGCATTTAGATGAGAAGATGCAGCGACTTTTATCAAAAATACAATTTTATGATAAATGGATAATAAAGTTTTACATAACATCTTAGTCCGGTTATTAATTTCTGAAAAATGAACTTAAAAATTATAAGAATAACCCTTTTGAAGGTTAGTATAACTGAAAACAGTTTAAATCGATCGGAATATAAACAACACAGGTACAATGGTGAGAAGTGAAACACACTGTATTTAGCATAACCAACAAGATATCTTACTTAAAGCAACAAACTGTAGAAAACCTAAAAACCAGGACACAGGTCTTGGTTTTTTATCCATCCGTAACTTTTAACTTGAATTATTAAATCGGTTTAATCTTTTCATAATAACGAAATTAGTGACAAGAATTCATTTATTTTACCTAAGCGTCTTTTGTACAGAAAACAAATATTTCTACAAAAAATCTGGTGTGATACACTCACACAAGTTTCTTTTACAGTGATCTTATAATTAGCAAACAAATTTTTTTCTAATTTTTAAGCATTTGTCAAAAATTTTCAAAAATTACAAATTTTACAAAAACGGTACAAAACTGGGCGTTTTCTCCAAAAGTTTAAGCTGAATTCAAAAATGTAATAATATACCGGGTGTACTATTTAAAATAGAAGTTAATTAAAAAAGTATAAACACAAACAAAAGAAACCCATTTTAGAAGTATTCAACTGGAAAATCACCTATCTCACATCAATACACATTAAATGGTAATTACAATGTAAAGTTTGAAAAAATTGTTTGAGCCGGTTTTGAAAGAATCGAAAAAAACTGAAAAATCACAAGAGTAAACACCTACTTCCGGTTATGAGATTTTCTTCAAAAGCTTGCTGTCTCATCTACATAGTACACAAAACTATTTATTTATTTATTTAATTCGCACTCAGCCAACAGCCGTTAGGCCAATTATAGGCGTCGCTGTGCAGTTATGAGGACTTCCAACCCCACTAACGACTGTCATGATGTTGTATGACCGCCGGGACCAACTTTTTTCCGTGATAGCCGTACCACGAGGCGCCGAGAGATGCAGCCGTAGAACTCCCATCCAAGTTCTGACCAGAGACAGCGTTGCTTAACTCTGCTGATCGAACGTGGACGCTTGTTCAAGCTACACCACTCGGGACCTATGACAATATAATTAAGTTTCAACGCCATGCCTCTTTTCGTTTTTGAGATATTCTGTTCACACACAGACTGACAGACAGGCAGACAGACAGACTAATGAACAAAAACATGTTTTTCTGTTGGTCATATTTTAAGTCATCTTTTTAATATCTAAATCCTAGAATAAAAACAGCAGCTTAAAACACGTTTCCCGGAATAACGTGTTTTAAAAATTTTAAAGCAACAAACAAATATAGCAACAATAAGGGTTTATTAAATGCGTTTTTGTATATTGAAGTGTTACATTTATTTGTTTAAGGTAAGCAATTACATTCCCAAACTGCTCAATGCGCAGGTTTTCTTTCACATTTAAGGATGACATCGAATAATGCGGCCAAAGTGAAGCATGTGACGTTTCTTGCAGCAAATCAAATGAATTACATATATAAGTGGATATAAAAATAATCGCATACTTACCTTGTCGTCTAAATAGGCAAGAATTACCTCTTCTGTTACCGAAAAGACTTTGTTATTTTCTCACCAATGGCAGAAATTTTAATAAACCTTCTCATAAGCAGCTTTAGACTTCACGGGCAACAAATTTTCTCGCAATAGATTTCCTTTCTTTAAAATATTTTCAGGAATTTGATTTGACTTTGACATTTTCGTTTATAAAATAAACAACATATCCATAGCGACTCGTGACCAACGTGGTTGATCAACAGAAAAAATTTTGAATGACACTCTTGCGCAAAACTGCGTCTCGTTGCATAACAACACCCTCGAACTTTAAGCTTGTGTTTTCGCACTCGTATCATTAATAACTATTTATGGGTTCAGGGGAATCTAAAACGTGAAGATCTGTTGAAAACTCAATTCCGAATTTTTGGGGTGAGTCCAATACTTTCTTTATCGTAAAAGGAAGTAAAAATATATAAAAAATTACATGGCACTTTAACTAATAAATTTCTCTTTTCGGAAAGAAAAATCAAAGGTTTTCAGCCTAGGCATAATCTACAATATCATTTAATAAGGTATCTTAGGTCCGTGGTGGGCGTCATACTGAATATCAGCGAAATCAGCAGATTAAGAATTAGCGATTTCGAGTCAATAGTACGGTATGTCGACTCTTCCGGAAAATAATGAACAATAAACTTAAAATGGTAGTGCTTAGAGATGGGCCATGAGTGAGTATTCACTCTTCAATTTAGCAAGCTACAAAATTTTAAAAACTGTGTTCCGGAGCTGTTATTACACACTGTGTGGATTTTTCTGAGATGCATACAGATGTTATTATTCATTTTCCAGTTTCGCATACTAACTCTGGCTGATGCATGGAATCTACTATATTTAAGTGCATCTGCTAGGGAGACTTTCACTCTTTCATCCTCTATGTCATGTTCAAGTTTTAAGGAAAAGTATCCAACTATAAATAGTAGATATTACGTACTTTCTTCATTTTTTTATTGTATGAATGCACAAAGAAAAACTGTTATTTTATTAAAAATGCATATATTCGTTTTTCCCGAATGGTCAGTTTTTAAACAACCAGAGAATAAACTGAAAAACCCAAGTTGCTGTTTAATTTTTTTTTGTTGATCATTCTGTAATTAAGACAAGAGGGTCTTAATCCCCAAGTTCTAGTATTCTTCCCTATTTATTAGGCTATGGAGCATGCGTAACAATTATTGATATGGTCTTTTCAACGTTTTCTCTTCACATGAAGAACGCCATAAATGTATTTACAATGGTACCTACCGTAATGATATGAATACAGGGTTATAAAAATCAATTTTAAAATAGGATTAAGGGATTACAATAGTTGAATATTATACGGATCAATTTGAATATGAATTGGCATTATGAATAATGGGTATGTAATTAAAAAAGAAAATAGAATTTATAATTGAATAAAATATGGCTAATTTAGAAACAGATGGATTCGAATATAATATAATATCTAAATATTAAATTTGAAGGTAATGACAAATACTTAATCGAAATAGATTATTGCACGTAGTAGGTAGAATACAGAAAATAAAGATATAGTGTGTTGAAAGGAGAAAATATGATATCGTTAAGGACTTTGTTTTCATTATTAAGATAACAAATTTTGAAAAATGAAAAGCTGTAATTAATTTGGTGTAATTTAAAAGTATGAAATAAACCCTATTTTAAAAGGAAAATGTTTGGAAATAAAGAAGGATTGATATTAAGACTAAATTTGGGTGGTGAAAGAAATGGAATTTAATTTAACAAAATGAGATATAAAATGGAGGAAGATAGCCAGTATATGGTGAAAAACTAAACTAAAAGTTGTTAAGTTTATTGAAGAATTACATTTGACATTGTATATCAATTGATTTGGATTGCAGCGAGCTGTTAGTACGAAAGGAGAGTTCCGAGGGAGAGACCGTTAGTTCTTGGTACTGGTCAGTGGAGTAATTTGGAGGAGTGTTTTTGGATGCAGTGTTGGAGTTGAGTGACTACAACTGGGGTCTGTTTTGGGTCCATGCTGTGAGGGAGCTTCTGTTCCTGATTCTAGACAGTTTTGAAATATTGGTTGTCATTGGAGGCTTTCGCTGTGTTTGAAAACTGAAGCAGTTGTGGTCGTTGGTGAAGTCAAGCAAGTTGGTTAACATCAGGGACATTGATAAGTTCGAGTGAAAGAAAATAAAGACTAAATAGGTGAATTAATTATTAAGGAATTACTTACTGTTTGATATTGTTATGTGGCGAATGTAACGATCTGGTATTTGTCATTGAATTTGCAAATTTGTTTGACATATCATTTTACAGAAGTTATTTTTGACTTGTAATAAAATTAAAATCAGAACATCAAATTTCAGAATAAGCAATATAGATAATATGAATCCACCCCTGATTTTCAGGAGCTAGCAAAAAGAATAACTACTAATATTCAAATAATATAAGCAGGGCAATTTAAATTGATAAAAATATAATTTATAAACATATACTAATAGATAGCACAAAGTAAGAGCCCGAATCAGTTCACTACATATTGGATAACCTGAATGATATAGTTTCAAAAATTAAAATAAAATCTAGCAACCTTACCTATAAAGAATTTTGTTTTAAGCAAATGAAGTTTATAATAACTCATTAATTTTTTGTACTTGACAAATTTAAGCTACATATTTTTCTTTATTCTACTAGCATATACTTTTCATATTCTTCTTTCACTTTCTATGTTTACTAGCTTAAAACATGTTGTTGACAAAGTTGTCTATTATCTTCAAAAGAAAATCCTCCGTTTACCGTTGTAGCACTTAAATAATGAAATGTCAAGATCCAGATGTTGCAATATTGAGACATTAATTTTAAAAGTGTTACCAAACTAATATTTTTCGAATCAAGGACGTCGTCGTCAGCCTTGTTGTTAATATCTCTACTGCAGAGGCACCAGCTTCTCCTCTTTGGAAAGGAAGATTAGACATTAAAATCTCGCTGCTGCTAAAACTTTTTATGGCAGTGGAAGTAAATAGTAAGCGCACCCACACATTCTGGCCTAGAACCAGATGCTCTTGCCTCTGAACCCCTCTACTTTTTAAAGTAAATATCTTTATTCGCAATCACATTGTAATGTGTAAATTTCATGACATGACAACAGCTGGGAACTAGATGATTACTTGAAACTAGTCAGGAAATTATTACATAAACTGAAAAATATTACATACCTGAAGAGTGGGGTGTTTCCATGGTAACAAAACATTGAGTGGGTTGTTTTCATGGTAACAAAAATATTAGCTACATCAAGATATCTATTATTTTTAAATTTTTAAAAAATTAAATTAGATGATTGCAAATAAAATAGTATACATACCACGGTGGAAAGTTTCATCCCTGTCTCGAAATAAAGTTAACCTCGACGCTACGCGTCTCGGTAAACTACATAATCTCTCGACAGTAATGAAACACTTCCCACCTCGGTATGTAATATACTATTTATAATAAATTAATACCAAAATAGAAGAAAGTTGATAGTTGTTGAAATTTAGCAGCGTAGAACTAATGTTTCACTAAACATCTAAGGTAATCTCTTTTTTAATGCAAATATTATAATTGTAATTTTAGTATACAGTTTTACTTTTTGCTAAGTCAAGTTCTGTTGTGATCAAACGTACTAATTTCAGTTGTTTATATTAGCACAATGGCCAAGAACAATTTTTACTTCCTTTTACAATAAAGGAAGTATTGGATTCACACCAAAAATCTAAATTGAGTTTTCAACAGATCTTCACGTTTTAGAGTCTTCTGAACCCCAAAAAACATGTTTTTTTAAATTGTCTGTTTGTGTGTCTGTCTGTGTGTGTGTCCGTCTGTGAACAGAATATCTCAAAAACGAAAAGAGGTATGGCACTGAAACTTCATATATAAGTTTTGTGTACTATGTAGATTCGACAGCAAGCTTTTGAAGAAAATCGCATAACCGGAAGCTGGTGTTTACCCTTGCGATTTTTCAGTTTTTTTCAATTTTTTCAAAAACGGCTCTAACGATTTTTTTTAAACTTTACATTTTTATTACATTTTTAATGTGTATTGATGTGAGGTAGGTGATTTTCCAGTTGAATATCTTTAAAGTGGGTTTCTTTTGTTTTCTTTATTTTTTTTTATTAACTCCTATTTTAAATAAAACACCCGGTATATTATTACATTTTTGAATTCAACTTAAAATTCTAGAGAAAATTTGTCTCTTCAACTAACGATCTAGTTTGTACAGTTTTTGTAGAATTTGTAATTTTTTAAAATTTTTGACAAATGCTTAAAAATTTAAAATCAAATTTTTGGATAATTATAAGTTCACTGTAAAAGGAAGTTGTGTGAGTATATCACACCAGATTTTTGCATATATTACAGAAGGCCATTATATTTTTTATTTCTCGTACTAATTAGTAAAACCTGCACTTCTGCAAAGTGTTGAAATTAAAAATAAGAAAACTATACTTACCGTAGATGACTAACGGGCTCCGAAAAGCGATACTCTTTTTGAATGTGTTATATCCATGAATACCTTTGGAATAAACAATTGTTTGATTTTTTTTAAGTTTTGAGGAAATAGCAATTTATTATATAATATAGTAACTAACAAGAGCCTATTGCAAGCTATAATTCTTATTTTATAGTATTGAGTAGTAAATACACTGTTTAAAAAAGATTAAAACTGCTACTCTCATTTATAATTTTATTTGATTTAGTAATAAAGACACAATTATTAAAGATCCACTCATTTTATTTAACTAAATTATATAACAGTATTCAAGCCTGCGTACAATAGAATAAAAATCTACAAATAATCGTCAACAATTTGCAAACAACAAATTATAAACTTATTCAATTGTTCACCATATATCACAGCATAACGCATAGTATAAACAAGAAAACAGCATTTTAATTGTAAGATGGTCGTCGTAAAATATGAAGCTGCGTTTCATCCTCGCACCTAAGCTATACAGAGCTGATGGTTATTTAAACTCTATTATACACAGCGGTTGAAGTTGCAGAATTCGATGTACGGAGCCCTCGGCTCAGAGCTTGGATAGAGACATCCTACATCAGATTACATACTCTAGCAGTATCATATTAGCTTATATAGCTTAAATATTACAAAACACGATTACACACAAGTATAATTTGTATAATGTACACAGAGGTAGGCATATAATTCCTCGCTGTTGTTTTCGGATGGCTATAGAAACCTACATCCTTACAATGATATATCTCAAAGTTATTCGAAGTTCAATTCCCAAGAATTCAGCTACTTTAGAATTATGGTATTGATATGGTTAGTTACTCTTGCAGATTGTTTGAAAGAGAACAGTAAAGCACAGGGGTAATGTTTAGCCCCACTGTAAAAGTACATAGACGTAGTGTGCGTTGCCTATCCTCGTTCTTGCAACATTACTCTTGTATTTTACTGTACTCAGCAAAAACTAATATCAAAGACAACGTGACTAGTTAAGCATTGACATTGATAGCTTTTCTTAATTAATGTAAATTGTTTTATTAAAAGTTGCAACCTATAGTACGTGTAGAATTTGTATTTCTTTAAATTCTAACACAATTACTGGAATTGCTTCCCTTATTTAATCACGTGGTCTTTGCTACTACAAAGGGCATGTAGAAGTTGTGTACCCGTACATGCCTGACAAATACTACCGCCAAAATGGCTTTATAATTTTGCAGTTAATCCTCTAGTTAGCAAGTTAACATGCATGATCCTCGAAATCGGGCGTTCTAATTTTATTTTCCAAGCATGGGTTCTACTAGACACGATTTTACAGTAGTTCCTCCTATAGAAGAAGAGATGCAGGGAATTTAGTCTGTGTGTACTTGCCTACCTCTTTATTATTAAAGCCTGGACCGCGCATAATAAGCTGTCGCCTAGAACAGCTTATTCACTAAAATTAATTAAAACCTATTGATCCGTACAGATGACATTTAGACAGCTATTGACATTTAATAACAATAGGAAAACTATAAATACCGTTTTGATTTGTTCGCGCTACTGCTATAATATAAACACTTTATCAGCGCTACTCGAAGGTTATAGCTAGCTAGTCTCTAGTTTGACGTAAACACTTAGCAGTATTGCACGTTCCTTATCATGCCAACATTAAAAACGTGGTGTTCCCAAATCAACCCTGTGTTCTTAAGCATTAATACAAAGGTTCCTCGCAAGTATGATTGCTACTTCGCGAGCGACTATAAATGCACATTTGGCTATTAGACGACATCTCGCCTTCAGGGCCTCTCGCTGCGTGCGGGAAATTGCGACACTTAATTTGGCGGTATCGGAATTAATTAGTCGCAACTTGTGTGCTGCGGATCCACATTGCTACATAAATTCAACCAGGCGTGCATAATGGGACATCAATTATTTTGCTTAAATTTTCCACTATGCGAATCTGGGGAAATTACAGGCGCCACCCCTGCCCTGCAGAAGGAATTTATGTCCGCTAGAAATAATTCCGACTGACTCGCTAGGGCCAAGTTCCAGTCCGTAAGTGTCGCGATTTTCCACAGGCGTCTATAGTTTATCGTCGGGTACAAAAGTTACGAATACATACCAGAAAATACTTAATTGTTCCCAGTTGCTAATAGTATCATGGACAGATGCAACACTACTGTTGGACCGAATAAGTGTAAATATAACGACTATAACCCGTGTTGCGAACCCTTGTGTTGATAATATAAACGAAGCTGCGTATTATGACACATGCTGTATATAAATCATCAAGCAGCAGCTTTCCTAGCCAGTGTTGCTTTAAAACTGTACGTTTTCTGCTTATCGGTCACAGCAGAACCAATTTCTGGTTCTAGTATAATATTTTTATATTATATAGCAAAGGATAAAAGTACGTTTGCAATCCCGAATGTGAAGTGCATTAACAAGTACACGAAAGATTAAGAAACACTTTAGTCTCGTGGTATATACTCCACTTCTTCTACAACCTAATGAGTTTAGTCGCAAATTTTAAATTAAGTTATCTATGTGACAATCAAACTCGACAAACACCAAAATTACAATTTCTAAAAGATACAAAGTAAAAATACTTACAAATTTGGTTACCTAGGCCTAGACCATTCATAAACGGGTAGCTACAATATATAAGAGAAAACAGTTCCAAAGAAATGTATGGTATTCCAGGAACTACGGCTGCGGCTCCTTATTTAATTCTATTGCTAAGTTGATTGCAGCTATGGAAACACTGTTACTCCCTAGAAAAAACAAATACTTTTGTAGTTCTTCATTTGGCGAATTAAAAGAATGCACTATAATACCTATAGGTTCGTGTGAAATAGTATATAGGTACACTGTCAAACTAAGCAATCATCGATACAGTACACGTCTTGGGGGTACATACCACAAAGTTGAGTTTGACAAATCTCTGATTTTAATTGATCACCTAAATATAAACTCTTACAATAACCTATTTATCTTACCCAGAGACGTGCTTTAACAGCTAAACTATCATCTTATGAAACTTCGTAATTCCATTCAAAATGACAGCTTAGAGGCAACCATCATATCTGATGAAGAGAATAGGTAGAAACAATGATTTTCATCTAACTAAAATTACAACCGAGGCAGACTATCGCTCATTTGAATTATAATCGATGTGGGTTTACATGTACTAGAAGTATCACCGACTTGGTTTACCACCGACTTGATTCACCCCCGATTCCAACAACCACCAATGTAAACTAACAGCGCCTGGCTTTATCGACCTACTAGAAACACCCCCCCACCTCATCCGACAGAAAGTGAATTAGGTCCATTGACTAATTCGACTGTTAATGTTAAAAGTCAGTCGAAGTTTTCAATATACTAGATGCTAGATATATATTTATTGACTGTTGAATCACCGACTCTTTCCCTGCTCATCTTGTGCGCTCTTAACCTTGCTGCAGTCTGAAGTGATGCCGTTCGCCAATCTACGGCGCCAAGGTGTTTCCCTTTGTTGGTGTTTCAGTACGGTGTGGTGGAAAATTCTTCAAATTAACTTCAGTCGGTAATCATTATCAGTGGTAATCTACATTTTGACAAATATTAACATTACAGAAAAAAACCGGAAGTAAAACCACTCGATGCTATTTCATCGGGTGGTGTTTAATACAGTTGTTAAAAAGTCGGTGGTGATCCACATCGGTGCTGACCCACACCGATGGTACTGTATACAACCCGGTTGTTTATATCGAATGCGAGCAATGCAGAAATTCCTTGTTTCAGTTTTAAACAGGCCCACTATTCTTCTTCTAACCTAAGCACCTGCAATAGTACAAATATGAAACTTGTCGAACTCAAAAATGTATGATACCGAGTATAGTCCAAATGAAATGGTAGAAAAGATAGGAAAGTTTTGGTAGAGTTTTGATATTTGGTTCGCTGTACACAAATATCAGGTTTGCTAGCAAAAATTTTGACCGGAAACACGTTTTTTTAAGCAAAAACTGTGTAAACAACCCATTTTTTAAGTTTTTCTAAAATTACCGGAAAGCTATCAATTTTTCGTAAATATTGAACCTATATGAAATGAAATAAGATAAAATTTCTTACATTTTATGTGCTTGAGGTTTTTTGTCCGACCAATCGTTCAGCCGCGAAAGCGCCGCGAAATTATAGTCCAGTCAAATGGTAGAAAATAGGGGAAAGTTTTGGTGGAGTTTTGATATTTGGTTCCTATATCTTTTTTGTGTCGCTGTACACGAATATCAGATTTGCCAACATGAATTTTGACCGGAAAGCAAAGAGGGCCATCATTTATCATTGCGAACAACTTTTTTTGGTAAAATTTTGCCGTATCATAAACAAAAAGTGTAGTTTACCTAAAAATTAAATAATTTTCGCTTCACTGTCAAGGCCGACTTGTTTTTTCAACAACTGAACCAGGACCTAATCCCACAATCTTAAAATAAAATTCAAAAGTTTTTAGTCCATCTCACCTTTTGTAACATCAATCCTGGGACACACTGTATATAAGAACTTGTATTTATTTCTTATTTCAATATACTTTTAAGCTATGAAGTTTTGTGACCAGACACAGTTGTTTGTTGGTTGGATCTCTTCTCGCTGCCAACTACCCATCTCAAATATTGATAATGATGGGCTGACGTTATGTCCCTGCTTTACCTCCTTCTCCATATCGAATTTTTCGGATGTTTTTCCATTGAGCCTTACTGTTCGTATCCGTTTTTATTTCCTTTTACAATAAAGGAAGTATTGGATTCACCCCAAAAATTCGAAATTCAGTTTTCAACAGATCTTCACGTTTTAGAGTCCCCTGAACCCAAAAAACATACTTTTTTCATTGGTCTGTCTGTCTGTCTGTGTGTGTGAACAGATATCTCAAAAACTAAAAGAGGTATGACTTTGAAACTTCATATATAAGTTTTGTGTACTATGTAGATGCGGCAGCAAGCTTTAGAAGGAAATCGCATAACCGGAAGTAGGTGTTTACTGTTGTGATTTTACAGTTTTTTTCGATTTTTTCAAAAACGGCTGTAACGATTTTTTTCAAACTTCACATTTTTATTAAATTTTTAATGTGTATTGATGTGAGGTAGATAATTTTCCAGTTGAATACTTCTAAAATGGGTTTCTGTAAAAGGAAGTTGTGTGCGTGTATTACACCAGATTTTTTGTCAACGTTTTAAATTATTCTTATTAATTTTCGGCTGGTTTGTAGTTCTCCTAAATCTTTCCATATATTTTTTACTGGTACTCAATAGAAGGCAGCCTTAAGATCTAACTCAGGAAGATATCTCTGTCTTTGTCTCCTGCCTTCTCTATTATACTGCTGGTCGCAAATATGTGCTCCAAGCCGTTAATTTATATGTTCATCCACCATGTTGCCATCATTTTCGTTTCATAATTGTCACAATTTGTACTTTCTCCTTCTCTGTGAATGGACGCTGTGATATTTTTCTCTCAGACCGTTGGGATCTGTTCCGCTCTCCAGTCCTGTAGCAATGTTACCTTTAGCCATATTATGATTCGTTTTTTAGTAATCCCGGTGCTATATCATCCCATCTAGCGACTTTTCCATTTCGTATTGTTTTCAGTGCTCATTTTACTTTTTCCCCAGTTATATACTAATTTTCGTACTCTTTTACTTCTTTTGCTTTGAATCGCTATTTATGTCTATTTTGCTTTTAAGATGGTCTTGATAGTAGTTCTACCAAGTTTTCAGCACTTTAAGTTCTCCTCGTACATTTTTATGTGTTATATCTGTTTTGCTTGCTTTCATTTTAATCTACGCATTACATTTCCGAACTGTTTTTAATTTTCTATATAATTTAGTTCTATTTTTCTTACAAAGTCTTTTCAGGACGTCTACTTTACTTATTTTACAGTATCTTTTGATTGATTACGTTTCTTCTTTATTTGGTGTGGTTTTGCTATTTACTTCTTTATACTACCAGTGTGTCCATTTTATTTGGGAGTTTAATTTAGTATTTTTGTTCCACATGCTTCGCTGGCTGTTCGAAATTGAACTTATATATTATTTTTCGATTAAGCTCCAGGTTTTTTGAGTATATTTTCGTATTCTTCTTGTGTCTCTGAGTTGTGTAATATTTCTATTTTAATTAAGTGTATTCTTAAGTCCAAGACGGTGGACATGACATAAGGGTAGGGACGGGACTGGACGGGACGGGACTGGACGGGATGGGACGGAACTGGACCTGCAGGGAAGGGACGGGACGGGACAAGACGGGACGGGACGAGACGGGACGGGACGGGACGGGACTGGACGGGACGGGACGGGAAATTACGGGACGGGGCGGGACGAAACGGGACGAGACGAAAAGGGAAGGAAAGAGGACGGGACGGGATGGGACGGTACAGAGACGGGGACGGAACAAGGCACGGGGACGGGGCGGGGATAGGATGGGATGGAATGACAGAAAATAGTTAGTCATTATTTAATACACAAATAACAAACCCGCGCGAACGAAGTCGCGGGTAACAGCTAGTTGTTGATAATAATAGAAAATATAAGAAACTAAATAATAGTGTATTGTGCAAGTACGATTGAAAATAGCACTTTTTACACGAGTGGGGGAGTTTGGTGACCACAAGCCGCGGGCGAGTGTCATAAAACCCCACAAATGTGAGAAGTGCTTTTTACACGTGTTGTATATACATATACATATACTTTTTCTACGACAGCATGCCGTCGCCTAGATTTCAAATATACGGGTGAACGTTGTCGTACGCTGTGTGAAATGCAAAATTTTCAGAGTTAGGAGTTTTTTTTTTGCTATTTTCAGAGCAGTCGTCGAAAAACTGACTTACATTAGCAAAGTCTATATATCATATAAATATAAGTATTCTGATTCTTGTGAGCACACAACTGGACACTTGTTAAGGTTTATTCTGCTTGCGAATTCGCCCAGTGCTCATAAATTAGGTAATTAGTAAAAAAGCATAAAAAATACAGCATATAGAGAAATCATCTAAAATGCTGAATAAGTATTTGCAGTCTTGCAATATTACTAGAGTACAGTGAGAGTAAACACTCTCCATGGTCGTGTATGCACCTTGTTGTAGTTCCCAGTGTAGGAAGTGTTGCCTAACCGTGGCCTTAATCCTAGAAGGTAGGGATATTCTAGAGCTCCCTGAAACGCAGTTCTATAGATTTCCAATGTAAATCGTTAGACGACTAGTCTAACAGGCCTAAATGAGAGATATTGCCTATTCAAGAGGATTTCCAGCGCACAGACTTGTTTACGGTCGCAGGGATATGGTAAAAATAGGGAGATGATCAAATATATAAGCGAATTGATCAATTCACGGAAATGTTAACAACTCGAAATGGTCACTTCCCTAAACAAAACAAGTGATTTGATCAAATCCCTAAACTGATTTAGAGAAATGATAATCTTTTATGATGCCAACTAAAGTATCAATTTGAAATAAAGTGTTTTTCATATTTAATACAATCCCCATAATGTTGTTTGCACTTCTGTCTCCCTTCTCCCTTAGGTACATCAAGCAAAACGATGGAACCCACTAACATTGTTTAAATATCTTCGAAGTATATTTCATTTTTTCAGCAGATCTTATTGGGTTTTGTGCAGCATGTTCCCATTTTTCTTTTAAATTTCTTTCTTTTTGGGATAAATAGCATATAATTCTCGACCCATATCCTTCTTCACCTACCGTGTTTCCACATATTGCGTGCACTGGATTTTTACAAATGTCGCATGAATGGGCTCCAGTAGATTCCATTCCACAAGCAACACCAAACACTTTTTCTTCTCTGTCAACTTCTTCCCCTTCTGATGCAACTAACAATACAGGTGTTCTAGCTGTCGATGCAGGTGCTGAAATAGAGTCGTAAACTGGTTCGGTTTGTCTAATTGTCGATAAAGAAGTTAGTTCAGCTGCTGGTAAATCCTCTGAAGTTGAAGCGTTGTTGTTAACTGATTTAGCTGCTGGTGGATCCTCTGAAGTTGAAGCGTTGTTGTTACCTGATTTAGCTGCTGGTGGATCATCGGAAGTTGAAGCGTTGTTGTTAACTAATTTAGCTGCTGGTAGATCCTCTGAAGTTGAAACATTGTTGTTAATTAATTTGACTTCTGATAGATTCTCTGAAGTTGAAGCGTTGTTGTTAACTAATTTAGCTGCTGGTAAATCCTCTGGAGTTGAATCGTTGTTGTTAATTAATTTAGCTGCTGGTAGATCCTCTGAAGTTGAAGCGTTGTTGTTAACTAATTTAGCTGCTGGTACATCGTCTGAAGTTGAAGCGCTGTTATTAATTAATTTAGCTGCTGGTAGATCCTCTGAAGTTGAAACGTTGTTGTTAATTAATTTAGCTGCTGGTAGATCCTCTGAAGTTGAAGCGTTGTTGTTAACTAATTTAGCTTCTGGTAGATCCTCTGAAGTTGAAGCGTTGTGTTAATTAATTTAGCTGCTGGTAGATCCTCCGAAGTTGAAGCGTTGTTGTTAATTAATTTAACTGTTGGTAGATCCTCTGACGTTGAAGCGTTGTGTTAATTAGTTTAGCTGCTGGTAGATCCTCTGAAGTTGAAGTGTTGTCGTTGTGTTGGTGTTTAAGAAACTGATCTAGGTGCTCTTCAGTAACAAGCTTTTCAAGTAATGTTGGAATATGAGTTGATTGGAATCTTGTTTTTGGCTCTGTTCATCATTTCCCTAAATCAGTTTAGGGATCTGATTAAATCACTTGATTTGTTTAGGGAAATGACTACTCAATCATTTCTAATTGTACAATTTTTTAATGTTTTGTTTCAAAAAGTTTTAAAAATGTAGTTTTAGGATAACGTAGGTATCCATTGTTATAAATATAATTGTTGTTTATGTATGTATGCTTTTTGTATCTAATGGTATAATAACGTGATATTGCAGAGTAGTACCAGCACAGCTTCCAGTGGCTTTTAAAGCTGTGCGGATTAAATATTTAAAGCAACACTGGCCATGCATCAGGTCCCAGATTCAGTATGAATTCTCATCGTACCTATATAATATCACGTCTACTGCCAACAATCCACTCGCTAAACTCGGCTAAAAATATAGATACGTATTTCTACAGTACATTATCATTAATTGACATTATTTACTCTTTTAGTTCATAAATAATATTAATCTTACCGAAGTTCCTGCACGAAGCCACTGCAGAAACGACACAATCTATTCATGTTTTCCTAGTTATACACAGGTACAATTTGTGAACAATTTTGAAATGGAATAGCGGATAACACGGCATCCGAGCTTAAATTATCAAATATTAAATCTGCAGCTACAGACAGAATCGAAAGTACACACCGTAGGGTTGTTTGTTTACTCCACTGCTCCAGGATATTCTTTGCGTGCTTTTCGGGGACAATTTCGTTCATTTTTAAACGGTTCATTGCGTTTTACAACTGCGACTCTGAAATAAAATGTCGCGCTTAATTCCAAACAGCAGCCACGAAATGATGTAAGCAGCGTTTCTCCTTGAATAAATTGGATTCTTCTCTTATGTGATTGGATAGTTACAGCTGCAGTGTTCTGGCAACACTTAATGAAGGAATTTACTTTATATGTTAAGTGGGAAAAGTATGCCTAAATCATTGCTCTAGGCAATCTTTTTGTAGAATGTGAAACGAATACGTTTAATGATAATAATGTTCTGCACCATGAACTTGACTGATTTTTGAAGGAAGATTTTGCACATAAACATATATATACTTACGAAACTACAGATTTAACCCTATTTCGATAAAGTTTTTCGTATTAAGAGTTTTAATTAATAAACCCATTATAAACCCTGCTAAAGTTTTACAATGGCTTTTGAAGAATTTATTTTTCTTACTGACCAATTACAGAGAAATTAAAAGCAGCTATAAAAAGATAAATTGAATAGTTTGGAAGTGAAGTTGTAGTCTGTCAACAGATTATATAGGGCCTAATACGAAATCTATATAAAGTAGACCACGAAACATGGACCCCCTTACTTCTAGGGGCTGCAACCCAACGTACACCTACACATCATGGTAACTCAAATACTCAATACTGATCAGAGTTGTTGTAGCTGAAACTTTCGTACTCGTTTAATAAAACTGACAGACCGTCATAAAAACACAGCAACTCTGATCAACATTTCTTTTAGATAAATATTGAGTCTTCGTGTTACCGTGAAATGTGTACGTTGGGTTGCAGTCTCAAATACTTAGTAAAAGGCTCCAAGTTCCATGGTCTTGTTATGGTGCAGCATTAACCCAAACCATTGAATCGCCTAAAGTACAGAAACCCCAATTAACTGCAGCTCAGTTGCAAGTAATTAATCTGACAATAACAGAACTTAGTTATCGACCAGCTACTTACTTGCGTATGTTCAGGGTGATAAATGCACGTCATAATAATGACAAAATTCGTTTTTTAATATCCCCAGTCGTTTAAATGTTACTGTCGATTTTATGTGTACGTTGCGATATTCACATCTGAAAATCGGCTGTGTTTTATGGGTGTTAAACGTAGCATGCATGCAAAAAAGAAATAAAACTGATTATCACGCAAAGATAGCAGGTTGGAAAAATTCATTTCAATTACGTTCTGCATGAAAGGATAAATTTACTGACCTACTGTATAACAGCTAAAATTTAAAATAATGGACGATAGAGAGTTCAGAAATAGCAAAGAAATATTTTACTGAAATGCAACAGAAAAGTGCCCAAAGTATTTTAAGTACTTTACCGCCGCCCCCCGTTTTCCTCTCGCAGTTCGGCCAGAATACAAAAGGTTTTGTTATAAATTTCTGCCGATCCGCCTAAATTTCGAGCATTTGTTCTTTCCCACCTCTTAAGATCTGTTTCACTCCGAAATATTGTTCACGGTAGATTAGAGCCGAGCACGTTTGGCCCGTATTAGAAACTTCCCTCGCTCGCACTTTGGCGTGGCGTTTGAAGTTCATTCAATCGCCCTCTAAATTATTCGGAAACTGTGATTTTTCGAGCAAAAAGAATTTTTGATGAACAAAGCGCCGAGCCGCAGTGCCGTGCAACATGTTACACGTATTGGAAATTTTGAGCCTTCTCATTTGGTCACCTAGTATATAATGTCTGAAAGAAATGAAAAATTTGTTAAAGTAAAGTTTCATTTAGAAGCATGTTCGAGCTTTGGGAATAAAATATACAGTAGCAGAGAAAATTTCTGAAAAATATAGTCCAGGTGGTAATGCATCAGAAGTTCTCACATATTTGCTTAGTAATACCGTATAACAAAGAAATCTTCTGTAGAGTCTGTAAAGGGCAAAGTAAAATCGAGAGTGAAATGCTGACAAACGCTAAATTTTAGGTAAATGATGCTGGATGCTTGGAGTCTTGAGTGGAGGGTAATCCAAGTCCACACAATCTTAGGGTTCAAGGTGGGCCTATTGTGATACCTCCTAGTCCCTGTGTGTATATGTCTTGTGTATAGTTAGTCTACCTCATATACCAGTCTCCAGAGGAAAGCAACGTTAAAAATGACGTTATAAAAATGAACATAACCATAACTGCCTTCTACTTTGCACTTTTTATTACATGAAGAATTTCAAAGCATGGATGTGGTAGAAGACATAAAAAGTATTCGCCCCAGCACTTTAGGTATTTTTACACTTTGCAATCCTTACAAATCGATATATAATCTACGAATATGTTTAAAAGCAATCTAATAGTTTCCTTTACAGACTTTTGTCTCTCTAGTCTAGATAATTTTAAAGTGGATAAACCATTTTAATTCTCATCAAAATAAGATACTATCAAAATATTTACGGATTTAGTAAAATGGTTAAACATGGTAAAAGTATTTTTATTATCATAACGATGTTTAATTCAATTTAAACGATTTACTCTCGTTTTCATTTTAAAAAGTTATTTAAATATTGTTTATGCTCTATTTAAACCGGGAACATTTGAGTTACAATTGTTCATTTCATTTCAATGTTCTTTAATCTGGTTGATACAATTGTAGTTTCAATTCCACCTTTACTCGAATTTACTCATCTTTACTCAAACAGCTGCAGACCGAATGTATATCTTACTTTAAAGTCTCCTTAAAACAACCCGAATGATGTACAACAAGTGCAATGTTGGATTGATTGATTGATTGACTTCATTTGTGTTATTCAATAAGTACATATCGTTCACACACGTCAAATTAAAAACACAATATTTGCATCGCTGGTACCAGCTCCACGCGAACTGGAAGGACCCATTATTGAAAATTTTGATCGTTCCCAATATTATGTACCTATTTTAGTTATTATGTATCTTTTTGTGTTGTAATATCTCTGTATTATTTCTGAATACAAATATATATTTTATTTCCGACTAGCTTCCTTTCTCTCGATAAACCTTTTACTTGGTTCCCACTGTTACATCTGGATGAAATGCTATTATTTCTGAAAACAATTCTACTTTACTTTTAATTTTCACTAGCTATTTTAGATTTATTAGACTCATGCCTGTTTGATTTTATAATTAATATTCTATTATTTGTACATGCAAGTCGGAGTTTATGGTGTGCATCGCTTATTAATTGGTTGTGATAGTTTATTGTAAATAAATGTATTTTGGTTTCACAGTCTCGTCAAAATTTCCCCAACAATACTAATTTTACATATTTTTTCCAAAATTACACGAGTGGACTTTGGAGGGTTAACGCTCATGCATTGGTTTGTGTTTAACCACAGTTGCAGGGAGACATTCTACCTAAAAATATATTAACGGCCACGGCACTATATATCTTAAACTGTGTTTTATATGTTAACAAATGGAATATTTTTTCTGGGAATTATTCAATTCATTATTATGTTCGCGACCTAAATATTGCAATTCCAATAAGTCACAGGTTTTACTAAACATTTAGAAGCCATATCGTCAATATGATGCGGTTATTTAACAAATTGCCCAATAACGTGAAAACAAGTTCACTTAAAGAAATTTAAGACTACTGTAAGTGGAAACTTAAGTACGTTTTCACTTTACACTATAGATGATTTTTTTAATTTATAATGATGGAGGCACGTGCTTACATATAATGTGATTGCCTATATCTTGTACTGTATTGTGTGTTTTATAGGAGAATATATTATTATTATTATATTATCCTGGAGTTTTTATCGAGAAAATTATATGTATCGCGTATCATGATTCGATACGATGATACGACACAAGTTTGAACCCACCTTACAGGACTTTTAGGTTTTTAGGCCTAACCTTCGGCATCAGCTTGAAATTTGCTTACGCGCCCTGTAAAGATCGTCTTTCCAGAGTTGTTACGCAAACTGCTATTACCTAATTGTCGCATTTAAAAAACAAAATAGTCTTTTACATATTTTTTTATTTGATTTAGGGTTTTAAAGTTGAATTGCGAAATCTTAAAGTGTTAGAATTTCTATAAAAAGAACTTTTGGTTTAACTAAAATGGTTTGTTTATTTACTACTGCAGGGTTATTTTTGCACCTTTTTATACATAATCGTCATGAGAGCGAGTCGATGTTTTTTGTTACGAGGCGTGATTGATCGAAAGGCACAGATCGCGTTTCAGAATATTCAGCATCTGCCCTCGACCGCGTCGAGTCCGGAAAACATATTTTCATGACGCATTTACTCCATGTTTGTCTATCATTTCCAAATGGAAGCACTGAGAAGGCAAGTAACCGTTTTTCTGCAACCCGAGGTGTGTACCTTCGTCCGTCGTCTTAAATTCCGCATATTAATAATACTAGCGTCCTCCGTTGCTACGGTAACAAAACGAGCTACTTTCGACACTTAACTTGTATATGGAAGCAGCACACATAAAGCGTCTTACTCGTTAAACCTACAATTGTCCAGAGCGCAGCACTCAGTAATAGGTCCGGGGAACGTCCCAGAGCTCGAAGTAATTGGGGGTAATTTGCTATTTGTACCTGGTGGGTCCGAGCCAAGGGCTCCCAAATAGCTGGCAGCCAGCCAGGGTGACGACGAGGGCAAAGAGCAGCCCTAAGACCGAGTAAATCACACACAAATGCACCAGAGAGAACACATACAGCGTGCGGTGGCACCATCTGTTGGGCTCAAACAGAGTCGGTGAGTAATCGGGCCACTTGATCCTCATGATCCAGTAGTTGCCGAGAGCGAACCAAGCAATCAGGAAGAGCGTGAGGCACAGGGAGGCGACTTTAGACCCTATGGAGCCGGCATTGAGGGCTCCCTCGTCCACGCGTTGGATGCGGAGCTGTCTCCACAGGATCCAGGCCATTTTTATACAGCCGACGCTGCCGCCCACCACCATGTATAGAGGAATGTGCGGCTCTCTTGGACAGTCCCGCAGAAATTGAATACCTAAACCCAGAACATCACCACACAACTTCAGTGTGAATGCCGGTTCCACGTTTATTAACTAACACAACTTTGCGGCTCTACGACGTGGGTGCCAATATTGACAGTTCGTGCAGCGGTATTAACACTAAAAAGCTCATGCTCAAAGCTCAGGCAAACAGCTACATGCAATCACTACTTTACAATAAAACACAACTCGTTTTAACGACTAAGCACTTCCATCTTATACATTTTATTGGTATTTTTATATTTGTATAACCAACCAATGTCCAACTTGCCTAATTACCAGTTTTTAAATCACTCCCGATGGCAATTCCTAATGTTGTATATGAGGCTTCAGTGGTAGTCTGTTAGCCCTTTAACGCATCTTTTTGAAAATGGCGCCTTAAGGACCCAGTTTTCAGAATTCGAACCCTAACGTATTGTTATTATCATTGTCAATCTCGATCATTGTTTAAACAATATATATATATATATATACGCGTTTTACGTTAAGGTTCCAGAAAAAAATTTCTCCAAATATCTATTGATTAGTTATTACGGTACTAAAATTTAGACAAAAGAGAATGCTCAACATAAGATCTGGTGCTAACAAGTGATAAAGATAATAAAAATGCATGAACGAGAAATAAATGCTAGGTTTGAGGTACTTGGATAGCAATACGTAATATTCTAATACTCTGTAGCACTATACTGCACAGAAAATCCCATGGGTGCATATATTTTTCAGTAACTGTTGCTGCTCTGTAGAGAGTTTTGTTACTTTTCTCTGAAAAATTAATAGTTCGAGGTGCTACACTCCGTGTATTACGTAGAACTGTGGGCTGACATTAGGCTGGTCAGGACCGCCAACTAGTCCTTCCGAAACCCTAGCATACCGTTAATGGTGTTATGGGTGATGTGGATAATACCACGTTTTTAACGATTGCTTTACTTCCCTACTGTAATAACCCTGGTTTCGATAACTAATTTTCAGACTGACTTTCAATATCGCACTCGAGTACCCTAACAATTCGATCACGCTTGGCACACTGTCACTGAGTTAAAAATATTGTTCATTTATCACGAATCTATGAACGACAATTTGCGTTGTTTTGTGTGGAGTTTATTACTAAACACACAAAGAAAGTTTTAATCAAAAACAGTTGTTTATGTATCTAGTACGAAACATTTTCGTTTTATGGGCGATGCATGCCATAAAAATCGGTTTTCGTCCGAGGTGCATATTAAATTAAGCAGCCAAATAAAAAATGGACTGCCCTTGAACATAAACATCAACTACCAGAATGGCGACCATCCATTGATACATCTAAAGCAAATGTAAAGGAAGTTCCGCTGAAAAACTATAATGCACTATCTTCAGTTTCGACAGATAATTCAGTTCTTAAAAATTGTACGAAACCATAGATCATTTAGTAGATAGTATAACCTAAAAACAATGCAAATAAAATATATTCGGTATTGCTGGGGGATATTTAAATTTTGACATCAATTATCGATAACTAAGAAATATCGATATATCGAAGTATCGATATATAACGAAATAACGATACATATCTATAATTATCGGTTAATATCGATAGTTACCGATACTTATTAACGAATATCGACAATTATCGATAAAAACTAATAGTTGTTTATAAATGTCGATAAATATGGGTGCTATATTGATAATTATACATAGTATAATTATGTAGATATCAGTACATGTGATAGATAAATATCAATATATACAATATATTACCAAATTTTGGTTAGAATAAATTTGTTGTTTCTAACAGAAAAGGAAAAATGTACAGTTGTTTTGGAGGTAAGTATACAGCGTGTTTTAAACGAAGTGTACACTATTGCTAACTTCTTTATTATTGGACGTACGATATCGGTTAAATTAGCAAACTCGTGGCATTTTTTCTGTTGATTAGAATGGCGAAAACAGAAAAACAATTGAACATCGCCTTCTCGAGAAATCTGGAAAATTTTACTTTTGTTAAATGGAACACCCTGTATATTTTTACATAAAACGATTGAAATTCGTAATCTAAACATAAAAGTTCATATAAGATGCGGGCTTAAAACTGAAAATGACCAAGTTATTCCAATTATTTACTTTTAGACGAGGTGGCTGTGTATCCATAAAATAAAATATATGTTTAAATAAACATTGTAAATAAATCTAAATAACATAATTTATTAGACAATTAAAAAACCACTTACTAAAAGAACAAACCTATTACTAAAAAAACAATTTTATGTACAGTCGTGTGCAAATAAATCTGGGACAGTGGTTTTTTCACATGCAGATTCAGTTAAGAATTTGAAGAATATTTCCATGGATTTCCTCTTATCAGAGAGAGTTACGGGTTTCAGTACCTGTTAAAGTTTAATGTAACTCTTTCTGATAGCAGGAAATCCATGAAGATATTCTTCAATTCTTAACTGAATCTGCATGTGAAAAAAACACTGTCCCAGATTTATTTGCACACGACTGTACATATGTCAGGAATACACAGCCACCTCGTCTAAAAGTAATAAATAGTAATAACTCCGTTATTGTTAGTTTTAGGTCGGCACCTTGTATGAACTGTTATGTTTAGATCGCGATTTCCAATCGTTTTATATAAAAATATACAGGGTATTCCATTTACCAAAAGTAAACTTCTCCAAATTTCTCGAGAAGGCGATGTTCAATTGTTTTTCTGTTTTCGCCATTCTAATCAACAGAAAAAATGCCACTAGTTTGCTAATTTAACCGATATCGTACGTCCAATAATAAAGAAGTTAGCAATAGTGCACACTTCGTTTAAAACAGGCTGTATAACAGTGCGACTTTTTACCGGATAAACTTTATCAGCATTTCATTGTCATGGTAATAATTTGGGACATCAAAACACGAAAAAAATTCGAGAGTGCAGCTGAAAGGTTTTGTATCCGTATTTAGTTAAATTTTTCCAGATTATTCTCATATAGATGTATCGCTTTGTATCGAGTTATCGGTAAATATCAACACGTAGCTTTAACGTATCGGCATAATATAAAGGGTGTGTTTTTTAGAGGGGGGAAATTTAAATTGAAATAAGATACAGAAAGATGTTCTTAATATCCATGAAATTGGCTTTATTTGAAAGATAATTTTATGACAATTATGTTTGAATATGATTTCGGACATGTGACCGCCGCGGCTGGCGTGTAGATGACGTAATCTGGAGGTTCAATTTTCACACACTCTTCGCAGTAAATCAGGCTGTATTTCGGCAATAACGCGTCGAATGTTGGCTTCCAAGTGCTCAATTGTTTCCGGTTTATCGACCTAGACATGCGACTTTACATATCCTCAAAGAAAATAATCTAACGGCGTCAAATCGCACGAAAGAGGTGGCCAGTTAACAGATCCATTTCGTGGATGGTTTGCCTATTTATTAGTAAAAGAATTCCCTTCCCTTAATTGCTGCATAACATAATAAACCAGGCTGCTATTTTATAAAACTACTTCACAACTTTTCACTTTGCAATTTGCAATTTTTAATCAACTTTTGTAACATAAAAAGTAAAATTTCCTCGAAATTAAACAAAGTACGAGTGAAAACTAATAAAATCTATTAAAATAATTTACACTTTTAAAAATGTTTGAAATGCAAAGTACAAAGTGAAAGTTGCAAAGTTGTGTTATGAAATAGGGACCTGATGTAATCATTTTCAACATTACAAATAAATTATTGTTTTGCTGATTTTTTGCCGTTGGTCTTTCTTTTACGATTGTTTTTGTGTTTTCTCTTCCCTTTCAACGTGTTTTATCGTAGCCTACTTACTTTGTTGGGTTCTACGGTGTCTATTGCTATAACTTATTTGAACCTGGTGCCCTTACCATTTAGTTCATCGACGCTCATATTAATTAGTGGTTTAATTGTGTATCCACTTACACCTGCGACCCACTTCCCGGATGTTCATAAACTAGTTTATCGTAATAACTTTGTTGCGACGCATTCAGTAACATCCTTCATTGTTAACTTTTCCCTGAGATTTAGCACTCCTGAGAAAAGGCCATTTGTTTCGGTTTTTCTGATTTTTAGTGTACCATATGTCTAAAGTCATCAAGTGTGCACGAAAAGTGGTTTATTATACTTATAATGATTGGAAGTGGAAAACATTCTATACAGGGTGTATACGAATTCGACCGACAAACTTTGGGTGCATATTTCTCTCACTAAATACAGCCTAAAAGATTAGACAACCTTGATCCTTATCTGCAAGATAAACTCTGCACAGGTCAAAACACTTCGAAAAACACTATGAATTTTTCAATTTTTATTTTATTAAATAAAATAAAAATTAGAACAAATCCATTAGCTTGAATATTAAGAATAAAATTTATTATCAGCTATGGCCTAACTATCTTCTTTAACGAATTCTGGACTTCCAAAAACCATTAAAAATGAGTGTTCCTACACATTACACGCATTCAAATCTCCAAACTTGAATATTTTATTTCCACTGGTAGTCTGAATAATTATAAATGTCATGTTTCATATGTACCTAATGTCATTAATTAATTAGTATAGTTCGATATTTGAGTAAAATTTCATTCGACGATTTCAATGTTAGATTAAAAGAAAAGTCGCAAAAGAGGTTCTAACTTTGAAATGAAAGGAGATTGGTTATAAGTATACGAACAATTTAGGTACATCTTTAGGAAGTAAATACACCCTCAAAGTTTGTCGATCGAATTCGTATACACCCTGTATAGATAGACTATCGATCGATTATTTCTGAAAAATTGGTCAGTTCCGCTTCTTTTCCTCTCTTTCGTAAAATTTTAATTGCAATTTCTAGAAAATACAATTAGTAATAATTATAATATTAAATAATTGAGGAGAATTATCTTTAGAAGCTTTTTTCTTGATACTATACTGCTAAAAGCCATATGCGTAAAGAAATACTCTAAAATAACCTCTGATAGGTCCTAATACAAAATTCTTTATAATGTAGATATGCTAAAGTTTAAAAAAAACGGTACTCTTGTAAAGCACCGAGCTAACTTGTACCAGAAAAATGTTAAGCAGATTTTCAGATTTACCTGACAAATTGTTGGTGTGATACAAGTTCTGTTGCAATAATAGGTTGAAATGTTCTTGAGGATGAACATTTTCAAACTGCAATGTGAATACAGTTTCAATAAGATAGGGCAACAGCTCATATAGCAAGAAACAACACGATGACAGTGCGTGGAGTATTTAATGATCGTATTGATAGGCAATTTGGAAACGTGTAGTGGATGTCGAGGTCTACTGATCTAAAGCCCCTGAACTTTTTTCTGCGTGTATATTTAATATCCTAACGATAGTTATTCATAATTATACAAAATTACATTGATGGAGAAGATAGTTGTCACCTTAGCAAACTCAGTAAAATTTATGTTATTATTATTACTATAAAAGATTCCGATCTGTATTGAATATTTAAAAACAATTACATTTCAGCTATATTAATTCACTGAGATCTCATAGAGCATTGAAACCTCCACTTTATTATGAGGAGCTGTATTCATTCTATAGACGATTTCAAATCTGACATTCTCTCGGTCGCGTCGCGGCGTTTTCTTATCTAACAAAAGGGCAGATCAATTACAGAACAAGTACTTTATCTAAATTTAGGGATGTAAATTTAAAAAAGATTTCTTAAAATACACTTGGTTAAACTAGGAGCAGTAACGTTCACTAACTTAAGTGTTTAAAACTAGACTAGTAAATATTGGAATAACTATCCGGTGAAAGTGATAGAAAGTAGTAAATAGCGCACTTCGAAAAATTAAGCAACTTGATTAAATCAAGTTTTGCACATATCGCTGCGAAATAGCACAGCACATCTCTATATAGGTACAAAGAATATCGTGGTAAATTAGCAACGTAAGTAATATAAAGGTCTGAGTAATATAATTAAAAATGAGACACATGATGTAATACGCGTACATATATCGCAGAATTTCTGAAATTGATGTCGTTGGGGGCATTTGATAAGAATTTTCATATTTGTGGAAGTACCACTTACCATGCGAGTACCTTGTTGGAAATATTTTATAAGCTTTATTTACTAAAATTATCTTGATATTATATGAATGAATTATAAAAGTTTAATTCCATAATTTAGTGTAGCTACTTATAATAAGAGTTAAACATACAGAACTTTATATAGGGTTTATCTAGTCTACGCCTAAAAATAAAACGACAACCTCAGAACCATTTTGTATTTTACGGAATGTTTTTCAAAATATAAACAATTTAAAATTCGTAAAGTTGTCAACGTTGCAGTGGTGATAGGTACAATATGATGTTTTTATGCACTAGCAAGCTAGATAAAACAATATTGTCATTTACAGTATGCAGCGTTGTTCACACGTTTTTCTTTTGAAAATCGAAAAAAATATATACAGTAAAAGCAACCAATTGGTTACATGATATAGAACGGTGCGCACTTTAATTTGATTAACACTTCTAAAACAATTGTTCTTTTTGTCAATTTTTGCTATGCTGTTGTCAAGAATTATAGCAATAATTATATTATTTTATTATTCTGTTATGATATTGGTACAAGGGTCTAAAAAAATCAGATTAATAGGATTACAAGAATACAGTAATTAAAAATTATAAAGATCAATTTAGATGTAGATTGGATATTAAAATTATTAAGATGCATTTAATAAATAAAGAAAATAGAATGTATAATTTAATAATATGAAACTGATTGTGAAACAGAAGGATTCTAACTTAATTTAATATCTAAAATGAAATTGGAAAATGATGACAAATACTTTTTCGAAATAGACTATTGAACGTAGTAGGTAGTAATCAAATAAAAATGTTTTATAGTGTGTTGGATGGAGAAAATAAGTAAAAATCGCCAAGGAGTTTGTTTTTATTGATATAAGAAAATTTGAAACGAAAAGCATGTAACCAATTTTTGTAATAAGAAATAAATAAATAAACCGTTTTAAAAGTTTCAAAAACATTTTTGACATATAGAAGAGTTAAAAGTTTAAGATAAAATTTGCGTGGTGTTAAAAAGGTTAAAATATAAAGTGTTAATAGAATGGAAGGTACGCAGACTATATGGAGGAAGATAAAGAATGTGGTGAGAAGACTAAACTAAAACATTTATAATTTATAAGAACAAATAAAAAGAGGAAGCTACTGAATTGAATTTATTGTAAGATAGCATTTGACATTTGGCATTGATTGAATTGGATAGCAAGTAACAATTTACAAAAGAAGAGGATTACAAGGACGTCGAGGATGGAGTGAGCGTGTTTAAGGGGCTTGTTTCTGGTCTGGATTCTTGGTGCTAAGCTGTAACGCAATTCAAATGAATGATTTGGATTGAGTATTAAAGTAACGTAACTACGAATAAGGTCTGTTCGGATTTTTGCTGTGGTGGAGCTGTGTAGGCAGAGTGAGCAGTTGTAGAGTGATAGGTTGCAGAGTGGGACGAATTGGTTTCAGCATAAGAGTGCTAAGTTGGATGAAAGGTGAGTGAATCCAGGTATTACATAAGAACTGAAATAAAATAAAGATTAAAGTGAATTAATTTTAATTAAGGAAGCACTTACTATTTGATATTCTCATATAACAAATGTAACGATCAAGTATTTGTAATTGAATTTTCAGAAATAGTTTGACGTATACTATTTGACAGAAGTTTTTGAATTGTCATAATTAAAATCGGAATATCAAATTTCAGAATAAGCAATCTAGATAAAAGGAATCCACTCTGATTTTCAGTCGAGTGTATCTACAGGAGCTAGCATAAATAATTTTGAATATCCAAATTAAATAAATAGCGCAATCTAAATTGACTAAAATTAAATTATAAACATAAACTTATAGGCAACACAAAGAGGAGCCAAAACCTTATCAATATATTATATTATTATATTGTAACAATGGCTTTTACCAGAAATATACAACAAATAGAAAATAATATTCTTAAGTGTTCGTTCTAGTTTGATGTAAAATATCGTAGTGCACTTCATGTACGACCCTTTAGATGCATGATATTGGCATAATATTCGCTGAATACGGGTAATGCCCATCAAATTATTGTTGTGTACATTGATACGGCATACGCTATCTAGCCAAAATCCCCACACTTTTCTCATATACGCAATTGATATTGTAAACGCCAGGTCCTAAAAATCCTGAACAAAAGGTTCGGATTTGAAAGTTACAGATTCGAATCCATAATTTCAAGCAACCCATGTTCTATGCTGAACAAATCGTTGGAAGTTCAAGAAACCACGCCATCACGCAAAGGGAAATGGAAGAAAAATGGGATCGTGTGCCAGAGATGGACGAAGAAGTCATGTCTAACGAGATGAATTCAGAACAAGAACACTACAGTCCTGAATATACTACGTTGGAAGACAGGTATATAAATTTAATTAATTTATTGCAAACATCGACAAGGAGCAAACAAGCAACAGCAATTTTGCTCCCGGAAGTCAAAATCCCCGTATTGAAGGGAAATTATGAAGAATGGGCTACTTTCAAGGATCTATTCACCAAATTAGTAGATGACAACCAGCACATAGACGATGTCATCAAAATGCAGTATTTAAAAACACATGTCAAGGAAGAGTCCAGCCGACTGATCCAGCATCTAGCAGTTACTCAAGCCAACTACAACACAGCTTGAAATTTGCTGCAACAAAGGTACCAAATAATCGCCTTATTTTAACAAAATTGCTAGACCCCATCTTCGATCTGCCGGTCCTTTCTAAAGAATCAGCCAAGGGTTGAAGAGATTGCATGACTCCATCAAGGAATGTGTAGAAGCAATCAAGAACCTAGGCATCTCCACCGACAGTTGGGGTCCATGGATCAACAGGGCGATCGCTTGAAAATGGGATCCTGAAACAAATAAATTATACGAGCAGTCGCTTCAATGCCACAATGAAGTTCAGGATCACCAACAATTAATGGATTTTCTGCAAATGCGGTTCCAGTCCTTGGAAGCCATTGATGGAGTTAAAAAAGCAGTACTGGAAAGACCACAGAAGACCGAAGCTTCCGCATCTCTTAGCCGCCAACAGTGCCATGGAGATCACTACATCAATAGTTGTGGTCAGTTCCAAAGTTTACCTACCAATGACAAACGAGCAATCCAGCAGGTGGAGAAAATATCAACAAAAGATGGTATCCTGGGACAAAACACAGAGCTGAGGTAGATTTTATCTGGAACCATTGGACAACAGCAGGACAGCATGAAAGTCAACACCATGGTTGCCAAAATTGAAGAAGACGAGCAGTTGCAGAAATTCTGGCATATAGAAGAAGTACCCACCCAAAGAAAACGTTCCCTAGAAGATCAGGTATGCCAAGAAAAATATATTGAAATAGACAAAGAGACTCATCCCGCATCCAATAGATCCATCCAAGGAGTAGCAATCCAGCAGGTGGAGCAAATATCAACAACCGATTCTATAGCGGAAGAACGAGCTATAGCAGCTGCCAATATAAAGAATACGGGAGTTTAAGGTCCAGCTATCATCGAACATGAAAAAATAGCATCTTCTCATCCACAACGAAATCACCAAGTGCACGGAGTTTCCAAAGTCCTCATTCACGAAGTCCTCATTTACGAAGTCTCCGTTCACAAAGTTTCCACTTACAAAGTCGGTGGACAGAAAGAAAAGAAAATTGCAGGCCACGAACAAATCATTGGAAGTCCTCCAGATGCTTCTAGAGCAGCTCCAAGCAGTGGATGTAGCCCAAAAATTGCAGCAATAATTGCAGTAAACGAAAACCCTCCGACTTCACTAAAAACTTAGCACGTAGTGGAGGGTGGCATCAAACTTAGCACCTAGTGGAGGGTGGCATCAAGAAATGGCATCAAGAACTGCAGCAATCGAGAAACCCTCTCAGTCCAATAAAAACTTGACACTCGGTGGAGTGTGGAATCAAGAAGTTGCAGCAATAACTGCAGTAAACGAGAAACCCTCCGAGTTCAATAAACACTTAGCACCTAGTGGAGGGTGGCAACAAGAAACAGCGACGAGAACTGCAGCAAACGAAAAACCCTCCGAGTCGACTAAAAACTTGATACTCAGTGGAAGGTGGCACCAAGAAACGGCAGCCAGGTATTCAGAAAATAAAAAATTCGAGACCAAATATTCCACGCCTAGTGGAAGGTGGATTCAAGAAATAACAGCAAGAAGTTTAGAAAACGATAAACACAATGCTAAGCACCTAGGCCCTAGTCGAGGATGGAATCAAGAAGACGGCTTATTAAAGTCTGCGAGGAAATTTACCGAAAACACGCAACAAACAGCTAACCTCGGAAAGAGTGATATTAATTATCGTATTCACCCATATAATGTTCGTCTCCAAAGGAAGAGGCAGCAGATGGACGTTGGCGGGATGTTCCAAACCAATTGGAAACATATTCAACGACACAATGACACAAAACTCTTTTACAGAAATATCAGAGGAACCAGTGTTGCAGCAGCCGAACCACTTCTAGGATTTACAGATTTCTCGGTTGGACCTGCAACATCATCTGAAGGAAGTAGCATGGAGAGCCATCCGACATCGCTCCTACCTCTCCAGCGGAATAATCCTCAGCATCTAAAAGACATGACATAGAAAACTATCCGACATCATTCCTATCTATCCAGCGGGATAACCAGCAGCATATTGGGAGCCGCTGCTATAATAGGAGTTCTCTATGCATCCGGAGAAAAATACTCCGAAGGAAGCTTCCACCCAAACAACGCCAGCCAGCAGTAGAAGAATATCCTCTAAAGACAATTAGTGTGGTGGAAACAGTGCAGTGTATTTATAAGTAGATTATTTGTGGAGATCTTCTCCTTTCATTGGTAGTTTTTTTTTTACTTAAAATCGGTAATATGTTTAATCTTGGATTAAACAGGCATAAATGTCAATTCAAAAATTTACGAAATCTAGTCAGAAGTTTTAAAATACAATTCTAATTTCATAAAGCAGGAAGTTTAAAGGACGCAAACTGAAAACAAGCAACTTACGCAAATAAACGACCTGCTATCAGAGTTCAGCGTACGTACTTGCAGACAAAGCGGAAACAACACTGGCTTAATGCTGACAGATTATTATGAAATATTATATAGCCACTGTAAAATATACTTTGTACTTTGAAATCCTAGCAAGTAAGCAATTATCTTTGAATAAATAGACCATTCATTTTTGTAATAAACCAATCGACATTAACTGTTTGATTCAATTACATCGATGCTATCCTCTCCCAACCCATAAATTCATAAAACGTGCGGCTGCGTAGCATAATTATCGTCCCTTTAAGTGACATTGACTACATTGTCTTAAAACAGGAGTGCAGTCTCACTCCTGTGCTTAAAATATTAGGGACAAAGAACCAGTGCAAAGTTACAGAAACCTGATTCAGCCTCCAGGCAATTCTGTTCAAACCTAAAGAGAAAATCACAATTGGATATTCTTAAGCTCCTAATAAAATATTATGTCTCTTATATTTTCCGACGTCTGCCTTCGCTCAAATTGTTTTTGGAGCATTCTTAACCTTACCCGTTTCTAAAAACGTTTTAAAAATGCCACTAACACTAGATTTTGTAATGAAATTCCTTTTCTGAGATGTTGTATTAATATACTACAAGCTTCTTCTGATGTGCTTTAGCATAGCAAGGATTAAATTTTAATAAACCAAAGAAAACGTCATATGCATATAACAGAGTGTTCAAACGCAAACACAAAATCTAATTAATTAAACGTGATAATAATGGAAACACATTATGTAATGCATAAGATCCACAAATTCATTTGTTTTCTTGTAAATGTCCACAGAGAAATCTCTTGTAAAGTTGCGAGTTCCAATTTTATTTTGCAGATGGAAATTTAATACCGGTGTAGGCCGTTCAAGTATTTTATTTTAACATTTTCAGTCAACAGTTGGCTTTTAAAATTAGTGTTACAAAACATAGTTATGCTATTCTCCGCCATTTTTTGTATAAATCTGCAGGAAATAACCGAAATCACTCAAGATAAATAAACAAGCTCCAACTGCAACTGACATTATGTGCAAACACGTCCCGTAAGGATACAAAAATGTCCTTGCTGCATTGGCATTCATTTTCGATGTCTACGCTTGCACCACATTTCCAAAGAGTAATGCTATGGGCACGGCGACCGCCTCTACCCTCGGATCGCATTACATTTTGAAAGCACGATATTTGCAAATATTACGATACGCCCGCGAGTTCTCGGCGGTCTCCGTTCCAACATCATGATCCCTCGCTTTAAGTTAAAACTGTTATACCGCCGATTCTGAAGCGTTAGCGTTTTCGCCTGTAATTCCCATACAAGTTCGGAGCTTTGTTTCGGAGAACTTCGGGCAGCTGCCACCTGCTTGGTGCATATGGTACAAGTGAATGTTATGCTGATATACTTTTTGGATATTGTTTTACATGTTTAAGCGGTATCAAATATCGATTTTCCGATCTCAATACTTAAACCTTATATATTTTTTAGGCTTTCGCTGTTACTCGAATTATTATAGTCAAAACGGAATTTCGGGTTAGACCGTGTACTCTTTGTAGATGAACTTCCAGGATTTTCTGACAATGTGCCTTGCACATTGTGAACTCGAGCACGACTCCACGCGATGACTATGCTGTTTGATGGCTCGTGTTGTTTGAGTACCTTGATAACGGAAATACGTAGGCAGATTTGACCTTGTTGCTGTTTGTGCACCCATATTCACTCACGTTTCGCAAGACATTGCAGCTTGCATCATCAGAGTGGAAGTTGCAGAAAATTCTGAGCGTTCATCTACAAAAACAACCGGAATTCCTTTTTAACAAGAATACTTAAATCTTGTTATATAATAAAGGTAGGCTAAATGATAACATATATTTTCAATTATAGAATAGTTACTTCTTGCCAATGACTGATAAGCTGTTACCTGCTGAAAAGCTCAAGTTCCTAAGCTACTAAGGAGCAGCCGCTACTGGTTGCCACAATTTTTACGTTTACTTTGTATATTAGCCCGAATAAACTTTACACCAATCTCAATAATCAAGATAAGACAAGTCTTAATAAAAAAACTTTAAACGCGTTGCTCTTGTTTAAAAAAAATGGTCACTACAGCAACAAGACGTGAGGAGGTGAAAAAATGTCAAGCTCACGCAATAGTATATCATGATACTAGGGTATGAGTAAGACTGTAAAGCACGTACGAGAGTTTAAGAGCACGACGCTATTTTTCTACAGAAATATAAAAACCTAGTTCGGTGACACTTTTTCCGTCCCATCGTGTTTGACATTCTAGGTTATATTGACATTCAAATGTATAGCAAAGCGTGTTTTAATATAGTATTACAACGTGCGAGAAAGGCGTAACCCGCTCACTAAAATTAAGATTGTAGAAATGTCACTTTTGACACTAGAAACTGTGCAAAAAGTTGTTATTTTGACACGATCTCAGGAAAAGATTTGTTATGATTTACAAAATCACTTTTATTAAATACCGTTTTCAATAAAACATATATCTAAAAAGTTCTCATCCACATATACTACTCTATCTCCTTTCTGTATAAAATTAGACCTTATAATTCTTATGGTCTGCACGCATTAATAACCAAATTTTAAAAGAAAAGCATGACCCCACAATGAAGCATATCAACACCCCTCGCGCGCGTCGGGACGCCACTGGAAACAATTCGCCCACGTCACCCAGCAATTGCTGTATCCTTTGGTTGCTGGGTGCTATACTCTTGGTAACTGTCCGGGTCATGCACCGGAACTTTGATAATGCGTATTCATTCGCCGAAACCCTCGCCGAAACCTTGGCCGAAACCAAGATCGCTGACCAGCGTACGGCTAACCACTGCCATTACGAATCCATTCTCCTCTGAATATAGGCCTCCTTCATGTTTTTCCAATTTTTACGATTGTGTACGACTTCATACCAGTTTACTCTTAATATTTTTTTGATATCGTTGCTCCATTTAATCTGGGGCTTACCTACTTTATGTTTTTTCCCCAAGGTCTCCATCTAATTAATTTCCCATTCCACTTATATGCTCTTATGGCTTTACATAAAAATGTATATATTTTGTTTTATTAATGTTAATGGACATTCTGTTATAACTAAACCATTTATGCAATATGCTTATGTAATGTACCAAGTCACTGTAATTTGTATTATTATCTCGGTTTGCATACACTAGTGCAGTATCGTCCGCAAATGTAAAAATTGTCTCCTTAAATGGGCCTGAGCACACATAATTTATCGGAACAAGAAATAAAATAGGACCCAAGACAGAGCCCTGGGGAATACCACGAGAGATCGCCTTAAAATTGCTGTACGAGATTCCTACTTTTGTACATGGTTCACGGACTGTTAAGAATGAATTGAGCCACCTATGTATATTGCCTCTAATTCCCACAGAGTATAGTTTTTCCATAAGTATATCAAATGACACAGTGTCAAATGCTTTTCTTATATCCAGAAAAAGGCCTGTTACATTATTTCCTCGGTCAATAGATTCTATAACTAAATTTGTAAATTTAAAGAGAGCTAACTCCGTACTTCTGTTTTGCAGAAACCCATACTGATTTGCAGAGAAATAATTTTGTTGGTCCCAGAATTTTAATAGTCTTTTACACATGATCTTTTCAAAGACTTTTTAAATTATTGATAGCAAAGCCACTGGTCTATAATTTCCGCAAACGGAAACAGTGTTAGACCCTGTACTTCAAATGAAAAGGCAGTGGAGCAGGTTCAGAGGTAGAGTCTCTGGTCCTAGATCCATAACATGAGGGTTCGAGACTCATACACTACAACGGCCACAAAAAAAGCGATTGCCGAGCCCAATGCGATTCCACAATCTGTTTTTGGCCACCATGAAGTCATGTCGTGGTCGATGCTGCTTCGTTGTTAAGCGAGTTTTAAAAATACTATTGAAAACCGGTCTAGATCGAGAATTTGGTTAATCTCGTTTAAATATTCGAGAATTTGGTTGACCTTGTCTCGACTATTCGAGAATTTCATTAATCTCGCTCAGAATATTCGATATCGAAAAATGTCAATCTCGATCTCATATTTCTGAACGAGATCGAGAATTATCTCATTTAGATATACAGAAAAGCACAATATATTTTATCATTTTATAACAGCTTTACTTGGTTATTTTACTTTGTTAGGGATATCTAAACTTTCCCCGTTATTAAGAACGGCGTTTGTAAGTAATTTGGATATGTCGAACTACAATATCTTATTTCCATTAGCTTGAATTAAAGCTACATTTAGGATTAACGCATTGGAATGATTTTGTTAAAATAACAGACATTAGTCGGCGTTTGTGCGTGTTACATTCACATTCTGCCTAATTTACTTTGATTGTAATTTTATTTGAGCATTTCAAAACATTACTATTGCACAGCAGGTAATGGAGCCACAGGCGTTTCCACAATAACTCCAGGACTTAGGTTCCACGTTAAGAAATTGTTAAACAGTTGTTCTGGCACGATATGTAGAACTATGCGACGAAAACTAGCTTTTTTAATAGACAGGTGGAATTTCTCACACCAATATTAATTCAATTTGATATCAACTCAAGTTTCCACCTTTCGAATGACGTCAAATAAGTGTGACTTAACTGCTTGAGCTGAAAGGTCGAAAAGAGCTTCATATTATTTATTTAGTCACGTACCACTCGTTAGTTTACACAGTTTTCAAGAAAAAAATTTTGAAACTACCAGTTAATGCAGTCTCTTTGCATTTGTTTTGTAATGAAACAGGAAAACTACTTAATGAATCTATGCTATAAAATATAATTTTGTAATAATTATAGACTCGCATTTTCTTTTTTAAACGTCGATAAAAGCTGATGTTGGATATTTTAAGATAAATGTAGGATTTTTTAACTTTCTATATACTATTTCGAATCTCTAAGCGTGTAGTGTTACCTACCATAGGTATCCTTCTTTTATTATAAGTTTTTTTCAAAGAGAGTTATGGTGTTCAGAGGTCAAAAATTATGTTCAAATATAGGCGATTTTACACCTACCTTGTGTTTTGAAAACTGTAATAACGTGCCAAACTAACTTTACCACCTGAAAAGTGTGGACTAAAACAGCGTTAGCATAACATGTAGCCTTTATATACAGTGTGTCCAAGATAAGGAGGGCCAGTATGGGGATCTCGGTAATGGTAAGAGATACAAATTTGGTTAAATGGGAAGAAAGTTGCGCAATTAAAGGACTAAAAAAATGACATCTAGAAATCCTTGATATGATTTTTCGTTTTGAATTATCTCAAAAAAACCGAATTTTTGGATTTTATTTTTTATTTTTTTCTGGCGTTAATATTAAAGTTCGAGCGAAACTCATTAAACTTCTTTATAGCAACTTTTAGTGGACTTAATGATTACGTTATCAATTTTTTTATCCGACGTTTCGTCTTCGAGAAACCATTATCAACTTAATATTTTTAAATACGGTCCTGGTTTTTTTATGCCAAATTTGCAAAGCCCTTGTTACTCTGAATTCAACAATGTGCCACATATTATGGTTTAATTACGTTTCAAGCTTTTTTCTGATCATCATCAGAACATTTTTTAGATACGGACCTGCATTTCTCATAATTTTGTAAAAATAAGTTCAAACAGTAAGTTAGGCCTTTTTACATGCCGTTAAAATATTAAAATGCACATCATAATGTCATAATTCTGATACATTAATTTAATAACCAACCAATAACTATTAACAATAAACAAAAAAGAAATGAACAAAAGATAGACAGAAAGAATAACAAAACGAACATAGAAACCATTTAATAGGTATTAAATTTACAGAAGGTATTCAAAAAGGTTGCCATCATTGTCCATGCATAATTAACATCTAACTGTAGAATCTAAAACATTTTTCAGCAATACTGGCGTTATACTTTGAAAGGCTTCAAGAACCAATCTTCTAAGTTCTTCTTCTATTTCAAAACGTTAAATACCTATTACATTGTTTCAAGGCTCGTTTTCTCATTCTTTCTGCCTATCTTTTGTTCATTTATTTGTTGTTTATTGTTAATAGTTATTGGTTGCTTATTAAATTAATGTATCAGAATTATGACATTATGATGTGCATTTTAATATTTTAACGGCATCTAAAAACGCCTAACTTACTGTTTGAACTTATTTTTACAAAATTATGAGAAATTCAGGTCCGTATCTAAAAAATTTTCTGATGATGATCAGAAAAAAGCTCGAAACGTAATTAAATCATAATATGTGGTACATTGTTGAATTCAGAGTAACAAGGGCCTTGCAAATTTGGCACGTAAAAACCAGGACCGTATTTAAAAAAATGAAGTTGATGATGGTTTCTCGAAGACGAAACGTCGGATAAAAAAATTGATAACGTAATCATTAAGTCCACTAAAAGTTGCTATAAAGAAGTTTAATCAGTTTCGCTCTAACTTTAATATTAACACCAGAAAAAAATAAAAAAGAAGACCAAAAATTTGGTTTTTTGAGATAATTCAAAAACGAAAAATCATATCAAGGATTTCTTAGACGTCATTTTTTTAGTCCTTTAATTGCGCAACTTTCTTTCCATTTAACCAAATTTGTATCTCTTACCATTACCGAGATCCCATACTGCCCTCCTTATCTTGAACACACTGTATAGAAATGCTTTATAAAATTTGGCATTTACTAAACTACAACGCATTGCTAATAATTGTCTGGCTGAAAATTCCATCATAGATACCAAATGTATAAAAATGATACTAATTTCAAGATTTAAATTTAAAACTTCTCACAAAGACAGTATTTTATAACATAAATTAAATTTT
>OW679194.1:48680964-48723198 GCA_940337035.1 Agriotes lineatus
CAGCTGTGACGTCGACGTGGTTTGGGAATTGCCTTCCAATCTGTATAATTTTAAAAATTAGATATTCATTTTTATAGTTAAGAATGTTTTTTGTTTTAGTTAAATCACTTGTTGCGTTAGAATTCATAGTTAAATTTATTTTAATCTAGTTTCGCCGTAAATTTAACAATATTTAAATTGGTTTGAATTCTAATCGAATATTTCCAATAATTTTAAAATAGCTTCTCTACAAGTAGCGAGATGCTTGCAGCCAGCAATAAAATAAAATTTTAGCAAAACTTTTGTAAATGTAACCGCTACATTCAATCCGAACAACTATTTACTAATGCAAAGCAAATGCAAAGCAAATGCAAAAAAAAAAAAATAAAATTAAAAAATATTTACATGTTTTCCAAAGGCTCACGAGAAATTTCTACAGCCGTTTCTTCACTTTCGAAGACTTCACTTTGGGAGTCGCTGTTAAGCTGCGTGTCGTCTTCTACAAATGTCAGTGACGGGGTTGGGAATTGTTTTCCAACCTGCTCGAGCCCCAAAAACACCAGGTACAGCCGCCTTTTGTTCAGAGATGTTATATCATCTTCCGTGAGGGCATCTACTAGTCTTTTCGGTAAAAACAGGGTGCCATGCTCCAATTCGCATAAAATAAATTTGAAGCCGCCTTGTTTAGCAAATCCCGACTTCAGTTTTAAAATGTGGTATTTTCTGTTTAATTCCAACTCTCCAGCCTGCAGCTTCACCTTCCGGGAAATGGCGCTAACATTATTCAATTTCTTTAGATCCATTTTAAATTTGATTAATCGCTACTCACAGAGAACAGCTTCGTAAGAGCGGATAGCAGCTTGCAATTGTCAGCACTTTTGGACTCTTGATACACTATCACAGCCGAATTTCGACGCGCTGTAGCAATTTTATTATTCTTCGATGGCTGAAATTTCGGAGAGTTTGGCCGGGCACGTAAGTTACAGAATTTGCAGTAGAAATTTGTTGCGGTGAATGCTATATATATATATATTTTCCCCCATCACACGCCCCATACCCAAGCTAGATGCGCGCCGGATGCAGCTGGTTTACAGCCCCGTGCGCGATCTAATATAATTAATTCATAAAAGCAGGTGTTATGGGGTTAGATTTACGGTCCGGTTGCAGGTGCGCCGGGCCGGATGCAGCTGCGCGATGTTATCGGGCGAGATTTATGACATGCAGGTGCGCCGGATGCAGATGTCAGGTGTTATGGGGTTAGATTTACGATCCGGTTGCAGGTGCGCCGGGCCGGATGCAGCTGCGCGATGTTATCGGGCGAGATTTATGACATGCAGGTGCGCCGGATGCAGATGTCAGGTGTTATGGGGTTAGATTTACGATCCGGTTGCAGGTGTGCATGCAGCTGTTCACATCCCTTTCACAGACATGCTGCAACACGATTTTAAATTATGAATTCATACAATTACGGCTCATATATTGCATTTTAAAATAAGCGCATTTACACACGGCGTGGCGTAGAAACCAATACTAACAATCAAGCCCTTATGGAAGCGAGAATGCCACATTGCGCGTTATAATAAATTCGCTGTATAAGGCTGAGATAATGACCACCTAAAATGGACACAGCAAATTCGAACAATCGCAAAAATTTAGCGAGTAGGCTTGCAAAAACGCAACACGAACCCTACGCCATCGCAAATCGAATCAATCGCAAAAATCAATCGATAATACTGACCATCAGCGGCAAATCGTTGCCAGCTGAAAGGACATCGGCCGGCAGTGCGCCGCGGTCAGTTCGGACCAAGGCAGGGGGAGGGGATATGCAAAGAGGCGGGCACAACCAACCACTACCCGAAGGGCGGGATCTAAAAAATGGCCGCCGACGACAACCAATCGCACAACCAGACCAATCACAAAACGCAACGACGCCACCATCTTTACCATAATGGCCGACAACCAGCCAATCACAACAACACACAAACATGAGGCCGAACCTCGACACAACCAATCACACACTGGGAGGCGGAGCCGGACCCTGGTGGAGGGGGAAAAAGGGGCGGGGTGTCACAGAACTCTCATAGCTTAACTACTACGAAACACATAGAAACTTTGCATCTTTATTATATTTGTACACTCTGACCATTAATGTTTAATAAATGTCATGCTGATGAACATTTTTTAGAAAATATTTGTTTCACTGACGAGTGCAGATTTACATTAAATGTAAATTACAAAAAATTTACTATATTGGAGTCAAACTAATCAACATGTGTATATATACCGCTAAAGTCTTAATGTATGGGTTGGAATATTGGGCGATAATTTAATTGGTCCGCTCTTTATCGCTCTGTTGAATAGCAGAATTTATTTAGATATGCTTCAAAATCAAATAGTCCCTGCTATTACTGCAGTAGTTCATAATATCAACACAGTATGCTGTCAGAACGAAAGTGCTCCTGCTCACTATTCAAGAGAAGTGCAATACTACCTAAACGAAGTATTTCCCGACAGATGAATAGGTGGCCCTATTAACTGGGCTCTAAGGTATCCAGATTTGTCATCCAATGATTTTTTCTTATGGGGCTTCCTAAAATCAAAAGTTTACACTTCACGAAGGCATGCACATTTAGAATCTCTAAATGACTATTAGAGAGGCATGTTTTAACATAACCCCTCAAACATTACGAAATGTACGTCGTAATTTTTATGACAGATTAAGCCACTGTCTACTAGTCAATGGGAATACGTTTGATCATTTAATTAATTAGTACCTGTTAGTGTTATTGAATTTTTGGTGCTTATCTGTTGTGATTCTCTTGGTTATTTCATTACAAAATACAAACTCTTAAGCTTTCTGTTGTATGTTTTACTGAAAATCATCCAAATTTGTTTATACAAAAACTTTATTATAAAATAATAAATGGTTTACGTTTGTTTACCCATGAACACTAAACCGTAACCTTACTTTCTATTTTATTTTTGTGTTGCGTAAATTCTAAATGCTTATGCTTTCATACTGAATATTACTTATACAGGGTAACTACTATACCACATTATTTAACCCTAAATACACAGGCTGCGGTGTCACGGTACGGGGTTCAATCCCGACATCTGGCAACTGGCGGGCGGCCCACCCAGTCTCTTTAAAAATTGGGTACCGAAACCACACTTGTGGAAGTAGGGAAAGTAAGGCAGTCGTCGAAGGCGTGATACTAACCACATCACCCAGTACGCGGGTAGCGGTGTGCCAGATGACTGGGTTTCGAAAGAGATATTTCAGCGACCTGAATCGCCTTGTCTCAGGCCATGTTCGTACATGGAATGAAGGTGCCCGAATTTTACTTTACTATTACTATTTATTTGCAATAATATTGGTAAATAATTAAATGGTGATAGTTATATTGAGGCAGGAAATTCTAAAAATAACAGCCACCTGAGAATAATGTAAATTTGATTAATTTAACTACCTGCTGTTTCATTTGCAACAATCAAATTTTTAGATATAGACACAGCAATAGTTGATCCTTACATAATTTCCCAATGTTAATTTTGTCATGTCTAGCAGTCACTGAGACATACTGTATATACCAGTAATGAATACCATCATCGATGGAATATATATAAGGGCGCCAGGTTTAAATAACTCATGATAATAGACTCTGTAGAACCAAACGAAACAGGCTGATAGGGAAGAGAGAACTACAAGGACAAAGACAGAAAAAATAGCACCGGCAACTAATCAGAAAAATAATTATTTATTTGACTGCTTATTCAAAATTTTGATAATTTTGAAAATTACTGCAACCAATCGGAGAGACGTACTCAAAATAAAAAAACAAGATAACAATATCTGAGCTGGGAAGCGTTCGAAACAATATTTTTCTTCTAATTTTTGAAGTATTATATTCCGGGTTGTTCCGGTTATTCTGGTAGGGTCAAACAGGGTTGAAAGTGCCACTGAAAGGATGGGTTTTATAGAAGATACCTGCCTGTAGCGAAACGCTTAGAGAAATTCGTACGAACACGTCGTGAAGTTTTCCAAGCCGAAAGAAGAAAAACTTGCCGTAGCTTTCATGCAAGGTTTGACAAAATATAACCAGGAGAAACTCTAAGCTAACGCTAAACCTATACGAGCGTCTCTTATGTTAAATTTTCGTCTTGCTTCATAGGGACGCATTCTATGTGCGAAACGAAAGAAGATTGCGCGGCCGCAACCGAGAAAATTAACCGTGCTGCTTGCAATTACACACGGCTACTAAGTAATTGGAAAAACGGCGATTGAATATTTCTACTCAGTGTGCCAAGTGCAGTCGCGGAACAAAGTGTATTAGAAAATCATTTTTGTAATACAATTAATTAGTGAATTAAATGTGACTAGATGAAAATTGTTTAAACGAGATTTAATGGTTTGAACTAGCTTCAAAATTATCTAGCTAAGTAAAAATTGTTTGGACGAAATTCAAAGCCTATTTAAGGGATTTAAAATAATTGCAACCAAATTTAAAGTAATCCTAAGCAGAGACATATCTTAAAGGGATTAAAACCCCTTTGCAACTTCTAAAATAAAAGACACCTTTCAGTTGATTAAATAAGGTTTAAAGGTGTTTTAAAGCGATGAAAATTATTTACCAGATTTGGTTGAGTAAATTAGGTCAAAAATCTTTTCAGTGATAAATGTTGTGTTCATGTAGCTTAAGGTAATTTTTATATTGAAGGTTTTTCAAAATTTAACCTACAAATTATTGTAAAGAGATTTGCGGCTTTAAAGTTGTGTTAACGAGATAACCGTGGTTTAAGTGAGACTTGATATTTTAAATTGAATTATAGGTCTTGTTAACGATAGTAAAGTCGTTTAAACAGGTTGGATCGCTCAAACCACCTCTAAAACAGTCTTAATTAGTTTCCATATAATTTAAAGTTAGTTAGTGTAATATGATGACGATTAGTTACAAAAAAGCGTTCGAACGATATTAAAAGCCCTTTTAAACGATCTGACGAGTCGTTTAACGACTGAAAGTTATATAAACCCGTTGATTTTCCAAGATTTAAAGTTTTTTAACGGGATGTCGTTTAAATGCTATTAAACCATTCAATCTAGTTTTAAAGACGTTATAGGTCTAAAGTCACTTAAATGCAAGTTATTAGTTTAAAAATGTCATATCAGATTTAAGAAAACCAGCTTTAAATAAGTGTTTAACGGAAATACGAAGTTAAAGCCCGCAATTTTGTCAGATCATTGAATACAGTAAGATATAGATAAGATTGATGAAAGTAGTAACATAATCTACTAGCAACAAAGAAAATTCTTAAATAATGGAGCACTAATGGTGACCGGGGCTTAATTAAGGCTACGTTATGCATAAATCCGCCACCGCTCTCAAACCTTGTAATATTGTAATTAAATGTAACAAAATAATTGAATCTAATATCATATGTTGGTTTCAGTGGTTGTGACCATCGTTCTCGTCTGCCTGTCTACTCTGCCTCTATTAATGCTTATCATGGGTAAGTAGCGTAGCGTGATCCCTTCCTTGCGTGCTGCATGCAAGCTTCCACTCATTTTTTCTTGCTGGAAAGTTTATTGAGGCCGCATGCTTTACTCAACTAGTTATCTGTGCATTTTATAGGCTTCAGCATCTACAGACTTTGCACTAAATGTTTATTAGGCCACTTCCGGAACGATTGCATGGCACACACGATTTCGGCCCGTCGCAAAATTAAAGTTGCTTTTGTCAGTTTTGTAGTGTCGCGATAAAAGGGTTGGAACTCCTTTAGTCTCGGCAAAATTCTAAGTAGGACTTTGACCATATGACCCAAGCAGTTGGTGTCTAAGGTACCTGGTACTCTGCATGCCTAGACCTTGTCCATTAACAAACAAAAAAAGGCGATTTTGTGGTTTTCCCTTGGCTCTAGGATATTTACATCAAAGGAGAACTGTGACAACATTATTCTGCCGCATCAAACTCAGCTGGCCTTTCCGAGAATGATATATCTAATAAGTTCGTCCGGGTAGGAAAAACAAAAAACTGTCAGCTCCGGTAACTATCATATTTCCGAGGAAAGTTCCGCTTCCGGCGAAGGCGGGATGTAAAACGCGAATACGCACTTTGCATCCGCCAAATGCGCAATATCTCAGTATATGACGCGAGATGGCTGTTTTACACACGACTGGTTACGTGTTCTCATAGAATAAACTTTTAGGAAACCGCTTGTTCGGCAAATTGTTCAATTAGGGCGTTTCGGCAAGAAAGTTCCGGGCAATTTCAGACCGCGTTACAGTCTCCTGCAATCAAAATACTTTCAAGTATTTGGATTTGACAGTCCGATTAGGGTGAAAACGAGCTCGTCGATTCTTTAACTGGCTACAAAAATATCTCGCTTACGTGTATTGCCGCTGACGTTTCCATATCAGCAAAACATTATGGGAAATCAGTTCCGCTTTAAACGAAATTACTTTGCGAAATTAACTTGTCAAGTGAACTTATGATTGATATGAAATAATATATATTTTAAATTATTTGCAAATGTAAATTACATTGATAAATCATTGAGTGCGTTTATTCTTCTTAAGCAATATTTATAATAACAAATGCAAGATTCATTCTAGTATCTTGAAGTTTAATGGAATTTATTTTCTTTTATTTGTTCTAGAACATTTTTCGATGGTTTTGTTCCTTCGAAACTGATATTAATTGAACAATTTTATTATATTAAAGGATGGGAACAGCCACCCTTATTGTGATTTACTATTTTAGTATAAATACATTTTTATAACGTGATACTGTTTGGTTTACCTTTAATAAATATAGCTATTACTGCGAATCTTAATTCTAAGACTAAAATTACACAAATTGTTTTCATTGGAAAGTGACGATGAGCCGCTTTATTTTTTGTCCATTCTCATAAAATGATAGCTACCTATTCAACGAAGCAGCTAAAGCAAGTACAAACAGCCGGCTGACCTGCAAGCGGACATGAAGAAAAGTGCAGCTCTGGCATGTGGACTTTTAGTGTGCAGAAGTGACTTGATTAGGAGTGAGTAAATTTGTAAACTGTGTCAAAAGTGTTACGTTTGAAATTTGGAGTAACAGACAGACTTATTTTGGATTGAGAATAGAAGCTGAGGTGCTAATTCCGAAGAGAATTTATATTTTAATCTTTATTAAGTCAGTTTAGCATTTTTATTTCTATTAATTTAATATAAGAGATACCAAATATAAACAGTAACTAAGAATATGTACCTAAAAGTAACTAGCACAGGTGCTTAGTGTTAGGATTATTTAAAAATAACAAACAGATCATTTTCAATATGGAGTGGAAAACATATTTTCGATAAGTTCCAATACATTATACTGTATTCAATCATAAACGATTGAATAAGTGCATATTAAAATAAATTTTAATAAATAACGTGTTCGTTCCTTAGCAGAGAGTTTCTAAGTAGCAGCAGAGATCGTGATAAACATGTCAGGCCAATATTATCTATGGAAGACTGGATTAAAACGCTTTTGAATGACGAGATATACGATAAATAAATAAAACGTGTAATGCCTAATTATTAATCGCCTGAAATAAACTGAGAAGAGATATCAACAAAGGATGTTGAGTTGTGAGCTTAAGTGAACTGTGAACGTGCACTTTAACTATATTAACACATGTACATAACCGGTATTGAGTTTTAATGGAAGGAGTTGTAATAAATCTATTACCTAAGCACCTAAGTAAAAGAGTTTTATTTTATAAACAATATATGACAGAGCTTAGTATATAAAACTACTTAGAAATACACAATTCGCGTATCGGGTAATTTTATAAAATGAAGTACATAACAATTAATATTTTAGTCTGACATTACACAAAGTAAATATTTGAGCAAGCTTATGTGGAAAGTAATTTTAATAACAAAGAAAATTCATTTATATATCCATAGAAATGTCATTGTAAATTATATCACAAAAATTCTAAATTAAATGAAAATGTAATTAAAATTGTTGATATTTATTGAATCCCAAACTCTCATGTTTTAGAAAAATTAAGTTTATGTCCTCAAAGTGCAAATGATAAATTGAAGACCTTATGACTAAAAAAGAAACTTGCATCCATTTGTATCCATTTATTTAGTTTCATGAGCTAGAACTAGTTATACAGTCTGTTCTATAAAAAAGGCCCCGCCTTCTAGCTACTTTATTATTTATTTTAGACCCAATAAACCTTATATCAAATCAAATGACACATATAAACCTACATTTTAACATAATCAACAAATTTTTATCTTCAATTGTTTCAGAGTGGTGACGTCACGTGCAATTTTTTTAAATGACACTGTATATATTTTTTGACATTTTCTGGTAGAGGTTTTTTTTCTCTTTTCAACAATATGAATATTTCATGCACTTGCATAAAAAAATTTTCGTGAAAAATTACAAAAACTTTTTCACAGTGGGAGGCCATGTACAAAACTGGAAACAAAAGTGTAACTCAGAAAAACAAAACAAATAGTAGCCAAACGCTTTAACAGTCAGATTTCAGAATAATCTAAAGTGTTTATTGTTTTGTTTTTCTGAGTTACACTTTTGTTTATAGTTTTGTATGGTGGTCTCCCACCGATAAAAAAGTTTTTTAATTTTTCTCGAAAATTTTCTTATGTAAGGGCATAAAATATTTATATTGTTGAAAAAAGAAAAAAAACCTCTACCAGAAAATGTAAAAAAATATATACAGTGTCATTTACAAAAATTGCACGTGACGTCACCACTCTGAAACAATTGAAGATAAAATTTTTTTGATAGTGTTAAAATGTAGGTTTTTATGTGCCATTTGATTTGATATAAGGTATATTGGGTCTAAAATAAATAATAAAGTAGCTAGAAGGCGGGGCCTTTTTTATAGAACAGACGGTATATCGTACAAGTGAATAAAGATACATTATATCCATAATTTTGCCGAATGGATAAAATCTCTTTATTCAGGTGTGGCATATAATTTCATTTCCAATACTTAAATTTATTGCATAAATAAGTTTTAAAATTGAATAAATACTTTTAAATAAGTAATCATATTACTTGCTTATGTACTAGTTCCCACAATCACATGTATGTATTTTATTAGTTGCTATTGATTATTGACTATTTTATTCACTAGTTAATAAAATAACATTTTATCTATCGTCATAATTAATATGTTACTTTACCACGAACATTTTCATAGGCTATTTCCCGCATCTCTTATTATCCAATAAAATGCCATGCTTTTTCAAAATTCAACCAATCACGTGTTTTTATAATGGTAAAACATCAAAATTTTCCCATAGAATTAAATCAGTTTTTTACCACATGTATCCATGGCAACCATCAAATATGCTGTTTTAATCAAGGTGGTATTTCAACAATGGCATTTAAACTGTCACTGTGCAGCGGTATAAATGTCATCAGGAACACCTGAAGACGGCAGTAGATCAAAACTCCCGAAACGTCGTGTGATATACACCCTAGACAGTGGAAAATTTCCGATAGAAACATATCGGCATATTCATTGTTTGCCGATACCGATATTGGGCAAATAGTTCACAAAATGTATTTCTGGGTCATGATTTTGCTCGGAAAATGTTTTACTCTAGATTTGTTGTTTTTTTGGCAATGTCCCTAGCCCTAGACAAACTAACACTGACAAATTTCCTCTCCTTCGGCTCGGGAATTTGATCAAATTAGTTTGTCGTGTGACATTGCCAAAACAAAATGCTTTCCTAAAACATTTTTACTGGCAAAATAATTTGCCCTTAATACATTATTACGGATAAAATACAGCTAACCGGCAAGCATAAGCATACACTTGTGATCGAGGTACAAGACGGAGAAGAATGGAAAAGAGCAATACAAGACGCTGCGCCGGCGCCGGAATAGCCACTACATTCTCTACAGGAAATCAAAACTGAAGCGGAGAATACAATAGACTCTCGATTATACGGGGCCGTAACCGGGAGGGGAAATGCGGGTAATTGAATATCACGGTGAATGCAAAATGCATAAAAATATAAAGGTAATAAAGACTATATAAACTGAATAATCCTTTTTTTCTACAAAATAAATGTTTTTAAATGCCAAAGAAACCAATACGTAAACTAAAGTTAAGCGGGATTTCTCTTATTCAGAAATAGTAAGGGTGATTTCTTTCGTATCTGAAATAATGGCTGATTAATGTCTTCAAATGCGTGCAATATGCAGACATAGAAGATTTAAAGTGCTCTAAAAATTGTAACCAGCCTGTTCAGTGTGGTAAGTTTACCATCTATACTTCGTGCAATAACAATCAAAGCACAACTGCATCTAAGTTTAAATTTAAATTTTATTTTTGTTGTCAGCCCGGATAGCTGACGCAAATCAATCTCCTAACGTGCAATATGCAAAGCCACTTGCAATGGAATACCAAATGCAGTACGCGCCACTTTCTGGAAATCAAAATCAAACAATACAATATCAACCACAAATTATGCAACCTGAGCAGTACATATGCCCCTCGTACAGCCAAATTCCAATAACTTGGTATTCATCACGGAACATACAGCTACATCCAACTTGGATTGGACAACTTATGAGAAAACGAAAAGAAACGCTATTGAATCTGATAGACGCCAGTGAAACCTAAAATAGCAAATGAAAACCTGTCTGCTATGAATTTAAGCAACAAATTCTAAGCGCTGAAATAGATAATGAAAACGAAATGGACACGGATAATAACGCTACAATCAAAGAAGTTAAAACCCGCCAGTTTTTATTTCCGACGTAGAAAACATTAAACCTCTGACAGAAGAATTAAATAAAATCGCCATAAAAGGTTTTACTATGAAGATCATAGACAGGACTCAAGTAAAAAGTATGCCAGAAAAATAGAAAATTACCGAGCTTTAATTAACAGATTAAGTGAACTAAGAGTGTAGTATCACACGTACCAGTAAAGGAGGAACGAAACTTCAGAGTAGTGATTAAAAAATTACATTACTCGACTGACGTGGTTGAATTAAAAAAAGAATTAGAAGGTTACGGACATAAAGTAATTAGAATATACAATGTCAAACATAGGGTCACTAAACTACCTTTATATACATATTTTATTGATTTGGCTTCAAACGAATCAAATAAAAAGATCTATAAAATCCAATACTTGCAGCAAACTAAAATAATAGTCGAACCACTTCGCCAAAAAAGAGAAGTTCTCCAGTGTGAAAACTGCCAACGGTACCGAAATACAAAAATGTACTGCAAGAGCCAGGCTAGATGTGTTAAATGCGGTAACGCACATACAAGAAAATAGTGTACGAAGCCAATAACTGTCCTGGCCAACTGCGCCCTCTGGAACGAAGCTCACCCAGCAAATTACAAGGGTTGCAAGATGTACAAAGAAATACGAAGTAGAAAATTCCCACGATTACGTCCCAAATAACCAAGTCAAACCCAATTACAACCGACAAGCAGTGCTAATACATTACTTTTAGCCGCTCCACTGACAGCATCCACACCTCAAGTGCAGTCACAACAGACACAACCTATAACAACCAACATGGACAGACTAAAAAAGCTAATGCTCGAATTAGATACACAAATGAAGATGATGCTAACTCTTCTAACAACCATAGTCTCCAGGGTGCCATAATGACTCAAATTCTCAAAATTTCAGTCTGGAACGCCAACGGCTTGACAAATCACAGTCAAGAGCTTCAGGCATTTATAACCCAACACAATTTAGATATTGTACTTGTACCTGAAATCCACTTCACTCATAGGAGCTACATAAGAATTCCACGGTTTACTATCTATGACACCAAGCGTCCGGATGGGACAGTGCATGGCGGTTCCGCTGTCATCATTAAAAGTTCCATAACGCATCACAAGCTAAACAATTATTAGCACGCAAGCGACAAATGTTGTAGTTCAAGATTGGTTAGGCCCAATCACGATCTCAGCACTGTATTGGCCCTCCAAACATGCTATTAAAGAAGACCAATACACACACTTCTTTAGTACTCTTGGACAACGCTTCATCGCTGGTACTGATTACAAATTACAACGCAAAGCACCAGCAATGGGGTTCCAGGTTAACCACCCGTAAAGGCAGGGAGCTGCTAAAATCCTTAAATACAAATAATTTTAACTATCTGTCCACTGGTCAACCTACCTACCGGCCTACAGACAGAAGGAAAATTCCAGACCTAGTTGACTCCTGTATAACCAAAGGAATAGCGCAAAATTACACAAGGATAGTACAGAGCTTAGATCTCTCATCTGACCATTCCCCATTCTTAGTTACGTTAAGTACTACGGTATTTCACATACAGAGACCCCCTAGTCTTTCTAATAAAAGAACGGATTGGGACTTATTTGAAGAAATAATAAGTAGAATAAACAACCTAAATATACCTCTTAAAACTAGAGAAGACATAGATGAAGCCGTAGAACAACTAAACTGCACAATACAAAATGCAGCTTGGGAATCGACACCTGAATCTCTACCAAACGAAACCCAATATAACCTACCAATTAACGTTAAAAAAAGAATAGCTGAAAAACGGAGACTCCGCAGAGTATGGCAAAACACCCGGTCTCCCGCTGACAAAAATTCTTTTAACAGGGCTGCACGAAACTTGAAAAATATGCTCCAACAAGCCAAAAACCAGACATTTCAAAACTACCTGAAAAGTCTCACCCCTACAAAGGCGGCAGATTATTCTCTCTGGCGTGCCACTAAGCACATAAAACATCCTCAACCAAGAACACCGCCTATCAGGAAAAATGACGGTAGCTGGGCTAGAACCGCTAACGAGAAAGCTGAAACATTCGCCGCCCACCTCGCTGAAGTATTCCAGCCGTTACCATCCATGTTACGTAGTTACGTAGTAAGAAGAAGAAAATATGATCCAAGAACTAAGCATACCAATTAAGAAGTTTAAAATGGAGGAGATAAAATTTACAATCAACGACAGCTTAAAACTGAAGAAAGTTCCGGGATACGATCTCAGTAAGGGGAAAGTTCTGAAAGAACTCCCAGACGAAGGCTTCAAACTTTTGACAAAAATATGTAATGCTATACTACCAACATTTTACTTCCCATCACAATGGAAAGTAGCTTAGAGTATTCTAGTAGCAAAGCCGGGAAAACCACCCGAGGAAGTAACATCTTATCGCCCCATAAGTCTGTTGCCACTGGCATCAAAATTATTTGAAAAACTCCTACTCAAAAGATTAAAACCTCAGATTGAAGAACACGAACTGATTCCAGAACATCAATTCGGCTTTCTAAACGAACATGCCACAATTGAGCAAGTTCATCGAGTGCTCGAACTAATCCTCCAGGCATTTGAAACAAAAAAAAATGCTGCTCTGCAGCCTTCCTTGATGTTGCCCAAGCATTTGATAGGTTTTGGAACCCTGGATTACTCCTAACGATTAAACAGAAGCTTCCATACACATACTATCGACTGTTTAACTCTTACCCATCAGATAGGTACTTCCAAATCAAGCTCCAAGGCGAATTAACCAATTTATATACCATTAACTCCGGGGTTCCCCAAGGAACTGTGCTGGGCCCTAGTTTGTATCTGCTGTATATCTCCGACATTCCCACTACACAACAAACCACGATAGCCACATTCGCGGATGACACCGCTATATTAGCCTTGCACGACAATGCTGTGATCGCATCTGCCAACTTTCAAGTAGGCCTAAATGCAAGAAAAGATTGGCTAAAAAAATGGCGTATCAAGGCCAATGGAACAAAATCCTGTAAGACTGAACAACGTGCAACTACCTCAATCGCAATGTGGAATACCTAGGGATCCACTTGGACAGAAGACTTAACTTGGAGGAAACACGTTTTCATCAATCGCAAGCAGCTGTGTCTAAAATTCACTAATTTTCAGTGGAATTGGAAGGAAGTCAAAACTCACCCTGAATAATAAGCTCTTAATCTATAAAGTAGTACTGAAACTCGTATGGACATACGGTATTCAACTTTGGGGCACTGCGAGCACCTCAAATTTGGAAACCCTGCAGCGCTTCCGATCCAAAGCTTTACCACTCATCACCTACGCCCCATAATACGTGAAAAATGACACACTACATCGTGACCTTCGCATGAAAACTGTGAAAGAAGAAGTGAAGTTCAATAGTGACCGCTAGTGACCTCGTCTCGAACTTCATTCAAACTCGTTAGCAGTGAATCTACTAGACAACAGTGAGGCATTACACATCTTCTAGATGTAACGACAAGATTTTAGTTCTCAATATATTCTGAATAACTAGATTAAGTATAATATAGAGGCAATGCCTCATTGGTGGGATATCCCCCCATGTCATTAATCAAGTCAACTAATTTACTTAATGTTTATCTGTTGCCAGCACAGTTAACCCACAAACTGGATAATCAGCTCCCGGATAATCGAAAATTTACTGTAGTTTGCTACCTAAAGTCTTCTTCTTCTTCTTATTCTTATTTGATAGGCAAATTGCCTGTTTTATCTGGGTATGGTGTAAGCCTATTCCTGCGATGTGGATTGCCAGCTATCCCTCCATCTCTTGTGTGGTCGTCCCAGGGAGTCTTCTGCCTGGAGGGATTTCGTTTCTAACTATCTTAACCAGTCTATCCTCCGTCATTCTATTTATGTGTTCGTTCCACTGTCTTCTGCGGTTTCTCGTCCACCGAACTATGTCGTCAACTTCGCATTTTTCTCTTATTTCTACGTTTCTCTTCCTGTCATGTAGTGTGTAGCCTGTGATCATCTCAAAGTTTCATTTCAGCCGTTCTCAGTGTCTTTGGACGTTGCCGTATCAGCTCTTGATTCTGCTCCGTATGTCATTACGGGTCTAAGGCAGGTCTTATATATGCGGGTTTTGCAATGGGTGCTAATGTTCTTCATTCCGCCATATTACGTCTTTAGGCATCCGGATATTACCGCCGCTTGATTGACTTGTTGTCGTACTTCGTCTTTAAGATCGCCATAGCTCGAGATTTTACAGCCTATATAGTCGAAAGACATGATCTGTTCTATGGGACTGTCGTCGATTGTTATTTTACAACGTAATGGTTCCTTGGCTATAACCATACACTTAGTTTTGGTTTTAGAGATGGTCATGTTGTATTTTTCGCTTTGATCTTGAATGCGTATAGTAGGCGTTGTAAGTCGTCTTCTGACTCCGCGATGAGGGCGGCGTCGTCCGCGTAGCAAATGATATTGACTCGGTGGTTTCCTAGACGAAAGCCGATATCTTTTCTTTGACTGCGTCTATGATCTTGTCCATAACAGTATTAAGAGAAGCGGACTGAGGCTATCTCCTTGGCGTATTCCTATAGTGGTTTTTATTTCTTTTGTCAGTTTGTTGTTAGTTCTTATTTTGGTGAGTTGTGGTGTTGAGATCTTGGATTATTTTTATATAGTCTTGGGAAACGTTCTTTTCTTGCAATATTTGTAGGACGTCATTTAAGCTACCTAAAGTGTTGGAGTTAATTCATTTCAAATTTAAGAAGTTTGCTATCATTCTGTAAACTTAAAATTGAAATGACAAAACCCAAAAATTACTAACCTATTTACAACGTTATTTTTATACTAAATTTTTCGCGGCGAGCATGCTAACCGTAACTTAAGGTTAGCTCTCGCACTTTGGTGCTGTCGAATTTGAATGCGGGGAACATGCAACCTAGATTTGCGTTATGGTTCGTGCATGAATTAGCGTTCGGAAGCGGGTTTTTGCCTTAACTGCAGAAGCTGCAAACTCCTTATGGACCCTAATAGAAACGGATTGCTGTTGGCATGCTTCACGGCCCGTACAATTTGGTCAAAGATAAATCTTCATTAGTGGAATAAGTATCATGAATAAATATACTTTTTGTACCTACAACGGGCCACTTCTGTGTTTTTTGAGTGATTAAGACAGTTTTTTTCACCAAGCTCGACCATGACAAAAAATCTATCTATGTTAATATTTCACGGTGTATCTATCAATGTAGTATAAGAAAGGTATTCTTTGAAGTAGTACTGACCTTGACCTGACAAGTTTCCCTTTGAATTTTATTCTTGACTATCCACTCCATAAAATGTGGTGAAGAAAAGCAGGTAACTAGCTTACTATATAAAGAAGAAGAAGTAAAAGAATAATATTTGGTTGGCGACTGTTTCCGATATGCCTTCTTGTAGGTAACATTAATCTATACTTCAAATTTCCGACCCTCTCTATATTTAAATGTCAAAATGTTGACACCATAATCCCTCTTCAACAGAACTAAAGGTATTCTAAAACTGTTGTTACACGTGAAACTCATCTACGATATGTACCAAATAAAAAGGTACACGCGGCTTGCTACAATGCGAAATAAGCGCTGCCCCACTTTAAAAGCGCAAGCAATTCCGTTTAAAATTCAATTGATAGAGCCAAAGATGATAATAATTATTGCTTTAGGCGTCACTGAGGTGTTTTCTCTAACTTGGTATCCCAGGAGGCGTCAGAAGAATATTTATTTGCTGGATGGGCTTTCCTTACCTTCATTTGCTTGGGCGCTATAAAACTTCTACACCCGACCGCGGTTTGATTTACAATGAAAGTAAACAGGATATAACTTGATGCGTTATGTTCGACGCACATTATTACATATTAAGGTATTGCTGTGGGGGTGATTCGCTAAAAGGTGATGTCTCGGCAGTGCATTCTAAGGGAAAGAAATTTTGATAGACTAGCTGCAATCCAGCCGCGTGTCCAAATGGCATTGAGTGAATTTGGATGGGGTTTGTAAATACATGCCTTACACAAAAACTGGATAGCAATACGCTATGCTACAATCTCTGATACATCACTTGAGACCATCGTAAGTATAACTGTGACTATTCAACTCACTTGCCATCTATCAAAAACTGACCAATAAAAACACAAGATTTGACGTCTTTGGGCCAATAAAAATGAGATACATTGACAATTTTTTGACAATTTTCACTAGTGGTATAGTGAATATTTTTTGACAATTTTCACTAGTGAAAATAATCGACAATTTTCACTAGTGGTGTAGTGAATATTTTAAACAAATGTGATTTTTATTAGAAAAACTCAATATTAGTTTTCTGTTACTATAGAAATTGCGTAGTTTGTTGCTAGATTTACTGAAAACTAATTTGAAAAAGTAGTTTGGTTCAGTGAATAGTCCCTCGAATGCCATTCTTAGTCAAAGTTAAGTAGATTATTTTTGCGGTGGTATCACTACTCATGTCCATTGCGCTTAGGATTAGGACTCCTGCTAGCGCACTCGTCCAAATCGAACCTAATCGCAATGGACATTCGTGATACCACAGCAAAAGTATTCGACATAACTTTGACTACTCATGGTATTATAAGTGAATATTCATGCAATCAAGTTGGAATTGTTTGTGGTCATAGCAATCCCTTTTTAATACTCGTTAAAAATATTAGCGACAACTCTTTATTTACGGCGAGAAATAAAGAGAATTAAGGTAAATTGCAAACTCTTCTTGTACAATATTTATTTGACACCATGGACACACAATGATCTGGTTGATAGACACACTTTTTAACTATATATTTATTTGAAGTTTTAGCTCTGACGTGTTTGACATCATGTAGTTATCAGTAAATATCGCAATAATGTGAATCAAGAAAATGTTTTAAACAAAGATAATGTAGACGCAGTTGAGTTGGGCAAAAAGCATAGTAATCTTCAAGCTATTGTAGTGATGGTTAGAAAAACGAGCTAACCAATTTCTAAACCTTCCTAACACCTGGAATGCAAGAATGTTTAATGGGTGCACAAAGATGAGCGAGTTAGTGTTAGTGTGTAAGTAAGTGGCAGCGGAGTCAATTAATAGGTTGAGGCGATAGAAGTCGCTAGAATGTGTTTGCCAGAACCACACGTGAACACAAAAATTATGTATTTGTCACAATTGCCTATGGAATCGATATAGAACGATATCAGATTATATTCCATAGCACTTTATCGATCTTTAAATTACAATCTTTCTAATCTGATTAGGCAACAGAAGTATGGAAAAATGGGCAAAAAATAAACGAAGAATGGAGTCAGCCTTACTCGCATGCCGAAAATGATGTATAGCTAATCGATGGAATATAATGACAGCTCATTTTCCTTAGTACTTTGATAAACTTGAGACGTTCTTTCATGTACCCTTTTTCCAGATATCAAAGCTGATTTCAGAATGAATCCCTGTTTTTGATGAGGGTTTTTTATTAGAGAATCCAAAGGATTATGACAAAAAATAATTGTTCGTACGAGACAGGAGAGAATATTTTGCTTTTCTTTTATTTTTCATCCATTTTGCAACGATTTCTGCATTGGCTCTTTTTATAGCACTTTTCTTAATGGGTCTGTTGGTCATTTTGTTACGAGTATTGATCTTAATATGTTCGTTCCTTTTGTTTAAGCCTGGTCACGCACGAAAGAATGTGAACAAATTGGACAATACGTTATTTAATGAAATTTTTAACGCGAAGTTTAAAAGAAAGTAGTGTTAAAGACTTAAATACATTAGGTAGTAAGTGTTTGATCTGTTTTGTATTTTAAAATGGCTTATTTCTTCTTTTTTAACATTTCTTTTACTCTGTAATTAAACTATGGCCGTGTGGTGTTCATTCTATTTATATTCATTATTGTTTTGCTCAGTGCTTTCTTCCTGCGCTATCATGCTTGTCATTTGTGTTTTCACCATTTATTCAATGCTTGGTTTTTAGTTAAAAGTCACTTAATATTTTATTTTTTAAGTATTCGTGTGCTGTCTCACTTCATGCTTTCTGAATTAATGTTTTCTACTAAGTACATAACTATCAACAACTCCGATAAACCTTGAATTTTAATGGAATTAAACGACAAATCAATAGAAAAAGAAAGATGTGACATAAATATCGTAGTTTACCAACACAAATTCATTATATGGCTTATTGGGAGAGTTGAAATAAACTCCTACTATTCGCAACGCAAAATCCACTGGTATCAAACGGCAGTATTAAAATTTTTATAATTCTAAACTTAATACTTCACTCGCTGGTGTTAAGAATTGCTACGAATGAAAATACAACAAAACCTCAGGCAGTGGCGAGTTTGTGTGCTAGTGAATTTTCAAGTTGGTTTGTTGACGAGCGTTTAGATGTTTTCTCAAGTTTTTTAGAAGGTGCATTGCATACAGTATTGACTCGGTTGAAATTACTGACGATAAAGTCAGTGCAATACTACAAACCATGAAAATAGATTCTTCCGGGTCTTGATGAGGTACACACACTTAACACTAGTTAAGAATTATATGACGAGGCGAATGCTAAAATCTGTAAAAGAGGGAAAAGTGACCACTGCATGGAAGGAAGCTATCGTCATGCCGATTTATAACAAACGCGATAAATCCGACGTAAAAACTTACAGACAGGTCTCTCTGACATCGGTATGCAAGACTATGGATATCATTTTAGCTAAGGAGTTGACTACCTTTTTTTTTACAACAATGTTCTCAACACTAAACAGCATGTCAGTCGTCAAGAATCTACTTCAATGTGTTGATGAGTGGACAAAAACAATCAATCACAATAAACCAATTGCCGTTATTTATCTGAACTTTAAAAGAGTTTTTGATAATGTGCCGCATCGAAGACTCATCCAGAAGCGTGAACAGTTAAACGGTTCGGAGTAAGAGAGAATCTTCTGGAATGGATGGATGACTTTTTATCTAATCACTAAGCACTGTTAGGGTAGATGATAAATTATCAATAATACTTTGTGTCAAAAGTGGAGTGCCCCAATGATCTGTCTTGAGATCTTTACTGTTTAATGTATTTATTTGTAATCTAGCAATGAAGTTTTAGTTATTTGCTGCTATAATTAATATAACCAACTTAGATAATCTCAGGGCGAACATCGTACTAGTGCAAAATTGGTGCCAAGAATAGTGCTTACCACTGAACAGCGTGTATGTTCTTAACAGCAGTGTTATATCAGCAGTGCCACATAAAAAAGATCTAAATGTGGTAATAACTAGGAACTTAAAATGGGATCTTCGCATAGGTCTTCTTCTTCTCCTTCTTTTCAGCCTGGAATCATCTACTCCTGGATGTAGGCCTCTTCCAAATCTTTCCACATTTCTCTGTTATAGACTGTTTGTATCCAGTTATTTTCTGGATATCGTCTCGCCATCTCTTCTGCGGTCTCCCAACACTTCTGTTGGTCTCTCTTTGTTGACAGACTATCACTTTGTTGGCCTATTTGCTCTTTCTTGTCATGCTATATGGGGAACCCATCGCCACTCCAACTGTGCTGTTCTTTTTGTCACATCTGTGATTCCCGTTCTTCTTCTGATCTCTTCATTTGACACTAGATCTTCCAAACTAATTCGGAGCATAATTCTTTCCAATGCGCTCTGCGTTACTTGGAGTATGTGTAAGGGTTTCCGTGTTAATGCCATTGTTTTTAAGCTATATTTAAGAGCTGGAAATATAAATTTATGGTAGACTCTTCGTTTCAGATTTATTGGTATACCATTTGATCCTAGAATGAACCTGAGTTTACTAAGGGCTGCCCAAGAGAGTATCTTTCTTCGAGAAATTTCAGCAGTTTGGTTTTCCTTGCCCAATTGAATTCTATGTCCAATATTCGAATACACTTTTTAGGGTGTGGTTTTCGGTGGTTATTTGTATTTGTTCGGGACTCATTACTTTGGTTTTACTCAAGTTCATCTGTAATCCGATTTGAGTTTACGCTTGATGGAGTTCTTCTAACATTGATTTTAGTTCTTCAGCTGAGGTGCTGATCAGAATGACATCATGTGCAAATCTCAAGTGATTAAGTCTTACTTTTACTCTGCCAGTTCACATTTTTTTAAACATCCTCCAATGCCAACGTGAGCAACTTCGGAGAGATCGTGTCCCCTTGTCGTATTCCTCATTGAATTAGAATTTCAGCAGTCTTCATGTCTTCTTCCAGTATAATTGTCATAGTTGCTTTATCATAAATACATTTCAGGAGGGTTGAGTATCTGGTGTCAATTCTTGCGTTATCTAGTGCTTTCAGGATTGCCCACGGTTCCACCGAGTCGAATGTCTTCTGGTAGACGACAGCCAAATATAAGGGTAATTGTATTCCGTCGTTTTTTTTTCGATTAACGTGCAGATGATTCATTGTGCCGAATTCGTTACGGAATCTCGCTTGTTCTGGAGATTGGTACGAGTCCAGTTTGTCTGTCCGCCTATTTGTTATTATTTTTGTTAGTAGCTTATATAAGTGAGATAATGAGCTAATCCGACGACAGTCTAAGTTGTTGTTATCTCCTTTTTTTAAATAGCACGATGTGTAAAGATACTGATCTGAATTTTGGTATACATGCGCACTATTATGTACTGCACTAGTAAAACATGTTTCATACACTCGATTTCACTGTAAGAGGCACTTTATCTGAAAACTCTTTTTAGCTATGTCTTTGTTATTTATGACATTTATTTAAATTTTAAGTTAAGGAATGAGTCTCTAGATATATTTAGTCTTATAATAGGACCCTTATTCTTCGTATGCCGATTTATATGAGAAACGAGCTGGAAATACATACACTAGGCAAAAACCAGCACAAAATAGAGAGAAAATCTTCAAGAATGGGAAGGAACTAGTGGAAACTATACATTGATTCAAAAAATACATAAAATAGCCTAAAACCAAAATTTTCAAATTCTAAACAACATTAAACCACTCAAAATGCATTAAAAAAGGCAGTTAAAGGTTGATTAAATAACAAGTAAAATAAAAGTGGGCGTTGTGTCTGTTTTCGTTTCAAACTTCGATAGCTCAGTTCAATTGACAAAAGCGTTTTTTCGACCGCTTGCCACTATTGCCTTTCACGCCTGGCTCAGGCTTTTAGCAATCGAAAAGGCACAAACAGGCAACCTTCAAATTCTATTAGCACAGTGCTAACAGATAACCATAAACAACCTCTTTGTGTTTTCCACAGCTTTAATTCGTCACAGAATTCGATTCATATACAGCTCAACAAATTCGATTTTACCATTACAATTTTTATTTTTTGTTCTGACACTTCTCCTAAACTCACACTAGATTATTCTAAAACTATTAATTTAAAATAAAATCATGACCACATTGATTGTTCTCTTAGGCCACATTGACATTCTCCCTCCCTGGGACGTCAGTCACACTATTAACACTGAGGCCAAGTGGTATAAACTTTCACTGTTGGTCGGCGGTACAAGATGTAGGTGACTTTTTCTAATTTTCTCGGGTCTACTACTGCTACTTTAACGTCCACGATACGAACCTGTCCGTTCTTGGACGGATAGGTAGCAACAATAACACCTTTCTTCCAAACGCTTCGTTTGATTTGATCATCAATGACCAGGACTATATCTCCTTCTTTAAGTCGTGTAATTGGTGTGTGCCATTTTTATCGTTTGATGAGTGACGGCAAATACTCCACAGTCCATTTCTTCCAAAATCCATCAGCCAGATACTGAATGTAGCGCCATCCTTTTCGGTAAGTGTCATGTACATCGTATTCTCCCGGTAAGGCAGGGCCGTCTAAACACATCATTTTCAGGAAGTGGTTGGGAGTAAGGCATTCTGGATCATCCGGATGAGGTGACACGTAGGTCAGAGGTCGGCTGTTCATGATTTCTGCTACTTCACAAAAAAGCGTCCTCATATAGCTTTCCCGTGGGGTCTTAGTCTTCAAGAAACCCTCCAGAATCCTTTTTGTACTTCCAATCAAGCTCTCCCAGCTCCCTCCCATGTGAGGAGCTACCGGAGGATTAAAGTGCCAATCGATTCCCTTACAACTCATGGCTGTAGCCACCTTTTCCGCGTTCAATTCTCGAAGAGACTTTCGAAGCTCCTTGTTCGCACGGACGTAGTTTCTTCCGTTGTCACTCCAGATCTCGGATGGTTTCGCACGAACAGCGATAAAACGGGATAAGGCATTAATCATTTCATCAGCATCCATATTGTCCATAAGCTCCAAATGTACAGCTCTTACTGTGAGGCACGTGAAGATTATGCCCCAGCGCTTCTGCGTCTTCCGATTTACCAAAACTTTGAAAGGGCCAAAACAGTCAGTTCCAGTGTGGTAGAAAGCTTGGTGCTTTCCTCCGAGCCGTGCAGCAGGCAGTTGACCCATTTGCGGTTGGACAGGTTGAACCTTCCGTTTCTGACAGTCAAAGCATTTGGCCCAACAACGACGAACAGCAGCTCTGCAATCAAGGATCCAAACACGCTGACGAAGCTCGTTTATCAACCTCTCTTGTCCGTGATGTCCGCTCGCTTTGTGAAACCATTCAATCATTAATTTGGTGTAGCGATGCGTGGGATCTAAGATTGGGGGTCGCCGCACAGTCAGACTCACGTGATCGGCATTATCGATTCTTCCAGCGAGTACAATAATGCCATCTTCATTCAATTGTGTTGAAAATAAAGTCAGTTTACTTCTTTTTGGCAGTAGCTTTCTTTCCTCGGGTAGAAGACTCTTGTTAGTACGAAGTACTTCTAGTTCCTCCGGAAAGCACTCGAACTGAGCTTGTCGAATCAATGCTTTATCTGCCTTTTCTATGTCAGCCACCGTAATCCAAGTAGAGCCTTCTGGCGAAACTTTTAAACGGATGAACTTGATCATGGTTGCTACTGCTCGAATCAATCGTATCCAGGATGAAGAACGTTCAAATGATACTAGGTTGAAAATTATTTCTTTCTTCGTAGCGACAGCTATAGCATGACGTGCTTCAAGGTGTTCCTGGTTTACTTTGCCTTCTGTCTTCTTTCTATCTTCAATTGGCCACGAGTCTACGGGCTCGAGTAAGAATTCTGGTCCACTCAACCATCGTGCGGAGGATGTGAAGGGAATTATCTTGGCTCTTGTAGCATCGTCCACAGGATTCAAAACTGACGGAACCCATCTCCACTCAGCATTTGGTAGATGCTTTGTTGACTCGGAAATTTCTCCTACTCGGTTTCCAACAAATGTACTAAAACGTATGGTTTCGGACCTCAGCCAACATAATAGAGTGACGCTATCAGTCCAGAATATACACCGCTTGATGTTCATCGCATCTTGCAGAGCTTCGTACACACTCACGGCAAGTCTGGCTCCTGTCATTCCTTCTTGGAGTTCCATTCTTGGCACGGTGAGACCTTTTAGGGGGGCCACGCGACATTTACCATCAATGAATGCCAGATGAGTGCTCCCTCCCGTATCGAAACGTAAATAGACCACGGCTGAAAATGCGGTTTCACTTCCGTCACAGAACACATGCATCTCAACGTCAGCATGTTCCAAATCACTGAAGTAGCAACGGGGTACTCGTATATCGGCAAGGGATGGTAGGATCTTCAACCACTCGTCCCATTTCTCAGCAATTGATCCTGGAATTTCTTCATCCCATTCTACTCCTGAGCGCCATGTCTCTTGAAGGATCACCAGTGCTGTTATCTTGAAAGGTTGCAAGAAACCAAGAGGGTCAAAAATCGACATAATCAAACTTGCCATTTCCCTCTTGGTGGGTCGCCTTGATCCAGTTACAACATCTTTCGGAACTCGATTGAAGTTCACTGCAAATTTGAACTCATCATTTGTAGCATCCCAGAGGAGCCCAAGAGTTCTTTCCATTGGCCACTCCTCTTTATTCTGGAAGCTAACATCTCCATGAGCTCTTAAACTAGGCGGTATAGACGCCAAAACCTTTGGGGAGCTGCTATTCCACTTTACGACCGGAAATCCTCCATTTGCGTTGATATCTGTTACCTGTTGTCGTAACATTACAGCGTCGTTTTCTGTCTGTGAACCTCCAAGGAAATCGTCCATGTACGTAGACTTCTTGATGGCAGCAACAGCTTCTGGGAAAATAGCAGCGTACTCGTCAGCGTTGCGATCTTTCGCGTAGATGGCGGAGCAAGGTGAAGATTTCGAACCAAAGAAAAGTACTGTCATTTCATACTCAATTGGAGCGACGTCTCTTCTGGTGCCACGGTACAGAATCGTTTGTGCTGGTCTGTCTTCTTCACGAAGTACAACCTGGTGGAACATCTCTTTGATGTCTCCAACAACTGCAATGCGATGTTGACGCCACCTGATCAAGACATGGTCCAACCGCTTCAGAAGTCCAGGTCCTTTAGACAAGAAATCATTTAAACATTTTCCGTGTGACTTCGCCGCCGCATCAAAAACTAGTCGAGGTTTTTTGTTGGGGTGGCAGACAAAGAACCAGGGAAGAAACCATAGCTTCGTGCTATCATTGCCCATGTAACGTGGCTTTAGGTACCCTTTGGCTATGTAGTCATCAAACTTTTCGATACACAACTTAGAAAATTCACGATCGACATCCATCTTTCTTTCCATGGAGTACAAACGCTTTAAAGCCATTGTTCTGCTTTCCGAAAGTTGTGGGTTGTCAGAAAGCCACAGTAGTCCAGTTTCCCAGCGGTCGTTTTTCTTCACTGTCGTATTTTCTAATATTTGCAACGCTCGCTTTTCCTCCTTAGAAAATTGACTATTAGATGGAGCCATTGCCCCAAGAGATTCTGTGGAGAAAAATGAGATCATCAGTTGATCAAGTTTCTCTCCTTCTCGGCATTGGCTCATTAGTTGAAAGCTCCTTTCGAGACAGGCTTCATCCATAATAACATACCACCCGAGCAAGCTTCGAATGGCTGCTGGCGTCTGTCCAGGTGCTGCTTCCAGAATTTCCATAGCAGCAAACAACGTGGCTGCATTTATACCAATTACCATCTTCGGATAGGCATTGATCATTTTGGCTGCCTTCATTTTTCTGAGGAATGGGTATTTTCGCTTCAGTTCCTCTGGATCGAACGTCCTAGCTGGAAGCCCTAACTTGTCCACTGTGTGGGCAGTAATCTTAAAATTTTTCGCATTCTTATATACGCCACTGATTTCCAGTTCTACCTTCCTGGAATTTCTTTCTAATCGTGTATCTCCAAATACGGTAAACTTTAAAGGCTCTACTAACCCATCTGCTCCGATGTCATCAATTACATCGTTTTCTAGGGCGCAGAATGTGCAAGCCAGATCCAGGAGTGCGTAGATTTTCTTCGACGAGGTCGGTCCAATAATCACCACAGGAATTATGGCCAGTAGATCTCCAGCAGATGCTGCTGCCATATTTCCACCAGATGTGATTACTGCTGTCACTTCGGTTGATTGGGTTAAAGAAGCAGGTGGATTGACAACAGCTTCAATTTTCACTTCTTTTTCCGAACGAGGTGCTGCTAATTTCGATGTTCCTGATTTTGCAGTCCTATGTAGCAATGGGTGATGGTTCCTAGAGCAACCATCAATATTGCAGGTTCGACTGTCAGGGCATTTTATACTTGCATGGCCGGTTTGCCAACAGCTAAAGCAAACACGCTTGTCTTTCGCTAACTTCCAGCGTTGTTCGACACTCAGCTTTTTCAACACGCTGCACTGAGCTGTGCGATGATTGACAAATCCACAAACAAGACAGACATCATTCTTCTCGGTAGCGGTGTGGAAGGCACTAGGTGTCCTATTTCTTGACTTCCCTCTGTCTTCTGAGGTGATCTTTATATACGGTGTTGATATTAGGGCAACAGCTTCTGCTTCCTCTTCCAACCACAGTGAAAACAGGAGCAAATCTTTCATCTTGTCTTTATTATGACAAACGTATCGGGCCCACTCTTTTCTCATTATAGGTGGCAACTTTTCAACGAGGTCATCAAGTAGTCCAACGTGGTTGAAGTACTCTGGCTGCTTAAGAGTTGTAATATTAGTCACCAATGCTGACACCGCATCATAAAATCTGTAAATAGACTCCGGCTTGTTTACATCAGGTGATTTTGTCAGCCTAGCTTCAGTAATCAATGACTTTATTACGTACTCTGGACGTCCAAACCGCATTTCCAAAGTCCTCAGAATCGTTTTAACATTTGCTGGATTAGGAAGAAGATGTTTAACTGCTTCCCGCGCAGATCCGTACAAACATGTTCTAAGCCTAATCGCATTTTGCGAGTCGTCATAGTGCCCCTTGGCAGTCGTCCGATCGAACTCGCTCTTGAACAGGGCCCACTTCGTTGGATGACCATCGAATCCAGGAAGCTCCTTGTCCACGTTTTGCTTTGAAATAATTGTTGTAGTTGGCTCAGCAGGACTCCGTTGTTGGTTCTGCATCAACTTTAATTGTTGTTGTTGCATCATGTTGGTCTGTTGTTGCATAACAGACAACTGTGCAATTAGTTGCTCCATATGGATAGTGTCACTTCCGGTTACAACTTCCGGTCGACTCCAGTTATGAAACGGCTGAGCTCCTACACCAGCAGAATTTTTCCCATTGTTGCTGGTTATGAGGTCATGGTTGCCGTTCTGGAACTCACCACCAACAGAACCATCTTGCCCATTACCCTCTACATTCTGATACTGACACTGACGATCGCTCCATTCTTCAGTTTTCTTGCAAGAGATGTTGTCATCGAGTGTCAGCATTTCTTCGAATATAATCTTTTCTTTCTCGAGTTCGCACTCCGCCTGGATGATATCCTCTTCATCCTTCAAGTTGGCTTCCATGAGTTTGAGCTCGGCCTCTAACTTCTTAAGATTAATTCCCTTTCGAAAGCAAGCAGTCACTTCCTGCTCTTTCTTGGCTTTTTCTGCTTCAGAAAGATCGCTCTTTTCTCCTTTGTCCTGAAGCATCTTACAGTTGAAGTGATGAACTTCGATGTCGGTTTGGAAAAGACTCATCTCCAGACGCTTTTCAGACACTTTCCGCCGAAGTTCTTGAATCTTCTTCTTTGCCTGGAGTTCCACTTCCTTTTCGCGAATGCTGGATGTCGTCACCGTTGACTTTACAGACGGTGCTCCGTTGGACCCAGGCTTCTTTGGTTGTGGCTCCGTTCCAGGTATTTTCTTTGAAGATGACGGAATAACGTTGACAGGGTTCCCACGGTCGTTGTAGGTTAAACGAATGGGTTGTGTCTTTATACGCTGTTCTCTTTCTTTCGTTGGATTCATTTTTCCAAATTAATACAAAGCATCAACTTTATATCGCAAAATTAAATAAGCACTGTTTACCAAAGAACCGATCCGGTGGAAGAAGGACCAAATGTTTTCGTTTCAAACTTCGATAGCTCAGTTCAATTGACAAAAGCGTTTTTTCGACCGCTTGCCACTATTGCCTTTCACGCCTGGCTCAGGCTTTTAGCAATCGAAAAGGCACAAACAGGCAACCTTCAAATTCTATTAGCACAGTGCTAACAGATAACCATAAACAACCTCTTTGTGTTTTCCACAGCTTTAATTCGTCACAGAATTCGATTCATATACAGCTCAACAAATTCGATTTTACAATTACAATTTTTATTTTTTGTTCTGACACTTCTCCTAAACTCACACTAGATTATTCTAAAACTATTAATTTAAAATAAAATCATGACCACATTGATTGTTCTCTTAGGCCACATTGACAGTGTCCAAGGTGGACGTTATGACCAAATGCCGAAGGTAGACGTTGTGACCAGAGTGGGCGTTATGGCGGTGGACGTTGTCTGTTATGGGTGACATTTTTGTAAGCAGACAGTACTGATTTATTATAATAACATGTAGGTATTATGAAAAAGTTTATTTAAATGAATGTGTACTTATGATTATATGCAGTCAATCGGCTTTGTAAGTAGAATAATAATTTATGTGGCGATATTTTTAAAGGTTTATTTGCATGTGTACTTATTGTTGTATGCAGTTAATTGCATTGCCATCTATCTGTATTATTATTGTTATTATTATTGTTTATTAATAATAATTATATAACGTAAGCATTAGCTCAAAATATATTTTGATAAAATGCGTTTTGCTTTTTAGTTTTTCTAATAGTCAATAACTCAACAATCGCCTTTATCCCCAGTATTCGTCACTATTTTCTCCACCAAATGTGACAATCAATAGAAAATTATGTTCACAGTAATTTCTATAAATTCAATACGAATATATATGGGATAATGCGTTCGCAAAGCGTTTCGTACAAAAACCTTTTAGGCCCAATTATTGTGTTTGAAGTAATATTCCTGTCGTACTATTAATCACATGTTTTGCCTTATAGAAATGTTTATTAAACTGTGCTTACCCAAACAAAGCATTTCCTTGATTTATTCAATTGCTTATATAATTGAGGTTGCATTACATACTTATTGGAACTAATTTTAGGTTAGTAATCTATGCCGACCTTCCTCTGAGTCGTATCTATCCCAAATTCCGCCATAAATTGTGGGTAGGTGATGACCTTTTGTTAATGCAGCTAACGAAGAATAATGAAATATGAAGTAAAGGGCGGCTTCTGCATAAAATACAACCACTCAGTGTTTCCAAAGTTTTAAGCGCGGTTATAAACGTCCTGGTTCAGCAGTATATTCTTATAAAAGTTAAAAATCAGAATTTGTAGGATGAGAACGATTAAAAGTTATCGACAGGCTGACCGGTTTCACAAGAATTTGGATGGATAAAGATGGGAGTTTTATTTGTGTCCATGCGTCACTAGCTAAAATCCGAAGCTTTGCGGAAAACTTTAATTAATGGTGCTGGGCGTTTGTCTGTGTGTCCGTCTGTACGCCTACGCATGGTTGCATGTTTGCAGAGCTTTACAGGCGATTTTTATGGGAACGCCAGTGCTATTGAAGTCGCAGCTTAACTTTTAAATGTCACGCACAATGGCTAGGTTTTAATGACATCAAGAAATGTCCATTGCTTTCGTATAGGTATGTAAAACTAAAAAATGTTATTGGTGATTTTAATTGAAATTCATATCCGCGAAGAAAACAAAGGAGCTATAATATTTGACACATACAGCTTGTTATGGCGTATGACACTAATCAGGAAAGGGCAACTTGCACTAGATTAAAGGAAAATCCAATACATACTATAAAAATGTGCAAAACTGTACAAATGCGAATCTATACATTTTATTAGTCATAAACCAACGTAATATTAGTAAAAAACTTCCACATGTTATGGATTTTCAAAATACATAAACTAAATATACCACTTAGGCCCTGTATTGCTATTGACATGGGCACCATATCAGAGCTCAGCTTTGAAATATTTGCCATCAGGATATACAGATTCATAAAAAACACACTACATCGTGTTGGAGCACTTAAAGGAACAAATAGAAGCACCAAACACTTATAGATTAGCTTTGGTGTAATTAAGTTATTTACCAGCGTCGCTTATAGAATAGGTACAAATAACGTTAAACATTCACAGGTTTATAGAACCTCTAACGTTATACTTTAAAGCAACGTACTTTCAATTATAAGGTAAATTTTCCACATAAGATTTCGAACTGACGGTGAATTTCTCTGTTGGTTTATCATTAATAATATTGTTTGAATTATTTTAGTAAAAAATGTTTACACCAACACAAACAAGTCAACGGTTTTGTGAAAATAAGTATGGTATTAGCAGAAAGTAAGTTCATCAAAGGTGCCTTTGGAATTTTGAAGTCATATGTATTATAACACCAGAAAATTGTACGTGATCATTGTCAATGATATTATATAGGCGTATAGTTTATTACAAAATTATTCTGATAAAACCCTAATCGAATGGTTTTAAATTTAAGCTTAAAAATGACGAAACATTAGTCTTGTTAAAATTAAATAACTGAATGAACGCAAAAAGGAAGCAGATTATATTAATACCTAAAATATATATTAACAAAACTGAAACGTTACCATTGCAGTTAAAAGTTAATTAACGTAACATTTTTGCTAAATTGCAATGATCGTTGAAACCAACGAAACTAAAATACCGTGGCTCTTAATAGAGCCACTACTAAAGAATTTGCTAACAGCAGTGGCTACTATCTTAATGTGAACACAATCTCACTTTGTAACATATAAAAAGAAGTAAACAGTTATTTAATAATCAAGAGCTTTTTGATTCATTGCAATGACAAGGGGCTTGAAAATTTTTTCCATCGTCTTATAAACATAGGGTCACACTTCGGTTCATATTTTCAAAGACACTTTACAACCATTGTGGTGTTATTGCGTTATCTGCCTCGTTCATCATTTCTTATAGCTCTACAAGAGCATATTGGGGTTTCAGATTGCATTTTTGAGAAGTGGAAACAAGAAAACACCTAAAAGTGTAAAATTACAAAATCTTGCTGGCCAAAGGTCTTTGGAAAATAATCTGAGGCCAAGAAACTGCGATAAATATTCCAATGTATGTAGACCTACATGAGTTGTTGAAAGTATTCTAGTTGAATTAAGAAATGTGGATTATCAGAGCTCGCGTATTACTTGTGAATTAACATAACCATGCCCCATCGAAAAACAAAGTTAAGTACAAGACGCTATCATGATTCAAAAGTTTTCTGGCACTACAAAACTAGTTTAGAAAAGTGTTGTTTTACTAAACAAATATGGTTGGTTTGACCATCGCTAGCGAGCAACAACTGTGTGGGTTCAGTAAAACCAATTTCTAAACGTTATAAACGCCCGGTATACTATTTTTTCGCAAAAGTGACATTAAATGTCAGAATATAACTAAGCTGAGCAGAACTGGTTTTTATATGCTGAAGCACAATAAGCAGCTTCAGTTGCTATTTAATTAAAATAGTGTTATTTTCTAAAAGTACTTGTATTTTTTATAGTTATAGCAATAAAAAATAAATCATATGTATGTTAAAAGCCGTTACTATGCTGTAATGGTTGCTATGTTGTAGAGTACCACTTTACTAAACGACTTTGAACGTAGAAATATAGTTCGTATGAAATGCGAAAAAAACAGTTGCAGTACGAAAAAGTACTTTATTGTAATCTTAGGGCGTTACCGAAAAATTCATCGGAAACAATTCATCGAATACAATTAACCGAAACGCCATTCATCGAAACAACATTTCATCGAATCAACAATTAATCGAAAGGAAGATTCATTGAATTTTCACATTGCAGGAATTTTATCAGGTTTTTTGAGAAAACATAAATATTTAGATTTTTTTAATCTGTATTGAGTTTAATTATACCGAACAAATACACCCGAACTTCCCTTTACGCTTTATCAAGGCTTAGGACTTGCAGCATGTCGTAGGCGTATTTAGAAGTTTTTTTTTATTTGTAAAAGTCAGAAAACGATTAATTATCTTTCGATGAATTTTTGTTTCGATGAATTGCGTTTCGATTAACTGTATTCGATGCATTGTTATCAATGAATTTACTTAGACCCGTAAAAGGTTATTTTTCTCATTAATCTGAAAAAGTAAATAGTAGAGTTAGAAGTAAATATTGAAAGTACATTGTCTTAAAGCTATTTACATCCCTCGTGTAAAAGACGTAGGAAGTATTGGAATCGTGAAAAACTCACCTTCCGACATTTCTTCAGATCTTTACGTTTCAGGGTCCCTAGATGGCGATAAACGTGTTTTTCCAATTTTGTCTGTCTGTCTGTTCGAGTGGCTGTCCGTCTGTCTGTCATCCTGTTGGCGGTATAGCTCACAAACTACTTATTGCAGAAAGACGATATTTTGCATGCACATTAAATGTCTACCTGGCACGAAACCATATATACTTCCTGTCAAATATGTACAGGGTGAGCACCTTAAAAATATAATGTTGCCTATTTGTGTTTTAACGTAGGAATAAAACTAATAAAACTGATAACTAGCACGTAGCTCAGGTTTGTAAAATGTTTTTAAAAAACGTTAGAGCCGTTTTTGAAAAAATCGAAAAAAACTGAAAAATCACAGAAGTAAACATCATACTTCCGGTTAGGCGATTTTCTTCAAAAGCTTGCTGTCGCATCTAGTAAGTACACAAAACTTATATAAAAAGTTTCAACGCCATACCTCTTTTCATTTTTGAGATATTCTGTGCACAGACACACAGACAGACAGACAAACAAATAGACACACAGACTGACAAAGAGACCATAGACCAATAAACAACAACTTATTTTTGGTTTTGGGTTCGGGGACTCTAAAACGTGAAGATCTGTTGAAAACTCAATTTAGAATTTTTTGGGTGAATCCAATACTTCCGTTATTGTAAAAAGAAGTGAAAAATAAAAGATCCAAATTTTCTGACGAACTGACAGGACAAAAACTATTTTAACTTAGTTCCAATGTAACTGACAAAGATATACGATGTCTTTTAAACCAGTACATTTTATAGATTTTGGTATCCCCACTACAAAATGTAGAAATTTAAATTTTACTATTTTAATAAAAAATTAGTGTTCTCACCACACGGCTTTCTTTTACTGGTTGTAAAAAACTAATTTTGCGATTTAATGAAAAAGCTATAATTCTTACAAGCAAAATTTTAAAATAAAAATTGTAGATAATTGCACAATATATGCTGTTGCTCTAAATAATTTTATTTGTATTAAATAATTATAAAAACTTTCAGAGTACCACTTTCGGTTGGTCGATTTTAGCCAAAAGACGCTGACGTCTTACAATTTATATTTAAAGCGCATGTATACCTTTTCAAGCCAAGCGATAATCCCGTCTGGTTTGGAGGGAGGTCACTAACAGACTGAGAAACTGACACTGACAGACAGACTTCCCTTCGATTATAACTTTTTCTTAATTAGAAGTAACGAAAACGGATAGTTCAGCAAAAAAACTTCTGAATTCAAAGAATGCGTAATTTTCCCGAGTTACAATGTACACTTACGATCATTGAAAATAAAAAGGGGCGTGAAACATATGTTACACATTTGAAACAATGTTTATAGAAGGCTACTATAATTTTCAAAAATACATTTAAATATTCGTTGTAAATAATATTTTTCTATTTTGAGTTTAGAATAATTCCATTCTAGCACCCAAATGACGTCATTTGAGTGTTAGAATAACTCGCTGTGAAATGACGTCATTTGGGTGCTAGAATGGAATTATTCTAAAGGCAAAATAGAAAACATTTTTATTTTTTAATTTATAAAATGGTTAAAGCGGTAAAATAGAAAAAATATAAAACACTCGTTGCAGAAGGTCCTTCAAGCGCTCATTTTAAATTTTTGCTTGAATAGATGCCTTCTGCAACTTGTATTTTAATATACTATTCTGATCATGTATAGACCATTCAGAAAACGTAAATCAACTACTGTAATGTTGGTTGCATAGCCCTGTTCATTTTCAATGATTCTTTGTGTATTACAGCAGTTATTTCAGTAACTATGCCGATATCTATTATACAAATCTTATATAACTGGTTATACTCGTACTGACTTTGTATAATCGCAATTATTAAAATCAAGTAGCCTTGGTTAAAAAGTTTAACGAGCATACGAAAACAATATTAAAGCGGCATAGCTAAGAATTAAAAATTTCACACGTAGGCAAAAACTATTAACATTATAAATTTCCTGTTCATTTTTACTTTCTTCGTCTAAAAGACGAAGTAAGTATTATAATGTCGAAAAACTCACCTTCCGAGATTTCTTCAGATCTTCACGTTTTAGATGACGAAAAACAGGTTTTCTCAATTCCGTCTGTCTGCCTTATCTGTCTGTCTGTTGGCAGTATAACCCAAAAGGTATTTGTTGGAGGAAGACAATATTTTGTATACACATTATCTATCTACCCGGCATAAAATAACGTTTTGTTTATTTTTGCTTTAACTTAGAAATAGCTAAAAGTAATAATTTGTACATAGCACAGGCTGTATTCTTGCAATAAATGGGGCGCAACAGATACAGGATAAAAGCTGTATGAGAAAAAATCTGGTGTGATACACGCACACAACTTCCTTTTACAGTGCTTTTATAATTAGCCAAAATTTGATTTTTAATTGTTAAGCATTTGTCCAAAATTTCAAAAATTGCAAATTGTAAAGAAACCGTACAAAATAGAGCGTTACTTCAAGAGACAAATTTTCTCTAGAATTTTAAGCTGAATTAAAAAATTTAATAATATACCGGGTGTTCTATTTAAAATAGGAGTTAATGAAAAATAGAAAGTAAAACAAGAGAAACCCATTTTAGAGGTATTCAATTAGAAAATGACCTATCTCACATCAATACACATTAAAAATGTAATAAAAATGTAAGATTGAGAAAAAAATCGTTAGAGCCGTTTTTGAAAATACCATACCCATACTTCCGGTTATGCGATTTTCTTCAAAAGCTTGCTGTGGCATCTAGGTAGTACATAAAACTTATATATGAAGTTTCAACGTCATACCTCTTTTCGTTTTGAGATATTCTGTTCAGAGGCAGACAGACACACAGACAGACACACTGAAACAATAAAGAAGCCAACCTGCGATCGATTACTAATAATAATCAATGGTAGTATAATCGCAGATCAACCCTTTTATCATTTATACACCACGGTAGCTCTGAAATGTTCTTACTCACCGAAATGACCTAACTAGCTCAATCTCGGTCGCCTTGGGTCGCAGATTTTTATCATCAGCTAAACTGCTGCAAGCTCTTATAATAATAAAAAACACAGGGCGCCAGAAATCACAGATTTCAAGAAATAAATAAAATTATAGCAACAATTTGGTTTATTTAATTAATAGTTGCTCGCAACATCGTTATTAAGTCTGTAAATTGTTTATCACAATATTAAACGGTTTAAATACAGTATATAATACAGTATATTACTAATGCTAAAAATGCAGCACGCACAAAAAAAATATGTGAACCTCTTTTGGGCTCTTGGATTGAATATAATTACAACTCAATGAAGGAGTAAGCTTACCACATTTATATGTTTTAACCATTATCTCGGTAATGATGATAAAATGGCGTGAGGGCACTTTTTACAAAATTCTTAATACGTGTTCATATGAACATTTAGCAAAACTTTAAATTTGTGAATTGTAAATTTGTGAACAATTAATACATTATGTTTTGAATGTGTAAAGCGTAGATTTGTGATCAATTAATACATTACATGTTAACGGAGTTTAAATTTGTAAATTATAAATCTGAAGCGTCGTTAAAATCGATTCAGCCAACAATTCATGAGCGGACGGGGTTACCAACAAACGTTGAAACAAGACTAACCTGGGTTGTGATAAAAAACGTCGCCGGCAGGCACTGAATTGGTCCAGGATTATCTTAGCGTACCAGCCAACAGCAGCATCGAACTCGTGGCCGAAATTAATCATGGAACGGACGCTACTTGTTACAACTTGGCAAGCTCAAGATGACATTCCAGAAAGGAGTTGCGGGTCCAAGTTATTAATTATGGTGTTAAATAAGGAGACCCAAATAGGAAGTCGTCTAAAAACGGCATCTAAGAATGGCGTTTAAGAATGACGTTGAAGAATGGCGTCTAAAAATGACGTCTAAGAGCTAATAAAAAAGGGAAATTACTAAACTGAATATCAAACAAGTAGCGTAGACATACCTGATTTTAGTCATCAGCTCACAAACGAAGTTAATTAATAATCGGTGCAATAGCACGCGGAAATGCCTTCGTAGAAGCAAGTTACTTCAACCGAATGCACAAATCGAATGCCCGCTAAACAACGGAATAGCTGCTCGCCGGCGCGGAGAGATAACAAGTGAATTTCGGAAAAACCAAAACCAGCACTTTTGCGTGAACAAGATTTGATATCGTTTGAAATACAGCGAATTATAACTCAAGTGAAAATATACAGGCTGGCCCGGAATAGGTGAATAAATGACGAAACAAATAGCCGAAGCTAAAAATTTGTTTCAACACAAACACACAGACACACAGACACACACACAGAGAGACCAATAAACAAAAACATGTTTTTGGGTTCAGGAGACTCTAAAACGTGAAGATCTGTTGAAAATTCAATTTCGAATTTTTGGGGTAAATTCAATACTTCCTTTATTGTAAAAGGAAGTAAAAGGAGCAACGAATAGAACAAATCAACACAGAACCGTAACCACTGGTAGTAGGAACTTTAAATTTGGGTGGAATGTTCAATTTGTTACGTGAGATAGTGTTATGAAGGGATTATTTGACATTCATCCCCTAAGGAGGTGAAAAGGCGTAAAATGTGTTTTCACGAATTCCTCAATGTCTCTCAGGCCCGATGAGATATCGAGTTGGTGTTTACTTACAATGATTGCCAATACGAAAGCCTAGAAACGTATTTCAGGATTTTGCCCTAATAATCAACCCCTAAAGGCGCAGATCTGGATTCGGGGTGAATTAAAGAACCCTTCGTATTTCATATGTTTATAGAGTTAGAACATTCTTGTTTGGTATTTAGATTTATTTTTAAAATATTTACAAAGTGGTTTAAGGAATTTTGAAAATGTTTTATTCCTAAAGGTGTAAAAAGCGGGAAAACTGGAAAAGGGGTAGGGGGTTACAAATTTAGATTTTTTTTCGCTGTGTTCATTTTAAAATAAAATGAAGTAGAAAGAATTTTTCTAAATGTCACCCCTATGAGGGTGGAAAGGTGGAAACTGTGTGTTGAGGAATTCCTTAAACCCAATCAGATATCGATGTGGTGTTTGCTTGCAAAGGTTTTCAATACAAATCTCTAAAAATGCATTTCAGAATTTTTCCCTAATCAATCCCTAAAAATACGAATTTGTATTAGGGGTAACTTATGGAACCCTTCATATCTTTTGTTTTTGATGAGGCAGAACATTTTTTTTGTCATATACATGCAATGTCCGCCAAAAAGTCGGCATAATACGGGTAAAAAAAATTTTTTGATTTAAAAAAAATTGTTGACATCAATAATTTCTGCTTGTCAAAAAACCTATTTATCCCCTATCATATATATACAGTGTGTCCCAAAAAGTTTTATACAAATGGAGAATAAGTTTACCTTACATTTCACAAAAAAAAATTCTTGATAAAAAGCTCTGCATGACTTGTAGATCCATAATCAAGTACAAAATTTTTAAAACATTGACTGGAATACAGGGAATATCAAAATTATGATTTGGAGTGAGAGTAAAATACGTTCAAACTGTAATGGAGAGCAAAATGTTCATTTAAATTGATATTAAGTAGCAAAAAATTATTAGATTAGTGATTTTCCCAGATAAAACTTATAAGATTATTTCAATAAATACTTCAGCAATTGTTAGATTAATGCGCAGTACGAAACATCGTAAGATCCCGTTCATAATAAGTCCCTGATTTTGTGTTACTCGTCCTTATTAAACACGTTCGGGATAGAGTGCTTTGGAATATCCAATAACTGTCAACAAATGTCAAATGCTACTTAATAACAATTTCAATGAACATTTTGCTCTCCACTACAGTTTGAACGTATTTTACTCTCATCCAAATCATAATTTTGATTTTCCGTGTATTTCAGCCAATGTTTTAAAAATTTTGTACTTGATCATGGATCTACAAGTCATGCAGAGCTTTTTATCAAGAATTTTTTTTTGTGAAATGTAAGATAAAGTTTTTCTCCTTTTCGGGACACATTGTATACCGAGTGATTTCTACTTATTTAGAAAATAGAGTTTTTCTAAATTGTAAATATGAAAAAAGTGCTATTTTTCGCATATTAAGTAAGATTTTAATAAGATTTTTATAGAATGTATTATATTTAGCTAACTGACCAATCTCAAGGCCAGAAAGTCTATATTTTTACTTCCTTTTACTATAAAGGAAGTATTGGATTCACCCCAAAAATTCGAAATTGAGTTTTCAACGGATCTTCACGTTTTAGAGTCCCCTGATCCCAAAAAACATATTTTTTTTCATTGGTCTGTCTGTGTGTCTGTGTGTGTGTCTGTCTGTCTGTGTGTCTGTGAACAGAATATCTCAAAAACGAAAAGAGGTATGGCGTTGAAACTTCATATATAAGTTTTGTGTACTATGTAGATGAGACAGCAAGCTTTTGAAGAAAATCGCATAACCGGAAGTAGGTGTTTACTCTTGTGATTTTTCAGTTTTTTTCGATTTTTTCAAAAACGGCTCTAACGATTTTTTTTAAACTTTACATTTTTCTTACATTTTTAATGTGTATTGATGTGAGATAGGTTATTTTCCAGTTGAATACTTCTAAAGTGGGTTTCTTTTGTTTTTTTTCTATTTTTTTTATTAACTCCTATTTTAAATAAAACACCCGGTATATTATTATATTTTTGAATTCACCTTAAAATTCTAGAGAAAACTTGTCTCTTCAACTAACACTTGATTTTGTACCGTTTTTGTAGAATTTGTAATTTTTGAAAATTTTTAACAAATGGTTAAAAATTAAAAATGAAATTTTTGACTAATTATAAGATCACTGTAAAAGGAAGTTGTGTGAGTGTATGACACCAGATTTTTTTAACTTTAGCTAAAAATGAATTTTTCAATTTTTTCAATATTTTTTTAAAATTTCACATTCCAAGACTTAATTTTAAAATTCAAATTTTTTATGTGAACACTTTAAAGATTTATAATTGAGAAAAATAATATAGTGTTAAGTACTTCTTTAGATTTTTTATTATTTAATGAAAAGTAGTATGTTTGTATAATTTTTAGGTTTTTTATGTAAGGCGCTTTTTAGGAGAAATATTTAAAATTGTAATAATTAATATCTATTTTAACGGCTTCTAGAAACTCTAATCTAGCCCTGTTAATGAATTACTGTTACAATAATTCTGTGAATGTTCTTTTACAGTTGTCTAATTGACGAGATTTTTTAGAACATATAAATTGGATAAAGACAAATCTCCCCATTTAGGCAACTGTAAAAGAACATTTACAGGATTTTTGTAACAGTAATTCATTAGCAGGGCTAGATTAGACTTTCTAGAAGTCATTTAAGTAGATATTAATTAGAATTCAAAAATATTTCTCCTAAAAAGAGCCTTGCTTAAAAACCGTAAAAATTATGCAAACATTATACTTTTCCGCAAATAATAAAAATCTAAAGAAGCAATTAACATTTTATATTATTTTTTCCAATTATAAATATTTAAAGTCTTCACATACAAAAATTTGAATTTTAATATTAAGTCTTGGTATGTAAAATGTTGAAAAATATTTAAAAAATTGAAAAATTAATTTTTAGCTAAAGTTGAACAAAATTAGGGTCTTCTGGCCTTGAGATTTGTCAGTTAGCTAAAAATAATACACTCTAAAATAATCTCATTAAAATCTTACTTAATTTCCTAAAAGTAACACTTTTCGGATCTTGACATTTTCGAAAAACTCCATTTTCTAAATAAGTAAATAGGTTTTTAAACAAGCAAAATTATTGACGTAAAAAGTTTTTTTGGAAAATAAAAAATAAAAATGTTTCCCATAGTATGCCGACTTTTTGGCGGACACTGTATATTTCTTTTTAAAATATTCAGAAAGCGGTTTAAGAGTTTTTTAAATTGCTTAACTGCTGAGATACCAATCCCGGTTTTAAAGTAATTTTTCCTAAAAATTCATAATAATTATTGATTAAGCCTATGGGCTATGTAATTATAAAAGCATTATTAATATTTGACACATGGTGTCAGAAGGTAAACACAAAAATTCTTAAAAAGTCATTCTATACAAATTGGTGGTCGATAATATGAATATACAGAAGCAAATTGAATGCGAGCAGCAACGAGTGTAGACTTTAAAAGTCTGGCGCAGGAATTTCCTTCAATTTGTGCTAATATACTCGTCTTTTGACTTGCTACAGCAATATGCCATTTACACAATCCCAAGAAAAAGATGTTAAAGACATCGTGGACGAATCAAGTGTTGCTTTTAGGGATGATTGGATACAGAACCTTGTCGTTAAAGTTAGTGAACTCATAAAGCCAGAAATTTCGAAGAAGTTTATGGAGCATGAAAAGCTTAGACAGCGTCTGGACGGAATTAGAAAGAAATATGCAGCTAGAAATTTAAAATGATGACTTTGAACAATACACAAGGAGAAACAGTATCAGGATCTTGGGGCTACCTGAAACCAACGGTGAAGATGTAGAACGAAAAGTGATTGCGTTATGTAAGGACAAACTGGGCGTGGAAGTGTGGGAAAGCTATATCGACAGATGCCATAGAGTTGGCCCCAAAAAGATGGTATAGATCTCGTTGTTATTATCAAATCCACGTAGCGCCGTTAGAAAATATGATACTTTCCAACAAAGAAGAAACTCACAGGATTAAAAATCGTTATTAGAGAAGATCTTACTAGAACAAGGCAGTTACTTTCACTGCATGTAGGGACTTTGGATGGAACAATGTATGTTTATCCGCAAACGTCACAAAAGTGACAACTTATTTGTCTTTATTGACAAGGTAAAAGTGTCACTTTATCTGCCTAAGCAGATAAAATAGCAATTTTTGCGTACTTTATCTGCCTAAGCACACAAAATCGTTGCTCTCTTTCTTTCTTTCTATGTTTGTTCGCTATCTCCTCCGAAGATACTGGACCGATTAAATTGTATGATGGCTTAAAATTTTGCTAATTTATAGCCTTAGATCGTAGGCCGGTTTTTATTTTCAAAAAGGGTACGTAAAAGTTTTAATTTCAATAATCCTTTAAGCAGCGAATCGGAGCATCTGTCGCCGTGGGTTATGGTGTGACAGCTGCTGTGGCCGTGTGCTATTAGCTCGAGTGATTCAGTATGTTCATATATCATTACAGTAGCGCGTTATTTGAACAACAGTGGTTGGCGCAGGGGTACAGTGCTCGCCTGTCACGCGGGTGGCCTGGTTTCGATTCCCGGCCAATGCATCGTTTTTTTTAAATTTATATTAATGAAATTTACCCAAATACGTTTGCGGATAAAATAGTATATGTTATTCGGAGTAAAAGTGACTTTATGTGGCTTAGCTGAATTATTTGCCTCACTAACGTTCGGCTAAAGAAACTTCAGCTTCGCCACATAAAGTATAGTCTGTTTTTTTGCTTTATGATTCAGAGCAGGCTTTGCATTTGCATTTTTGTAACAGTGTAGGTAGTTAGTGACAAAGGAAAAACACTAGTTATGTCGAAAACCATTAGAATGTGTTAACTTATAAGCACTATTATACTTAATAAGAGCTAAAATTACTGAACTATTGGCATTAAATAAGGTATTGCTTTATTTCAAGTAGGTACGTTTATTTAAACATGGTTGTTATCTAACTGTACACAAACAACATACAATTTCTATACATCTATCTTTTATGTACTAATGTAAAAATAAATATATTATTAATAATTTGCTGATGATTTTTGTTTGTAGAACTGTGATATACAAGTTATTATTTATGCTACACATATAACAGGCATTTCAAAATAAAGAGATACTACAAAATACTCTGGTAGAACCATTTTCAGAGATATAATTTACCAGAATTTAGATGGATACACTTCAGGATAATC
>OW679194.1:48723298-48985141 GCA_940337035.1 Agriotes lineatus
CCTTCCAAATGAGCCCTATCTCATAACGACCACCTTCAATTCTTCGAGCTGTTTTTCTCATTATTTCCATCGCTTTCTTTTCTTCCATTGTGAGAGCATTTTTGTGTGGTGAAATACCAAATGAATCTAGTGAGAAAGATTTTTTTACTAAATCATGTAATATCTCATCGTTTTCCTTATTACAAAAATGAAGAGAATCTATCATTTCTATTTTTGGTTGATTATTTGGGCCATGCAGAGACCAACCCAACCTACATTTTGTGGCAATAGGAGAAGATCCTTCATTCTTGTAATCAGTTCGGATTTGTCTGGGGGTTATGAGGTCTATATTATCTTGACCTATCAGTAACATAGGTTTTTCATTCTTAAAATCAGTAATTGGCAAATTTTTCAAGTGAGAATAGATTTCCCACCGTTTTATTTCAACAGTTTGCATTGGCAATGACAGATTTTCCACTGTATAGACATTTTTCAGATCATAAAGTTTAGAATCTCTTACTCCTGAAATTTGAAGATCTAGGCATTGTGAATTTTCAAACCTGGTAGATATATCTCTGGTCCATTTGATACAGAGTGATTCTTTGATACCTTTCAGACCCAACTTTTTGACGATGTCCTCTTCTATCAAGCTCACAGTGGATCCCTCGTCACAAAGCGCTAAGGTGTGAATCTCTCCTCGTGGACCATATAATTTCACTGGAATCATTCTCAGTAGTACGCTATTTTTCATCTGTTGAACTGCCGTCACTGCTTCTTCCGATTGCCTAGAAATATTGTTTACATTATTTATAATATTTACATTTTCTCTGTCATTTTCACGGGATTCTCTATCCATAGTCAAATTTTCATTATGTAGGAGTTTGTGGTCCTTATATTTACATCCCCCAATGCCACATTCTTTTTTGTATTTGCACCTCCACTTCTGATGATTCTCTCCCAGACAACAAAAACAGAGTTTTTTACCTTTGATCAACTCCCACCTTGTGTTGACATCATCCAATTTCAATTTTGGGCAGTTCGCAGTACGATGCTCTCCATTTCCTCAGTAGTAGTGATCAGGGAGTGTGAACGCAACACGCAGCGTTGGCCATGTCTGCTAACCAAGTGGAGAATAAGTCGATGCTCGCCTCTGTATGCCTACTGAAAATAAATTCACCCCATTTGAGTTTCAGTATGTCAAGTAGTTTATTTGCCAGATCTTTCAGAAGTTGGGATTATTCATATGTCCCGTTGACTTTAGACTTTTCATTGTTTCAACTAAGTTTCTTACTTCATTAGAGAAAATAATTAATTTGTCTAAACTTATCTCTTTCATGAATGGAATGCAGTTGATTTTGGATATAATAACTTCAATGATGATATCAGGCCTGCCGAATCTCATTTTTAGCGTTTCCATCACCATTGGCACATTTTCCGAAACAAGCAGCATACCTGCTACGGCAGATTTTGCTTCCCCTCTCAAACACTTTCTGAGTTTTATCATAATCTCTTCCTGACTGAATGAACACATTTTGCAAACCCTTTCATACTGTTCAAAACATAGAGGCCATTCTGCAGGATCTCCATAGAAAATTGGGAAATCTTTATCACTAATTTGCCGTGCCAAAATTTTATTCTGGAACTGATCGTTAGAACCTGTGTTTGTTTGTTTCAGAAGATTATTGATAGTCTGACACAACAACTGGATGTCATTTGATTGATTATTACCTACATTGACCTGACTGATATTCATCTCATTACATCTATTCTCCCCTGGCTCGATGAAATCATTAGATGGCTCACCTGAGGGATCTTCTTTCCGTGTAAGATTACCTTGCAAATCTTGCATATGCGCTTTGGATATGCTTGGATGAACATTCGATCCATTCCAATTGCTGCCATTCTCTTTTGATTTATTCACCCATTCTTGGACCCTGGACAGGCTTGGCTGGACGTCTTCTAATCCCAGTTCTTTACTCTGTATTTCTCCTTCCACATCCCGAATTTCCTCTTCATGAAGTTCATGTTCGAGTTGAAGAAGTCGAAGTTGATTTTCTAATTTTACTTTTTCTAATTCAATTTCTTGCCTCTTTTTTTCAGTTTCATAGTTCAGTTTCTTCTGGCGGACTCTGGTACTAGTATGGGACTTCAAACTTACAGCAGACTTGGAGAGTTTTGATTTTTCCGAGGCTTCCTTCCTTTCAGTAGTGAAATGGTTTCCATTTTTCTGGGGATTTTCCATTTCACTAACCCCTCTTCCAAATCCTTCTGGCCACTGAAAGTCTGCCGATAGGCTTTTGTTTACTCCTGCTCCCTTTCTTCTACTTCGTTCCAGATTATCCATATCTTGGTTCAAAAACTTACTCGAAGGACCAAACAATGTGCGGGTTTTATAATGAACCCAACTTTGTTACAAGTAACTTAGCTTTTACTGTAAAATCAATATCAAAAACTATAACGTATATTTGACACCTTTTTCAAATTACAGTAAATATCTGACAGACATTGTTCAAAAACCGTAGCAACTAAAATATACAAATAAAACACAATGTTGTCTTGATATTAATGTGGAACAGGATTGTTATATTTTTATAGAGTTTTAGCTATATATATATATATTGTCCAACACAATGGCCAATAAATTCTCTAGTTATTTTGGTGTGTTGGTTCAATATAGGGTGATCAATAATGATTGTAGGGTTCGCAACTTCGCTATGGTTGTATTGATATCAATAATGTATACCGGAACCCACGAAAATATGTTGTTTATCAAAACTTTCTTCCCCCGCGACCATATGCGTGCACATAAAAATTTTAGATCTGTCAATAATTGATGACACACTGTCATTCCTGTTGCAATAAGTAGATTATTGAAATTATTTCTATAATTCTCATAAACTCAGTCTTTAGTAAGACTAAAACTGCATATCTGATTGCTTTTTCTGGTAAGTAGATAATTTACAGAGCTTTGTTTTGAATAAGAAAATGTGAATAATTTTAGGTTACAATTTCTGATGAAAACAAATTTATATTGGAGGCTTGTTTTTGGTCTGGGAAACGTGACCAAAATGGCGTCTGGCAGTATTCACAAGCTCCTTACTTCGCCAAACTCCAGCAGCAATTCGCAAACAATGACGTTAGCTATGAAACTTTCACACATATTCGTCGCATTATCAACCGATTTTGGGATACTGGCAGTGTCTCCAAGGGTAAATCTTCTGGCAAAAGACCTGCGCTTAATGAAAAAGCCTTAGAAGATATTCAGGAGAGATAGGAACCAAGCCCCAATAAATATTTAAGGCGACTGTCTGCTGAAACTAGTAATGCGTATAATATGTTTTTATTACTAAATGCTGATTATTATTAAATGTGGGGCTTTCGTATTTAACATGCCAGATGGCTTACCGAAAAAAGCTGCATGTGCACCCATACAACGATGGAATATTTATCACAATATTTCCAGGATAGACTAATAAGCACAGGTCGATGGTCACAAATTGTATTTTCTTGCTAATTTTCTCTCATCTTTGTTGTTATATTGAGTGTTTTTAATAAAAGAAACGTTCTTGTCTTTAAGTGATTTCAATTTTATAATTAAAAATGGTTATATGTTATTTTAGTTCTTCTTGTATGCTTGTTTAATTTTATTAACTTTTTGTGTAACAAAACGTGCACTATGTATAATTTAAAACGTTGCAATAATATATTTATTTTTAATATACCACCAGCTTTTAAATTTCTCGCCCAATCTGAAATACCCGCCTGTACGCCACTGGAAATAGTTGGGACCACTGCATGTGCTAAGTGGATAATAGCTTTATTTGAAGGAGGCGGCACATTCAATCATTGTTGATCACCCGGTATGTGTTTTAAATTTTCTTAAAGTTCTTCAATAAGGTGATTGGTGCATATTATGCAATGAATTGGTCTACTACGTCGCCCGATCTTTCACTAAATGATTTTTTTTGCCTACATTTGAAATAAAAATTTACTCTAGATGAGTATTTCAAAATCTAGAAGAGCTGAAAAATTGTATTCGAACAAAGATTGATCAAATAACTCAGTATCAATTAGCAAATATTAGACGAGAACGTTACGACAGGTTGATAGGTTGATGGCTTGGTCTACTAATACTGCAATTACATTTGTTTGTATTTTACTGTACTACATCTATTGATATTTAAAAATCTGTTTTTTGCGAAACCAACTTGTGCCTATTTTATCATTATTTTCCCCTAGCAATGTTACGCTTAAGTAATTTATTGAATGAGAAATGTATTCATTTGCTATTCTAAATTTTAATCTAGGATGAAAGTTCTTAAATCATTGAAATATGAACTAATCGAGTTTTTTTTGCTATTAATAACATGCCATCGACGTAGCATTGATAAAATGATATTTAAGCTTTTTCAAAATAAGATTTTTCAATATTCATTAATACTAAATTTGCAATAGTACATAAAATGGGGGATCGTATTCGGACATAAAATTTTTGGCCGTAAATTGTTTGATTGTAAGGGAAATCAGTATTTTCGAGACTAAATTTTAAGAGGATTAAAGATTCTTATTTGGTATGTTAGCGTTTTTCTTTATTTTTAACAACTATTATTGTAAGGCCAGTTGGTTTGTTAGTATATAGTAATACACCTTCTAAGGAAAATAAAACGTGATATAAGTATTGGTAAAGTTATTTTTTTTTAGATGACCAAGAATTCCTAACCTGATAGTTGTTATTATTTGTAGTATTCGATACAATTTTAGAAATAAATTTAGATAAGTTAGACATACGACTCATACAGTATGCAACTACTAGTCTTAAATTTGTATTAGGTTTATGTACTTTACGTAGTCCATAAATTAGTCAAGGTGTTCCGTTATGACAAGTTACTTTACCATATTATTTGTTTTACTAGTTTCTTATTTTTGGTTTTGTATGCTTTGTGTAGGGTTTATTCAAATAAATATCTTATACTCTAAAATTGTTAAGTCACAAGTTTGAGGAAATCTTTATCGATTCATCTATCCAATCTTTAAACATTTTGTATTTCAGACACCATGGAATTTACAATTGTTTATTTCAACAACCTTTTCCTTATTCTTCAATAATTTATTTGATTTAAAATGACAAAAAACTAGTTTTATTACTTAAAACATATATTCTAGATACTTTAATTACGGAGTTCGTAGGCTGAAAGATATTTTATCAATAATATATATTTTTTAACTTAAACAAATCGGTTTTTATTGTGTAAAAATTTAAAAATGTTGTTTAATTACATCGTTATGCCGATGATAATGCGTCAAAGTCAAGGAGCTGTCCAAAGGTTTAAGTGAACCTTTTTGGAACAATCAGGATGTACCAGTAGCCACTACCTACACCATTTCCTACTGGTGCAACTGCTCTACCATAAATAATAACGAGGCAGACACCCAAGCGTATACATGTGGAAATCTTGCGTATAACGACAACTGCTAACAATTCACATAATGTGAGAAATAACTTTTAAAGCAAACCAAGAGGGCTCTTGAGACTCGAGAGTTTTACACGTTAACTGAAGCGACCCTTCCCACCGTGAAAATGGCTGTTAGTCCTGATGGATGGTGGAAGTTTTACGGATACCCTGAGCCCTCTAAGTGAATTAGCTTCGGTGCTGCTCTTCCTTCCCCGAGGATCCGCCAACTTCGGATCCCTTCCAAGAGGTGCTTCACGTCGAGCTGTGAGTACACGGTTCGCTTTTCTTTGTTTTGCGCAAAAAGGCGCCAGCGCTCGAAATCGTTCAGGTGTGAATTTGAATAGTGTATTGGTTGAGACCATTGCAGATGCCACCTTCAGATTTACTAATGATGATTTTGAAAAATGTACTATGGAAATCAAACTGTTTATTTTAATTTTATTTAATAAAATACTTTCCTTTTCCTCATTCAAAATTAAAGCCTGTGTTTAATTTTCAACCGCAACTTTGCAACTAAATAGAAAGAATCTGTTGCTTTTTTGTCAGGTTGAAACTGAATAGTGTAAAACATCGTTTAATAACGGGAGGGCAAATATTTAGCTTCTGTATTCAATACACCTACCCAATCAGTAACTGTTGGTTTCTGATCTCAGTATGTCAACGTTCGGCTCGTTTTAATATCACATTAACACTTTTACTTATTTTTTAGTTGCATTAGGATTTTTAAAGTTTGAAATAAAACACCTTTGGCATTTTTGATGTAGGCCATTCCTTCAATTTCATTCAAGGTCTAAATGGAGATAAATATATTGGGAGTGAGCAGATAATAGTTTTTTTTTAATCGGCAGTGAAGAACGTCGAAATCGTCATTAAAATAATAGAACCGGCAGTGAAGTAATCCATTGTAAGCGGCGGTGCGATAGGTAAACGTCTACGACGTCAACATAACCTACAAAATCTGACTAAAATGTTGTAATTTCGAGATTTCTTGATTTAAAAATAAACATAATATACCCCCTTGCACTGAAGTTCCTTTTTATCCCTCATGCGGTTTAATTGTCATGGCCCTGCGGGCCTCGGCAACTAAATCCACATTCGTGATAAAAATCTAAACTTCAGTGCCTTCTTATACAAACTAATATTATTAAACTCCAAATATAGTGGTGTACAGCAGTTCGTTGTTCTTTCTGTAGCCCATAAAGAAATTGCAAATCGTGTCTCCTCGCATAATAAACATATAATTCTCAACTAAATAATAAAAAAATTAATTTAATCTGGCAATTCCAAGGTCGAATTTCTACCAAATCGAATGAATGTAAATATTTCGATTCAACCTTCTTACATTTATTAACTAAGTAACTTTTTAATTTTGCGCATCCAGAACTACTACAAATGGAATTTGTATCCCGTAGTGTTGGTAGTTTCTCATATAGTCAACACGCAATATTGGTGAACAATTTGGAACCTCTGTAAAGAAGATATTTGCATTTTGGGCGAAAAAAAGAAATAACCTACCATCTCTTCTAAAAATTTTAAAGATAATATAAATATTTCCGCATAAATTGCATCAGAATTTGCAAGAAATTAGAGATTTGTAACACACGATAAAACTGTAACATACGATTCCGTTTCGTTGCTAAAATAAAACATTGCTTTCGACCAGTCACTACTTCATCGAACTTATTCAGATTAATGTGCACTTCACGTACATTTTGAATAATTTTTACAAAGCACTGACATAAGTATTATACATACACTTCTTAACATTGTACATATCTTGATTTCTACCAGATTTCTTATGTATATCCTCCATAGCGTTACTCTTGATTTTCTTGGCAATTTTCTGACCATGCAACGTTGATTTTCTCAGATTTTCTTCTGTAACAAAAAAATCACACTGCATTCACGTGGATTGAAAATGACGGTTTTGGAGAGACAGTGCAAGTACCAAGAAATATATAAAAACTTTAAATATAATAAACCAACACAAAGGAATAGTTACTGACAATTGTTGTTGCATCTTATTATCGGTAAAAATATACGCTTCACCGGTTTTAACGCACCTTTGGACCAGGTTGTTGACGTTTAAATAATTTAGAAGCAAAGGTATGTTCAAAGTGTATAAATGAAAGTTGGAATAATTAGAAACTTATTACATTTAGAAACAAGGGTTAGATATTACAATGAAATATTTGCCTTTACTTACAAAGGATCATAGGTATAGTTTTGCTATAAAATTTAGTGGCATCATTCGCAATAACTTCAGGTAAATGATATTCTGCGCAATTTTCCAGTGTCTGATAATCAGGCATTAAAGTTTTGAAATTAATAATGGAACCTGACAGGGAACAATGTGTTTAGCTACAAACCTGGATTTTCAGAAAGTGGAAAGTTACCGTCTTTGATTGCTTTGGCAAAGTTAACAACGTTTTTTCTTAGTGACCAAATTTCGTATGCTACTATTAGCATTGCTACTAACGGGTATTGGTATCTAGTTAGCATTGCACGTTTTCATTGGATAACACAAAATTGTGTTACCGTTGACTTATTAGAAATGTCACTAAAATTCTACTTTAAAAAGTTAAAGCATTGCTGTCAAATAAAATCTAAAAATCACTAAATATCGATATCTCTGGCGTTTCACTTTCCTTAAAATTGCATGAGAAATGTGTTAAGCACACATTTCAATTTGTAGGGCGCTATCTCCGCCACCAAAGCTATTTGATCACAACAAGGTGCGACACAAAGACTTATGTGCCCGACCAGGGACGACTTAGCCATAGCGGCGCAGGGTTCACCAACACCCTCTCCTGTTTGCTCAACTTCGGTTTCCCTAGCCGAGTGAAGCGAAAGGAGTTAGCAAACGAGTAATAGACAGCGGGCAGTCTCAGTCTCTTAAGGCTTCACCAGTCGTCGACAGCCTTGCTTAGGCTGGTGTAGCTTGAGCAAGCGTCCACATTCGATCAGCAGAGTTAAGCAACGCTCTCTCTGGTCAGAACTTGAATGGGAGTTCTACGGCTGCTTTTCCCGGGTTGGAAGTCCCCATAAAATGTACAGTGACTCCTATAATTATTGACCTAACGGCTGTTGGTGGAGTACGGAATAAAATAACATAAAATAAAAATAAAATAAAATACGGCTAAGCGATTAGTCGCCTGTCTAAAATCCGGGAAGACCTGAATTTAGTGTAACTAGCACCTTTTTGTTTTATCTTGCGATAGAAAGTAAGCCAGTAAGCTCTAATCCTAGTTTAATTCTCAGAAGTCAAAGTCTGGAGAACTCTGATTTGAGCTGAACCTCTCCTCTCTACTACGGTTAGATAACCTGTTCATAGTAAACTTCAGTCCAAAGATTATGAATGATACCTTCAGGTCTGCGCCACCGAACACACGGAAGATCGTGTAGACGAGTCGAGAACTTCTTCTCATTGATAACTTCACATGCAAGTCACAGAGCGTACGAAAGATCATGTAGACCAGCGTGGAAGCGATTTCCGATTAATTAACACCTAGATCTCTAAGACACTACGCGTATGGGAGATCGTGTAGACGAGTATGATTGTAATTTTCACCTTGTTAATTAAATATTTTAAAATACATTTATATTAATCTAGGTCTGTAACTACACCGACCTGCCAGTCCAAGCCCTCTTACGATCGGCAGCCGTTTGAAACAGCTAAAAGTAGCAATATTTCAGTCACAGACGCTCGCAGTCCGCTGAAAAAGGCGCCGATGCCATGGCTAAAACACACAGTACCCGGCACCCCCAAACGTAAGCATACATAGAAAATGGCGTTAAGGAAAGGTGCCCCAAAATCAAAACTCGCCGAGACTACGTTCCAGGGAGCCTGTTAAACGCACCTTACATAAATACTCCGTCTGCGCTCGAAGACCGAGCTGTTCAGGATGGCGTTGGGCTCTATCAGCCGCCCGAATTTCAGTGTTCAGCTGTTTATAAAGAGTAAATGCTTTTGGTTTAGGTGACAGATATTATCCATTTTGTACCATAGAGTTAAGAATAAATATTATACAATTGCGTCTATTTCATCACTCCAGAGATCACTACAAAATATGGCTTTGTGACATTGCAAAATAATGTTATTAAGTAAATTAGCGAGTCCAGAGAGTAAACTGCAGTACATTTCATAGCACCCGAGTCAGGGTCAATTTCATTTTATTTCATACTGAGCAATCATTACATACCTACATTTAAAGGGGTTAGGGGGTTAGAAATTTTATTTAAATATTTGAAATACATTCGGTGATTAATTCCCTTCATATGCAACTGTGATAAATTAGATGAAATGCTTCAAAAGAGATGAATTTTCCGTTGACGAGGAAAGACCGATTTCTTTGTCTACCCTGGAAAATACGTACCGTTACTGCCAACTCAAAGTGCACGGCAGATTTTTAGCGTGTAATACGATATTCTAATCATAGACGTCGCGTTTTGACGTTTACGTTTGTCATCAACTGTCATAGAACTGAAAACTCGAAAAATTCCCAGACATTTGTCAGAAGCAGAGAAAATGCGAGCTATTACAAAACTGGAAGAGAACTGGTCGCTGAGTCGAGTCGCAGCAGATTTGCATGTCAGCAAGAGCTGCATTTTCAAAATTAAAAATCGTTGGCAGTAGAGACTTCTGCAAGAAAAGTTTTTTTAACCTCAGAGAACAAAGAACGAAGAATACAGTTTGCAACCGACTATTTGAATGAAATCGACGATTTTTGGAACAGGACTGTTTTCTCAGATGAAAAGGTATTTCAATCATTTACCAACTGACCACAAAATTCAAGATTTGAGGAACAATATTATGTTCAACCCTTAAGTAGTGGACGATTCTCTGTAAACGTATGGGGATGGATCAATGTTCACGGATCTGGGGCATGCTATAGAATTAATGGTCGACTGAATGCTGAAAATTATCGCAATATTTTGCAAAATGTGATGCTGCCATCTGTAAGAGAGGCCTTTCCTAATCAATTTACTTTTCAACAGGCAAGATATTACTTAATTAACTAATTTTGTTTATGTTAACGTAATTGATAACATTATTTTCACAGGATAACTGTCCTGTGCATGCAGCAGGGAATGTTCATTGATGGTTTGATGAGAATAATATCAATTTATTACCATGGCCTGCAAAAAGTCCGGACTTGAACCCTATCGAAAATGTTTGGGGGTATTTAACTACAAAAATTTATACCAGGGATTTTGCACCAAACAACGCAGATGAATTATGGGAAAGAATAATAAATGCTTGGAAGGAACTGCGAGGATACAATATGGAAACATTGGTCAACCCTATGCGAAACAAACTGCAAAGCGTAGTAGCAATTTAAGCAATTGAATACTGATACATATTTATTAAATACATATTATTACATGTATAGTTTGTTTACTTGTGAAACTTTGCTAAAATACAAACATTAAAAAAGTAATACCTATTCTTACAATCACAAGCAACGCCACTGGAGAAACCCTCATTTAATAAGCCGAAAAATCGCAAAAATAACCATAGTAACAAAAAACCGTGCACTTTGAGGTGTCCGTAACTGTACCTACTTTACGACATGATATCAAACCGTCGAAAATTCTGCAAAATGGATCCTCAAACGCTTAAATGTTAACCAGCGAGCAACAGCGGAACTATGGTGCTCAATTTGTGTCCATTTTAAAGAAGATGCTAATTTATTGAACCATATTGTTACCATGGATGACTCTTGGATATATTTTTACAACCCAGAAACAAAACAGCAATCGATGGGGGATCGGTCTAGTTTCTCGAAGGTCTAAGAAGTGTAAAATTTAACAATCATGATTCATTATCTGAATCAGGGTAAAATAATAACGGAGTAGTATTATTCTACATCAGTAACATCTCTCCAAAAAAAAATGTGTTATATTGGCAAAATGTGTCTGGTTTATACAGCTGAGCGTGCTTGTGGGTTCGAAATACTCGAATACCCCCCTTATTAACCAGATCTGGCTGAGTCAGAGTCTTCATTTAAGTGAAGAAGAGTTGGAAATAACGTAAATTTTATTCTAGCGAAGCAGTAATAGAAGCGGTGGAGGGTTGGTTTACAGAGCAAGAAGAAATGTTTTTTATAGTTTTGAGGATTTGCAGATTTGCTGTAATAAGTGTGTTACATTAAGAAGAGACTATGTTAAATAATAAAATATTTTGAGTTCAAATTTTGGTTGCTTCTATAGTAGGCTAAGAATATATCAATGTATCCTCGTATGTCTCTGATATCGATTTAGTATTATGTACTAGTAAGCTCCTATTGCGTAACATGTTACCATCCGGAATTCTTCACTTTATTTCCTCTTTCATTGTATCTTAATTGATTTCCCAAGTAGGTAAATAAACCCGCAATCTTCAAATTTATAATCTATTATTGTTTTGACAAGTTTTGCATAAATATTCGGCGTTGTTTTCATTTATTCTGAATAGGATTTTGCTTGTACGATTTACGGGTTCTGAATATACTTGATTAATTTTATCATTCTTCTATTTGAAATTACTAAGTCATGCGCGTATCAGTTTTTCTGAATGCTTTTCGCTGTTGGCGTGTCATTTATAGAAGAAGCCTTCCTTATTGCTGGTTCAATACCATTAAATAAGAGTAAATCTCTTGGCTACTCCTGATTTTACATCAAATTACTCCGAGGTCTTCCGTTAGAGTCTTGATGTTTTTATAATGTACAAGGTTCATGAATTTTTTTGGAATTGCCAATTCGTACAAGTATACCCTAATTTCACGGCTTTTTAGTTTGCTGACTGCTTACTTTAATATCTGTAAACAAGTGGTGTATTTCTATGTTCCATTTTTTCTTCCCGCGTATAAAGTCGAAACAAGTAGCGTAATCATGAAAAAGTCACATTTACGTTTCAGAGTCTCTCAATGACGGAAAACACGTTTTATCAATTCTCTGTCTGTATGTCTGTTAGTCCGCCTGTTGTCGATATAGCTCAAAAACTGCTAATTGGAGGAGGGCGATATTTTGCATGTGGATGTCTACCTTATCGAAACTAAATGTACTTTGGGTCAACTATATACAGGTTAAGCATTTAACGTGAAGGACATCTTAAAAGTATAGAAACGTGCAGCAATAGATGCGCAACTCCGCAGCTACTGGTTAGAGAAAAATAATGTCTTCCATCAAGCCCTCGACCAAAATAGATATATTGTGAACGCAACAGATACAGGATGAACACCATAAAGAATTAAATTCTGTCTATTTTTGCTTTATCTTATAATTGTTCGAGGTTAATTGCATTTTGCATATAGCTAGGGGTGGTGTAGCTTGAACAAGCTTCCACATACGATCAGTAGAGTTAAGCAACGCCCTTTCTGGTCGGAACTTGGATGGGAGTTCCACGGCTGCTTCTCTCGGCTTCTCGTGGTACGGCTGCCTCGGAAATAGTTGGTCTCGGATGTCATAATAACATCACGACAGTCGTAAGTGAGGTTTGAAGTCTCCATAAAATGTACTGCCACGACTATAATTGGCCTAACGGCTGTTGGCTGAGTACCAAAATAAAATAAAATAAAATAAATAAAATAGCTTATGCTTTTATCGTTCAGGAAGAATGGTACACTTCTGATCTAATGGGTAGAGGGTAAACAACAGATGGAAAGGTATTTTTCACTTCAGAGATTTGTTAATATATATTAGCGAGATCTCTATGCAAAATACTTCACAGGCTGATTTGTACATAATTTTTGGCTGTATAGTAAAGCAGTATTTTGAAGAAGGGTAAATGTTTAGTTAGATACTCACAAGTTTTGTTTTTGGGAAATTCTTCAGTCTGTCACTGATTATTGTCATCAGCGCTGTCAGATAACAAAAATATGTCTTGAAGTAGTTTCTAGGGATGAATTACTTCATTGGGCAGTAATTGATAATTAGTAATTAATTACTTTTTAAAAGTAATTTGCCCAGCTCGGGCTGCAGGCATCATGTTCCCAAAGCACCAACCACGTGTTTTAGCGGCCTATTCTTTGATAACCGAAGCCGTTGTCTCATAAGTTAATCAAGCAGACGGGAGCGCATTTGCGTAGTCAAGCCCCTTTCAAATAAGTACACTTCCTTGGTCGCAGCTGCGCGTACCTCATATGATGGTCTCCTTGTCGAGAATTTGGATGGAAAATTTCTTCCCACTCCGGCGCAGATCGCCGCAACATCGCTCCCCGACTTCCTAGGTTCCCCTGCGTCCTTCCTAGGTTCCCATTTTCAATTCAACAACTCCCGGAGCATCCGTTCCAAGGCCACCGATCAGGAAACCAGGTTGTTTCGTATAGTCACAAGCTCCAAATCTACGTTAGACGCCCTTCTCTTCAGTGGGTTACGAATGTTTCACCATTCATACCCTGCACAATCCTCCAATCCTAACAAACCTCAACCAATTTAATGAGGCAACTGCCTCAAATTCGATCATTTCACTTCCAGCTGCCAAGAGAGGATGTTTGGTTTTTGGAGTCTGCGGAGAGGACCGCAACACTTCCATCTGCAAACGGCATGCAAAGCCCAAGTGCGGAAGCTCCAGCGGAGACCACGTCGCCTTTTCCGCGAAATGTTCCAGTCGACCTGCTGAAGCTGCAACAATCGACTCTACTGCTCGCCTGAAGACAACTGACGCCCTTCTCTCTTAAGATTTCTTTAAGGCCGACGACCCCACGGTTCATATAATATATTCATATAATATAGTTTGCGGCTTCCTATGCGGGCCAGGGATAGGGGCAGCCAGTTGCACGTATCCCTGGTTTAAATTATTTCTTCCTCATGTCCACATCTTATATCGATTTCGTTTATGGATCTACAAATCGCCACGATTAACACCAACGCCTAACTAAAGTACTTATGCCCAAGTTTATCAAACCCTTGCCGGCAATCTCAGTATTTGTCCACTTCGCCTCATTCCTCCATCCCACGCCAGTCCTGACATCAACCTTCTCCTTGCGGGAGCGGGAAGTCCTCGATGCCCTGGTCTCTGAAAAGAATACCGCCCCAGGGAATGACGGGCTCACCAGCCGAACTTCGTTAACTTCCCGCTGTAGCTATCACCCTCCTCACGTTGATTTTCAGCTGCTGCCTCCGTTTCGGCCTCTTTCCTCCGGCTTGAAAAACAAGCCAACGTGGTGATGCTACCGAAGCCCCGCAAGGACCCCCCCACCTCCCGTCATCTTATCGTCCAATCGCCCTTCTCAATGTTGTGGGCAAAACCTTTGAAAAAATCCTTGCTTCGAGGCTTAGACAATTTCTAGAGGCTTACAACGTCGTCCACGACTTCCAATATATACTTTGCCCTCAAAGAAGCAGCACCAACCTTCTGCTTTAGCTTCAAACTGACGCCACTCTTGCTATCAATTCCGGTCAATGCCTCCTCGCTGTCATGCTGGACATTGAGAAAGCTTTGGACTCAGTCTGGCACGGTGGTTTGCTAAAATAGCTTTTGGACTTCATGTCCATCCTTTCTTTGTCCGCATCATCAACGGCTATCTATTTCCGTCAACAGCAGGTCACAGTCCGTGGAAAAGCCGGGGTTCCTCAAGTCTTGATTCTCGTCCCTCTGCTCTTCATCACCTTCTGCGCCGACATTACACTCGCTCAAACCATGAGTCCAACTTTTTCAGTATACAGATGACACCGCCATCTGGGTCAAAGCCATCAGCACCGCCCGCGCTTCCAACCTTCTGTCTCAGTTACTTCTGAGCCTGGAACGCTCCTTTCAGAGATGGAGAATCAAACCCAATCCGAACAAAACCCATCTTGTTCAAAAAACTCTGCTCACCACAGCAGACACTTACTGGACCCCAACAACGTTGCCTTGACGCTATGGAACTTTAGACTAGAACTCTCCACTTCAGTCACCAATCTGGGTGTCCAATTTACTTCCAACCTGAGCTGACTCCCAGAGCTTGAAGGATGCCTCGACTCTATTCAGAGAACCAGAGCCATTTTTTCCGTGTTCCGAGGCAGTTGTGGAGGTTGCCACCCTCGCACCCTCATCCATACCTACAAAACATTTATTAGGCCTAATATTGATTACCGCTTAATCTGTTTCAGCGCTCTACCTCGCTCCAGCATAGCGAGGCTAAAAGCAAAAGAGAGAACCGTCGCTAGGAAGATGCTACACCTGAACTGGTTTCATCCCTCTCAGGAGGTTTGTGACCTAGCCGGCATTCCCCCTATAGATGGCAGACTCTCCGATCTCCACGGCCGATTCGTGCAACGAGCGATACAACAGGATCACCACCACACAGCCACCACCCTCACGACTCCAGTTTTCTAAACCAGGAAATCTGAGGGCGAAGAAGAAGTTCCCCCAGTCATCCTCCCCGGCGATGCTAAAGATCTTTTCCATTAACTCCAGGACGTCTTAGTAATCGTTTCCTTCAACCTCCGATGATCACCATTTTACTATACCATATCATTTTATTGTTTGTAAATATCCAATATCTTAAGCTCAATTTTCTGTAAACATGCGATATATTAAGTTATTTTTTTGTAAGCATGCAATATCTTAAGTCAAAACATGAAATATCTAAAGTTTAAATTCAAATAATATGTTAATTTTTTTAAGTCCAAAAATTTGATGTACAAAGCCGAAGAGGGGTAGTCCCCTAAACGGCAGTAGGCTAGGTTTAGCAGTAATTAACTATTGTATAGACGTATCTGAATAAACTTTAAAAATTCATTCTTCTGCAGCATTCGGTTTTCAGTTTCAGCATTAGAATTCACACTCAGGGTCTTGAATGAGACCCTTCCGAGGCTAGTTGTGCACTTGGTGTCGAGTGGCTTTCACGTGTGTGTGACCAGGATCGGTTCCGGAGGATATCTTCTCATATCACTCTGCGGGATTAATCACGGAGCCGATCAATCTTGGTCACTTACGAGTGCGTGCCACAGTATAGTATCGTCTATCGTCTCGTTAGCTGCGCTGAAGGGATCAACCACGTTGCCCAAACCATCGCCCAATTCAGCATCGCTAGCTCATTCTGTTTCTATTGGGTTTCCCGAATTCTCCAGCAGTGCATGCCGCCACAAAGGTTCTAGCGCGTTCCAGAGGGACATATCAGCTACACAAACCACAGCCTGGACCTTGCAAGGTACTGTGTAAATTTTGTATTAATATAGACGCCAATCAGTTTCCCGTAAGTGAAATAGTGCAGAGGAAGCAAGTTAAAGTGACCTCGTATACCGGATGACAATGAGACCAGGGCCATGCCTCTATCTCCGTTACTTATGAATGAATTTGGATGAATTCTGGATTTTTATTGGTCACTTTTTGACGGATGACAGGTGAATTGAATAGTCCTATATATTTTCTGTTTTTTGCAATCTACGACTCAAATTACATACAACAGTGCTGCCGAATTTTCTTACGTATTAAACAGAAATATTAAATAAATTAATAAATAAATTATTTTTTAATTTTAGATAAAGATAAAGTAGTGCATGATGCATATCGTTAGATTGGTAATTAAATTTGCTGTTTAATGGCAAGATTGCCCTTGGTAGGTAACTTTTTCTTAAAAAACGTGTTTATCAACTTTGTTCTTTGACTAAGGGTTTGTTATTGACTTCATTGATGAAATAGCTATTATTATTAGTTGCTAGAGTCAATTAGAACATATTTTTTCAAGTCACAGCCTTCTATCGTATAAAATAAAAGTTGAAAAAATTTGTTTGTTTGAAGAAATGAAAATTTGGCGAGACTGCTTTATGTAATTTGACTTGTAGATTCCGAAAAACAAAATATACAGCGTGATCCATTTAAGAAATCAAAGTTGGTATAATTTCCGGTGAAACCGGATGTCATCCATTTTGAGTATATTTATCGGTTGATCAGAAATTATTTCTAGTATCTGCATAAAAAATCTGTAAATGATTTTACACCGAACTTCCCTCGCGCGAATTAGATCAATTGCAAATTTAAAAAAATGTTTTCCGCTGGGGTTTAAACCCCCCGCATCTGCATAGCGATCGTAACCGCATCGATAAGCCGAACTGCGCCATCCAGCCTTATTGAAATGAGTGCGGCGCACGCTTCTATTTGACGGAACGGTCTTATTGTTGAAACGTTTCGACTTTTTTGTGACATTATACTGTATTTGTTCAGCCCTATTTTCGGCAAGTGTAGAGCCTGACCTATGTGAAAATTATTACTTCCTTCTATTTAAAATTAACGCAAAAATAGATAAAATTTTATTATTTTAAGGTGCTCACCCTGTATAAATTTGTCTGAAATTTTCACGATTTCATACCATGTGTATACATAATGTGTATGCAAAATATCATCTTCCTCCGACAAATAGTTTTTGAGTTAAACCGCCAACCGGCAGACAGACAGACAGACAGACAGACAGACAGACAGACGCAATTGAGCAAACCTGTTTTTTGTCATCTAGGAACCCTGAAACGTGAAGATCTGAAAAAATTTCGGAAGGTGATTTTTTCGTGATTTCAATACTTCCTTCGTCTTTCAGGTGAGGAAATTAAAATTTTTATTTAAATCGTTTCATAAATAAAGAAGATATAAGCATGGCCCTGTTCTCATTGTCACCCGGTATATGGTTGATATAACGGAATTAACGATAACAAACGGTAAATAGTTAAGTAAGATTACCCACGAATATATTTAGCAGGTTGTAATACACTATGACGTCATGTAGAGCTTAGTATTCAGTAATTAAGTCAGCTGTGATCATTGTACAAACGTAATGTTTATGCTTGACGTCAATAGATTGAATTATAATTACGCCATACTTTTTTTATCTGATGGTTGTTGCAGCAGTCGACAACGCAGCTGATGATGGCTTGTTATTCTGTTTTTAAGGAATCGTCCATTTGTATCGACAGAAAAGGGGTGGCGCTCAAGGCATTATATTCCCTTCATAATTTATCGAGTCCTTGCACGGTGTAAGACGAATCTCGGAGTAACCTACGTCCTCTCGACTAAACCAGCCGGTAACCCTTTATTACAACCATTGCGGGTGGGCGGGGATTGTGATAGCCCAATAATATCGTAATTTCGTTTTATCAGGTAATAATATCATTGATCTTAGTAGATAAAACAAAAGATTGATAACTTTTTAAATTTAATTACTAGATCGTCGTTACCTAAAAATTCCAACTTGATAGCATGTACTATCGCGGACAAATGTATTTGCCAGTTTGGTCTTTACAAAACTTTACGATAGATGTCCCTAAAGCGAAGAGTAGCAAAGCGTTGCGTTTATAAATTTTAACCGGTGTTCATCGATGTTGGCAAAACTGTAGCAAGTCCTTGAAATTCCTGCAAAGAAACGGCGCGAAGTTTGAGTAGGCGTTGCGTCTCCAAATGCTTCGCTGTGTAATTCAGAATTTTTCATTTTATTAAGATAAGTGTAATTTCGCATTAGTCTATTTATAGATACAGGGTTTTAATTCATTCCCATTTCCCAAGTGACTAAATTTAAATTTGCCGCTATAAATTTGTTTTTCGAAGGTTGGTGGTATTGGTAATATCTCAAAAAAAAAATGCCAATGCCACATAGACGCTCGTCACATCTAACCTCTAAACTTCATACGTTTCGTTTTGCTGTTTAAAAGCAATTTTCGACAGTTTTCAACGGCCCCGATCGAGCGAGGTTGGTGACCGACGAACCCCCGCTCGGGGACCGGCTGGGCGAGGACCGTCCGCGGTGATCGCTAAAATTACATTCGCGTGGGCTTTAGCAATTTTCGGCAGATTTCAAGCGGTATTTAGTCTGTGTCGTGTCTACGCCACTGATAATTTTGTGTTACTGTATTTAGGAAATGCTGCCAATCGTGTAAGTTTGGTTGCCTAGCATTTAGGGTGAATCCATGGTCACGTGGGAAATGTGAAGCGCAGAGCCGTAACCACTGGTACTAGGAATTTAAAATTTGGGTGGAAGGTTCAATTTGTTACACAAAGTAGTGCTAAAAGGGAATCCCAAAGGGGGCGAAAAGGGGTAAAATGTGTTTTGACGAATTGCTCAATATCTCTTAGGCCCGATAAGATATCCACCTGCTATTTACCAGCAAAGATTTTCAATGCAATTCCTAGAAACGCATTTTAGGATTTTTCCCTAATCAACCATTAACGGTACGAATCTGCATTCGGGGTGAATTATAAAACCCATTGTATCTCCTATGTTTGTTGAGTTAGAGCATTCTTTTTTTAAGTATAGATGTATTTTTAAAATCTTTGGTAATGCGTTTAAGGGTTTTTTTAAATTTCACCCTTAAAAGGGTAAAATGAAAAAAAGTAGGGGGTTAAAATTATAATTTTTTTCCGATGTAGGTCCATTTCAGAATGAAATGGGGTAAGAAAAATTTTTCGAAATTCCAACCCTAAAGGGGTGAAAATAGTTAAACTGCGTTTTCACGACTTCCTCAATATCTCTTAGACCCGATACGACATCGACTTGGTGTTTGCTCGCAAAGGTTTCCAATATAAATGTCTGAAAAGGTATTTAAGAATTTTACCCTAATCAACCCCTAATGGTGCGAATTTGCATTTGTGATGAATTATAGAACCCATTGTATCTCCTGTGTTTGTTGAGTTAGAACATTGTTTTGCATTTAGACGTCTTTTAAAATCTTTAGAATAGGTTTAAGGGTTTTTTTTAAATATTACCCCTAAAGGGGATAGTAGGAGATTTAAAAGGGTAGGGGCTTAAAATTATTAATGTTCTCTTGTGCATTTTAGAATAAAATGAGCTAGAAAAGATTTTTTGAAATTCCACCACCAAGGGGTTGAAACTGGTATCCTGCTATAATCTATATATACTATATGTATAAACGATAAATCACTGACTCAACAACGCAGAGCCGTAGTAATCCTTAGTACCAGGAACTTGAAATTTGGCAAGAAGGGTCCATTAGTTACGTAGGGAATGGCTAGGAAAGGCCCAATAACATATCGATTTGGTTTTAATTAGAAAGGTTACCTATAGAAATTTCTAAAAATATAATTAAGAATTGTGCACGGATCAACTCTTAAATATGCGAATTTGGATTCAGGGGTGAAATAAAACATCACGTCGATATGCCACATTTTACTAAATTTACTTTTCTGATAATATATCAATTCAACAAACACCCTGTTTCTATATTAGCCTTGTCAGTGCTGAAGCTCCCTTAATATTCGATTTTAGACCCATGTTCATTGAAATGCTTTCTTATTGTTTTGTGTGCTGGAGTGAAATTAAAATTTCCTGGAGAAAACCGAAACTAATTAATGTCATAAAAGTAAGTTGTCAGTGTCAGTTGAAATATAGGCGTTGGAATAAGAGAAAAAAATCATAATTTATTAATTTTATTCTATATTACTATACCTAATGAAAGTCAGAATGACTTAACTCATTTATATCGTCGTTTCAGAAATATTGCACACAATTTCACATGTATAAAACAGCGTGTAAAGCTTTTTCGTTGCCAATATGCAATATATTCACGAATTTCTATAAAAAAAATTAACGCGTAATTGACATTGACAACTTATTTTGCATTAAATAACTTCTGTTTTCGCCGGGCAATTTGAATTTTCTTCTATCACATGTAGAAGTGTGTGCCTGTCAAGCGCAGAAACGTTTACAAACCTTTTATTTAAATAAAACATCAACAGAAAAGACAAATTTATTAATTAATTATTTTTCAATTTTAGATAAAGATAAAGTAGTGCATGATGCATATCGTTAGATTGGTAATTAAATTTGCTGTTTAATGGCAACATGGCCCTTGGTAGGTGCAATTTAAAAACAGTGACTTTTTCTTAAAAAACGTGTTTAGCAAATTTTGTTCTTTGACTAAGGGTTTGTTATTGACTTTATTGATAAAATAGCTATTATTATCAGTTGCTAGAGTCAATTAGAACATATGTTTTCAAGTCACAGCCTTCTATCGTACAAAATAAAAGTTGAAAACATTTTGGTTTGAAAAAAATCAAAATTTGGCGAGACTGGTTTATGTGTAAAACTTTTTCGTTACCAATATGCAATATATTCACGAACTTCTATAAAAAACATTAACTGATAATTGACACTGACAACTTATTTTTGCATTAAATAGCTTTTGTTTTCGCCGCGCAATTTGAATTTTCTTCTATCGCATCTAGAAGTTTGTGCCTCACACGCTCAGAAAAGTCTACAAACCTTTTGTTTAAATAAAACATCAACAAAAAAAAAACAAAAACAAAACAGAAAACACATGTTAGAGTTGAGTACTTATCTTTATAATGTATCTCTACTACATGCCGGGCTCCATAGCTCAGTGGTTAAGCATTCTGGCTACTGATCTAAGGGTCGAGGGTTCGATCCCCGATCCCGGAAGTGATGTAAAGCCATGGGTCCCATATCACTACGATGTGCAGCATGTAAAAGTTTCCTTGCTAGCGTTGTAAATCCTTAGTCTCGGCAAAATTCTAAGTAGGACTAAGGTACCTGGTATTCTGCATACCTAGACCTTGTCGACTGGGTTGAAAAGGGCCTATGAAGGCCTACTTGCTTGACTGACATCAGTCTCCCCACAATTAATACTAATACTGAATCCATACGACATACGTACATATACAGGGTTACTCAATTTCGATGCTCACCATTGAGATTTCGAAAACTGTAACAGATACTGGGTCAAAGTTGCAGATGCTGAAAAATATTTAAAAGAGAAATTTAACTTAGCTGCCTTAGTTTTCGAGATATGTGCAAAAAACGAAAAGTTTAAATATGATTTTATATTTTCCTTTGGTTTCATAATTTTACAATGTATAATTAAAAACACAAATTTTGGTTATTTGGACATAACTCAAACACTAAAGCGGGTAAGTCTAAGTTTTTAAAAATATTATTCAGCATTAGAATCTACGACTTTACCCTAATTGAAAACCCAATGTGAGCATCGAAATTGAATAACCTTGTGTATAAAATTTAATGTATGTTTGTATATCCAAAAATCCTGACCACTTCCAAACGACGTACATACCTACTTGATATTTTGTACAATTATAGGCTGTATTGGCCGAATAGAAATAACTGTGAAAATGTCACCCTTAATACCGCCTAGGGGTGAAAGATTGTAGAATTTATATAGAAACTTAAATCTTAATCCTCTGTAATAAGTTGTTAATTAATAAGTTCACATTCCAAATACTACCATTCGTACTTTGCATGTGCTGTTTTAGCTAGTTTTGTGTCATTTAGTCATTTCAAGGTGCAAATTCGCGAGAGTAAGTTGTGTATTTCGAAAATCCAAATTTATCAATATGGTTGGTAGAAGGCAAGGACAGCGGGACTATTCCCGGGAAATTAAGGGGATTATAGCTACTTTGCAACAGGAGGGCAAATCAATTTCATGTATATCAAGGAATGTCGATCTATCTGTAAGTATTAATATTTCCATTAATTTCCTAAAATCTATTGTATATCCACATTTAGTTTAACTTGTGGTTTCTGGATTATTCAACAGTAATATACCAAGTGCATTAAAATAGCCGATTAAATTTTGGCGTTTTCTGTCAGAATGTTTTGCCAAGAAAGTTGTCAGTAATAATAGGACGAGAGGTCAAAATATTTCCTACAATAATTTTTGAGATTCAGATACGAGTTTCTGTGGTGACGAAAATAACTTCGAGTGCTTGCACGAGTCGCTACTTTCTAAACTCTAAAGCATCAGAAACGATACAGTCTGAAGAGCAAAAATTGTCAGCAGTATTTTGACTTAGAGTCCTATTCCTCTTGACAATTTAACTTTTAGATTATTGAAAATGGTAAATAAAAATACTCCTAACACTAAAATTACAAATTTCCAAAACTAGTGGTCTTTGAATTGTATCCATAGTAACCGATCCTAGAATAATTTTTACAAATAAACAGACAAAACTTTTCTACAACCAAAATCCAAGTTATTTAAAAAAAAGTTACAGAGTTCTTGAGAGAAAAGTTTAATGATAGAGTGCTTGCAAATAACGGAACAGTAAAATAGCCTGCGAGCTCCTCCGCCCTTACCTCCCTTGACTTTTATTTATGGGGTACCTACCACTAAACAAAGTGTTTAATTTTGAACCTGCAGCAACTCTGCAAATTTTAGTACAAAGAGTGCTGGATGTGCGAAGATCATTACACGGAAACACACTTCGTAGAGCTTGTAATTCTGTTAGAATAAAATTGATAAAATAAGGTAATCTCCCCTTTCAACCGCATCCTGAATTCTCTTGAAAAATACTATCGACCAGTAAAGAATCTCCAAACAGCCAATTTCACAGAAATATTGATTTTAAGGTTATTCTTATAATTATAACGTTTTCACCATTTTGCAACGCCCAAATCTACCTGGGCCCAACAATTCCCACATACCGAATTCTCACATATAATCTCATAAGAGCATTAATTCTTTCCGGAAATTTTTTTGAGTGCGGTCCAACAACGTCGTATTAATTAGGACGTTGTTGGGATGCACGAAAATAATTTCCGGATACGAATTAATGCTCGAATGCAGATTCGGTAAGAAAATCGTAACGCCACAGACCCTCACAGTTAGGTTGGTCTACCTACAAAAAATTTCCAAGAAATTTTTTTATTGTCTTGGTTACGGCTCGTGAACTAATTTTTCTATTGGTCATTAATGAGTGTCGTACGATTTTCTTAAAAAATACACTCGACCCGTAAAAAGTCTCCAAGCAGCAAATTTCACACAAATATTGATTTTAAGGTTTTTCTGATAATTATAACGTCTCCATATTTTGCAACCCCCAAATCCATATAGGTCGCAAAATTCTCACATCCCGAATTCTCTTAAAAAATACAATTGACCAATAGAAACTCTCCAAACAGCGAATTTCACAGAAATATGGTTTTAAGGTTATTCTTATAATTATAACGTTTTCACCAATTTGCAACCCCCAAATCCACCTGGACCCAAAAATTCCCACATCCCGAATTCTCTTAAAAAATACAATCAACCCGGAGAGAGTCTTCAAGCAGCTAATTTATCACAAATATTGATTTTTAGTTTTTCTGATAATTATAACAGTTTTCCCCATTTTGCAACCCTCAAATTCACCTGGACCCAAAAATTCCCACATTCCGATTTCTCTTAAAAAATACAATCGACCCGTAGAGAGTCTCTAAACAGCAAAATTTTAGACAAATATTCATTTTAAAGTTTTGCTGATGATTATAACGTTTTCATCATTTTTCACCCCAAAAATCCACCTGGGCACAGCAATTCCCACATCCCGAATTCTCTTAAAAAATACACACGACCCGTAGAAAGTCTTTAAGCAGCTAATTTCACACAAAAATTGATTTTAAGGTTTTTTTGATAATTATAACGTCTTCCATATTTTGCAACCCCCAAATCCACATAGGTCGCAAAATTCTCACATCCCGAATTCCCTTAAAAATACAATTAACCAATAGGAACCCTCCAAACAGCGAATTTCACAGAAATATTGATTTTAAGGTTATTCTTATAATTATAACGTTTTCACCAATTTGCAACCCCCAAATTCACCTGGACCCAAAAATTCGCACATCCCGAATTCTCTTAAAAAATACAATCGACCCGTAGAGAGTCTCCAAAGAGCAAATTTTACACAAATACTCATTTTAAGGTTTTTCTGATAATTATAACGTTTTCCATATTTCGCAACCCCCAAATCCACATAAGTCGCAAAATTCTCATTCCCGAATTTTCTTAAAAAGTACAATGGACCATTAGAAAGTCTCCAAACGGCGAACTTCACACAAATGATATTTTTCAAGTTTTTCTGATAATTATAACGGTTTTCTCTATTTTGTAACCTCTAAATCCACCTGGGCTGCAAAATGCCCACATTTCGAATTTTCTTAAAAAATGCAATCGAACAGTAGAAAGTCTTCGAACTGCGAATTTCACAAAAATATTAATTTTAAGGTTTTTTCTGATAATTACGTTTTGCCCATTTTGCAGCCCCTAAATCAACTTGAGCCGCAAAATTCTTAAAAACCCATAGATTCATTCACATACTGTCAAAAACAAAATTCGACATTTTTGTCTTTCCCCTTGTTTATGCGAACATCCAATTTGCTACTAATGTACCTCAGCTTTCTACCCCTGTAACTTCGCCCCCGTGCATCGCAGACCCCAAAAACCAGCCAGTACGATGAGCGTTGGTTCATCCTCGTTGCAACTAGCCCCAAATCACATCTGGATCTTTCAAAAAGTATGCGATGTAACAGCACCGAACGCTTTCGTGTCCAAAAAATCGTTTTAACTCCCTTATTTTCGCCCCCTCGAATCTTACATTCTCACAACCTCTCCAGAAAGTTTGCCCTTGGCGAGATCTTCAAAATGACACCAACAATATTCACCTGCAATACGTACAACTTGCAAAAATTCGCGAAAACTGCGCATTTTCCAAGCGTCACACAAATCGCTAAAAGAGCACCGTACTAGCGTCACATCTCCAATTCGTTAAACATTTTCAATGTTAAAACTTGAAATGCGAAACTTCACGTTTTAGAGTCCCCTGATGCCAAAAAACATATTTTTTTTCATTGGTCTGTCTGTGTGTGTCTGTCTGTGTGTCTGTCTGTGAACAGAATATCTCAAAAACGAAAAGAGGTATGGCGTTGAAACTTCATATATCAGTTTTGTGTACTATGTAGATGTGACAGCAAGCTTTTGAAGAAAATCGCATAACCGGAAGTAGGTGTTTACTCTTGTGATTTTTCAGTTTTTTTCGATTTTATCAAAAACGGCTCTAACGATTTTTTTTAAACATTACATTTTTCTTACATTTTTAATGTGTATTGATGTGAGATAGGTGATTTTCCAGTTGAATACTTCTAAAGTGGGTTTCTTTTGTTTTTTTTTCTATTTTTTTTATTAACTCCTATTTTAAATAAAACACCCGGTATATTATTACATTTTTGAATTCACCTTAAATTCTAGAGAAAATTTGTCTCTTAAACTAACGCTCGATTTTGTACCGTTTTTGTAGAATTTGTAATTTTTGAAAATTTTTAACAAATGGTTAATAATTAAAAATGAAATTTTTGACTAATTATAAGATCACTGTAAAAGGAAGTTGTGTGAGTGTATCACACCAGATTTTTAACACTCAAATTAATCAAGAATTTAACGAAACGAGTTTGATTGCCAAAACGAGGCGGTGAGCCGACTTTTGCCGCAATCAAACGAGTCTCGTTAAGTTCCATAAGCAAACGTGTATTGTTAATATCTATAACGTTTCTACTGTGCTAGCTAAATGCATTTTCTAGGGCAGGTAAATCTGAGCTACAACGTTAATTTTTTGTTAAAATAAGAAATGGTTTAATGGTGCTCGCAACGACTTTAAAGGCTTAAAATGATCTAGTGATAATATAAATTCTGCAACAAGCATTGTCAGAACTTATTAAAATAATTGGAAGTGAAAATGTTATTTAGAATAATCTCAAGATTATTATTATCATATCCAAACATAGTAAAGTTTTGGCCAATAGGGTAAGTGAGCCGAGTTTTGCGGCAATCAAACGAGTCTTGTTAAGTGCAATAAACAAACGTGTATTGTTCAATATCTTGCCTTCATTAATAGATTCTGGTCCAATGTATTTTTGTATATAAATGGAGTATGGTGTTGAAGCTCTTAACGATACTAAAATTAATTTGAAACATAGTCTATAACAATACTTTCTACTTTCAATTCCAGTATGTGCTCATTTATGTAATGCTATTAGCAACGTAGCTTTAGAATATTTCTAAATACTAGCAGTCCAGTGAGACAAATGTCTCATTTAACGCGCCTTCAAACCTCGATCGGTTAGGCAACCACCCAGACCTGGAAGGTGTCAAAGTGGTTGCCTAACCGATTGAGGATTTAAGGCGCAGAGGGTCGCAGCTACGTTTGGCGGCCGAAACAGTTTTTATTTAATACGCGTTCTATTTGAAAAACGGTCTTTTTGTGATTTCTCGAAAACCGGAAGTGTCACGTGACTGAAATTTGGTTCCTGACCTGACATGACCATTCCAAACATATAACTTTTTTCTCTATCTCTTACGGTTTGGCTGCTGAAACAGCGTCCCGGATAAAACAGCGTCCCAGACAGACACGTCTATTAGATAAAGGATTATTGAAATCAGTTACTACTTTTATAATATTGGCTCAATTTTCTGTTCCAGATTTTTAAATTCGTTAGCACTGTTTACATATTTTCGTGCATTACTAGTTAAGTACAGCAGAGTTTACATTACAACGTGTTAATTTTGTACCTCAATTCTAGCCAAATAACGTATTTGATAAATCATTATTTCCGAATAATCATTGTTTTCGTTTGCGTTACATTCATTTCTAGCATATTTCTTTAGCTTTCACGCTTTGCTCATAAAATTAGGAACCGAGAAAGCGATTGCTTTGTAATAACAAAAAGAAAAAATAGAAGTAATATTACCTTTATAATTATTAAGACGTAACAGTAAATTCGAGCAAAATTAAGCCAATGCAAGAAAGCAGCTTATCCACGGGCATAACGCTCCCATAAACCCATCGGAAGAGTGAATTATGTGCAAGCGGAGGGTCGGACCGTTCGGCTAAGCAAACCTTGTGATTAGCAAGTTTCCTCATAACCTTTGATATATCCTCAGTCCTGCTGCACTAATCCTTGTTTGCTAATATTTCATAGACGACCTATACACAATACGTCGAGCTTAGGGCGACTACCCATCATACGAACGTTATAAATATTGCCTCCGCGAGGCAAATGCGAGTTACATTGTAACTTACATCCTGTTTTATGTGTTTACCGTTGATATTAACTACCTTTTATCATTTGTTTCGAAGTACGGGCGAGGCGCGTCCATCGCGCTGTTTAAATTTACCTTCGTAGGTAAACAGTGCCAGAGAACATGTGTTACCGGAAGGAAAACAGCGAGGACCTGCTTTCTAGGCAGCTCTTCCCTGGGCATTAACTCAAAGAAAACAATTTTCGAACGGAACACTGTACGTGTTTCGTGTTAAGCGCATGTGTTACCAGAAATAAACTAAGATTTACGATTTACTTAAGAAAATAATAATCTTGGCTTCTTCAAGAATACTGTAGTTATAAAGGATATTACAATTTTGCTTGATATATTTTCGGCGTAAGAAGTATTTACGGGCCGAAAAAAATTGGATTATTCAGAAATATTTCAGTTTCATTTTGGGAATTTGGTAGCTATCAGAATTAATTTCTAAAACAATTTGTAGGCCAGTAGCAGAGACATGTAATAATTTGTTATATAACTTAAAACTTCTGAGTGAATTTTGTAGTACCTACGACTGAGTATAGGCAAAGACCTACTATTAGCTAATACTATAGCAGCTGTGGTACAATAATATCTTAAGAGAGGATTAAAATCTCTCTCAACAACAACAACGGAGGAGGAGGAAAAGAGAGAGATTCTCTCTCTTTTCCTCCTCCTCCGTTGTTGTTGTTGAGAGAGATGTGTGATAGAAAAGTGAAGTGTTCGGAAAGCGTCGGTTGTAAACCTAATAAATCAAGATTAGTTAGAAGAAAGAATTCAAATACAGCATTTGAGCGTTGGAAACTACCCTTAGACGAATAATAACTCGGCAAGTTTAATATTTTTCATCAATAGCTTCTTAATGATTTTTTACGTCTACTTAAATAAATGAATTAGGTACCAAAGTACTCAACATTTCAGCGATTTGTCATCTGTTGTACATCAGCTATTATTTTAATTTCTTTTTTTTTATAAAATCAATAATAATACATTGGAAATGTATATTGTAAATTACGTTCATACATCTCGACATTAGCTATATCAGTTAAACACATGGCCAAACTGGCTGAGATAAAAGCGATAATAATAGACCACAGGTAATAAAAAGTCTATAAAGGAGTTTACGCGCAGCTTCCCTTGCCCGAATTACATCAATAAAAAAATTTTATCTACTGGAATTCGAACTGCGCAATCCCAGGCACATATTCTGAGCACAGTTTCTAGTTCAACGCTTGAATCACTGAGCCACGACCGTGCTAGAATTGTAGGGGGTTTCTATAAAAACACCATAATACCATCCTGTTCCATTTGCGATGTTTACCCTGTATCTGTTAGATCTCATTTTTTCCTTTGATAAAGCCTGAGCTATATGCAAGTTACTAATTCTATCTATTTCTTAGTGCAAGCAAAAATAAACAAAATTTTAGTTTTTAATGTGGTCACCCTGTATATATTTCTCCGAATTTTTTCGGTTTCATGCCAGGTAGAAATGTAATCTGCATGCAAAATATCGTCCTCACTTTTCTCGAAAAATGATTTTTTGGCGATTACAAAATTTTCTTCGTCTTTTAGACGATGTAAGTAAAATACTTATAATTAAAGACAATATATTACAATAATAGTACACGATATAAATATATAATTTACATATTAGTTAAGAGTACGTTACTTAATATACGGTTGAGGGCTTTCCACTGCATTTAATAGAAAGAAAAAAACACTATGGTTTTGCTCATGAAGAAGGTCGCAGCCACTTGTATTGTAATGTTAAAATTGGTTTAAAGTTTTAAATGCATTTCATTTGACGTTTCGCCACATACGTGGTCTCCAGAAATAATTTGTAAAGATTAAAATATATGGTGTTATGTGATACAAATTTTTAGAAATTATATAGTTAAACATATACAAATTTCCTCAAAAAATAACTTACCAACTTCTAAGGTTAAGATTTTTTATGTATTATTAATAAATAGCCTATTTTTTAACAAAAAAATTTATTTAGGTTACGTGGCTGTGATTCGCTTTAATTAATATCATGCTATAAGGTTAGAAATAAAAATATAAAATAAACGCACACATTGCGCGTTATAATAAACTTTCTGTATAGTATTCCAAGTGATGCCGATTATTTTTGGGGTGGTTGGTATCACGAAGGTACATTGCGCTTGGGTACAAATAGGACGAGTTGCGGAGCAACGAGTACTATTGCAAACGCAATTAACATGAGTGATGCCAACGGAATCTACCTAACTTTGATTACAAAAAACATTCAAGGGATTAGTCAGTGAACCGAACCCATTTATCAAATTAATACAGCTCAAGATTTGGCTACACATGTTAAAAGAAATTGTAAACTTCTTCAATAAAGATTTTAATTTCATAGTCACTCGAGTACACTAGTACAATATTCACTTATTATAATATAAGTACTCAAAGTTATCTTGATTATTTTTGGGATAGTAGGTATCACGAAGGTCCATTGCGTGTGGGTACAAATAGGACGAGTTGCGGAGCATTGCACACGCAATGGACATGAGTGATACCACCCCAAAAATAGTCTACCTACAGTGAACCAAACCCATTTGCCAACACTTGGTTATACATGTTACAATACAATTTGTGTAAACATCTTCAATAAATATTTCTAATAAATGCAGAATGTGCTTAAGCAGCCACATTCATGTTTCCAAACACCATAAGTAATATGTTTAATATTCTCTCATTTTATATGCATAGAGAAATATTGAACACAGTCAATTAAAGCACAGAATTAAAATATTTGATTTAATTGCAATCTAGACAGTAGTTGAAGTTATTAAATGCATTGGAAATGAGATGCAAGAAGCATAATTAGAGGGATAAAGGCTAGCATAAGAAAAGCAGGTTTCAGAAGGATTGAATTTGAAGTTTGAGTGAAAGAAAGATTTAAGATGGCTAATATAATATAAGTAATATGATAGATTTGAGCACATTTGAAGCCGGGCCAAATGTAAGTAAATAATGCAAAAGGTTGGTTATGTGCATAATGAACATGAGCGTAGAGTTGTTAATAAACGTACGGGCCAGTAAAAAGCAAGCAAGCTGAAAGGTAGATGAAAATCAAAGCAAGATAAAATAGAATTTGCAAAGAGCAATGCAGAACGAGGGCAACTGAAATGAAGAATAACTAGTAACGTGGTTGAAATTGAACTCAAGTGAACTAAGTGTTCATAGCAGAGCAGTGACAAATAACAGTTTATGTGGCAATAAAGGACAATTTTTATGTATAAGAAATAAGGACAATTTCTAGTTTTAAGCAACAAACATGTTAATAAAATTTTATTCTTTTATATGAAATTGTAACCAAAACTTATTTCCTTTGAACAATATTAGATCGCGGTTACTAGGTAACGCGATGCTCTTTTGTTAAAAAAATAGAAAAAGAATTCCTGTAATGTCATCTTGTGGGCAAATGATGCTCCTGAGTTGTGGTGGTTTTATATAGTAAAAGTTATTTGCAAAGTCTAAAAAGTGTACAAAGTTATTCTACAAGTCACCGGTCATAAGTGGAAGTGTTATTAAAAGTTTCTCTACCGAAAAAGTGCAAGCCAAGATCGGCGTGGGTTCGACTCCGACAACCTCGAAATTTAAAACTGCGATACCAGTCCATTCCAACATCAGAAGCCAGGGATCTTAAGTCCTACAGGTCGGGAAGAGGTGTAACAACATCCTAGAAAAAGATTTGGTGCCACGGAAGCGACTTCCAGCAACTAAGGACGCTGGCGTCACTCGCAGCAGCTCCAGAGGCGAGGTCGGCGATATTTTAAAAGGTAAGATTTGTCAGGTTTTTATGTGGTTGGAGTTCGGAAAGCAAGTGAACTTCGAGAACTCACCTTGCTGAAGAGATTCATCGTGTTTCCGAGCATCCAGATACGACCGAGTTCCAGAAAATCGCGTGGCGTCACTAGAAAATGCGATTTATGCCAGGATTTGCAGTTTTCACAGGAAGCCAAGACAAAAGATAGTGGCGCGTCGTTTTACGTCACAACCTGAAACAAAACCGAGTTAGATGTGGCTAGACGGGAGATTCGATTTGGACCCAACCTGAGATATCAGTCCTGTGTTTTACCGGAGCAAGCCCATAGGATTATTGCAATTTGATAAAATATAGAACCATTTTATTGGAGAGTAATAAATACGTTTCATTTTAGTTAGCCTAAGATACTGACAGGCAAGTTTTGCATTTTTCAAATTTAATATAAGTGCCCTGAGTATTGGGGTGTTTGCCTAATAGTACATTGACTTTCCGATTGTCTAACATTACATAACAACATACATATATCCATAAATACATACATACATAAACGAAAATGAATTTTCGCCCAGCTTTGCTCGGTCAGTTAGTTCTAACATCTTAATTATTTACTTCGTTTCTAGTTCTATTTCTATTGCTTAGACATATCGTAGGCAAAACTGTGGAATAACATTAACGGTAGTTAAAAGTATAGAAAACATATTCATGTTTGGTATAACAGTAATGAAGTGCCTAATACGAGTACTACAACATCATCCGCGAATATCAGATTTGAGAGCCAATTATTGTTTATATCAATTCCACGGTTTTCACGAGTTTTGGAATACTTTTTTAGCAGAAGAATGCCGTTGATAAATGATCTCACTATATGGCATTCACGATCCTTTCTTAACAGTACAAGCCATGATATGGTTTTATTAGGTTGCTCGCAGGTCTTTTTGATAAAAATCAAACTTGCTAAGACGTAAACTTCAAATATTTCACGTCAAATATCTTGCCGTTGTTGCAAGTACGTTGTTTTGCAATATTATTCAAAATGCCAAAAATCAAAAACGCAACCATAAAATCAGCTATAAAGGAGACCTATAACAGCTACGAGAAGGACACGAACTTGGAGAAAAAGCAAATTATAAACAGAATCACTGATACTTTTGGGGTAAATATTTAATATCTGATTTTTTATCTTTCGTTAATCGGGACTTATTTAGGTTTTGGATTAGATGGTAAGAGCAATTTTGAAAGGAGGGCCTGACAATTTGAGGAAAATGATCAAAAACTAACAATTTCACAAATTATATTTTTAGAGAAGATTTGCAGCGACTGATTTGGCATTATACTTCGAAAAATGAACATTTTGCTTTAGATACATTATTAACGGAAGCGAAAGCAAATTTGGAATTTACAGGGGAAAGAACCACTTTACTCAAAATTATCAAATCATTGGATTACAAACATAAAAAAGTCGATGGACGCGAAATGTTATGTGAATCGAAACATGTCGTTGCAGCCAAAATTAAATTTCTACGAAGATATTTGCAGTTTCAAAATTCTTGTGAAAACGTGGTCTTCGTGTACCTTGACGAAACGTGGATCTACCAGAATGGGTCTTCGATTCGTCAATGGTTACATGAAACAGATTTGAAAAGTAACCAAGCCAAAATTAAAAGTGATGGGAAACGTTGTACGGTTTTGCACGCGGGAACAAAATTTGGTTTTTTGGATGGATGTGACTTGCTACTCGACTATGCCAACAATGAAAGAGACTATCATAAAACAATGAATGGAGAAATTTTTCAAAAATGGGTGGTTAATCATCTAATTCCTGCATTAGCCAAGCTGCAAGGTAAATGTGTGGTGGTGATGGACAATGCACCGTATCATTCGGTGCAGTTGGACAAACCACCCACATTTTTAGTAAGAAAGGGCAAATGCAGAAATGGCTGGTTAAACAAAGGGTGCAATTTGGATCGAAATTAACAAAAAAGGGGTTGTGGGAATTAGTGAAACCTTTATTAGAAGACAAACAAAAACGTTACCTGACCGATGAAACTTTGATAGAGCACGGTTATGAAGTTCTTAGGTTGCCAACGTACCATTGTCAGTTTAACCCGATTGAAATGGCTTGGGGGCAATGTAAATGCTTCTATAATAAGCACATAAATTCCCAGCCTTCATCTAAAGATAGGGTTCCGAATTTATGGCGTGAAGTTCTATCAAAATGTACCTCCGACATGTGGAAAAATTATTGTAATTATTGTGCAAAAGTAATTTCGGAAGACTGGGCAAAACCTAGGGGAACGTGTTCGATTGAAAATGTTCCTCCTTTCATTATTTCACTAGGAGAATCAGATTCGGAATTAGATAGTAATAATGAACCCGGAAGTTCTACCTGGAGAATTAACACTTAAAACTGTGTTTTAAAGAAACAATAATTAGCAATATTAGCTTAATAAATCAGGTTTTACCGAAAATTAAATACAGAACGGTATAATTATAATAATTTTTTATTTTAAACTTTACAACAAATTTGTACTGTGAAGCATACTCAAATTGTATATAAACTAATCGTTGTTACAACAGCTCTTTACTAAGAAACGTATTTTAAAACTTTAAAATAGATTATAAAATGCTAAATGAACCTCACAGGGTTTGTAAGCTTCAGTAAACTTTTATAAAAAAATTTTTTAGTGTATTTCCAGAATTGGAAAAACAAGTGAACCTAGTAAATTCTGCAAACGTAATAAAGAATTTAAAAAAAAAACATCAACGATTTGCCGGGATTTGATTATATAGAAGAGCAATTAAATTTCAACAGTGAAGCTCTTTCAAAATCATAACCTGAAATTGAATATGCCATAGCTATTTATTACTAAACGGTACCAACAAAAATTGCATCCTATCATAGCCTCCTCTGTTGACAAAAGATCGTGAACGTCATATATCTCACATATTTCCCGAATTTGAATTTCGGACACAAAAACAATATTTAAAAATCTGAGAAGTTCTATTCAACAACTAAATAAAAAGCATCTAATTATTCTGTTTGTTTCAGATAAAGTCGGTCTCGTTATTTTTAACTCAAAAAGCGGTATGCCATTTTGGCTAGATTTTCCTGGGATTTTTATATTAAAAAAATGGGTACGTTGAATCAATCCCTCGTAACGTTTTAAAAAAAAATCTGTAAAATACTTTACCCACAACTTTCTTCTCAAGTGGACATTGTGGCACTAAATAATTTTAAAAATCAAAGGAAACTAGGTGTGAATATGTTTTCAAGTTCCAAATAGCAGGAAAACAATAAAAGAATGCCCTTGAATGCGAGTTACATTAATTTTCAAATAAAACAATTAGTTTCCGACGGGATTTCAATTAGATCTGATTGTTTACTGATTTCTTGCTAGCCTACGGAGCCCTTTTCATATCGTTGCGTTGCAAGTGGCTTAACCATCATGCCGAACATGTGTTAAGTTTCGTGCCTAAGCGAGGTGCGTTTCAACCAAATCAGGCAATAGAAAATTAACTATATTTTTTACAAAAATCAATTTAACTAATTCTTTCACTACAACTTTCTTCATTCTTTTTTCAACATTTCATATGCGGCTCGCAGCCTAAAAAGGTCAACATAACGCACTTATTTTTTGCACCTTTTTTATTTGTAGAACATTTATCCTTTATCTGTTAGATCCCATTTTTGTCAAGGATAAAGCCTACGCTATGTACAAACTATTACTTTTATGTATTTCTCAGTTCAAACACAAATTAACAAAATTAATTCTTTTTAGGTGCTTACCCTGTATATATTTGTCTGAACTTTTCTCGGTTCCATGCCAAGTAGATACATAATAGGTATGCAAAATATCGTCTTCCTACAAGAAATACTTTTTGAGTTATTCCGCCAACAGGCAGACAGACAGACAGACTGACTGACAGACATACATACAGACAAACGGAATTGAAAAAAACCGTTTTTTGTCATCTAGGGACCTTGAAATGTTAAGGTCTGAAAAAATCTGAGAAGTTGATTTTTTCGTGATTACAATACTTCCTTCGTCTTTCAGACGAGGGAAGTAAAAACAATACTTATGACGAGCAAACGATTTTTCTCTAGTTCTAATAGCAATGTAGAGTTTCTTTTAATTTCATCAAAAATGCGTTCCCTTTATAGTTGAATTAATATCGAAGAACCCGCTTTGCTTTGGCAGTTTTATCAAAATCGACATGCACAGCACGAATGGTGAGTGGAAATGAGCAAATAATCATCTATACTTGATTTAAGAGGGGGTAGATAAAAAACGAGTATATGTTTGTTCTGAAACTATTGATTTTTTAATATAAAATATTTTTAGTGTTGGAGAAATACGCAACCAAACATAATAAATTGCAATAGTCAGTGCAAGTCTAAGATTTTGATAAATTTAAGCGATCTTAATATAAAGTCGATCAACAGACTGTTTTACCCAGAACATTTGTATGGCTGATTGGAGTTTCTTCCCGCTTGAGCAAGAGTCTTGGCTGTAGAGGATATCCAGACAGATGCCTATCTAATGCAGAACTTCATAACAATATGATTCGAACACGAATGCTCCTCACCTCACAGAACGACCGCATGGTGGTGCAAGAATTATGAGAACTGTTCAACAAAGCAAAAAACCCTAAAACAACAGTCGATTGGGACGCATATAAACATCACCAACGATTATACAGTGTATTTATAAAATAAGGGGACATACTTTGCAGAAGTATTCTATAATCAAAAATAAATCAAAAAGCACTAATAAACTCGTGTCCGCAAATGCACCCTTTCTAAAAGTTTTAATGTGGCTCAGTTATAAAGTAATATGAAATCTGGAAAATCTTGATTTAATGGTTTATCTTGCTTGGAAACGTGGATAATGTTATCAAAGTTATTTAGTGAAGTAGTTGAGTAAGTAAGCCTATTACTGAAATAAATCAAATTCAGTTTCAGTAATGAAGTGGTGAATTTTTCATTTCGTCAAAAAGCGGATATGAGTTTTACGTACGGACGTACCAATGTGATTGGCCACAAGGGTTCGAGGCTCCTTTAAGAGTCTTTTCTTCCAAACTCACAGCAATCAAATCGTAAAATATTTGCTGCACAGAATTTAGATGAATTGTTTTTCTTTAATTGACTACATTAAAACTTAATATCTTTGAAAAGATTCATTTGCGGACTCGGGCTTATTACAACTTTGATTTAGTTTTACTTCCCTCGTGTAAAAGACGAAAGAAGTATTATAATAGCGAAAAAACAGCCTTCCGAGATTTCTTCAGATCTTCACTTTTCAGGGTCTCTAGATGACGTAAAATAGGTTTTCTTAATCTCGTTTGTCTGTCTGTCTGCCTGTTGGCGGTATAACTCAAAAACCATTTGTTGCAGGATGACGATATTTTGCATGCAGATTATATGTCTACTTGGCATGAATCCGAGAAAATTTCAAACAAATATATACATGGTGAGCACCTTAACAATTAAGTTTTGTTAATTTTTGCATTAATTGAGAAATAGATAAAAGTAATAATGTCGCAAAGGAGTCAAAACGTTTCAACAATAAAACCTTTCTGTTAAATAAAGCCGCGCGTCGCACACGTACCAGTGGGGCTGCATCCATAGCCTACTGCAACATATCGATGCGGTTGCAATCGCATATGCAGGTGATGTAGATCGAATGCCACCGCTGGTAATTTGTTTTAAATTAATAATTAATATAATTCGCATAACCAAGTTCTTCTTTTTATTGTATCACCATTATCGGACTCGTTACGCTATTTTTAGCCCTATTGTCATTTATTTTTAAAATTGTTTAAGGTCACCTGCGTGGGACGTTCAGAGTTCAGAAATATTTAACGTACAGTTTTTTCTTGAATTTTCTTGTGCTTGTAGCTACTTTATGAGGAATGCACTGCAAACACATGAAGTACTTTCTTTCAATGGTTTTGTTTTTGTTCGCAAATAAATTTATTAATCTTGAAATTTCTGTTTTGTAGTGATTACAAATCACATTATTCATGCATAACCAATCAGTGTAATATAATTATGAGGAATAAAATACATATAAATGATTTGCAAGCAGATTCCTAAATAAAACGTGGTAAACAGCATTCGTGGGGTTTATTGGAACTTCAAGAAACAATGTTTATATATCAAGAAACGTCCCTTGTATGACGATTGTTCAGCCTGCTTTTCAATTTGTTTTATAAATTAATTTAGTTTGAGCTACCGAGTGGTTCCTTGTATGTTTCGGTATTATTAGACATTAGGTATTATTAGTGTCAACTTCCACTTCTTTTATTTACATAAAATAAAAGTAATAATTTGAATATAGCTCACCAGCTCAGGCTTTATCATTGGCGAAAATGAGATCTAACAGATACAGGGTAAACATCAGAAATGGGACAGAATAATTTGTATCTTTATAACGCAGCAAAAACTCTTCGAATTTGAGCGCGCCGTCCCTCCGTTATTCTAGCGACGGACCAAATATTCCCGTCCAATATTCGTCTGGGAGCACGGAGTTCGAATCCCAGCGTACTACATTTTCTTTATTTGCAAATTTATCGAATTTGCGCGAGGGAAGTTGCGTGTAAACCCCTTTTACAGATTTTTGATAGTAGAATACCTTTACAAGGTATGTCTACTTATTTTGTAAACACCCTGTTGCCTGTCTGTAGCTCTATCTGTTAGTCTGCTCGTTTGTCTATCTGTTGTAGGAGGACTACATTTGGTATGCGGATTGGATGTGGACATAGTTCGAAACCAAATACACTTTCGGTCAAATATATACAAAACTAGCTGGCCCGGAAAACCAAAAAACCTCAATACCGACACCCATATCGATTTTTAGGCTTGTTTCCCCCTTTTCACCCCCTAAGGGGTAGCGGATCCGACAGACGTTGTCCTGCCCGAACGTTGGTTTGCCTGCTATTAGCAGGTTCAGCAAAGGTTTTTTCGATTTTCGAATTTTCGACTTTTTATTTTAAAAAATATTTTCGGGTGGTGGGGGGAGGGTGAAATTTTGGGGTTATATGTGCTGATATGCAAAAAATCTTTAAAAAATTTAAAAAAAGAATCAATAAGCTACCGCCATTCCATTCCTCGCTTGAGAATGTGAGAAAATTGTGAGATAAGGATAACAAATACAAATTTCCCAAGTGCAATAGGGAAGACACTAGTTTTTGGGGATTTTCCTTTTGGTGTAATGGCACTTGTAAAGTGAGGAATCTGTTAGGTTATGTGTTTTTATCCCCAGTTGGAGAAAATTGTGCGACAAGGATAGATATAAAAAAATCACTAATGGCGGTACCTTATTTATATAGTGACCTTACCTAGAACTAGAGTACCTGTATATTATAGAAACCACCAAAGATGAGCCCTGCGTCATCACACGCTGAATTTAGTAACGACAAACATGCGTGTACATTTGTTCACAAACTCCATGCGCACAACAGTGATAGCATTACAATAAGCGTGTGTTATGATTAAAGTGCTTATTTGATTAAAGTAGTTTAAGTCACATACGCGCGTCGTCACTAAAACGTCAACTGTCAAGTAATATTTGTGAAGCCTTGTTCGTTTTTTCGGCGTTTTATAACTACGTTTTCAGATTATTATTTACGATTTCATACAAAATATGTCTATGAAAGGTAAAACGTTACGTTCGCAATCTCAGCAGCTCTTATTAAATTTATTGGATTACTTCGAACGAGAGAAAGAAAATGGGGGTCATCTAATTCCATTCTCATGTGTACAAGAGGTAAATAAAACATAATTCACCTAATTATATTTCACATCCATCGTTTATTTGTAGAGAGCAGCGGAAGCTCTAGGCATTAGTGTTTCTACTGTGAAAAGAGTTAAGAGTCGTTCTAGTATGAATCCAGTTTTATGTAGCTTTGGCAAGAAAAGACCACGTAAAAAGTCTACTGATTTACCGGATTCCTCGAAAATGGTTATAAGGGACACCATATACACTATGTATTCTGAAAAAAGCACGTTCTCATCAATTCCCTGAATACTGAAGTGAAAGAAAGTCACATTTTACTCAGTACCAGCAGCTTAAATCGAGTTCTACATGATATCGGTTTTAAATTCAAGAAAGATGATAACCGTAGAAACTGAAAAAGAAAATATTGCTATTATGCGGCTCCAGTTTTTAAATCATTTCATGAAGAATCTAAATTCACTTCATCCACTGCAGGTAGTCTTTATGGACGAAACGTGGATTTATTCTAAAGGAAATCCTGGAAAGTAGTGGCAAGATTCAAATATTCGCAGTGTTAAAAAACCCGAAGGTTATGAAGGAAAACGTTTTATTGTGGGTAATGCTGGGTCTAAATTAGGGTTTGTCGATAACGCATCCCTATTATTTCCAACAAAATCTTTAAAAGAAGACTATCATGGGGAGATGAATTCAGAAACCTTTAAAAATGGCTCATCAACCATTTAATTAATAATTTTAGTAAGCCTTCATTGATAATATTGGACAATGTTCCTTACCATTCTGTTTTAATAGGAAGAAATTCCTCAACTTCCTGGAAGAAAGCCGATATCATATAATGGTTGAATACATCAAATTCCATTAATCACGATCCAACTTCATTTAAAACTGAATTACTCGTACTAGCCAAATCTCACACAAAAGAAAAGCGCTATGAAGTAGATGAATTACTGAGAAGTTATGGTCATGATGTTTTACGTCTACTACCATATAATTGTGAATTCAATGCCATTGAATTAATATGGGCACATGCAAAACAATATTACAATGATCACACCGGCAAGGATGGTTATGGTGATGATCGAGTTCTTGCAATGTGGAAGGAAGCATTAGAACAATGTACCAAAGATGTGTTGAGTAATTGTGTACGTCACACTGAAGCAAAAATTAGGTCTTGGTATGAGCCTGAAAGGATTTTAGATGTAACTGTTGATGAACTAATCATTCATGTTGGCAACGACTCAAGTGCCTCTGGTTTAAGTAGTGGTAGTGATTAAGAATTGTAATTATTAATATGTTTACATTATTTTATTTTAGTCATTAACTAAATTCCTATGTTCAATTGAATTATTTTTTGTAGAATTGCGTTGCGGAAGAAATACAGTTGTATATTTATTGGTTAGATTATTATATCATTTGAAATTGTGTATTGGTAAATGATTTAAGTTGCATATAACCTTAGTCATCATAAAAGCAAATAAACGCAAATAACTAAAACAGTATAATAAAAAATGGATTTTTACATTTTTTAGTCTAAACGAAAATAATCACACTGACAGCTGTTTGTTTCCCGGATAAAGCGCCACCTATTGGCTCCTGATTGCTTGAGAATACAACTGACGCTAATTTGACTAGCAAGTAAAATCTTACATCATACGGATAGCATTGATGACGCAGGGCTCATCTTTCGTGGTTTCTATAATATAGTAAGAGTAAGGCAAACGATGACATTTAGGGATCCATGAAGCGAAGTTAGTCACAATTTCACAGTCGACTACATTAATATAATGAAGGGATTCATCCTGTGAAGTTAGTTACTACTGTCATAGGTTATAGTTGACTATAAATTATTTTGTATTTAGTCGTGGTAAGAAGTTGAACCTAAATGTGCTTAATGCCATGTAATGCACTTTTATTTATTAACTAGTAAATACAGTGGTATTAAGCCAACTTTATATTCATTTTTTGTTCACATCTAGACCTGAGGAACATAGATTGAATAATATTTCAATGTAGGACTCTTAATAGTGATTCAATCTTAACATTTTATACTGGCTTGCTTCCATCTACTTGTAATAACTCCTAAAAGTAAGGATTAATGAAATAAAAAGAAAATTAAGATGACACTAGTTTTCCTACCTAACATGAAAACTAAAGCGTAGGTACTCCAAATTCCCTCTGATTCTTTCCAAAATGATTTTCACATATTCTTGCTCGTTTGAATTTATAATTTTCTCTGTCGATGCTGTTTAACCAAACTTGTTTTGTTGCTGAATTTTTGAGTAATCTTACAGGATGTATACCATTTTCTTTACCCCGGCACGCAATAACAGGTCATGATAATGAAATATGTACTTACTTCGAAAGTGCAATAAAACTGACAATTTCAATGTCACTAATAAAAAAAATCGAAATCACACGTGCCAACTAAATTTTTAAATTCTAATGGGATCCAAAAGGGATCCAACCAATGAAATGCTGTTGCCGTGTTTGCTCTACTCTTACTATATACAGGTACTCTACCTAGAACCAGAGCCAGTAGATATAGAGAGTACCGCCATTCTTTGATCCGTGAAAATGCCGCCATCGCCGCCATTTTTGTTCCCATCAGCAATGACTGATTGTGTTATGTGTACATTTTTACTTGAAATTGGCAAGACTGTAAGTCTATGTCAAATTCGAGGTTATCAGGTTATGTTTTCCATCAGTTTGTGTCAAATAACAAACAAAACCTAACCTACTAACCTCGAATTTGACATAGACTTACAGTCTTGCCAATTTTAAGTAAAATTTCGGATTGCCAATAAATGTCAGGTTGACGGAATTGTGTTACAAAACCTCAAAGTGACGCATATGACAAAGGAACAAACATGGCGGACGTGGCGGTACTCTCTATATCTACTGGCTCTGCCTAGAACTACAGTGCCTTTATATAGACAGTGGCGACAATACAACTAAGCCACACCCCCGCCGCCATATTTTGGCAAATTTCTAACGGGTGTTTATTTAAATCCGTGATCAGAGTCGACTGTGATACGTGTTTTACGTTTGGCAGTACTGAAATCATTTGAGATTTGCAGGTTAAGATTTGCGTCAGTTTGTGTCAAAACTGACGCAAAACCGAACCTGCTAACCTCGAATTTGACATAGACTGACAATACACTTCAGTACTGCCAAAAGTATAACACGAATCACAGGTGATTTAGCATAAACATGGCGGCTAAGACCACGTGATCTAGGGAGCCAATCAAAAATAGGACACCTTATTGTCGCCACTGTCTATATAAAGGCACTGTACCTAGAACCCGATTGCAGCGCCACCTACCGGATCCAATTGTGAATCCAAACCATCCAGGGACCTACTCAAATACACACACAAAATTTCATCAAAATCGGTCCAGCCGTTTAGGAGGAGTTCAGAAAATCGCATAACCGGAAGTAGGTGTTTACTCTTGTGATTTTTCAGTTTTTTTCGATTTTTTCAAAAACGGCTCTAACGATTTTTTTTTTAATTTTACATTTTTCTTACATTTTTAATGTGTATTGATGTGAGATAGGTGATTTTCCAGTTGAATACTTCTAAAGTGGGTTTCTTTTGTTTTTTTTCTATTTTTTTTATTAACTCCTATTTTAAATAAAACACCCGGTATATTATTACATTTTTGAATTCACCTTAAAATTCTAGAGAAAATTTGTCTCTTCAACTAACACTCGATTTTGTACCGTTTTTGTAGAATTTGTAATTTTTGAAAATTTTTAACAAATGGTTAAAAATTAAAAATGAAATTTTTGACTAATTATAAGATCACTGTAAAAGGAAGTTGTGTGAGTGTATCACACCAGATTTTTTATCTACAATTCAGTTTTAAAGATACCGACATTATTTGAATTGACGATAGCAGATAGAGAGTATACATCGTGATGGTAAAATAGTAATAAAAGCAAGATAAATTTCCCTTTAAAAACAGCTAATTAAAAAATTTGCTTAAGAATAATATAATTATGTGACGTAAGAGAAGTATATGTCATTATACAAATAAACATGTCGCTGCGGCGTTAGGTTGTAACCTTACCCACAGCTAGTTTAAACGCTACTCTACTGACACGACACAATTTTCCTTATTAACAGTATAGGCGAGCACAAAGGAAATATGTACAATTTTTTTAAAATGTATAATTTGAAAGTTGAAGTTGCAATTTCACGTACACCATAGTCTACATTCAGCAAATTGTTGAAGTATAGGTATTGGTATGCTAAGGTGTTTTAGGAAAATATAAGAATGCCCAATAGAATTTCTTTGATTATGACTGAGAGACATTGTATATTAGAAAATGGAAAGAGGCAAACATAATTGCATAATTAGCACCAAGTTGTTGAAACGCTCTGTATTTCTGCTATCAGTAGACCTCCCGCAACTCCTGGCGCACATCTCTCTTTAGTATAATTAAGAACAGAGACGGAGATATGCCAACACCCAGAAGCTAAGCACTGAAATCAAATTCGCCTACCATATACGTTCATCCATGGAATTTTTGGTAGATACTAACTATGCATGATACTACTAGTACTAAGATAAACCCACGCGCATGGGATAAACTCATCTCTCTCGCACGCCTGACGTCACTCCGTGACAAATCTTCACAGCAGCAGGCAGTTTAATACGGCGGTTAAAGGTTTCGGTTCGGTGTTTAATGTGTTATTAGTTTTGTTTACAGATATATGTGCGTGAAATTTAATAAATTATAATTAAAACATTGCATTAAACATTTATTATAATGGTGTACTGTGCAGTGATGGGCTGTTTAAGCAACAACAACAAAAAGAGCAAGAAAGTTTCGGATTGCCGTTTCTTTAGTTTTCCAAAGGACAAACATGTTTGCGAACAATGGATTCTAAAGTGTTACCATCTGAAACAATAAGAAAGCCGACCTGCGATTAATTAATAAAATAAGCAATGGTAGTAAAAATCGCAGATCAACCCCCCTACCATTTATACACCACGGCAGCTCTGAAAAACTGTTTCTTACTCACCGCGATGGCCGACTAGCTCAAATATCGGCGGCCTTAGATCGTAGGTTCAGATCATCAGCTATGTACCCTGGAATGTCTTCAAAAAAGGAAAGGAAAATGGAAATGGGCGCCAGAAATCAAAAGATTTCAAATAACAAGAAGAAAAATAAATTGCAAGTGACTAGCGTTTAATTAATCAACAATAAGAAGTTTTGAAATGTCAATAATCAATAATCAGAACAATTAAAATGTAAATAATGTAATGACAAAATTGTGTATCTTAACTGAAGGTTTCGACACGCATAAAATTAAGAACCCCTTTCGGGTTATTATAATAATTTACCAAAACCACTCGTGGGATAAGCTTATCACAGTCATCTAATAGAACCTTCTGTTAGGCTATTGAAAATAAATAGCGTGACTGTACCTTTTACATAGGGTCGAAACACACATCAAGAATAGCAAAATTTATAAACTGTGCATAATTAAATATAAGCATTAAAATTCAAATATTAAAACAAGAGCATGTATGAAATTGAACATTACAGGTTAATAATGGCAAAACGTATGAATATAAATTTTAAATATTGACGGGTTTAAAATACACAGATGTAAATTTCTGGTATTGAAAATAAGTCGAAGTAATATAAATCTCGGAGTAGCACCTACTAACCTCGAAACGTAAGCTGGACGTGAACGGCAATAATCATTGTTGAAGTCGCCGGGGAAGCGCCGAAAATTGCTGCAATAGCATCTTCAAACGGCAGCAAATACGCCGGACCCAGCAGGTGTCGAAAATGCGATAAGACTTGGCCTCCGAGATAAACTCGTTGTTGAAACGGATAATTAAGATTAAGATTAAGAGCTAAGAAAGATATAATTAGTATGGAGATAATAAAACAGAAAAAGCGCAATCGTACCTGATTACAATCAGCCCTTAGAAAATACACTGCTCATTGAAATTGATTGAGCGCACGTAATTCGACATAATTAAAAACAAGGCTTAGCCGCGCCGGTATCGGCGGGCTCAAGCGAAGACAGCAAAGTGCCCGGACGAAGAATTTCGTTTCCTCGAGGAAGGCTCGCACTCTGATAAGAGATAGCACAGGTCAAAAGAGCAAATTGCAAACGATAGGAACTTGATCCAGGTACAAAATGCGTTGGTTTGGAAAATTTACGAATTCGAAATGCAAAAGGAATTATAATTTAACTAAAAATATACAGGTTAAGCCTGAAATAATTGGATAAATGGCGAAACAATTAGGCAAAGCCAAAAAATTGTTTCACATCAACACAAATTTAATGTGAAAACATCAAAATATGTTCAATCATTTTGTAGAAAGTGATTACTGTTCCAAAGAGAAACTGTTGGAATTGCCGCAAAATGAATGGAAGTTGAAAAGTGATGCAGTACCTTCTCTTCATTTTTAACAATTTTAATGGGGAGTCATTAAAATTGACCAAAAATTATTTAAAAGTCCTAATGGATTTAGCGGAATCTATCAATTTAAGTACAGAGGCCAAGCAACTTTTCTTTCGATGCAAAATGTATTTTAAAATTAGAATATTGAATAGAGATATTAAAGAAAAATCCAAAGTGAGGAAGAGAAAAATTACAAAAATTCTAAAATAAGTCTTAATAAAACTTGGTTTTCTTGTGTAAATGTGTAAATTTTGTAAATAACATGTAAATAATATGTAAATAAATAATATGTACTTAATAAATTAAACAAAATTGTTTTATCGTTACAAATTTTTAACACCTACCCATAAAAATCCAAAAAAAGCTTGTAATAAAATTTTTTTAATAATATATACCGGGTGTCGGTTCTCAAACTCGAATATAGGAATCTAACATTGCATTGAACGATTTTGCTGACTCCTACTCGCCAATTCAACTTACAGGAAAGATCAATAGAAACATAAAATTGTTGCACATCAAATGATACTAGTAATAATAATATTTACTGATATAGTATAGAAATAATGGAAAAATACCTAAAAATCAAATGCACAATGTTGATTGCCTATGTTTGAATTTGAGAGTGGACACCCAGTATATATATGCTCGTATATATCACTCCTATTTTTCTACAGAAGTATTCCTTTAAAATTAACAATATTTATTTAAATTTTAAAAAACATAAGTCCGTTTTTTTTGCGCTAGGAATCAAAGTAATAATTTTTGATAATGAATAAGCCTTAAACTTTTCACTCTTCATATGTTGTTATCTTCCTTTACTTTTAAATTTAAATACTCTAGTATTCAAAATCGTTTATTGTTCGTTTTTTACAAAAAAAAAAAACCTTTGTACAATGCTAAACTTTGAAGATAATTTATTATATCTAGCACCTACCTACTTTATTTAAGGGCTTATTCTATTATGGGCCATAAATCTTACATCAAATCATAAAAGAAATATCTCTTATACTATTATAATATTGAATAAAATGTAATATATCAATATTATAATAAAATATACTACTAAACAGTAAACATTAATAAAAACCGCTTTAAAGCAATGCATTTCCATACCGTCAAGCAGGATTTTTGTCACGGAATGACGTCATGCGCAATGTAGTACGAAATTCGATCGCCGCGTGGGTTTATCTTAGTAGTAGTAGTATCATGCTAACTATGGGGTAGTACTTATGAGTAAGAGGGACATGTCATCTATGAAAATGATCAAAATCATTACAGCTTTCTTTAACTTGTTACGCTATGTGAACATACATAGGTACATAGCCAGAAATAAAGTTTTGCCAAGTCGTTTCGACAACCCTCGCTTCGCTCGGTCAATTACTATTAGGGTTCTTAACACACAAATAGCTATACGATCCGAACGTCTCCGGCAAATTCCTCGAATGCAATTGCTCGAAATCAATTGCTCGAAGTCAATTGCTCGAAAATCAAATTGCTCGAGTGTAACTTTTCTCGAAATACAAACTCCTCGAACCGCAATTTCTCGAAAATGTTTTGCTCGAATTTATGTGGTCTTAACATCTGGAAATTTATTTCAGCATTAAAGAAGGTGCAGTTTTAACGAATTGTGGATAGAACAATATGTCAGCGGTCAACAAAACACCATAAGTCGAAGAATATATCGTGATAGTGCACAGAGACTTTTAAGATTAGTGAATAATTATGGACATTAGAGAAATATATATGATTATGTCAGTGGAATAGCACATAACATATCATATTAAAAACATATAATATTTGGTTTGTATAATTTTTAACTTAACCACATAATTATACCTATTTTTTATTAATAGAGGTTATAATTTGTAATTTGTGTTTTTTTTATATTTGATATTAACTGATTCGAGTTAAGGCTATTTTACAACTTTATTTTTTTCGAGCAACGGATAATCGAGAAATTGCTGTTCGAGAAACTTGCAATTCGAGCAAAGTCACATTCGAGCAATTGACTTTCGAGCTACTGATTTCGAGCAATTCGTTTTCGAGCAATTGCATTCGAGCAATTTACCTAGAACCCGATCCGAACGCAGTATTGTCTATATCCTCTAGTAATAGTAGATATAGTAGTAACTGCATTAGAATGTAGGTAATTGATAGCCAGATGGATTTTTCGAACATTCTCTCTTATTTGTATAGGAGAGGAAGGAATTTCAAACGCAGGTTTTTTATACATGTAAAAACTCATATTCGTATTTTATGTATGTATGTATATTTTTGCGCATATTTTAGTACTGGTATGCAATATTTTTCCAGCACATTTGCACAGCTCTAATTGGACCACGAATGAAGTGTGCTTTGCCCATGAGCCCGTTTCGGCAAATTTAATAAAATCCTGCAACAAGAGCACTTCAGTTCCCTGAATAATCAATAAGCCCTGATTGCCCGAGTAAATTTCTTTGCGTATACTTGGCGGTCACAATGATGGAGGAATAGAAATAAAGGAAGGCGAAATTCGCCAATTTGATTAACACCGTTTGCAAATCCTTTTATTGAGTTAGCGATAATGAAGCAAATCTGCGTTCGAGGTTGTAAATACGTTTTAATTTACTTCGTTTATCAAGTTAGTCGGCCCGCAAGTTTCACTCGCTCCTGGAGCTTGAGGAGCCAGTAATCCCGGAAACGAAACCTCTCGCCGGCATTTTAGAACAGTGGGTTTTTAAGGATCAATGCGTCTGCATGCCAGATTGCTTTTGCGGTTAGCACTGTTCGCCAAATAGCTCTCAGAATTTACGACTCCATTCAATAGAAATAAGTGGAATTCTTTAGATTTTCAAATTTCCCCAGAGCTCTTTCTTGGTTTCGTTAGCCAGATTATTTGGCATACAATTTTTCAAGGAATCATAATTAAGCGAATAGAATCGCCTGGCAAGTCATCCGCTTGAGATGCAATAGTCAAAATTGGAAATATGTTGTAAATATTCATGATGTATTTTCAGAAAAACGACGTTATAAGAAAAACAGGACTGGGCGATGTGGCCAAACGAGCAGTTGAATTGAAATAATGTTGCGCTGTACATGTTATAAGAAGGCCATGCGATAGATGGTCTGTAAAACTAATCGATTGGTTACCCAGAATAAGCAGGCGCAGGATATGCTGACCACTTGCTAGATGTAATGATGATATAGTGAAAATTTCCGAAAAGACCTGGGGTTAAATTACAAGAAATAGAAAAGTGTGGAAGATTAAAAGAAAGGACTAAATCCATTTATGGATAAATATACTCTGAAAAAGAAGAAAAAAAAGAGAAGGTGGGAAGTTACTTCTTCTTCTTCTATTCAGTCTCTTGTTATCCATTTGCTGAATATAGGATTTTCCTAATATTTTTCATGGCACCGTGTCTTATGCTGTTCGACATCATTGTTATGCTGATATTTTCTTATTGTTATTCAACCACCTTTAAAGATTGAAACACTTATTACTTATTTTGGTAGCTGTTGAACGGCATTATAAAATGGAGATGGAACGCCATTAAAATGATTGCTTATGATAATAATGAAACCAGTTAATGAAAGAGGAACTGAACACCTACACATTAGATCGGGTTCAGGAACAAGCATTCGACAATCATGTTCACAGATAAACCGATATAATTGAAAAAAAAATACGAAGAAAGAAAAATGTGTTCAGTTATATTTCTATACTTATCTCAGGCTTTTGGCAAAGTTTATCACGAGAAACCAATGCATAAACTTACAAATATATTACCAAATCAGTTTTTAGAAACATTAATATTCTTCATATCTAGAAAAACGTTTCGGGTTAAACAAGAATATAAATACTATAGCATGGAAGAAATAAAAGTAGGACTACCCCAAATCAGAGCCTTAGGGCCAATTCTCTACTTAGTACATACTTGTAATCCCATAGATAGAAAATATTACAATCACCATTTGTGTTTATGACACATCAATCTTAGCTATGGGAAACAGTAGTGAAGTAGCAGCAAGGAAACTCCAACAAGCAAATAGCAGTGTAAACACCTGGACCAAGAAGTGAAGAGTTAAAATCGATGAAAGTAAATTCGTACCTACACGTTGATTTTAACATTGAAAATGTTTAACGAATTGGAGATGTGACGCTAGTACGGTGCTCCTTTAGCGATTTGTGTGACGCTTGAAAGATGCGCAGTTTTTGCAAATTTTTTTAAGTTGTACGTTGCAGGTAAATTTTGTTGGTGTAATTTTGAAGATCTCATCAAGGGCGAACTTTCTGGAGAGGTTGTGAAAATGTAAGATTCGATGGGGCGAAAATACGGGAGTTAAAACGATTTTTTGGACACGAAAGCGTTGGGTGCTGTTACATCGCATATTTTCTGAAAGATCCAAATGCGATTTGGGGCTAGTTGAAAAGAGGATAAACCAACGCTTATCGTACTGGCTGGTTTTTGGGGTCTGCCATGCACGGGGGCGAAGTTACAGGGGTAGAAAGCTGATGTGCATTTGTAGCAAATTGGATGTTCGCATAAAGAGGGGGAAAGAAAAAATGTCGGATTTTATTTTTGGCAGTACGTGGATGAATTTGTGGGTTTTTAAGAATTTTGCGGCTCAGGTGGATTTAGGGTTTGCAAAATGGGGAAACCGTTATAATTATCACAAAAACCTTAAAATCAAAATTTGTGTGAAATTCACTGTTTGGAGACTTTCTACTGGTCAATTGTATTTTTTAAGAGAATTTGGGATGTGGGAATTTTGCGACGCGTGTGGATTTAGGGGTTGGAAAATGAAAAAAACTTTATAATTATCAGAAAAACCTTAAAATCAATGTGAAATTCGCTGTTTGGAGATTTTCTACTGCTCAATTGTATTTTTGTAAAGAATTTGGGAATTTTGCGACAAGTGTGGATTTAGGGGTTAAAAAATGGGAAAAACGTTATAATTATCAGAAAAACCCTAAAATCGATATATGTGTGAAATTCGCGGTTTTGAGGCTTTCTGCTGGTCAATTGTATTTCTTGAAAAAATTCTGGATGTGGTAATTTTGTGACGCGTGTGGATTTAGGGATTCAAAAATGGGAAAAACGTTATAATTGTAAGAACAATCTTAAAATCAATATTTGTGTAAAATTCGCTGTTTGGAGGCTTTCTACTGGTCAGTTGTATTTTTTAAAAGCATTTGGGAATATTGCGACAAGTGTGGATTTAGGGGTTAAAAAATGGAAAAAACGTTATAATTATCAGAAAAACCCTAAAATCCATATTTGTGTGAAATTCGCTATTTTGAGGCTTTCTGCTGGTCAATTGTATTTCTTAAAAGAATTCTGGATGTGGTAATTTTGTGACGCGTGTGAATTTAGGGATTCAAAAATGGGAAAAACGTTATAATTGTAAGAAAAATCTTAAAATCAATATTTGTGTGAAATTCGCTGTTTGGAGGCTTTCTACTGGTTTATTGTATTTCTTAAGAAAATTTGGGATGTGGTAATTTTGCGACCCGTGTGGATTTTTGGGTTGCAAAATGGGGAAACCGTTATAATTATCAGAAAAAACTTAAAATCAATATTTTTGTGAAATTCGCTCTTTGAAGACTTTCTACTGCTCAATTGTATTTTTAAGAGTATTTGGGAATTTTGCGACAAGTGTGGATTTAGGGGTTAAAAAATGGGAAAAACGTTTTAATTATCAGAAAAACCCTAAAATCAATATTTGTGTAAAATTCGCTGTTTGAAGGATTTCTACGAGTCGATTGTATATTTTAAGAAAATTCGGGGTATTGGAAAATTGCGACCGGTGTGGATTTGGGGGTTGCAAAATGGGGAAAACGTTATAATTATTAGAAAAACCTTAAAATCAATATTTGTGTAAAATTTGCTGTTGGGGACTTTCTACGGGTCGATATTCAGGATGTGGGAGTTTTGCGGCCCAGTTAGATTTCCGGGATGTAAAATGGGGAAAATGTTATAACTATAAGAAAAACCGTATGGAGATTTTCTACTTATCGATTGTATTTTTAAGAGAGTTCAGGATGCAGTTGTGAGGGGAAGAAATAAGGAAAGTGTGCATTTTGTTTTATTCTGGCCCTTTGTGAAATTGTAAATTTGCAAGTAAATAGTAAATAGCGTGCCGGCTTGTATTTTTCTCTAACATGAATAATATTTCGTAGTTTTAGGTCATTCCTGCGCTGCACTTGTTCGCAGAATGGTAGTGACCACTGGCCCGGTTGGAATGTTAGTGTCAGCTGTTTTTACTAAAACTTAATGCGGGATTGTAATAGAAAAAATTGATGGGGACTTTAAAAATATACGTATGTATATGTACGGAAAATACAAAGTTACTTAGTTTAGACAATGTAAAAGCTCCCCAATCTACAATTCCTTTTAAAAGATATTTATTGAACAATTAACACAAAACTAAAGATACATATCGACTTAACAACTCAAAGGTCTATTCACATCTAATCCCTTTTTCACATTGCCCCGTTCCTCCCATTAAAATCATCTTCGCTCCAGTTCTTATATTTGCTATTAAAGCACGTTTCATGAGTAAACAAAATAAACTATGAACAATAATATGTGGAGCCGCCGATCGGATGTCTTGTAATTCTCAGAACTCCTTTAATACAGCTAATAAATGTAATAATAAGAATGACTCACATAAGCAATACATCTTCTAAAGTTATATAAAAAAATTTGAATGTAGTATCGAATTCAATATCTTTATCTACTTGCAAATTAAGATTAAAGTGTAGATGATGCTAAAAAGGTTCAAAACTGTAGTACGTACTATGTATTAATGATCTGCTATGCAGTAGAACCTAGCAGTAACGTTGCGCGTGGCGTTTAATAAACAATAATAATACAGATGTAAACAATTTTAAAACTTTTTTTATTTCTATTCCTTGTAAATTTTTCAGATTTTAAAATTTGCAAAATTCATTTTCAATGCATCAACGAAGGTTGGTAAATTGCAACTTCTGTAAATTTTTTATTTAAGCAAACACTAACAATTAACAACGAAAACATTCCGAGCAGTACCACAGCAAGGTACTTTGGAATGAACGTAGATGTGGAACTTCTACGGACGGAGTACTTCAAAAAGCAAAGAAAATGAACTTGACATTGAATATAAGAGTATGTAATGGCTACTTGGAAAAAATTCCAGTTTTCAGTACAAGATAAACTGGACTTATGGGATTCACCTATGGAGCTGTGCCCCTAAAGACCTTATTAACAAAATTCAAGTTTCCAAAATTATATAAATACCATGAGTACCCATTGGTATTACTGGAACGAACACTTACATAAAGATCTTCAGTTCCAAACAGTTAGAAAAAAAGGCAAGAAGTACCTAATTTAGCACGAAGTAAGACGTGCTGATTATATGTCGATTTGGCATGAAACCGAAAAAATTTCGACAAATATATAAAGGGTGAACTCCTTAACAAATTAAATTTTGTTTAGTTTTGCTTTAATCGAGAAATCGATAAAAGTAGCAATTTGCACATAGCTTTACCCTTAACGGAAATGGGACCCAACAGGTACAAGGTAAATGCTGTAGAATAGAAAAAGGGGTCAACGGAAAATAGGTTCAATTTAAGGAAATCGCTACGTAAGGAATCGAGAAGTGCTCTGTGGCGCATGTAGGGAACGGGCGATGTGCTTGCGGCTAATTGCCAATCGGTGAAATTGAATTTCCTTTTATAGTTTAAGTATTATTAGAAACTGAAGATAGTTTTACACCTAGTTACCTTCGATTTTTCAAATTATTTATTATCGTAAGGTTGACTAGCGTGGGAAGTTCCGAGTAAAGCTCTTTGCGGATTTTACTATATGCAGCAATGTCTGATCCCTAGGTGGCGGATGGAGGAATGCAACCCTGATATGGGTATCTTTTAATCACAAAACCATCTGTTGTAGTATGCATTGGGAATGCTCATATTAAACAAAGTGAAAGTTTCTTTCAGTGCAGTCCTGCTCTGATATAACAAAATGTGTTCTTTGAAATTCGAAATACAAAAGGCACAAAAATTGTTCTATAGAGTGCTGGAATTTTAATTAAAGCTGGTAAATTCATGCTTTTGCATACGAATTATCGATCTGTTTCTGATGTGCTAAATCAGGTAGTTAAATTAAACTAGTTGAGTTGCCTGAAAAGTTCATCAGTTCTCTCGTTTCAAACTTTAGCTTGAGCTTTATGTATGTAGGCATCATTAAAAGTTGGCTTCAGAATTAGTAAAAGTGCAGTTTCTGTACAATTAGTATTCATTAAGGTCGACACTTCGTCGAGGTTTTTCTTAAAGTACAGATTTTTTTGTTACCGTGACTATGTTGTATTGTTTGGAAATCTAAAAATAATAACGCAGTTAATTAGTGGCATGACATTTTTCTGTCATTGCTCGTACTGCCTTGGCTTCCTTTAGACGTTCCTTATTAAGGTTTGGAATTGGTTGCTGTACTTATTATAGTTAGGAACAATGTGACTGTTGGATTCGACTTCCAGATAATCTCGAGTGTTTGGACCTCAGCACTTTATGTATATACTAGAACTCGTGGCCAGCCTACGTCTGGCCCGGCCAGCGTAAAGAAACGGTTAACAATAAAAATGCTTGCTTAGGCTGGTAGCCAGCCGACGTCCGGCCTTGCCAGCGTTAACAATACAAATGCGGTCTCGTCATTTGTGCGCGTGCGCCACTTGCTAGTATGCAGGCCGTTCATGCTGCGTGTGCGCGCGCCTGCTTACGTCTGGATGGCCGGCGGCCGGCGACCGGCGGCATCGGCTCTTATAATATAAGATATACAGGTCACAGAAACTAGATTGAGTCTCAAGGTAGGTCATGAAATGCGTTGTAGTCATATTTGATGAATTGGCAATATGTGGAAAGTTGTCAAACATACAAAGTTTGGTTACATTTTAAATGACAAATAATCAGTAACGGTGGGCAGAGGGATTTCGTTTGCGCAGTGACTAACGTCATATGACAGATTCTTTGTGTTTTAAAGTGTGAAAATTGCTGTTGCTGGGATAGAAGGTTCAGCAGAGCCTGGTTGTTCAACTTAACGCCATTATTTCGGCAATCGTTTTAACATTCAAGAACTGATAATACACCATACCCCAATGTTGCGTACGCCTCTGATTTATTGTGCCATTTAGCTTAAATAAGGATAACAATTTAATGTCAATAAGGGCCGGTTTCATAATCAATTTAAAGGAGTCTTTAATTTTAAAACCTCCTTTACGTAGTGCTGTTTGTTTCATAAACACCATTTACACTAAATGCCCATTTAAACTGTCCTTTAATTTAAAGCAGGGATGGTGACACTTTAAATGCTTAAAGGCACTTTTAATTTTAAACACATGCTTTGTGATTTTAAAACAGAAACGTCAAAGTAACATTTGTCACACAATTCAGCAGGCGGTGGTTTGAGTTTAGAAAGTGTTATGTGAAGCAATATTTTCATATATAATGCAACTAGTGGGTTCTTGATTATCAAATAATCATTTCTGTTTACACAGATATATTGTTTGGCAATCGCGCGAGTCCGAAGGACGAGCGTGATTGCCTAAAACAATATATCGAGTGGAAACAGAAATGATTTGATAATCAAGAAGACACGAGTTGCATTCGGCTAGATTATATCACAAGTCAATAAACAACGTTTGAATAGTGTATTTTAAATATTAAAAGTAAGGTTAATGTGGTTGTTATGACAATTATACTGACAGCAGGTAACGTGATGTTTGTGAAGGAGTGTGATTATCACCTATTAATCTGGAAGGTATGTGATTGCCAGTTGCTATGTACATTATCAAAAGTTAATACATGCGTAACTATGCATTTTGCCGTTTTTCATTGGTTGATGTTAGAGGGAGTGGTATAATCTTAGTAATGGAGAGACGTTATACATCTTCTAGTTCAAGCAGTAGTTCATCTGATGATGAGGGAATTGTTGTGAGAAGACAAAAAACATATCGCAAGAGACAAAATTACTTCGAGAAATATGACGATACAGAATTTTTTGATAGAACATTTTCATTTCTGTTGAATGCAATAGAAAATGAAATACGGCTACCTACAAATCGGTTAGTAAAGATGAGTTATATTGTTTTGTGGATACCGCTTCAAGCAATGTTTAATTTTTAGAGGTGGTTGTATTCAACCTATTATGCAGTTGTTGCTGACCTTAAGATTTCTTGCCACTGGAAGCATGCTACTTGTAGCAGGGGATTTTGTTGGGGTATCCAAAGCATCTTCCAGTCGGATTGTTAAAAGGGTGTGTGAGGCAATTGCTAGATTAAGCAATAGATACATCAAGATGTGCGATGGAGAAGAAATGGAAGAAGTAGCTTTAGAGTTTTATAGAATAGCAAGATTTCCACGGACTATTGGTGCTATTGATTGTACTCTTGTGGAAATTCAATCACCAGGCGGTGAGAACGCTGAAGTATTTAGGTCACGAAAAGGTTGTTTTGCTTTGAACGTACAAACTATTTCAGACGCCAATTTGAGAATCAGAAATATCGTCGCACGTTGGCCTGGATCAGTTCATGACCAGACTATTTTCAACAACAGTTTGGTAAAGCGACAATTTGAGGAGGGTCGCTATGGTAGATACCTCTTGGTTGGAGACAGTGGGTACCGTATTGAGAAATATTTAATGGTTAAAGTGGAACAGGCAAATAATGCTGCAGAAAATGTATATAATGAATCCATTATTCGCAGAAGGAATGTCGTTGAGAGGCAGTATGGTATGTGGAAACGACGTTTTCCTATTTTGTCCCAAGGGATTCGACTGAATGTCAACACTGCCATGACTGTTATTGTAGCTACAGCTGTATTACACAACATAGCCTTAAATATGCGAGAGGATATCCCTCCAGATTGGATAGTCAATGATGGGGGTTTAAATAACGAAAACGAAAACAACTATGAAATTAATGGAGATCCAACAGGTCGTCAATTTAGACAACTTATAATAACTGAGCATTTTGCAAGGTTGTAAATATGTGTGTATTTAAAATTAAAATACTAAAGATTAACTAAATGTACATCATTTCTCTTCTTTTCTATTTCTAAATCTAAGAGTATCATCTTTTTTCTATGTTCTTCCTCATCCCGTTCTTCCTTTCGCTTCAGACTTTCCAGCTCCTTTTCCAGCAAGAGTCTGTTGGCTCTATAATATTGCTCCTTAGCTTCCATCACACTGTTGGACGCAATTTCCGGTTTTTGGGCTTCTTCAGCTGACGAGGTGTGTAACTACTCCACTAAAATTCAATAATTTGTAATATTTACTTCATGTTGCAAATTCAAATACATACATTGTCTGATCCTAAAATTTCGTCAGCTGTTGGCTTTGTTATTATTGTCGTGGAAGCTGAAGTTGTGGATGCATTATTCCTGCTTATTGATAAATTGTCAATAACCATCTGTAAATGTAAGCTATAAATGCAAATTCATGTTTCTACTAAAAACAAGCTTACAGGTTCTAACAACATATCACTAAGCATGTTATTTGTGGACTGAAATAAAAGAGTTGTAGTCATTATTTTAGTACAGACTTGTAAAGTATCTTACATGGCTTCGCTCAGTTTCTGATGTTGCATGCACCTCAGTTGCTGATGATGCCTCCTTGCCTGTGTCAGAGACACCCTTTTCATCCTACAACAGAATGGGCCTGTTTAAATGTTGTATACCTAGCGTATATAAATTCAGAATACCCTAATTTCACGAAAATGCACTCGCAATGTTAAAATTCACTAAACGTAAGAAATATATAGAAACCACTAGTACGAGTATATATTTTCAATAAACGCACATAATTAGCTACTTCGTTTACTTCCACCACAACATCACTATCAAATTCTGAAGGAAGCCCAACCACCGTTTTCTGATTGATTATTTCAAGGATAGCCAAAAGCACAGGGTCATCTTTGACATCCTTGCATGGCCCACCACCAGTTCCATACATGCCCAATCTTTTTGTGGCCATAACTTTACGGACTTCGGTTTTCAGGTTTTCGTACTTTGCCTGTAATTGTTGTAAGCTTCTCTTTACAGACACTTGGGCGTTAAACGCAATTTCCAAATTTTTCCATGCTTGAAGCTAGAAAAAAGATTGTATTTGTTCATTTGTAAACATCAATTTATCACGTCAGCCTATTGCCACTGAAAGTCAATCTTAACAAGTTAGCTACTAGTTAAGAAATTTAGAGACGACAGTATAACATGAAAGAAACCTTTATTTGAAATCGGCAGTGAAGTACGCCGAAATCGTCATTAAAATACGAGAAATCGGCAGTGAGGTAATCCATTGTTTTACGACTTTTTTGTAGGTGGCGAGGCGACAGATAAACGTCAATCGACGGAACATAACCTACAAAAGTTGGTTAAAATGTTGTAATTTCACGATTCCTCGATTTCAAATAAAACATAGTGTACACCTCGGCACTAAAGTTCCTTTTTATCCCTCATGTGGTTTATTTGCCTTGGCCCTACGGGCCTTGGCAACTAAATCCACATTCGTGATAAAAAGTTATACTTCAGTGCTTTGGTATACAAACTACTATTTCGTTACAACTAATCCTATTAGTTGCCTTATTTTCAATTATCGTTTTATATTTCCTTATTTCCCCTATTAAAATCAATTGTTCTTCTTTACCCAAATTGGAACCTCGAACTCTTTTTGAGACAGTAACGGCACAATTCATAGCTGATACTCCTAGAAACAAAATTAACAACCCGATTTTAATTTTAACACATTTATATATCTTGTACCTCTACTTTTTAACAGTTATACTTACAATATTATTCGTATTTAAAAATACAGACAAAAACCACGTGCTGATGACTGCAGATGCAACGCCAAAATCCAAAATGACAGGCTTCTGACAGACTTGACACTTGAATTACGCGATGAACTTAGTGACGAAACAGCATTTCAGTATTGCCAACATAAGTCAGCGACACTAAAGAAGCTTTTAGCTACGAAGACTTCGAGAAGTGTTTATGAAACCGACTTACTTTAAAACCAGGTTTAAAGGGAGTTTTAAGTAAAAGAAAACTTTAGTTAAAGGATCATTTAGTGGTAGATTATGAAACCGGCCCTAAGATAGATGTAAAAATGTTACCAATACGAAACTTGGAAATTACTAGATTCTAACATTAGTTCTGATTTTTACTGCGTCTCAATGTAGATTCTGTAATCTGTACAGTGTGTCCCCGGCCAGGTGAAACGACTCTTGTGAAAGGTAAAAAATTCTCGATTTAAATTTTCGTTTTTTTGGGTTCAGCCCTGCTTGGTTAAAGGCGAATTTCCAACGTAACTTCTGTTTTGAGGAATCAAGTATGCCTTGGAAATTTTCAAAAATCCTATTTTTCTGTAGAGTAAAGTACCTTTTATGTGGCAAATACGACAAAAAGTTATTAAGGAAAGTTGTTTAGAATCAACATCTAGGCCCCTATACCAAATTTCAAAGTCCTCAGCCAACTTTAATCTCTCACAATTTCTTTCTATGTTTAGGTCACAAATCCAAGGATTTTAGTTTTACAAATATTTTTTATTATGAAATAAAATCTTTGTTAAAAGTATTTGTTCTTCCAATAGCAGAAATATTAAGCCACTCATTTGCAGAGTATAACAATTGTAGAGTTAAAGACAATTTTGCCTTCAGCACTTTAGTTAATAACTTTCAATTACCACCCAAGTATGTTATTTTTTCTTGGGATGTAGTATCACTCTTTACCAATATACCACTTCAGTTAGTCACACAAATAATATACAAAAATTGGAAATTAATAGAACCTAACACTCAAATCCCCAAAATTGAATTTCTAGCCTTATTGAAATTTATTTTTGATTCCACATATTTTACTTTAAATAATTCCTTTTATAAACAAATTTTTGGGTCTGCCATGGGCTCCACGCTTTCCCCCATTTTTGCCCAAATTATTGTGAACACCATCATTAAGGACTGTTCTTCAAAATTGGATTTCCAATTTCCATTCTTATGCCAGTTTGTGTACAATATAATCTGTGCAGCACCAGCAGAGGAAATAGACAAGTGTTAGAAGTCTTCAATCAATATAGCCAGCACATTCAAGTTACGGTTGAAAAAGAAAAAGAGAAATCTGTTCCCTTCTTGGATACCCTAGTCATCAGGACTGATTCCAACATTATCAAGCTGGACTGGTACATAAAACCGACCAGCTCAGGAAGGTTTCTGAACTTCCGTTCCCTTCACAATATCCGCCACAAAACCAATGTGGTGAAACGATTAAAACCCAGAATCCTCACTTACATCTCCGAGCTATCGGCTATAATCAAAGGAATTTTACACAACCAGGTTCAAATTACTATTGCAGACAAACATCAACATATCTTGAAAGACTACTTTTCTAAACTCAAGGACAAAACACCAATCCTCTTAACTCCGTATGCAGTCTAGCAAATTAATTGCCAGAATTGTGACTCATCTTACATTCGACAATCAGCCCAAAGACTCAATGCTAGGCTAACGCAACACAAGAGTGACTCCAAAGTCAAGCCCAAAGCCTGTGCGTTAGCTAACCATGTCAGCAATACTGAATATAGCAGGGATTTTGCAAATCCCAAAATCATAACTACTGAACCTAATACTAGTAGACGTACTTTTATAGAGGTGTGTAGCATATTCGGGACTTCTAATGCATTAAATTCAAAAAAATATATTGACAGTTTAAGTGTTTCCTATCACCTTTTGCTATCTATGGCCAATAATAAATTTTCTTTGAATTTTTAACTTTAAACTCAAATTATTTCTAGTAACTAAGGTGGACCGTCCAACCATTTCTTGTTCTCCCCTCGTAATATTTCGACGCTAGCATCATTACGCATGCGCCAACTATATTAATGCAGAAAGTGTCTTGATTTTACATCTGCTCATGACCTTGCATGGCTATGGCCCCATTTTTACGAATTAACTAATTTTGTTTTAATTGTGTCTGTGTATTTTAAAGTGTTATTATACCATTCAGTAGTACTTAATGTGCTTCTAAGGTTAAGAAAATGCGGCTTCGCCATTTCCTTCATATGTTTAAAAATATAAATTTTCCATCAACACATGTTAACAGCATTAAAGTTATGCACTAGTATTTTTCGGTAAGTTCATAAACTGCTTGTTAGATCACCCCTGAAACGATTGTTAATCTTTCTCTAGATCATTGAAGACGGAATAAAATAATTCTGAAACAGTCTGATCAAGATACAATGTGGTTTTAATTTCCTATAACCAAAAAGCTCTGAATATTGTGCCCAGTACGGAGGGTTGGATACTCATCCTTGTCCTTGTCAACATCGTGAACTATTCTGTAACTACACGAGCTGTGAAGAGTTTTGATATACTATATATATTGTAATGGTATTAGGCCCACGGCTCGACTGTGCTAGCAGTGCAACATGATGAACAATTCAGTAAGCACAGAGTTGGGGTGTTTTATGTGGCTGCAATGATAAGCTTAACATTCAAACAATGAATGCATTGGTAAAGAGATGTCAGTAATACTAAAGTGATTGAGTAAAAGGAACGAAAGGGGAAAAGCTCGTTTTTCAGAAAGGTCGAAGTTGACTTTCAAAAATTAAACAATAGGTTTGTGCAGAATGAATAGCCGAACCGAAAGAAAGTAATAGACACAAAAAGGTTTGTTATGTGCATGTCAAAGAGACCTAGCTTACAATTAAGCTAGTCAGTGAAGTTTCTGAGGAATCGTAGAAGATAAAGAAAGCGGGAATAAAATAACAATACATTGCGAAAGAGCAATTTTGAAAAGCAGATCAATTAATAGAACGTGTATGTGTGTGGCTCAAAGAAACAATTTAGATTAAGAAAAAGACAATATTTTAGTTTGCAAGAAATTTGAAAATGTATAATTATGTACTCAAACTTATTTCTATTATGTACTAAAATTCATCAAAACTTATTTCCGTTAGCATTGTAACTATAGGAACGAGATATGTTTTTGTTTTAAACAACGCAAAACAAAAAAGCAACAAAAGAATAATTATTAGGCTTGACATTGTGAAATTTGTGTTGCACTTTAATTAAAGCTTTTATATAATAAACGAGTAGTTTGAAACCTGAAAGTTCATATGAGAATGTTTAGGAGGTTTCCGCACCATAAAAATAAAATTTTCTTCGAGAGCATCTCCATCGAGTTCGGAAGCCGTTCAGATAGTGATTCCGATATCCAATTCCGGCCAAGATAATGGTCCACCGCCAGGGGTCTTCACTGCTAGTCATCGGGAAAAACTGCAGGAGTGCCTCCGCCAACATCAACACCAGAGAAGGCCGTTCCAGGGGCAGATACGAACTGGGGTCATCTCCGAGCATTGCGGCAGCTACCACCGATTAGTAAAGGTAGGAAATTTGCCTAAAATAACATTGTTATCGTGCGGAATTCGAGGGGCATACAAGAATAGGCCTTACTGAAGAAAAATCCAGCTTCTTCAGGGCTCCACCGAAGGCGCAGTTCGAAAAATAAGCAAGGCGTCCCAAATTTTGAAATTATGCGAAGGTATCGAAGCGTCCAGTTAAAACAATTGCAAAATTGAAGACGGCGTCCATCTGACGTCACGAAATAAATAACTTCCTAAAACAAACGATGTTATTTGCCGCCAAAGGGCGAAGATTTGGATAAATACCTTACAAATGTTCATAATTTCGCTCATTTTAACGTAGACACAGCTGACTGCACGACATAAACCATTTTGTGGGATTTTTTACAGATTGGTAAACATTTAACTACCGCGCATTCAAACTAATTCCGGTGTACAGTACCGTATCAGACAAATTCGAAATTATAGCTTAATAGGAACTCACCCTGGGATTAAAGACTTATTGTTCTACTGAGTTAGCGTTTTAGCATTTTAGGATTTTGCTCTATCTTATATAACAATTAAATTAATTAATAATATAGCTAATTAGAGACAAAATGAGGCCGCTACGTGAATCCTTTACAAAAATATGGCGCCCAACGTCGTGGCAAAAGTAAATTAATAATTTAAATCATGCCAACGTGTCGGAAAATTTGCAAAATTGCTTAACCAATCAACATTCATTCACAGGATATTTAAATACTGTCGAATTTATTTTTAAAACCATTGTTTGTGTGGGTAATATTGCCCGTAAGTGCAAGCATTTTGATTTGTATCCGATCAACAATAAATAAGGTAAAATGGCGGATAAGCGTTCAAGAAGGCAGAAGAAAAATGAAGAAGAGAAGGAAGAAGCACGCCAAGCAGAAGAAATAATAGAAATACCAGAACAACCTACGGAAGAACAACGGCAAGCAGATCAGGCTGAAGAACAACAGCCCCAAGCCTCAAAGGAAGGAACAGACCTGAGTGTAATGACGAAAGCGATGCTGCAGATGGGAAAAAGGTTGCAAGATACCATCCGAAGTGATGCGGAAGAACGTGATAGAAGGCTACAGGAAACAATCCGGAGTAATGTACAAGAATTGAAACAAGATGCCGAAACACCAGCACAGAACGTGCAAGATATGGAAAAAGGCTGAAGAATGTGACAACAGGTTGAGAATCGAAGCAGAAGAACGGGAAAAAAAGGCTACAGGAGGCAATCCGAAGTGATGCGAAAGAAAGAGAGAGTAGGGAACATAATCATACCGATTTAATAATCGAGGGGCTAAGACAAAAGTTGGAAGAGATGCAAGTAGACAACAAAAAAGAATTGCAAGCGGAGATCAACGGGTTACAGAAAAACTGGAAGAGTTTAAGGAAACAACCAAGAATGAAATAACACAGGAACTGCAACAAGAAGTGTCACAGTTGGTGGAGGAAAAGTTAGAAAAGAAAGAGGAAGTAATAGAGTGCAGAATTAAGGGAGTTGAAGATAAAACACAAGAACAGCTAACACATCACCGAGAAAGGATCGACCAAGAATTAAACAGTCTAGAAAAGAAGACATATGAACAGTGGGCAAAGGCACAAGAAGAACAAAGCCGAAATGCGAACCATATAGCCCTTGTAGACAACCGAATTACGAAGGAGCTACGAGGAATGCACGAAAGATTCGAGCAAGTGCACGAAAACCCGGCAAGCGCGGCGACTCCAAACTTGAGCACGGAAATGAGTCCTAAATTCGAGGGAAGAAACGGTGAATTGCCAATGATTTTCATCGCAAAATTGGATAACGTAATGAATGAGGAAAATACCAACACAATGTAGGAACTTACAAGTCATCAACATGGCCATGCGGAATAATGCCGAGATATGGCATAGCATAATTAAAAGTAAATACACCACATACCAGGAATTTAAGGAACTGTTTATCCAACAATACTGGAGCAATACGCACCACGCGCAAGTACGAACAGAGTTGACATCCGGAAAATATGTGGGAAATTTATGTTATGCACCGTTAGGCACAGTACTTAACACCAAAACTTTCTGAAGAAGAAATTATCCAGCATCTGTCTAGACACTAGGAGGCAGAAATAACGAGGGCGGTTGTCGTACAAAATGTCAAAACCTTGCGAAACTTTTTAGAAATTGTCAGAAATTACCACCTGGCGTCTACAATGAGAGAGGGGAAAATCGAAAAGCCGTGTATCAAAATTTCAGTTAAAGTAATTGTAATGATAATTTTGAAAATAACTTTTGGCCGAATAGAAACAATTTGAATAATATAATAACTATAACTATAATAGACAAGAAGGTCGCTACAACTATAATAATAATTACCAGAGAAGAAATTTCAATAACAATAATTGGAGTCGTAATAGACCAAATCTTAATAGAGGGATAACCAAAGAAGTTATAACGACCTGATAGAAAAGAAAAACAAGAGGAGACGTCAGACGTAAATAAACGACCGGATAGACAATTTGTTAATACAACGTTTATAGAGAGAAGAGAAGAAGACACAGACCAGATAAACGGGATAGTAAGAGCAGAGGTGCATGAGGAGCCTTCAATGGACCGAAAAACCCTCAATTTATGGAAATAATGTAAATAAACAAATCGCCAACTTTGCCATCGCCTACGACAAAACGGGGGAATTTTTACTAGAAGAAAGCGAAGATAAAGTTACAAGCTCATGTTTACCATTTATTAAATTACAATTTTTACACCAAGAATAGTATGCGCAGATTGACGGCGGAGCAATGGTTTCATTAGTACAAGAAGAAGTCCTAAATAATCATGTGAATGGTTTACAAAGTAATATAATTAAAGTAAATAAAATCGATTTATTGTCTGCAACAAGGAAGAAGATCTCTACTACAAGTAAGGTATTGGCAATCAAGATCAGTATAAATGAGAAAGAATATGATGTCCGATTTTACATAGTATCTTCCTTAAATGTACAATTTGTGATAGGTGTCGATATTATTCAGCAAGTTGGAATTAAAATAGATGGAATTCAAAAGTGCATCCAAATAAATGAAATAAGGCCTTGGTCTGTTTCCGAGTATGGAAATCAAGAGCGTGAAAATGGTTGCCTAGCTGAAATAAAAGCAGGAGACGATATGAATTGTTGCCTAGCCAAGAGTGCAGGAGATTAAATAATAATAAATAATTGTGGGATCATAGAAGGAATGCTGGATGATGAACAGATAGGGAGTGATTACTTACAATATAAAGGCAGAATTATGGAAATAATAGCAAAGAATAAGAAAATAATAAATCAGAAAACAAGAGAAGCAGCTAAATATTGTCATAGACTTGTTGTCGACGGAACAATGGGGTTTAAAAGTACAACTTATCCAATACCATTTGCACAGCGCGAAAAAGTGAAACATGAGTTACAGAAAATGCTGGATGATGATGTAATAGAACATTCAAAAACGAACTTCGTTAATCCGATAGTGGCGGTAAAGAAGTGCGATGGTAGTCTTAAGTTATGTTTAGACGCACGTAGGATATATCAAACTACTAAGCCCCAGTATGAGAGTCCGCAGACAAGTGATGCCTTATTAAGTCAAATATGTGATAAGAAAGTGTTGACAAAGTTGGATCTGAAAAACTCATTTTGGCTGATTCCATTACACGAGGGCTCAAGGAAGTACACAGGATTTTGTATAGAAAGGGAAATTGTTCATTTTAAGGTAATCCCATTTGGTTTGACGACGTCATGTGCAGCATTGGTAAGAGCCCTGCAACAAATATTAAATAAATACATAAGTTCTGCGTGCACCACATAGACGATATTTTAATATTTTCACGAGATGTGGAACATTTGATACATTTAGAATTAGTGATAAGTACGTTAAATGAAAATGGGTTAAAATTGAATTTGACGAAGTGTCAGTTTATGAAGACGAATGTAGGCTACTTAGGCTACGATATTAGCAATAGCGGGGTCACAATTAGTGAAACGAGAATAGAGGAGATAAAGAATTTGCCTCACCCCAAGAATTTGAAAACAGGGAGGATTACTTGGCCTACTAAATTATTATAAAAAGTTCATAGCTAACTATTCTGAGTTGACGTTACCATTGGTCAAGTTGTTAAGAAAAAGGATTTACGTAGCGTCCTCTTTTTGTCTCTAATTAGCTATATTATTAATTAATTTAATTGTTATATTATAAGCTAGAGCAAAATCCTAAAATGCACAATCCTCTGTTTAATGTTATTATTGTGTTTGAACTTTGCCTGTCATTTTATTAGGCTGATTAAAATGTGACCCGTACTAATTTACTGTGCAAAATAAATGGTTGTATGCCCTTTTCAATATTTTATTTAGATCCAATTAATTTGGAAAAACGCTAGCTCAGTAGAACAATAACTCTTTAATCCCAGGGTGAGTTCCTATTAAGTTATAATTTAGAATTTGTCTGATACAGTACTGTACAACGAAATTGGTTTGAATGAGCAGTAGTTAAATGTTTACCAATCTGTCAAAAATCCCACAAAATGCTTTATGTCGTGCAGTCAGCGGTGTCTACGTTAAAATGAGCGAAATTATGAACATTCGTAAGGTATTTATTCAAATCTTCGCGCTTTGGGGGCAACTAACATCTTTTGTTTCAGGCAGGTATTTATTTCGTGACTTCAGATGGACGCCGTCTTAAAATTTGCAATTGTTTTAACTGGATGCTTCCATACCTTCAAATAATTTCAAAATTTGGGACGCCTTGCTTATTTTTCGAACTGCGCCTTCGGTGGAGCCCTGAACAAGCTGGTTTCTTCTTCAGTAAGGCATATTCTTGTATGCCCCTTGAATCCCGCACGATAACACTGTTATTTTAGGCAAATTTCCTACCTTTACTAATCGGTGGTAGTTGCCGCAATGCTCGGAGATGACCCCAGTTGGTATCTGCCTCTGGAACGGCTTCCTCTGGTGTTGATGCTAACGGAGGCACTCCTGCAGTCCTGCCCGATGCGTAGCAGTAAAGACCCCTGGCTCTGGACCTTTATCTTGGCCGGAATTGGATATCGGAATCCCGAAGGTTGTTCGGTAAAGAATGGGCCAAACTTAAGGTATAGTTAATTTCGGCAAAAATAAGCTGATTTAACCCGACTTACCTTAGTGCAAAAGTTAGTACTAACGGAGCTACAGGGTGTCAAAGTTGAAAAAGCTAATTTCACGAAATTTCGTATCCGGGATTTTTTTGGCATGAAAAATTCAAATTGATCAACGATTCACTTGTATCTTCTAGAGGGCGCCACAAGCGACCATTAGGACACTGTTAAACCGCTGCAACTTTTTTGTCTCACGGTGTGTCATTTTCGACTGGAAAAATCTTTTTCCCTATCTTTTCTGCTTAAAAAGAGTATATGTTATTGAAATCGCTAGAAGTAACGGTTTCTCAGAAGAACGCATCTAAAACTGATCATGCGTGTAAATTATCTTAAAGAAAAGTTAGATTATTGAGTAAATACTTTGACATCTGGTATCTTTGTTATTATAGACTTTGGTACTAGGGTAAGCTGAAGTTAGTCAACTTATTATGGTCTAACTATTACGCTGTTGCGGTATGGCCCATTATTTACTCAACAATCTGACTTTACTTTATAGGCCAGTCGACAAGTACATTTTAGCGGGAATAATTCCGGACAAGCTGGAATAAATTTTAATCTGTTCTGTTGGGACTCAGAAAATATATATTAATTTTGCACCCCTTGACAGGCCCGGATTTAACCGCTATGCTTAAAAAAAGGTCTAAATTTTTATATTTTTCCTAATATTAGTGAATATCTCGATTAGTATCAACTTTTGAGCAAAATACGTAGTTATCAAAATTCAAGAAGAGTAAATTCTCTACAAAAAATGTTCTATACATTTTTGTCATATATTCGCTTGTTTCGAATTCATAGGCGTCGAAATATATTTTTTTTTGAGCATTTGCTTGTTACTTTCTTTTACGATAAAAGAAGTATTGGATTCACCCCAAAAATTCGAAATTGGGTTTTCAACAGATCTTCACGTTTTAAAGTGCCCTGAACCCAAGAAACATGTTTTTGTTCATTGCTCTGTCTGTGTGTCGGTCTGTCTGTGTGTCTGTTTGTGAACAGAATATCTCAAAACGAAAAGAGGTATGACGTTGAAACTTCATATATAAGTTTTGTGTACTATCTAGAGGCGACAGCAAGCTTTTGAAGAAAATCGCATAACCGGAAGTAGGTGTTTACTCTTGTGATTTTTCAGTTTTTTTGGATTTTTTCAAAAACGGCTCTAACGATTTTTTTAAAACTTTACAATTTTATTAAATTTTTAATGTGTATTGACGTGAGCTAGGCAATTTTTCAGTCGAATATCTCTAAAATGGGTTTCTTTTGTTTTCTTTTCCATTTTTTTTTTTATTAACTCCTATTTTAAATAGAACACCCAGTATACTATTACATTCTTGAATTCAGCTTAAAAGTTTAGAGAAAATTTGTCTCTTGAACTAACGCTCTATTTTGTACGGTTTCTGCACAAATTGCAATTTTTGAAAATTTTTAACAAATGCTTGAATGTATGTACCTATGTATGTATGTATAATCGATAACCTCGTTTTACCATGCGGTGTAGAGGCTGGTGCTTTATGTGCTTGCATCTGGCGGTACAATGCTCAACTTGCCCCGGATTCGGGATACAAAGTTAAAGATTAAAAATCAAATTTTGGCTATGAAAGGAAGTTGTGTGCGTGTATCACACCAGATTTTTTTTATTATTATTGACGTTCCACTATTCCAACTTTGCTAACTTCAAGTTTCTTTTGAAGTTGACTGTTCATCAATTTTTTTTGCCTTTTTGATGTTGATGGTTGTTCAATATCACTTTGACTTTCAACAATATCTGTCTCGTGTTCCGAATTTGCTTCATAATCTTGGGAATGTTCTATTGATTGTTCTAGATCGATATGCAAGTCCTCGTCGTCGTCATCGTCGTCTACTTCGATCACGTCCACCGTATTCAAACAAGATTTGCCCCTGACAGAAACCACATATTACTGAGCAATGAAAACCTGCTTTGTGACAAGATACATTACAACCTTTGGCGCATTTACAAGAAATTAGTTTCAGTAATTCTTGGGGAGCTGCGTCTTGTACAGTGGGAATGGGCATTAATCCATTCTTTGAATTTCTCCATCCCCACTCGAAAGGTGATTTTTCGTTTCCATACCATAGCTGAATTTGGTTGTAAGTACGGAACGAGTGCAAGCGAGCTGCCTCTTTGGTTGGTGGTAATGATGCTAGATTTGGTAAAGTTCTGTTAATAGATTGTACGAAACACTGGTATCTATACCTGATCAATGATACACAGGGTGTTGATCCATACAGAAGAAGAAGAAATTGTTCTCCCACTTTATCTATTTCCTCTGGAGACGCGTTTGGTCTTTGAAAATTTGAACAGCCTTCTGTAAGTTTTTCTCTTTCTGTAGAAGTTTAACGAACTTCATTTTCCCCTGCCTGTATAGTGCGGAAACAGTATCGCAGGCACTAAATGCATGCAGAAATAAAATGTTGTCCCTAATTGAATCATCCGGAATTACTCCCGCTAACAGCCATTTCAAAAGACTTATCGACTGGCCTATTAGCCAAAATTTTATTTTTAATCTTTAACTTTGTATCCCGAATCCGGGGCAAGTTGAGCATTGTACCGCCAGATGCAAGCACATAAAGCAGCAGCTTCTACACCGCAAGTATTATACATACATACATACATATAAGCATTTGTCAAAATTTTTCAAAAATTGCAATTTGTACAGAAACCGTACAAAATAGAGCGTTAGTTCAAGAGACAAATTTTCTCTAAAATTTTAAGCTGAATTTAAGAATGTAATAATATACTGAATGTTCTATTTAAAATAGAAGTTAATAAAAAAAATTGGAAAAGAAAGCAAAAGAAACCCATTTGAGAGGTATTCGACTGAAAAATTGCCTAGCTCACATCAATACACATTAAAAATTTAATAAAATTGTAAAGTTTGAAAAAAATCGTTAGAGCCGTTTTTGAAAAAATCGAAAAAAACTGAAAAATCACAAGAGTAAACACCTACTTCCGGTTATGCGATTTTCTTCAAAAGCTTGCTGTCGCATCTAGATAGTATAAAAAACTTATATATGAAGTTTTAACGTCATACCTCTTTTCGTTTTGAGATATTCTGTTCACAAACAGACACACAGACAGACCGACACACAGACAGAGCAATGAACAAAAACATGTTTCTTGGGTTCAGGGCACTTTAGAACGTGAAGATCTGTTGAAAACTCAATTTCGAATTTTTGGGGTGAATCCAATACTTCTTTTATCGTAAAAGAAAGTAACAAGCAAATGCTCGAAAAAAAATATATTTCGACGCCTATGAATTCGAAACAAGCGAACGTATGACAAAAATGTATAGAACATTTTTTGTAGAGAATTTACTCTTCTTTAATTTTGACAACTACGCATTTTGCTCAAAAGTTGATACTAATCGAGATATTCACTAATATTAAGAAAAATATAAAAATTTAGACCTTTTTTTAAGCATAGCGGTTAAATCCGGGCCTGTCAAGGGGTGCAAAATTAATATATATTATCTGAGTCCCAACAGAACAGATTAAAATTTATTCCAGCTTGTCCGGAATTACTCCCGCTAACAGCCATTTTAAAAGACTTATCGACTGGCCTATTAGGATAATTTACATTCATGATCAGCTTTGGATGCGTTTTTATGGTAAACCGTTGCTTCTAGTGAGTTCAATAAGATACATCTTTTTTAAGCAGAAAAGATAGGGAAAAAGATTTTTCCAGTCGAAAATGACATACACCGTGGCACAAAAAAGTGCGGTTTAACAGTGTCCTAACGGTCGCTTGTGTTGCCCTCTAGAGGATACAACCGAATCGTTGATAAATTTGAATTTTTCATGCCAAAAAACCCCCCGGCTACGAAATTTCGTAAATTAGCTGTGATCGAAAGATATTAAAAAAATTTGATTTATTTTTTTCAACTCTGACACCTTGTAGCTCCGTTAGTACTAACTTTTGGACTAAGGTGGGTCGGGTTAAATCAGCTTATTTTTGTCGAAATTAACTACTTATATCTAAAGTTTGGCCCATTCTGTATGGATGTAATTATCTTTTTCTTCTGTCCCTTTTCGCTTTTTTTTTCAGTAAGTGCGGCTATGTGTATGATATATGCATTTATTTCTTTAAGAACTTTTCGAAACTTGTTATTTAAACCTCAAAACATTCCAGGTTGCAATATTCATAATCCTTTTTCGTTTGCGTTGTCGATTTCCATTTGGACCGTCCTGTTTCAAGGCTTAGCTGTAAGAATTTTAGAATTTAAATAAAGTTTGTTTTACGGGAAAGGAGGTGCTGGCCTCTTGCCCAATCCCATCTTGAAAAAATACAATACTCCGATAACCTTGATTCATAATGATCAATGATACACCACAAATTTATGGGCATTTCTAATGTGTATTACTCTGTTAATTAAGGAAAAACTTAAATTGCTATTTATACACATAGCGTATCAAGTCATGGATAGCATATTGGATTTTCCTCCACGCATTTCCAGATTTTACAATTGAATTAAACCTTTAGATTAATCAAAAATATTGGTAAAAGCTGCCGGTATAAATAAACCATAATGGATTAATTATTTACCCAGTTGTATCGATTTAAATAACCATCACTTAGATTACGTTTCACTCACCCCTTGTAATTACTATAATCAACTATAATTTATCTGGAAGCCTCCTACTGTTAAGGATAGTTTTTAACCTTCATTGTAAGTCATAGTACTCAAGATCATAACCGAACTTTCCAATTTACGTTTTCGAGATGATGTATTAAGTAAATTAGTGGCGCCTATTGAGATATCTAGGTTATTGGTTGGAAACCCATCTCTGCCTCAGCAGAATAGGTAATGGGCTCCGTTGAACGCAAATGGGTATTTTCAACTCGCTATTTGATTTACATTAAGGTGCCATGTAGATGGAGGTCTTTCGTTTTAATTAGTAGAGTTTAATTTGCTATTTAATATTGGGGCGTTCAGCGGTTAAAGAAGTTAGAGACTCCTAATCCTTCCCGGTCTTCTAACAATCCTTTCAAAATACAAGGCAGTCTCTACAAGCATTTTTCTTCTTTGCTGTCTAGCTTCTACCAGGTTTTCCTTATTTGTTTGCGTTGCTGTTCCAGAAGTTTCACTTGCAGCAGTTTTAATTGTTTTCTTAAACTTCCTATATACATTTTTAAAATTGGAATGTTTTATTCCTTCTCTACCCTTTGTCTGATATAATTTTTTCGTATTTTCTTCTTACTTCACCTTGTTGCTCTAATCTGTGGGTTCTTATATGCTCTGTATCATTGAGAGATATTTTTGTTTCGACTAAATAGTGGTCGCTAATTATGTCACTTCCTCATTTCAGTCGGATGTCGTTTATTATTTGTATTTCTGTTTTTTGTCTTTTTTCAATTATTATCTCCTCGCGTAAACTTAAAGATATCTTTATGATTTACAGTATAGTTTTGTAACGTTTCGCACAGCGCAAACGCCATTTTATAAATGAAAAATTAATTTGCGCGTTCTCCCTTGGCTTGCACCACGTTACGAACCGGAGCGCCGCGCCGATAACGATAAGCGACGTCATCGCGAGGAGACGCAGGGACACCTCCGCGCACCTAAAGCAAAAATCCCTGCTCCAACGAACCGACGTGAACCGCTGATTATGCCAGCCCAGGGTATAAAAGGAGAAATCGAAGCTACGGACCGGCAAAATATTCTTAGAATTTTCCTAATCCTCTCTTAACCTCGTCTACCTCAGGAGGGTCTCTGGACTTTTAGAGGGGACTTCTACCAGCCAGCCGAACACCAGGTCACTAGGGGGGTCATCCGAGACTCATCAGTGACATTTCCCAGTCCCAGATCACTAAGGGGGTCATCCGAGACTCACCAGTGACATTTCCCAGTCCCAGATCACTAGGTAGGTCATCCGAAACTTATCAGTGATATTTCCCAGTCCCAGATCACTAGGGGGGTCATCCGAGACTCATCAGTGACATCCCTAACACCTGGACGCCAGAAGGGTCAAATAAACTCTTCGGTGCCGCTCGCCAGCACCCAGTTACCTAGAAGATCCTCATAAGCCCGACGACGACGGTATCCAATACCCGGTTACCAGGTGCTTAGCCGAACTCGCCGACAACGATTCCCAGCACCTGGTGACCCGGAGCATTAAGCTGAGCTCGCCGGAAATGGTTCCGTCTGCGAATTAAATTTCCCTGTGCCCGGACAACGACGCCGACGTAATTAAGCCCGTTAATGGAGTTCGGAGCGACTTGGCACCATCGAAACCGAAAACGTGCACTAGGAGGTCCCGCCTAGTAAGCCAGAGGCCGGCGTCCATAGGCACGCACCTTTGAATTGATGGTAACCCGACGGGGAACATCGCCAACAAGAAACAACGGCTATTCAATCACACACGTGCAGGCCGGGATAAAATACGAGTTGCACCAGGTATCCAAATTATTTAATTTGATATTTCCCGCACTTTCAACAATTTAAAAGACAGAATTCAATGTTTACGTTCCGCCATTAAGCGGATTTCGCTAAACTGTCATTTTATCTGTACAGGCCCTGCGAACTATCCACTGGACATCGGACTTACTCCGTGTATAGGCTGTCCCAAAAGAAGCTGACAGGGCCCGATTCCCATCGAGCGAGACGTCCCGTTAATAGAGTTGTATTAATTTTACAAACGTTGTTACATTTTTATTTCTTTGCCTGATTGAATACAATTTAATTTGAGATGAATTTAGCTAAAAATATTATACAATGATGAAGCTTATTCTGTGTTTTCTTTCTTGAGTTACTAGTTGAGTTTATTATTGGTATCTTGGCATTCTGAATCTACCTGGGAAGAAAGTATCAGTCTGGTAATTGTAGCAAACGGATTAAACAACTAAATTAATTTAAACTAGCCCGTCAGGCTACATTTTACAACTATCAGATCGCTTAGGATGCAGTAGTCGAGTATTCTCTGCCCGTTACAAATAATGACCTCTGCAAATTTACCAACGCACTCCTCTGATGATCGTGTGTTATTCATCAATCATCATCCTTCTATTAAAGTATGCTTCTAATATTATGGGGCTTTTTTGTTCAATTTCCTTTTCTGAGATACTCCAGAATTCGTCAATATCTTTGTTTCTTATTCTCCTTGTCTGGTCCTTAAAGGTGTAGGTATTTTTTCTATTTACTGCTATATCTAGCATCACTATTCTTTCCGTAATACAATACCAATTCTTAATGCTCTCAGCTTCGTTTTTTCTTATAATGCAGGCTACCCCTGCTTGCTCCCATGTGCTTGGAGGTGCACTATTGTCAATCAGGATGTGGCCGCCACATAATGTTGTACAATTCTGGTCTATTTTCATAGTTTCAGTCATTGCAAGTACGCCTAAGCCCGTATTTGCAAATGTTTCTATTAATTCTTCTGTAAATTTTTCTTCTTTATGCTTTAGACCCCGATATTCTTTGTCCCTAGTTTCCAGTAACTCGCATGGTTTTTCTTTTTGTTTAAATTTGTGTTCTTGTCTATTGCCTGTGTTGTTGCTGTATGTCCTTTTTTCTGGAATTAGTTTTTTGAATCCTGGTAGCGAATTTTTCAATCTGTCTGTTTTAAGTATTCCAGGTCCAACCTGTTTCATCTATAATTAATTTGTGATATCATATTTTTAAAGTGTTCTCTGTTTGTAGTACTTCTTTTATCTTTTTCGCTCTAAATATATTTGTTATTATTGGTTTTTGATAGGCCATTGTTAGTAAAGATCATATTCCCTTAACGGTTATTCAATTTTATTTTGTTTCTCATAACTTTTCACTTATCCTCCAAGTTTTCCATTTCTCAGACGCACGTTTTCTGCCCGCTTCCAAACGCTTTCTTCGCATCTATCTCTATTTCCAGCTCTCGTTTTTTGTCGTTCATCTTCAATCCTGTTATTATTAATTTTTTTTCGTTTCTCTTAATTTAAACTTTCTATGCGGTTATGCAATTCCAATATATCGTTTTCCATTGCAGAGTGCTATTGTAGTGTTTTCTTGTTTTAACTCATTTAGGGCCGGTTGCAGAAAGCAATGTTAAGTCTGGTGTTAGCTAACATCGCGTCAAAGTGAACAAAATCGCATCAAATTTTGTTGACTAATGTATTAGTTACCATAAGCATTTGAGATTTGATTCGTTTTTGTTCACTTTGACGTCGCGTTAGCTAACACCAGACTTAACATTGCTTTCTGCAACCGGCCCTTAGTTTTTTTCGTCTGCTTGTTTCAATATCCTGTCGAGACGTATGGGCCAAAAACGTAGACGCTGCCTAAAGCGAATGAAGTACTGTTACACATATTCGAAAGAAACATTTTGCGCAAATTATTGGATGCTATTGGTGGAATATGGCTCTACAACATTTGCGATAGTACAGGCAGTTAAGATATAGTTACCATCTTTACGGCAGGTGGGACATATCGTCAGATATGATGACAACAACCCCACAACAAAGTCATAAATGCCGAAACTATCGGTAAAAGGAAAAGGGGAAGACCAAATCTCAGGAATGCCCAGGTTGACGAAGACGCAAGGTAGGTCAACGCAGCCAATGGAAGAACCCAGATAACCAATAAGACTGAATTGCAAAAAAAACTTGAGAGTCGCGATCCCCATATAGAATTGTAAGATTGTTGATGATGATAATGATGAACAGTTGACTATAACAAAAGATAAAGATGTTAAATTATAATTATTAGTAGAGTTGCCGCGAAAAGTTAGTTACTAAGCAATGTTTTGACAGAATAATAACGACAGTTTTTAATGTATGACACATGTTTAAGAAGGGATAATAAATCCGTGTAATTAAAGTGTTTGTTCATATTCATTAGCCAAACCACGATCATTTATTAGAACAATCATTTTGTGTTGTGTTTCAACATAATTGGCGACCGTGACAGGACAGCAGGTCGTGGTTAACATAAAGAGGCTAGGAAAAGTGAACAAAAAGTCATGGAGAAAGATAAAAAAGCCAGAACAGCTCTTAGAAGTTCTTTTACGAAGTTGTATAATCAAATAGAAGCTGCAATGGAAACAGAAGCTCCAGACATAGAATATTTAGAAGCACAAATTACGATGTTAGAAAGAAAGGTCAATGAACTGTTGACGTTAGACAAAAATATTTTAGAACGTCTTTTAGATGATGATACAAGGGAGCCTTCCGAATTCGAAAAAGAGTCAAGTGAATCCGATGAGTATCAAACTAAATTCATTACGTTGCAACTAAAGTTTACAAAATATTTTCAACCCGTAGGTGTAGCCAGTGTACAGCCACCAGTCCAAGCTAATGTAATGCAAGGTGCCTGTCGAAAATATAAACTGCCCCAATTTTGGAGTCAGTTCCGGAAAATTGATGAAGACAACGAATTAGCCCCGGAAGATATATTCCAATATCTCATACAAGCTACTATCGAAGGGAGTCGAGCTATAGATTTGGTGGCCAGCTTTCACCCAACCGGTGATAATTAGAGAAAACCGGTAGATGGACTCAAAGCTCGTTTCGGCAGAGATGATCTACAAGTAGAAGTTTATGTACGAGAACTACTCTCTTTAGTCTTAATTAAGGTTATGAATAAAAACGAATTGTCACTTTGCTCTCTTTATGACAAGTTGGAGACAAAACTGAGGGCACTGGAATCGTTAGGAATGACCACCGAAAAATATGCGGCTATGCTATACCCACTGGTCGAATCCTATATGCCAGAGAATCTGTTACGAGCATGGCAACGAATACAGATCATTCCGGAAGAAATCACAGAAGCTGGATCGTCAGTGACACTGAAGACAAAGAATAGATTGACTAGATTAATGGCATTTCACAAAACTAGAAAGAAAAGGGTTCCTATCCAAAAAGAAGAAGATATAGCTACCGCAACTAGTTTGATAAGTGTCAAAGATGGAAAACAAAACAGTGGTTGTATTTTCTGTTCGAAAAGCCATAGAAGCGCTGATTGTTATTGGGCAAAAAAGATGACGATAGAAGCAAAGAAGAAAATTATTAAGGAAAAGAAATGTTGTTTCTACTGTCTTAAATCGAACCATTTCGCAAAAAAATGCAAAGCCTTTATAAAATGCGCTAAATTTTTTTTTTTTATTATTATTTACAGAAACCTGTTCAGCAATACATACTTGCTATGCACGGTTTTGTTAATTAATCATGATATACAGGACAATGACACTTAACTAATACGTTTACATTGATAGGATTGTTGTGCTTGATTGTCACATTTATAATTTATGTTTGAGTTATCAAAGTCAAATTATCTTGCGGTAACCGACGTTTGAGTCTTTTATGTATACCTTTTTTCCCCAGTTGATGCGCTTCAGTACTTGGACATAGTTGCAGATTTTTAAAAAACATATTGCACGTCTTTTTAATGAACTCTTCTATTGTTGGCTGATTAAGTTCGTAATGTATTTGCGTATTCCGGACAAACCACTCAGCATTAGTCACCATTCTTAACACTTTGTTTTGAAACACTTGTATTTTCCGAGTATGCGTTTGTGACGCAGCACTCCACACTGGACACGCGTACGTTAGGATTGGTCTTAAGATCGAGTTATGTATTAACAAACCGCAGTTTATTTTTAAGGAACTTTTTCTATTTATTAAGGGGTATAATATACCAAGTCGAGTGTAAGCTTCGTTTAGTTTTCGGTTTATGTGGTATCCCCAGGAAAGTCGTTGATCGAGGTATACACCTAGATATTTAATTGCGCTGTCTGATGGGTTCCATTTAATTATTTGACCACTGATTGTTAAGTCCGCTGGGTTGATGTATCGTCTCAATGTAAAGATCTTCGCCTCCGTTTTAGTTGGGTTGATAGTTATACACCATTTTTCATACCATTTTAGTAGCCGGTTAATGCCGTTTTGTAACGTTGTAATTGCATCTTGCAAATTGTCGCTCTGTGTTACTAGGGCTGTATCGTCCGCGAACATGGATAGCTGGATGTCGATTGGTTCTGGAATGTCGTACATGTATATATTAAACAGGGTAGGCCCCAAAACCGAACCCTGAGGTACTCCAGCTCCTATATTTTTCCACGATGAAAGAGTTGAATTAATTCTTACGGCAAATTTACGGTCCGTGAGAAATGATGACAGTATTTTAAATAGGTGCGTCGGTAATTTAATTTGCGCCAGTTTTAGCATGAGACCATTTAGCCATACTGTGTCGAAGGCCTGCGCTATATCCAAAAATAATATTGTTGTGTACTTCTTATTTTCATAACCTTTCTCGATTTCCTGAGTGAGTCGGAGTAGTTGATGTGTGGATGAATGTTTGCTTCTGAAGCCGTACTGGAATGCTGGAATTATGGCGCTCGCTGTTAAAAACTCGGTTAAGCGTGTTTGTATTGCTCTTTCTAATATCTTCGACAACATTGGTAATAGGCTGATTGGTCTATAGCTATCTGTGAGTTGAGGGTTTTTCTTAGGTTTGCTGAACAGCAGTATGTGGGCCTTTTTCCATTGCTCAGGAAAATATCCTAGACAGAAACAAGCGTTGAAAACTATTGTTATATATACAAGGCATTTCTTTGAGAGGTTTCTTAATATGTTGTTGGTTATCATATCATGGCCTGGGGCTTTCTTTGGTGGCAGGTTACTTATATAACATTCCAATTCTGACGGGGAAACTGGGTTGTCAAACTCGCATTGTTTATGTCTAATATGTTTGACAGCTTCATTCGTTTGATTGAAGAAAAAATGCGCTAAATGTGAGGGCAGACATGTAGTAACGATGTGTCCAAAAGTAGGAACGATGCAAGAACACGCCAAAGAATTTAATAATAGCGAGGAAAGAATACATGAAGATGCAAATCTAAGTAACTTTTCTAAGAATCCAGTTATATTTTTGCAAACTTTGGTCGTAAATGTGACACACAACGGAATTAGAAAGCAAGCACGAGCCATGATAGATACAGGATCGCAAAGATCATACATACTAGAAGATTTTGCAAAGTCCATGAAGTTACCAATAATAAAGAAAGAATATTTAAATCATAACTTGCTCGGAGGTGTTCAGGCTAGCCGGCAAGAGCATAACTGTTATAAAATAAAACTCATATCGCTTAATAAAAACTACTCTTGTAATATTGAAGTTTTAGGTCAACCCACATTTGTCGATGGAATAACATGTGTCGAAGATACGGAGTGGATTCGAGAATTAAAAGAGAAGAAAATCGAGTTGACGGACATCGGCAGAAACGGAGAAGATGTACAAATATTGATGGGAGCAGATATTGCGGGAAAATTATACACGGGTCGAAAACAAGTTTTGAAATGTGGTTTAGTAGCGATGGAAACCACTTTAGGATGGACAGTCATGGGCAAAGTGTCTGATAATCAGAGGTAATACTATAAGTACTTCGATATTATCGGGTTATATGTCGATAACTTGTTGCACAATAACAAAGAGTGTCAGTTTGACAGGTTAAATAGTCCGACCGCGTCAGCGGGAGGATTATTCTGTCAAACTGACACGATTTGTTATTGTGCAGGTAGTTTGAGACGTATAACCTGTTCGAAGTACGCATTGTATTCGATTTGATTATTTTTTGAGTAAGTTTCAATATTAAGAACAAATAAATATTTTATTGGCAGCTCGATTTGTTTGTATTAACCTAGCTGAAAGTCATCTCCATGAGAACAACATCAAGTTGACAAAAGTTATGTATTGCGTCGCCTAGTGAAGTTACTCTAGTATAATCGATTTTGTGTAATCGAAATTATACAAGATAACTTAACTAAATCCAGCCTTCTGATTGGTTAAGATCGCTACAAAAAAATAATCAAGATAATACTTGTGAAGCGATGAATGTCATTTCAATGTTAGTAAACGATAGGAAAATTAGCGAGTTATGGGACTTAGAGCTAATAGGTATTAAAGATCCGGTCGAAGTGAAGACAAACCAAGAAAGAAATGAAGAAGTTAAATTGAGATTCCTGGTAACAATACGCGTAAATAATGAAGGAAGATACGAAGTTAGATTGCCTTGGCGGAAAAGTAGAGATGAGTTGAAAACCAATTATGATATTGCCGAAAAAAGATTATCTTCTTTTACAAAAAAATTGAAAAGTGACGGTAATTATGAAGTTTACGACCAAATACTAAAAACATGGCTAACCGATGGAATTATTGAAGAAATAGACAGCAGTGATCTAGAGACGGGACATTTTTTGCCACACCGACATGTCATAAAGGAGAACAGCACCACACCAGTCCGTCCTGTATTTGATGCATCAGCTAAAAGAAAAAATGAATCGTCACTAAATCATTGTCTTGAAACAGGTCCAAATTTAATAGAACTTATCAATTCGGTGTTATTACGATTTGGATTAAACCGAATAGGCGTGATCGCAGATATTAAGCGAGCATTCTTACAAATAAGCGTCAATGAAGAAGATCGTAAATTCTTAAAATTTTTATGGTAAAATGGAGATGATCAGATCATAATTTACAGACATTGTAGTGTAGTTTTTGGGATATCAAGCAGCCCATTCTTGTTAAATGCTGTAATGAATTACCATATAGATAAAATATTGAGCAGTTTCAAGAATCTAGAGAATGACCCGAAACTAAACTATAGTGAGAACATTGTATTAAAATTAAGAGAATGTTTTTATGTAGACAACTGCGTCACCAGTGTCAGCAACGAAAACGAATTAAAACCATTCATAGAAGAAGCCAGCAAGGTAATGACTAGTGGACAATTCGATTTACGGGGCTGGGAATATTCGTTCGACAACCAGAAAAATCAGGCGGCTATGGCCCTCGGTTTGAAATGGAATAAATCAAGCGATACTATTGAATTTAATATGGATTTCCTGAAGCCTACAGAGTTGACATCTGTAACTAAAAGAACTATTTTGTCCATTTCACACAAAATCTTTGATCCAGTTGGTATACTCTGCCCGATAATGATATATCCTAAGTTGTTACTGCAAGACTTATGGGTTAAGAATGTGAATTGGGACAGCGAAGTAAGTGAAGATATTCGATTGAAGTTTCTAAATTGGTACAAAGAGCTTCCGGCAATATCACAAGTAAGATTACCTAAATGGGCACTTCGCGAAAATGCAAACTACAGCTTATACACATTTTGTGATGCGAGCAAAATAGCGTATGCATGTGCAGTATTTGCACGTTCGGAGAAACATGATACGGTATGTGTACAGCTTATACAAGCAAAAGCAAGAATTGCACCATTAAAAAAGGTAACAATTCCTCGACTCGAGTTGATGGCAGCCACGGTGGGAGTTCGTTTAACAGCGGAGGTGTTGAAGAGTCTAACAAGTGATCGAAAGATGCCGGTCACATATTGGAGTGACTCAACCACTGTTTTAAATTGGATTCAAGGAAATGGAAAACAAGAAATGTTTGTAAAAAACCGAATAAAAGAGATTCATGAGTTAACGAAAATAAAAGATTGGAAGCATATACCAGGAGATTTAAATCCGGCAGATTTACCGTCCAGAGGCTGTTCCACAAAACAAATTATCGAAGAGCGATGGTGGGAGGGTCCTTCCTGGTTATATGAGAATCCACAAGAATGGCCAGAGACAACCCTTGAAAAAAGATAAAAGAGTAGAAGAATTAAACCGTGCTGAGAAAAAAACTGATGAAATTAATTCAAACTGAATGGTACGGAAATGATTTGAAAGATATTAATTCTCTAAACACATTCTACGATCAAGAGGGTATCATCAGAGTCACTACAAGAATAACTTTACGAGAAGACAGCAAAAACTTCAAGTATCCAATCGTCTTACCTGATCAGCATCCAGTAGTAAAAATGTTGATAAGAGAAAAACATGAGAAACTAAAGCATGCTGGTGTACAAATATTGCTGAACAACTTAAGAGAAAAATATTGGATCACAAAGGGCAGAAAATCTATCAATAATGTGATAAAGAAATGTGTGACGTGTAAAAGATTTACAGAAAAGCACGTAGAAACTATTCCATGCCCATTACCAATAGATAGAATTAGAGATGCTAAAACTTTTGAAATAGTCGGCGTAGATTATGCCGGACCATTGTATTTAAAAGGAAAAAATAAAGTGTGGATTTGTCTATATACGTGTGCCGTCTACAGAGCAATACATTTAGAGATAGTGTCGAGTCTATCAACTACTGCATTTATACAAGCTTTACGACGTTTTATAGCAAGAAGAGGTTGACCCACGAAAATCTATAGCGACAATGGAACAAATTTTGTAGGAACAGCAAATATGTTGTCAACTATCAACTGGCAAGAAATAGAAGCCTTCTCCACCATAAGAAAAATTGAATAGAGATTCAATCCCCCGACAGCACCATGGTGGGGCGGATTTTGGGAACGTCTAGTACGAATCATAAAGGATTTATTGAAACGAGTATTAGGAAGAGCTTGTGTAACACACGAAGAACTTTCTACTATAATATGTGAATGTGAATCGATAATTAATAATCGACCAATAACGTACATGTCAGATAGCGATCCTACAGTTGCACCACTAACACCAAGCATTTTCTGCAGAAAGTTACGGAAGTTGGAACCATCGATCTAGATCGAACGGACAGAGAACATTTAAATAACCGGTTACGCTATTTATTGAAGTTAAAAGAAGACTTACGGAGACGTTTTCGCATTGAGTATTTAGGTGCTTTAATAGAGAACAATACACACAGCAAAGCGACAGCAGAACTGAAAGTTGGAGAAATAGTTTTGGTTGGTAACGATATACAAAAACGGTTAGAACGGCCTTTAGCCAAACTGTTAGAAATTATACCTGGAAAGGATAAGGTATGTCGTGTGGTTAAGTTGCAGACTGAAAAGGTCAGTTGTTAAGACCAGTTCAAAGAGTCTACAGACTAGTGATTTACGAAGACCATTCATATACAACACGGAGAAGAATCTAGTGAACATACTAGAAATAATCGTACTGAGATAGATGTTGAAGAATCAGACGCGCAAGATGGAAATGAAGAGGCAGCGTACGACGAGGAAGCAGCACAATCCCTGCCAACCGTAAACAGGAGAAGAAGAAAAATAATTCCCCCTGCACGATACTTAAATTAAAAAGCAAAATGTTTGTATTGTAATTTTGTTTTTGTAACAAGTTATTCGAAATTTCACGTCAACTCTAGGTGGGAGGATTAGTAGAGTTGCCGCGAAAAGTTAGTTATTAAGCAATGTTTTGACAGAATAATAACGACAGTTTTTAATGTGTGACACATGTTTAGGAAGGGATAATAAATCCGTTTAATTAAAGTGTTTGTTCATATTCATTAACCAAACCACGATCATTTATTAGAACAATCATTTTGTGTTGTGTTTCAACAAAAGAGGTGCAAGAAAACACATGAGTCTGGAGTTTTACCAGTACGATCATTAACTAAAGATACTCTATAAACATTCTCGACCTTTGCAGAGAATATGTGTCTCTGAGACTCGGAAACATTCCTCATGGAAAACTCTTAATTATAAGAAATAAAAACGAACAATTCAACCATTTGGATCAACTCCTCATCTAAGATACCTCAAGTAAATGCTACTTTCTTGAACCTACATACCTGCAGCGCAATCATATACGAGACACAATCTTCAGACGTTTTACATCAACTAGAAAACGTAGGAGCTGATATCACAACAGCGAAACGTGTGGGTGAAAATGCTACACCGTGACAAGGTTATATTTATACGCGAATCAGCTTCCAACAAAGACTGATTTCCCGGAATATTCAGGGTCGGGCAGAGCATATGAGCCATTATTCTTCGGCCTCGACTCCTTGAAGTACCCATATAACCTAAACGACGCTCAGTCGAATAAAGAACGACGTCCTTCGACTTTAGTTTGAATAGAAACCTTAATTAGTCAATTTGCTTAATTGTTTGAATAAAATAATCTAGATGTGTCACTATTTATACCCCACACCATTTGTGATTCTGAAAAGTCCCTGAATATGAATATTTTTTTACCTGTGCACCAAATTTTTCTTAATTAAATGTTTCATAGTTTCATTGGAAAACGTAATTTACCTTACAGTACGCCGTCGGTAATGCAACCTGGCGTGTAGCGTGGTTAGACACCCGAAAGTTCTATAAACTACAAAGTTATGCGTCTTCAGCATCATTCACGCCGCAGAGGTTTATTTACCTTATCTACGCCATCGTTGCCTTCAGCACCGCACACTTTAATCGACGTCGTTATCTCTTTCATGTGGAAGTAAACAAGTTTGTCTGCAAATACGTTATGCTCGCTCCACAACGTGCGTTATATTAATTATCTAAAATTATCTGTCGTCACAATGGACTTGTTAGTGTTAAAGCCGTGCTACAGCTTTTGAGGGGTCCCGACCCCGCGTGCGTTTTTACCCTTAACCCATCGCTGTCAGTCCGCATCATCGGTGATGTTTGCCGACTATTATTGCCTTGCTAAACTGCAGTAGTCTCGTCTTTAAAGCAGTCATTGTGCAGACTGGTTGGTTATCTATCATATTATAATGGTTACATTGCGATCGCATTGTGCCGATGCCCCCTCTGCCAGCATTGTGCTCTTCTGCGTTGTGGGAGACACCGCCACTCAGCAGTTATTGTTGTAAAAAGGATTGTCCTTTGTTTATTTATCTTAAATCGTGCCGCTAGTCGGCAAATACTCCAAACGGTAAGCATGAGACGAAGAAAATGAACCGGCTTTTTGCTTGCACGATGTCGTGATGATACTGTTAGATCATAGATAAAAAGTTTTGTTATAGAAATCCTATCCTAAAATTTAGTTCGTAATTATGGTTGCTTTATTGAAAATCACTCTCACTTTGGTTAATGATACATTTGAACCAATAAAAGTTCATTAATTTTTAAAATTTCCCTCTGTAGTTAGTATGCGAACATACTTTTACACATTCAAGTATGAGCGATATGAACTGCGCTGAACATTGTATTATTACATTTAATTTGATCAATCAAAAATAGAATTATCCTTAGCGATTAGTATCAACCCTTGACTATAGCCTTTAAATCATTGCACTAATATAGCTATATACTAGACGTGAAGTGTGTGAGAAACACTAATTTTGCATACAAGATTTTCTGTAATTTTGAGTCATATTAATTTTTACAGTAAATACATTTACTTAAATCTGCAAAGTTGTTAAAATATCCTATTAGCACTAGTGTTAATATGAAATCTCATATTGCAACTAGTGCCAATATATACGTCCATCATTTTGACGTTGAAAACGACAACAAAATGTCATTATTTTAGGTCAAAATTACAGAAAAATATATTGAAGCGCCAACAGTGTTGCTTGCTTTAGTTACGCTGAACAATTTTGGTGTGAAGCGCTTTGTCGAACTGCAACTATGGTTTAGTCATATTAGCCATTTTCTTGACCTCCGTACTGTCACAGCTGGCTTTATATACTGGCAGTACTTGTAGCTTGTCATACATCTCAAATTCCAAATTAAGAATTGTCAGTTTGTTTATAGAGTGTTCTGTAATGGAAATATCAGAGGAGACAAAATGGAAAAGAATTCCCTTTATGGGTTGAGAAGGAAGATCAGTTGGATTACATTTGTTCACTCCAAAGCTAATATGATTTCAGTACAGTTTGTAACAAAATTATTGTCACTTTATTAGCAATATTGTATCAATTACATCAAACTAGATTGGTACATTAAACCTATCAGTTCTAGTCGATTCTTGAATTCTCGTTCTCATGTTAACGTCATCTCTTTGAAAAATACCATAAAATGAATTTTACCAATGCTGAGAGCAATAACACATTAGACGTCTCATCATTGGTAAAATTCATTCTAGTGTATTTTTCAAAATAGTAACGTTAACATGACATTAATGCAAATATTAATAAAAGTAGGCTCTTTTGCTTTTTACTTATTATATCTATTCAAACTTATATGTGGCTTTAAAAAAAAGCCCTAACCTTCCCTTTTTCTAAAACTAAAAGTGTTTGTATGAGATATTCTTGAACTAATCATGTTATTTTAAAATACTATTTTACCAGTTAAAATATTTGCATAACTTCTAAAGGCACCCTGTATATTTTAGTGATACATGGTTCTGTAGTAAAACAGTATTTCTGGTTTAATATACAGTTTACTAAAGAATTTTCATAAAACTGTCTGATATAGTTATGTTTACGTTAAAACTTTCAAATTTAATGGAAAATTTAAAACTACACTTTGAGGATTCCGAATAATTGTACAAAACTAACCTGTAACGTTTTTATTCATGATTTTGCATTAGAACTAGTGATGGGCTTATTCGAATGAAAAATAACCGGTTATCCGGTTATTGAAATAACCTATGTAACTCGGTTTTCGTTCCAAGTATTCGAATGAAAAATAACCTCATGCTGATACCTACTACGCTTTGAATATAAAACCTCTATTCAAAGGTACTACGTGCCATATCTCAGCGACCTACGCAGTGCTCAAAATTCTGTAAATATAAATACGTCATAACTCATAAACAAAGCAGGTTGTACCAAAAACACCATTTGGTTATCGCGTACCTACCTCCTATCATAAAAAATATCAAATTATTAAATTCTGGGGACCTGAAACCTGAACGAATAAAAACTGCAAACGCACCAAGCTATAATAGTAGATTATGTTATTAGGAGTAAAAGTGATACTTTATGTGGCGAAGCTGAAGTTTATTTAGCCGAACGTTAGTGAGGCAAATAATTCAGCTAAGCCACATAAAGTCACTTTTACTCCGAATAACATATACTATTTTATCCGCAAACGTATTCAGGTAAATTTCATTAAAATAAATTTAAATAAAAAAGGATGCATCGGCCGGGAATCGAACCCCGGCCACCCGCGTGACAGGCGAACACTGTACCGCTGCGCCAACCGATCTTGTTCAAATAACGCCCTACTGTAATGATATATGAACATACTGAATCACCCGAGCTAATAGCACACGGCCACAGCAGCTGTCACACCATAAACCACGGCGACAGATGCTCCGATCAGCTGCTTAAAGGTTTATTTAAATTAAAACTTTTTCGTACTCTTTGAAAATAAAACCGGCCTACGGATCTAAGTCTAAGAATTAGCAAAATTTTAAGCCATCATACAATTTAATCGGTCCAGTATCTTCGGAGATAGAAAGAAAGAGGGCAACGATTTTGTGTGCTTAGGCAGATAAAGTATGCAAAAGTCGCTATTTTGTCTGCTTAGGCAGATAAAGTGACACTTTTACCTTGTCAATAAAGACAAATAAGTTGTCACTTTTGTGACGTTTGCGGATAAAACAATTTTTTATTTGCTTACATCTCCAAAGGTTCAAAACAAGAGGCGGCGCCTTTAACCCGCCCGATCGATAAAGATAAACGTTTTACAACTGTTTTTATTGTGATTAGCAAGCAGTCCCGCATATTTCTTTCTTTCTACACTTCTTAATAAATAACTCTTAACTTCCAATACATACAAAATAATGTACGGTCGGCGCCTTAGAAATCGGGCACTACACACTATTATGATATATTTTGCATGTATTTTTTAAGTGTATAAACTGGGTTTTTACAGTTATTATGGTTTTAATTGTTACGTCAGATTGTTTATTGTTTGTCAATTATGAAATGCCATCTCACATTAATGAAGTAACCGGAGCAAGAATACTCCAAAGACTAGAAGAACATATTACGTGTCCCGATTTCTAAGGAGCCGACCGTACATATTATGTTTTGGTTCCTCTGCTATCTGCAAGTTACGATGTGGATGCAGATGACGGTGAACCGATGTCGATGCAGATGACGGTAAACCGCCAACCGGCAAACCGGCTGACTTAATCGAAACGAATCGAGAGCCAAAATTTATTCGAATGATTATTCAAATAATATTCGAATGCAAATAATTCGGTTATGAAAATTGTCCGGTTATGCCCATCACTAATTAGAACTACAACATTACCCGGAGCTAGAATGATCTTAGCAAATCGGGGCAAACTTATAAATTAGTTTAGAATTTCTAGTGAAAACCTGCGTTAGAATATGAATAATAAAAAATTTACTATTAGTGTACTTGACTATAATAATTGTTCCTTCGAGAACGTCAACAACGAGAGACAGACCAGTGGAGAGTTTAGTCCAGACCAGTCTGCTACGAAGCAAGTTATAAAAGCTTGATACGCCTACAGTCTGGCGCTTGGACTCTAGGTATCCCGACATGCTGGCTGGTCCTTTGAATCGAATAAAATTCATTTTGGCTTCTCGAGTTAGACTGAGACATCCCAGTAAATGCTACTGTGCTATTTATTGTATATTAAAAAAATCGTAGGATTGTTTCATTTAATTTTAGATACTTGACAGGTATACTATCACCATCACTTTAACATTAACAAAATAGTAAACTGATTCCTGCATTGGGTGTTAAACTATGGTTTTATAGCAAAATACAACGCAACCATTAGAAATCTTGAAACTCTACGATAAAACAAGAAAGTAATCTAAATAGGTCAAACTTTTTATTGATAAATTACAACAATCTAAATGTGAGGACGATCGGCAGTTTCCAACTGTTTGTATTTAGTTTTGAATAGTGTTTTCTGTAAAAAACTATGCTTCTAATATAAAATATAAAAATTTTATTTTCATTTTGCTTCACAATAATTCACAACGCGGTAGACTTTTCCGCCTTAGTGTTTGTCTTGTATACAGCTCAAGTAGTGTGTAGCATACAACAGTATATAACATGTAGGAGTTTATGACGGGTGTTCTTTAATTATTCCGGATCAAGTTGCCTTTGAAATATTTGTTGTATGAATAATATGTTGGTGGCACTGTAAGTCTATGTCAAATTCGAGGTTAGCAGGTTAGGTTTTGTGTCTGTTTCTGTCAAAAATGACGGAAACCCTAACCTGCTAACCTCGAATTTGACGTAGACTTACAGTGCCACCCACATGTTATTCATACAACAAATATTTCAAAGGCAACTTGACCGGAATAATTAATGAACACCCGTTAGTTACTCCAGTGATGCAAGAAATATTTTTGGGTAGAGGCACCTGGCACCACCACGACACATGTGTCCAAATGTTTTGTATAGTCTTGTTAATCTACCTCATAAACCAATTTTCTAACCCTTAGCTGGGCAGGTGAGATATAGAGAATACCCCACACATACAAAAATTGCCAAGTTTTGCAAGTTTTATTGCCTAGTGTATCCCTCTCTTCAGCACGTTCAAGCTTCATTCTGCTTTAGCCAGTGAATTGCAAGTATTTACATTTCACTGGCTTTAGTATCTTCCGGACTTACACAAGTTTCAGATGTTCCCCTTCTTTTTAATATTCATATCAATTTATCTACTTTTAACAATTACCGATTAGTAATATACTATACAGTGGATAAATTCTTTAACATTTCAAGGAATAACTTTTGGAAAAAACGCTGGGACCCGTTGATATTTATTTTCATTTGCTCACGTTTTTCAAATAATATCTTTACATACAGGGTGACCAGCGTAGGAGGTATGATATCATCGAGGTTTTTTTAAATGGCAACTCCCTTTTTTGTTATGGAATTTGAAAGAAGCATTTTTTTACTTGGTCATATGACCAAAGAACAACAATTCTAAAATTGCAAAATACTAAATTTAATTGCTATGACAACTGAATTAAATATTCTAATTGTGCACAGTTGACTGCCTTACAGTAGCCAAGACGACCGATATGTTTTTTTTATTCCTATCATTGATATAAACGTATAATCATACCTACTAAAATTGAATTTAGTATTTTTCAATTTTAAAATTGTTTTTCATAATTTTTGGTCATGTAACATATACGCAAAAATTAGCTTAGCGTAAGTAGAAAAATGTGTTCTTTCAAATTCCGGAATAAAAAAAGGGGGTTGCCATTTGAAAAAAAAAACATCTATGGCCTCATACCCCTAAGCGGGTCACGCTGTATGTATGCATTTTATTTGAAATAATGTTGAAATAAAAATAAAAATCGAAAATCGGCGTTTTTTCCAAAAGTTATTCCTTAATTTTCTAACGAATTTATCAACTACTTCACGAAAGCACTGTAAAACAACATAATAACGAGAACAAGCGATACAAAATTAAAAAGAATTTACAGCGGTTTTAGCGTGGGGTATTATTAACACCCCATCTGCCTGCATACGTTTTATAATTCCACGTTCTCATCTAAGGGTTAAATAAAATTATATACATGGTGTTTTCAAATGAAGTAGCAAAAATGAGACAAATGAATGCTCGAGTCAAAATAAGAAGATTCAGCCAAGTGGACCTTAGTCTACAAAGTTGTACATATGATGACTTACAGTCCTTTAGAAATCAAGACGAGAAAACATATTTAAATCCATCGATTAATGAATATACACATTTTTCTTCTACAACGATAAATCATTATACTATATTTGTACTTAATATATTGTGTTGGTAGCACCACGTTAGGATAGCTATTTTAATATGTTATATCTCCCAACAATTTGAGATGACTAGCAAACACCTTTTGTGCTATTTTAAACTACAATGAATACACATTTGTACTTTTAAAATTATGTAATACATTTGAGACTCTCATTAGAGCGGATTCATCAATCAAGTTATTTATTTTTTGATATTCGAATTTTTTATATGAATTGTTAATTCAATGACTGTTATTAAATGCCAGTTTGACTTGTAACCAGTATAACAGCACAAAACTATCAAAATTGACAAATATCCTTTCTCTTTCACAAATTACTGATTATTTTACCAAAGTAATTATTTTTATTAAGTTATTTTACTCAATTAATTTTTTTTTCTTCATTCCTTATTAGAACTAAGTACCACAAACCAGACTTTCACTTTTACAGCTACTCACGATTGTCAGCCACGGTCAATGTCAGCCTATCCTCAATGTACCTTCAATCAACTAAGAAACTTCCCAAAAGTCAAAACTCCAGGCTCCTGCAGATCCAACTTCACTTCTTGAACTCCTAGTATGCGACAGTCGACCTCAGCCCTCTGGTAAACTCCAAATAACAGATAATTCCCAAACTAATTTCCTTTGTCCACAGCTCCTTTCCTGTAGCAACCAAATCACGCCAGCAAACCTCAGCAAACCGCTTCCAGTCCCCTGTAGAATCCCCAACTCCAACAAACTGTCTATTATATCTTGCAATGCACCAATAAATCCAAATCTATCCAAATATTGTTTTCTTCTTCCTTGTAGCTTAAACTGTATTCCATAATCTCTTCACTGATTGTATACCCACATCAACTCTAAACCATCTTCTCACTTATATTCGTTTTGTAATCTTGTTAAATACCTTTTTATTTGTATAAGCCCAATTATTTTCAAAATTAAAATCAAAATTTCTAGTTTTTATTAATTTTTACTGGATTTTTCAAATATATCTGTGTATAATTTAGTTTGTTATTCAATCATGTTTTTAAACAAAATTTCATCTTATATAGTTACGATTATTGCTGCCCACTTTTAAAATTACCTAATCTGATCTATACATACTACAATTATATTATTACAGAGCAAGCATATTTGTCTCATACTAACATTATCTTTTCTTCCATCACCAATACGAAATACTCAAATGTTATAACTTTTCAAGATAAAATTACAACCAATCGTTTTTAATTTTTCTTAATTTGGTTGTATCAACACACCAACTTTATTTCTTTTAATTATTTCTTTACTATGAGTGATCTTTATGTATCATAATAATATGTATATGATTTTTCCTAAAATAAAACAAGGGCGTCTTTATTGGTTTTTATTATCCTAATCAATTACTATGACATTAATATTACTTGTTAACTGTACATGAAATTTATTAGTAGTATGAGTATAGAATATTTACTGAACTGTTAGTGATTTCATATTGCAAAATATTAATTTCCTTTACAACAGATGATTATTTGAATTGTTGGCTGTTCTTTTGTGAAAGTTTGTTTTATTGTTAAGCTTCTTTCAGTGTTTTTTTATCATAAGTAATTCAATACAAGTTGCTGTTAGTTTGTAAAAATCGCACTTACTTGAAAGTAAGGTAAACCTTCGTGTAGGTACGGCGGTTCAAGTCGAAAACGAAGCAAGTGAAGCCCTGTTGAGTAAAAGCAATACGTGAACACCATTATAATTCTATAATCTTACTTACTGTATGCTATCTATATATTTAAAACGTGAAGCGTTTTCTTTCGACATCTATTTTGAGACTTCCGCCGGGCCGATTTTGATAATTCTTTTTTTAAATGAAAGCCGTTACGGTGTAGATGTGCACAAAAGTCCTAAATTGAAAATAAATAGATAATTTTAAGAGTAAAACCAACATACTGCAATTTTCAAGTGGATGCAGCCGGCCATGCAGTAGCAGTAAACGAAGTGTATTCTCGAAGTCAAGCTGCGGCGTTCTGCTCATTTTTTGCAATGGGCTACTGTAACTACTAAATGTTTATTTGAAATCAACGGTCTGCTGATTTGTGAGACGAAACGTCAAAATACATGTAAATGACAGTTAACGAAAATTGGTATTGCTCATACGCTGTAAGGTGTTTTTTATGCTAATTATGATTATGTGAATGTGCTTATTTACGCACTGATTCATTGCTTTCCCTGTTGCTACAAGCATACGTATATTTTTAAAACTTATTTCGACGTTATCTGACACCTGTTTTTCATAGTTTTCCATCCTCACAGTTTCTTTCGTTTAAGTCGCATTCAGTCATCGCTTTTGTAATCTATTATTTCAAAATTCTATTCGGATTTCTCCTAGCTTTTCTTTCTGGTACCCTTCCCATTTTCGCTGTGCGCCTAGCATGTGCGATGACAATTAATAAACTACAAAGACAAACTCTGAATAAAGCGGGAATATATAATATTCGTCACAACCAGTATTTAGCTATGGTCAAGTGTATGTAGCAATGTCACGTGAGAGTAGTTTTGAAAACTTAAAAATTCAAACTTTACCTGATGGATGCGTTAAACATTGTCTACAAAGAAGTTTTGTAAATTGCAAAATATTTTTCAACGGGTTCCATTAGCGGTTTTTTATTTACTGTGGTTTTATCAGCTCGACGATGATATTTAAATAGCAGTTGCTCTCAAGACAAATACGTGTTATAATAGTGATTTTTAAAAATGCAGTATCCGTACAATAACGACATATTGTCTTGAATTTACATAAGGGTTTACCTAAGAGTATATTCCAAGGCCTTTCATTCGGATGAAAAGATCCATCAATCGGTTAACACTGTGGTGGAGGCAGATGACACAGTGCACTACCACATTGAGTTTCTTCACACTCTACCCTCCCGGACTTCTTTCAAATCGCCTGCCTTTGAAAGTTAGAGCACTTATACTACTGAGAAACGTGAAGACTGCTGGTGAAAGTTCCACATCGTAACGTCACTGAGACCAAAATTTTCATAGGTTTTGGAGAAGGGGAGACAGTCTTCATTCCTCGAATAGCCCTGTTTCTTTCCCGTAAAAACGTGCTTTGCCATGACGATCAATATGGTGCAGGGACAGTCGCTGAATCAGGATGGGGTCGACTTGATGGAAGACTGTTTTTTTCTCGATCAACTTTATCTAGACTGTTTAGGGGTCAGTTCTCCAAACAACTTAGTGGTGCTCAAACCAGAAGGGAAAACATCCAATATTGTCTACAAAGAAGCGCCTTTACCCTCTATTCGACGGGATTGACTTCTACTTCACAGATCGTTACATAATAGAATCTACGGGAAGGTAAGAAGTTGTAATTCGCCATATTAGTTCTTTTTACAAGTAGGGTCAAACTATTTTCAGGGCTTTTCAAAATTCATTCCTCCAAAGGAGTTAAATGTGGTTGACCTGTTTCTGTAAAGATTTACAACGAGGAGACTACTACAGGTGGGAAGCTGAAATTCGACATATTAGTTCGTTTTACAAATCAGATCAAGTAAATGTCAAGGTTTTGCAAAATTCATCCCGGAAAGGGGTTAAATAGGACAAATATGTTTTCTAACTATCGCTCCAAGGAAACTACTACAAGTACAGGAAGTTAAATTGAGCATATTTGAACCTTTTTCAAATCGAGTCAAATCAGTTTTAGGGTTTTGGAAAATTCATCCCCGAAAGGGGTTAAATGAAACAAATCTGTTTGTCAAAATATCGCCACAGGAAAACTACTACAGGCAGTAAGTTGAAATTCGGCATTTTAGATCACTTTACTAATCGGAAATAATTTTTAGTTTTTCGAAATACATCCCCTCAAACCGGTTAAATAGACCAGAAGTGTTCTTCTAAAAATAGCCACAAAGTAATTATTACAGGCAGGAAATTGAAATTCGGCATATTAAATCGTTTTACAAACTAGGTCAAATCAATTTCAGGCTTTCCGAAATTAACTCCCAAAAGAATTAAATGGGATAGATGTGTTTCTCTAAAGATCGCCATAATACGGTAACTGCTGCAAGTAGAAAGTTGGTTCGGCACAGTAGTTCGTTTTACACATCGAGTCAAGTCAGTTCGTTTTACACATCGAGTCAAGTCAGGGGTTTTCGAAATGTATCCTCTCAAAGGGATTAAATGGGGCAGATGTGTTTTTCTAAAGATCGTCACGACATAGATACAGGTAGGAAGTCGAAATTCGGCACATTAGTTCGTTTTAAAAATCATGTAAAACCATTTTCAGGGTTTTGCAGAATGCATCTCCTCAAAAGAGTTAAATGAGATAGATCTGTTTTTTAAAGATTACCTTAACGAACGAACTACTACAGATAGGAAGTTGAAATTTTGCATATTATATCGTCTTATAAATAGACCAAATCATTTCCAGGGATTTTTGGAATTCACCCTCAAAGGGTTCTACGGTGTAAATGATCTATTAGCGGTTGAAACTGTGTGAACAAACCTTTAGTGCCGATATTCGGTTCGCACCCATCGAAATTTGATAGGTTGGCGATTATTTTTTTCGTGGTGCTCGGATTTTGCAAACTCATGGCACTTCGGCCTTCGTCTCATTTTTACAGCAAAGCTAGCAGCTTGCACGGTTTTTCGGATTCGATAATCCGATGGGGAGTTAGTCTGATTTTGATTCTTTGTGTGCCCCATGCCGTTTGGCGGAGTTTTGGTGTACAAGCGAATATTTGGACATTTAATTCTGCGCCGATTGGCGGACTTAGTTGCAAAAAAGCTTCTAAAAAAAATTCGTGCACATGGCCCATATTCTTGGGGCGAGTTAATTTGGAGTTTTGTCCGCTCTTGCGTGAAGAGCAACCAAATTATATCTCTTGCCTGAATATGAAAAGCAATATTTGAGTGTAAATATAATTGTATCACATAATGACAACATTTTATAATCGTCTATGGAATTAATAGATTCGTTAAATTGCAGTGGAACATATCCACATTGCTTAACACTAAAAATAGGATAATAAATATTCATTTGAAAAGTTTAAATGTGTCTACTGGTTTAATAGATGAAGTAAAATTAATGATACGCAATTTATTTATAACTGCTTAGATTTGATATTAAATGGACAAGCCACAAGCCAGGCAGAAGAGTATTATTACTGTTTATAGATTAACACATAATATTGCACTACCTTTTTGCCTTCGGAAAAGAAATTGTCCTGTACGCCTAGCATTTGCGATAATTAATAAATCACAAAAACAAACTATGGATAAAGTGGGAATATATCGTATTTGCCATAACCAGTATTTAGCCATGGTCAAGTATACGTAGCAATATCACGTGTGAGTAGTTTTATAAACTTAAAAATTGAAATTTTACCTAATGGATCCTGCCACAGATTACATAGAAGTTTTCTAACTTGCAAAATATTTTGCAACGGGTCCACTAGTTTTATTTTAATTTACGACATGATCAGAATTCTCATACTAACCGTGCCAAAACTGTAAAAATGTGAGCATCGATTGCCATAGACGTTTATTTACTTACAACTGTCAAACAAAAATGCCGTTTACAAATACCAAAATATGGATGGGTCCAGGTACTCAGGAAATTCCGCCCGAACTATTTTCACTAAACAGAACGCGTCTGGTAGAGCGACTTCGAGCACTGTGTCTAGAAAATGGAACGGTTGTGGTACTGCAGGGTGGAAAGGAGGTCCCCATATATAACACGGACGTAAATTACATATTTAGGCAAGAACCCTTCTTCAGGTGGGCGTTTGGAGTATCCGAAGCAGACTGCTATGGAGCTATAGAAGTCGACAGAGGAGTTTCCCATTTATTTATACCACGCTATCCTGAGGAATACACGATTTGGATGGGCCCTCTTCACACACCAGACGAGTATAAAGCAAAATATAAACCCGATAAGGTGCACTACGTTGAAGATATGACAAGCGTCTTGATGAACCTGGATCCCTCCGTACTGCTGGTATTGAGAGGAGTTAACACCGATAGTGGCTTAGATATCGAACCAATAGACTTTGAAGGAATAGATATGTTTCGTTTCAACGACACCGTACTTTATCCAGAAATCGCCGAACTTAGGGTCATCAAAACACATTATGAATTGGAGGCTTTGCGCTATGTTACGGAGGTGTCTTCTGCAGCCCACCGCAAAGTAATGAAGATGGTAAAGCCAGGACTATTAGAATACCAAGCTGAAGCAGAGTTCCGGCATTACGCTTACAGTGCAGGTGGTTGCCGTTTGCTGTCCTACACTTGTATATGCTGCTCAGGACCTAACAGCGCTATTTTGCATTACGGACATACGGGTTCACCTAACGACAAAATACTCAAGGACGGGGAAATGGTTCTGTTTGATATGGGGGCCAACTACTTCGGCTACGCTGCCGATATCACTTGCTCCTTTCCGGTAAACGGTAAATTTACAGACGACCAGAAACTCATCTACGAATCAGTTCTGAAGGCTAATTTGGCGGTTCACAAAGAGGCTCGACCAGGCACAAGTTGGACATGCATGCACGTACTGGCCAATCGTGTCCTTCTGACTGGCCTTAAGGACGGGGGACTTCTGAAGGGTGACATCTCTACCATGATAAGCACGGGCTTCAGCAGGATCTTCCAACCCCACGGTTTAGGACACTTGATAGGTCTTGATGTCCACGACGTCGGAGGATATTTGCCGGACGTCCCACCAAGACTGACTCACCCAAAAGGGATGGAAAAGCTGAGGACTTGTCGGATTTTGAAGAAGGGCATGATGTTGACGATTGAACCAGGATGCTACTTCATCGATAGTCTGCTGGATTTCGCAATTCGCGACAAAGTGTATTCCCAGTTTATCGTACCAGAAGCTATTGCCCGATTTAGGGGGTTTGGTGGTGTCAGAATTGAAGATGACGTGGTCGTTACGGAAACGGGGGTGAAAAACTTAACTGTCGTCCCGCGAACAGTTGAAGAAATAGAGAACTGGATGGCAAACAAGGACGAAGAGCAAAAATAATATTATTGTAACTAAATACTTACTAACGTGTTAACCATATATTAGAATGAAAATAATTATAGAAGTAAGTTCTAATAAGCATATAAAAATTACGCAAGGGTATTGGATTTCTTAATTTTGATTTATTATTTTAACAGGTCGTGTTAATCATCATGATGAGAGAAATTATATCATATACCTGAGCAACAGTAGGTATAAATAACTGTTGCTCAACGTTTTGGAATGTATCCTGTAGATGGGAAGTACTTTATTAAGTTTTTTGCAGACGCATTAAAATTTTAATTCAGATGTTTCTAAATATAAAAGTAATTAATAGCATCGTGATTAGCTTCAGATATTTAGTTCGATGGTTTATTATTATATCGGTTAAATACCATATTGCCTTTCAAACTGAATATTCGGGAAACTAGTCGTTTGAGATTATTTATGGTGCACATATAGGGAAAACTGCAGGATCAGGGGGCAATTTTCTTGCTATTGATATGAATTATTATCAACCATGTTTCTCTCTTAACCATAACCAAATTATAAGGCAAGCAAGTAATAGTCTGATAGCAGGGTACAAAAAAGTTACATTGCACTGCAAAAGGTCGGGTAGTTTAAATTTTTGGATATGTAATGAGAATTCCAGGTTTTGCAACTTTTCGAGCCATCGCTTGCGCCGAGATCTTGAAAAAATGGCTCTTAAAACCGGTTTTTCCGCATTATCTCCTTACCTATATCAGCTACTGCGTTGTAAATTGGAGCAGATTAATGAAAATTTCAACAGTGATCCGTTTTCAGGTCTATTAATTACATATTGTCTGTTACCATCTCGTGATTACTTCTTTTCGTAATATGTGAAAAGTTAAATATATTAGTCAGTTGATGCCACCTGGCTCTACTGACAAGATTAGCAATATTCAATAATAATATCTAGGTCTGAGGTCGTTTTTTGTGGACCGAAGCGGAGCTGAGGTCCATAATACGACCGAAGACAGAAAAGAAACTTACCTACGCGTTGTGCATTACGTTTTTCTCACTACCAAGAAGCTAAAGTTTTAATTTAATTAAATCCTCTAAGCAGCGGATCCGAGCATCTGTCGCCGTGGGCTACGGTGTGACAGCTGCTGTCGCCGTGTGGTATTAGCTTGGGTGATTCTGTATGTTCTTTTTCGTACTTTTTTTGTAAATAAAAACCGGCCTACGATCTAAGTCTAAAAATTAGCAAACTTTTAAGCCATCGTACACTTCTGAGCAATAAAATTAAGCACACACGGCTTTGTTGCATTTATTAATAGCGTGTTTTCTTCGAAAGGTCTTACTTTTGGTCTTTTAATAAAAGTGTTATTTTGAAGTTATGGTGTTTTATCTTGTATTGAAACTGCTGCTAGACAATTAAAATATACCAGAATTATACAAACTAGAATATTGTGAACAATAGTTATAAGACGTGTGCTTAATTTTATTGCACAGAAGTGTACAACTCAATCGGTCCAGTATCTTCGGAGGAGATAGAGAACAAACATAGAAAGATAATGGTAATGGTAATTTTTTATGGAGTCACTCTAATTCAATTATTAAATACAGTAGGCGTGTGTCAGTGAGAGCGTTGTCAGTTTATTTCTCTGTCAGCTACGTTTATTGTAAAATGAGTTATTCAGAAGAATTTGAAAATTACGCTGAAATTGAAAAATGCTGCTCGAGCATCCTTGCTGCCGGCGAAATCGAGAGAACGGTATGAGCGATCATATAATACTTTCAAAGAGTGGTGTATTTCCAAGACAGTAAAAGAGGTGAACGAAACTGTATTTCTGGCTTATTTTAATGAGAGAGCGTCTATATTAAAGTCTCCAAACAGTTTATGGAGTGAGTATTCCATGTTGAAGTTAACAACGTGCGTTCATGATAACTTCGGGGCGATGAAATTCAAGCAGGTAGTATTTGAATCACTACTTTTTCTAAATGACAGTATAATTGTACATATATTTGCAGATCATATCATTTCTTAAGAAAAAAAATGATGGTTATATTTCGAAAAAAGCCAAAATTTTTACTAACGAAGAGTTGGAAAGGTTTCTCAGTGATGCATTTTTGATGATGAAAGTCGCAATGATATTGGGAATAGCGGGAGCATGCCGAACAGACGAGCTGTACAACTTGAATTTTCAAGATGTTGAAATAAAACCTGACGTGGCAATTATCAATATTCTACAATCGAAAAATAAAATCCCCCGAAGATTTGTAGTCACTGGTAGTAACGATAGCAATAATTGGTTGAAGATTCTTGAAAAATATATAAAATTACGGCCCAAAAATACTCAAGAACGTAGATTTTGTATGCGTTACAATAATGGTAAATGCGTACGACAAGTATATGACGTTCACGATCTTTTCTCAACAGAGCAGGCTATGATATGTTTTTATTAGGTTGCTCGCAGGTCTTTTTGATAAAAGTCAAACTTGACAAGACGTAAACTTCAAATTATTTCAAGTCAAATATTTTGCCGTTGTTGCAATTACGTTGTTTTGCAATATTATTCAAAATGCCAAAAATCATACACGCAACCATAAAAGCAGCTATAAAGAAGACTTATGATAGCTACGAGAAGGACACGAACTTGGAGAAAAAGCAAATTATAAACAGAAGCACTGATATTATTGGGGTAAATATTTAATATGTGATTTTGCATTTTTTGTTAATCGCGACTTATTTAGGTTTCGGATTGGATAGTAAGAGCAATTTTGAAAGGAGGGCCTGACAATCTGAAAACTTCTATTTCTGGAAAACGATCAAAAACTGACAAATTCACAAATTATATTTTTAGAGATTTGCAGCGACTGATTTGGCATTATACTTCGAAAAATGAACATTTTACTTTAGATACATTATTAGCGGAAGCGAAAGCAAATTTGGAATTTACAGGGGGAAGAACTACTTTATTCAAAATTATCAAATCAATGGGTTACAAACATCAAAAAGTCGATGGACGCAAAATTTTATGTGAATCGAAACATGTCGTTGCAGCCAAAATTAAATTTCTACAAAGATATTTGCAGTTTCAAAATTCTAGTGAAAACGTGGTCTTCGTGTACCTTGACGAAACGTGGATCTACCAGAATGGGTCTTCGATTCGTCAATGGTTACATGAAACAGATTTGAAAAGTAACCCAGCCAAAATTAAAAGTGAGGGGAAACGTTTTACGGTTTTGCACGCGGGAACAAAATTTGGTTTTTTGGAGGGATGTGACTTTAAAATAGATTAGAAAATACTAAATGAACAGCACAGTGTTTGTAAACCTCAGTAAACTTTTATAAAAAAAATAATTTTAGTATATTTCCAGAACTATTTTCAGAATTGGAAAAACAAGAAGTGATCCTAGTAAATTCTGAAAACGTAATAAAGAATTTCAAAAGAAACATCAACGATTTGCCGGGATTTGATTATATAGAAGAGCAATTAAATGGCAACAGTGAAGCTCTTTCAAAATCATAACCTGAAATTGAATATGACATAACCTATTTCGGTACCAACAAAAATTGCACCCTAACATAGCCTGCTCTGTTGAGAAAAGATCGTGAACATCATATAGTAAGGAAGCATACTTTAGCTGATATACCATTTAAAATTGCAAAATTCTTGAATTTAGAAGATGTTAAAAATTACACGGGTCATAGTTTTAGAAGAACCTCTGCTACTTTGTTAGCTAATACCGGATCAGACGTTCTTGCTTTGAAAAGACATCGAGGATGGAAATTCTCCACTGTAGCAGAGGGATATGTGGGAGATTCTTTAAGTCACAAATTAGAAACGGCCAAAAGGATATCATATGGAAATTTCGAAAATTCTGCTGAAAATATTGTAGATAATGCAGCAAGCATCAACGAAATTGATATTGTAAATAATGCATCTTCTATTTCTAACAATGTTGAAAATAATGATATTAAACATGTAAATACCCTCCCCCCAATTAACATTACAAATTGTTCAAATTATACTATTAGCATTAATATTAATAAATAGATACATTTTCTTCAAATATTCATTTCTTAATACTCGAAAATATGTATAGAAACGTCCATCTGCGGAAAGTGACCTTCTACGGAAAATCGTTTTTTCTGTCCTTAGATACGGTTCGTTTGTATTGATTTTATCTGTTGCTAAGGTCGTTGTATATTAGACTTTCCATTATTTTCCATTTTTTAACAATGTAATGTCACTTTACCCATTTGGTAGTGAGAAAAATGTATTAACGTCGTCCAAAAGTAGGCACTTCAATCTAAATGAACTTACAAACGTATTCAGAGAACAGCAGGCAGATCCAGAAAAAAAATCGTAAGCAGGATTTTTTTTTGTCGTTTTGTATGTTGGTGGCATAGAAACCAACATTGGATGCATTGCGCTACCAACATTTTGCAAAGCCCACCACAAAAAGCAAGTTCAATCTTGCTACCCTTTCACTAACACGAGAACGTACCACCAAGTCCAAGCATGGTATGACATTGAAAAAAAAACTACAAAAGTATGGCTCGAAACGTAGCAATAATGAGCTTACTGGAGTGACACCTACGAAAAATTCAGCTCCTGAGGTCTTGCGTAAATTTATACCATGCAAATGCAAAAAAAAATGTAAAGCAGTGTAAGGCTGCAGAAAACCTAGGTTTAAGAGCTTCATTATCTGTCAATTTGATAATTGACAATCTTGCGTAAATGTGCCAGAAGATGCGATCGACGGCGCTGAAGAAGGAGAAGAGACGTTATCAATTGGTAGGCAGTTCCTTAGGACTCAAGGGAATGAAGAATTTGAATCTAAATCCGACAACGACAGCAACATTTTTAATGAGGAAATAGATACGAACCAACCGGGCACCTCAAAGCGACATAAAACACTTCTATTACACCGATTACTGGATTAGGACTGCTGGGGACACTACAAAAAAACGTGCCATCAACTGTACCAACGTAGTGGTGTGGAAACGAATTAGCAGCGCCTAATTAATAGCTATTAGGTATTTAAACAGTCAATGTGTAATTAATAAACAATAACCATGAAAATATCAGCTCAAAACGAAGCATTATTAACATTTTCGTTAATTCCCTTCACGATACAACTGTGCCGTTAGGTATTTATTTCACTTACAACAGAATTTTTCTAACAAATGTTGTAGGAAATTATGTCTTTAATATTAATAGTATCTATATTTATGCGCTGATGAAAAGATAATGCAGAAAAACCGTCTTTGAGCTAATTTTTTTTCAAGATGGCCGCTCGAGAGGAGGCTCGAAAGATTGAAAAACTCTTGGAATTTCTATTAGGTCCCCGATCTCGTATACATATCCAAAAATAAAAACTACCCGACCTTTTGCAGAGTTATTTTAAACGTTAATATATACCTACGTTAATTAAAAGTGTTTTTTAATTAAGTGATTGTGTCCTAGATAATTTGGGGAAGCTTTGCCTTGCATTGGGCTTCCGCACAGGTAAAATACGAGGCGTTGAAGTGATCCAGTGGAAGCTAAGGTGTTTTGGGCATATACTACGGAGGTCCAGCCAGCTTTATAAGTTCCTTTACGAATGAATAAGAAAGCAGCGTCCGTGTAGCACAGCGGAGTACGAGATTTGAGCCCCCAGCTTCATTGGAAGCGGTTCCAGAGATGTGCAAAAACATCAGCCGTTCACCAGGTGGATTCCAGCTAAAATTTGAGCTTTTGTAACTGTAGGCAAACAACAACGAGTGGTCCAGAGCATCGTGGAAGTTCCAGCGAGGGGCAGGTAGCCCGATTTTTAACGGAGAAACCATCAAAAGGTCAGATTTGCCTCTTATAAGTGTTAGTTTTGTGAATGTACTTTGTTAGCGTTCCTTAGAGCGTCACTTCCGGTTTGTGGCGTGAGTAGAAGTGTTCTATTTATTACGCGCAATACTTACATTTTATTGTTATCGCATAGCAACGGTGTTAATTGCGTGGACATCTTGAAATTCACTAAAACAAGGAAACCATTTTGGTTTTGTATTTGTTCCCATCAGTTAAAATATAACCCAGTTGTCAAATCCCATTAGATAAATAGCATTATTCATAGTGCTTACAATTAAATGTTTATTTTGAAATAAGACCTTAAATAATAATCATTGATAGCCAACCGCAGTTAATTAGTAATCATAGCAAGTTCATACTCATTTTTAAACATTAGATATGACGACCTGGCCCTGAGATGAGGGTGTATTAGAATTAAAAATTTAAGCATTACAGTATAGCCGGGCAAATTACAAAGTATGGTAGTTAAGGCTGCTTAATTTATTCAAATAATAAAACAATATTGTTATGATACAACTACACTATTTGTTATAGTGGTTAAATAAAAATAATGATACATTTGGAAGATCAATACAACCAAATGTTGAGGGGTTTTAAATAAGATTGGTATTAATTTTAAAATAATTGAGCAATATTAAAATTGAGACAATTATTAATGTAAATATGACAATAAAATAGAAATTGAATATTTAATTTTGATGGTTGAGGTCAACCATGATAAAAAGTGTAAACCAAGGTTATATTGACAATTATGCTTGCTTTAATAATAAGGGATCGTAACATATAATAATTAGGACATTTTATATTTTAAGAGGGCAGTAATAATGGTAATCATCAGAGATAAGTTTTTTTTTGTTTGGCAGTCAGAATAACAACTATTCAAAAAATTTACATAGAAATTTGAAAAAACTCTTTTTACTAATAAAAACTTGGAAATTATGGCTTAGTTGGTATAATTGTTAAATATGAAAATATAACATTGAAGTAATAAAACATTACAATCAGTGATGAGATTGTGCAATACAGTTAATAAAATACAAAAAACAAGAAGAATTGGATGGATTTGGATTTAATGGTTCATGTAAGATATAATTAACATTCATTGGTGACATTGGTGGTTGTTTGGAAGACGAACCGATCGTTTATAAGGAAGTTGATGGGAGTATTTACTTGATTTGGACAGTTCCTGTGGGTAGTGCTGGATCCAAAGTACTACCTGAAGAATAAAGAGGATTAGTTTGGAATCATCTATAATACTAAAAATTACCAGAAGTCTATTGGCGTGGCAGTAATATTAATGAAAGGAGCAGGATCAGATTATACGGGCAGTTGGAGTTTTGACAGGTTAGATGTGGTTTGAGGGGTGAGAGAGCGATGTAGTTTTGGCTATTGGAGGAGTAAGCTGTCGTAGTTGCTGACTGTGAGCATTTGGAGCTGTGGACATTGGGAACTGTCATATTTGGATAATTGCAGTAACAACTTGAGAAGTGGTCAGGTTTGTTTTAGTTAATTAATATAAAAGCAGGTAGAATAATAAACAAAAAAAAGAAAGAGTGAAATAAACAGAATACAGTACTTACTTTGGTGAATTGATTAATTGAAGTGGCATTGTAAAGGATAGTTGTCAATTCTTGGTTTAATTGAATTTGAAAGTCAAGCTGACAGTTAATGTCATTTAGTATTCATAAAAGCACAATTAAGAGTTGAATTTCAATTAATAGATAACTAGATTGGCGAACCCGACCCTGAGTGTCTTAATATTAATATTTAGTTAAAAGTAAAATTGATTTGAACAGAAATAATAGGGCAAATAAAAATAAAATAGGCATATTAAGCATTGAGTCATTGTTTAAGTAATAGCTAGTCAAAAGTGGAGCTATCACTACAATATATTCAATTCATTATACCCATATTAGGGCAGTACAGTATATAATTAATAATTATATATCTAACAAATTAACATGATGAAAATTGTAAGAATTAGAATTTTCAAATAAATGTTATGCCTTTATGTAAGAATTCTCTGATATAGTTTTTGATATGTACTAATACTTAGAAGTATCCTATCGGTAAATTTTATTATACATTTGTTCAGAAATTTAGATTAATTGTAAATTCTACAAGGATTGCTTTATAGATTTTCGAAATGATCTTTTTAAATAACGTTTATTAGATAATTAGAAAACAAAAATTATTATGGAAAATTACAATTAATTATCAATTATTCTAAGTAATCTCCATCCAAACCTATGTACTTTTCCCAACGCAATTGCCATAATTGTATTCGTCGATCGTAGAACTCCGTCGGTTGAGAGCGCATCCATGACCCTGTTGCCTGTTGGAGTTCATGCGCGCATCCAAAAGGCCTTAGCGCTTTTTTGACGGGGCCGAACAAAAAATAATCAGAGTGCGCCAAATCAGGACTGTAGGGAGGGTGTTTATTTACTGTCTAGCCGAATTGCTTTGAGCAACACTGGGAAGCGCTGCCGTATGGAAGCGTGCATTGTCTTGGAGAAGGTAAAATTTTTGCCATTAAGTTCGGGTATTTTGTCTTTTAAAGATCTTTTCAGTTTTTTAGGATTTCGCAATATCTACTAGAATTAACAGTGTTACCTAGTTCTAAAAAACAGCATTCATCAGTTACCAGTATGTTTGTTGGAAAACCAGCTTCTGCTTCCGTACGATTCAGCAGCCACTCATAGAACTGCTGCCGCAACGGGTAATCGTTGGGAGTAAGTCTTTGTACCTTTTGAAAATGATAAGGGCACAAACCGTTCGTCTTTATGTTCGCCAACTAAAATTCTAAGAAACTTTAGCTTCCTGGTCAATTTGGCGTGTACTAGTTTTTGATTCAGCATTTACCCGTTCCAATAATTCTTCTTCAACATCAACCGCCTGTCGATTTGGTCTTCTACCATCATGACTCTTCTGTAGTTATAAATTCCCAGTCTCTCTTCCCCGGTGAATAACCCGGATAAATGTATTTTCGGAAGGGGTCGGTTTATTTTGAAAATTTTTCTAAATACATACTCTTTGCTCGTGCAGCACTTTCATCGGCAGCTCCATAAAATATTATCATGTTCATGTATTCATAGTTAGTGTATTTCACCATTTTATCCGAACTAATAACTTAATAACAACCACTAATAACAAATCTTAAATTTGATGTGTTCAAATTTACTGAAATTTCAGTTTGACACTTTCCTAAATTTCAACGGCAACTTGCCTGCTATTTTTTTATTATTCAGCAGCTCCCAATAGTTGCTACAAAAATCATTGAGCATTAAAAGAAAAAATTAAGAAGCCGTAATTTCTATTTCACATTTATTTTTAAATCATTTTTTAAATTAAATGTGGTTCAGTTAACTCAAATATCACCAATTTAATTTTGAAACATAAATTACCCACATAATTTCCGAACAACTAAAGTATGATCAAAAATTAATCTCATCTAGTATGGCTATGGATTTTTTTCTAATTTATGAATGTAACTATGTTTACACTTAAATGAGAAACAATTCCATAGCCATACTAGATGAGATTAATTTTTGATCACACTATACTTCTTATTTAACTAAACTTTAACTCGTTGTAACTTTTTAGTTACTGAGATTTTCTAAAAATTATATTAATAAAAAATGTTTACTTTAGTCCCCTCTATCTACCCTAATAATCTCCTCCGTACGTTGTAAATCACCCTGTATAGGTTATAAATAGGATGGGGCCAAACACTGAGCCTTGAGCAACGTTGCTAACAGTAAATGAACCAGAAAAATTACTTTCAATTCTTTAAACGTTTTCTCTTTTAAAAAGTTATCCATTCATCTGGTAGATGTCTTCCAATGCCTAAATATTAAAGCGTATGAAGCAGTCTATTGACAGACAAGAATTTGATTATAAATAATATATACTGGAAAGCCTGATTTACTTCAAAACTTTCTATCCCTTTTGGTTTTTTCTTAAAAGCAATGGTTCTTGTTTAAAAGAATAAGATAAATTACTAACTTCAACCCCTTAAAGCAATACGCAACATAGAATAAATCATAAATACGCCTTCCTATTGTAGAAATTACCTGCTAATTTTAATTTTCATACCCTTAATCAGTTTTTAGTAAAATAGCAACAACCACCTCTAATATCTCCGTTAAGGGGAAAAGTCTATCAAATTCTATTTACATGATCATCTTTATAACAAGTTTAATAGAACCACCCTGTATATCTTTGTAGTAAAATTAGTTCTTTTAATGGGGAGAATTTCTTGATAGCATTTATAAGTTGAGGTTGTAAAGAATCAAGAGGTGTAGTAAGTGTTAACAAATTTATGCAGTATTTTAGTCTTAAAAAAAAGTAGAGATTGCTTAACATGGAGAATCTCGATTTTAAAAATTGTTCTTATTTTGTATTGGAAGACAATTTTAAGTTACTATGATTTCAAGGTTAAAAAATCGAACAAATTTGCATTACAGTTCTGTAGAGCAACACAAGCTTAAAAATAAAAGAAAAAGCTCATTGGAATGTTAAAGAAATTAAAGTCTAGCGCGTCATAGCGTTTTATTATACAAGACGATAAAGTTAAATTTTATCCACGAGTGAATCGTTTAACGTCTAGGCGAAGTCAAGACGTTAACGATTCAAGAGTGGATAGTAATAACTTTATCATCGTGTATAATACTTTTTTTTTGTATAACAAGAACTTTAACAATTTCTAAAGAAAATAAGCAAAGTCAATCACATTTTAAAATCTCAGTAGCTAGATTGGGTTGCTAAGATAATACGAAGCTATAATATATAATTTAAATAAAAGCTAGAAAATTAAATTACTTTATCTACCCTTAATGTTAAAGTGCTACTTTATCTACTCTTGCTGTTAAAGTAACACTTGACCTTTTGTTTTGAGTCGATTAAAGCACACTTTAACATTTGCTATAGAAAAAATATATTTAATAAAATATAGCGTCAAGTCTTTATTTGAACAACAAATATTATTTCTTGGCAGAACCACCTTTTAGGGAAATAAATCCAGTCATTACTATAAGGCACGCAGTGATATGCATACATGCTAGATACTGATAATCCAATCTTAATTGCCCGTAGGACATTTAAAAGAAATTTATGGCATGGAAACATTTAGGTAATCCAACCGGATTTTAATTTTTCGGTTTGACTAAACTTCAAAGAACCTGCATAGTGTTCTTTCTTTAAACTATACCTCCTATAGAGACAGTACTGCACCATTTTAGTTACTCCTGGCGACAGGCAAGCTCAGGTGTATCACCGAAAAGGGATGATGTCAAAGAATAAAGGGATTTGCGGTCGGAGTGGAAAAAAAACTTTTAAACTTAATTTGAGTGTTTACGAATCTCACGCTGAGGACTTAGCGCTGGCGGCGACAGCGAGGTCGCACAGCCATCTGTTTTGCGGTAGGGCTAACGACTAATCCACTAATCCAATATAAAGCTCAATGGCATTCCGAAAAATTTAGTAACGGATATTGAATTTGAGCTCGGAAGTGTGCCGTGATCTTTTTGTCCTTACGTTTAAACGAGGTAATCTTCTCAGCAAAGTGTTGGGCGATATAACTATTTGGAAAATTGGAAGACGATTATGATGCATTACCCAATGCGTACAATAAATATTTAATGATATCAAGAATTTCTATTGAATCTGATAGTTTTAGACACTGAATATAGTACATTTTAGGAAGAGCATTTCGGTGAAGCAGCACATAAAAGCTATTTTCTAGAACGGTGAATATCAATCAGCTTTCTAATAATAATAAACGGCATCAATAAATTTAATTAAATTGTAGTTATACATGAATATAGCCAGAACCTAGTATCTTGTACCCGTATACAATATCCTTCCTAATACGTTCTCAGTGGTAAGAGAATTTTAACATAATTAAATTTACAAATTTAGACCGCGTTAAGACAAAGAAATTAATTTATAATGTCTCGTGCATGTGGAAAATGTACACATTGATAAATAATAAATCACCCAGACGTTAGTGTTGTAGTTCTGTAAAATCTTCTTTCAAACAAAATGTACGAATTTAACGCCGACATTTCTCTCTGCTTTAACAGTTTTCCGCATGACTTTCTTGTAAAAAAAATTGATTAGTTAGAAATATTGCATTTTCGAAAAAATACTTTAAAAGCATTTCGAATATTTCAAGATAGAAAATTTTAAAATACCGAACTGTACCATATTTCCCTCTACATGGGGGTAAGAAAAGAAAAAACATACTTTTCGATTTCATATTTGCACGCAATGTAATTCTTTATTGGGATAGATATCTCAATAAGAAGTTAATTTAAATATAAATTCAAAAATTAATGGCAAAGTTAGAATCACCCCCGCTCCCCCCCCCCCCCCCCCCGTCCGGTGACAAAGTGGTAACAATTTAATTATCAAACCATGAACAACACTGGATTAAAACTTTTGTTTCCATGGCTCCTCCTCCTTTATTTTTCAAACGAAATTGCAGAACCCTTTACTCATTTGGGCCGAACAGTATGGGATAAATGCATTTCTTACACAAATAAATTATATGAAAGGAGTGCTGGTAAAGCAATTGCCAAAACATGTCTTATGGTTTCTCTGTCTAGGTATCGCCTGAGCCAATCTAACGACAACATTGGCTTGGGGTAACAGCAGGATTAATATTACTTTGGGAACCAACGAAAATGTCGAAATCGTGCAAAAACCACTAGTACAGTAAAATTGTCGTTTTACCTTAAAAAAATTGGCCGCGGCGATTCCTCTTGCCCAGTGGTTTAGGGTTATTAGACAAGTGTAAAACAAAAAGGCGTCACCCCACCCCTTGCCAAACAGCCGTCATCTTGATAACAATTGAATTTGTTTTTTCTCGCGATCCCTTGGTCGCACAGAAAAAGTTATTGAACAAAAAATATTGGAAATAAAATTCTACACATTTTTTATCGATGCCGTGATACCAAGAAGTTGGTATTTAAAACGGTAGAGAGCGACAAAGTTGCCAAAAATATGTTTCCGCCATTCTAGCGATGTGGGGGTGATTTTTTCCGATAATTGCGAATGTGAAAGCTGTAGTGCTTAAAAAAATATGCACGAATCTCTTTTAATAATGTGATTGATTTAAATGGTCTCCGAGTGATAGCGCTTCAAAGTCCGCGCAGCGCGGAGAAGTGGAGAGATGTAAATTATTTATATCCCGCACTTATTATAACTAACGAGATTCCATGTCTGCTATTTGGTTAACATAAAGAAAACCATTATCGCTTGTATTATTATCCATTTTTAATCAGAATACAATCGTGAAACAGCACTCGCAATCGTATTCACGGATTTTTTCCAAGAATTTTTCACATTGCGTTAATAAAAAGTTGTGAGCTCCTTTTTCAATAAAAGTTTTAGCAAAATTTCTATCATGGTCGATAATGACTCGGTTGTGTCCGAGGCTCCGAACCAAAATGAAGAAACAGCTCCAAAAAAAGAAAACGTGTCTGAGTAGACTACAATATATCTTAGGGTTTATGCCAATGAAATTACTTTTAATATACGAGCCCAGAATCAAATCATTTGGCACAGTTAAGATTTTTTCGGTATCTTTATTTTGTACCCACAAAAGAAAATCTTCTTGGTCAATATTCTTACATCGTAATTGTAGACGTATTTAGCAGTATTATAACAGCTTTAACAATAACAAATTACAAAAAATAGTCGGGAAACACTAACTTTAATAAATATTATACACCAAGTGAATTGAACATATGTTTATTCACGAAAAGATGTTGAGCTCACGAGCACGTAGTGCGAGTGAGATCATATCTTTGAGTTAATAAATGTTTAATTCACGTGGCGTATATATGTTTTTATTCAATTTTGACGAAATTTTGAATACAAAATTTTAAAAATATTCAAACTAGATATAAATTTGCCCATTCATCGTCGATTTGATCTAAATTTTAGTAATTATATATTACACACTACAAAGAGAAAGAATAATTGAATGTAAATATTTGTAAATAATAAAAATGTGTTGTTCTTCATTAAAACTTTTTTAATTCTCTAGTGAATTACACTTTTTTAGTTCTCTAGTGAATTAAAACACTTTTATTTCACTTGTGAATCATAGACTGTTTATGAAGGTTATGGAGTTAATAATGTCACTTTAAACTGTCAAAAGTGAATAACAGTAATTTACGATACAAGTGCGTAAAGCTACTCTCTAGTCACGAGTGGGGTAGAGTTAAAACGCGAGTGAGCGAGCGTTTTAAGCCCCGCGAGTGACTAAAGATGCTTTACGCATGTGTATAGTACAATATTTTATCTAGGATAGAATCTAGAAAATAAGGTAAATATAAAAAATATTTTTTAATGTAACTTAGGATTACCAGCAACCGGTCGTAATTTTGGGTGTTCTAAAAATTTTAAAACTCGTTGCTACTGACAACCTGCCTGATGAAATCTTTTAAACACGTAGCTACTGACGACGTAAACTAATGAAAACATGTTATTAAACAGTCATTTTACAAACTTAAAACTGCAAAGTAAAAGGCAATTTTACACACTGTCGTAGATAAAATAAATTACCGATTCATTTCATTTGGCCCAAACGATCAAAATATAATTTCGTTCACCGTAGCATGTTTTAGTTGAAGTGAAACAAGCTGTTTGTTGTTTAATAACATATAGACAGTCGGGTGTCTGTATTATTTTTGCAGAAATGGCACGTGGTAGAGCAATTGTGAATTTGTTGAATTTTGGTCATTCCTGTGGCAAAATTTACAAACAATTGCAAGTATCATATTATATAATACATATTACACCAGCAAATTTAAGAGCTTTACGGATCTGAGCCAAATGATATCATTCTGGGCTCATATACTCCTTTCCCATCATTTTCATTTCTTTTATCTATACCAATTTCTCGGTATCTCGGCAATGACCAAAAATGTGTAGAATTTCTGTAGGTTGTAAAAACCTATTCACATTGAAACTACTTGATTGACGTGACGATTTTATCTCGCAAAAGATAAATGGTTACTTCGCTGCGCCGGAATATATCGTACATTTCCCACGCTGCGCGGACTTTGAAGGGCTGTCACTCGGAGACTATTTAAATCAATCCCATTATTAAAAAATATTCGTGCATATTTTTTCAAGCACTGCAACTTTCACATTCGCAATTTTCGGAAAAAACCACCCCCACAGAGCTAGAATCGCGGAAACAGATTTTTGGTAACTTTGTTGCTCTCTACCGTTTGAAATACCAACTTCTCGATATCGCGGCAAGGATGAAAAATGTGTAGAATTTTATTTCCAACATTTTTTGTTCAATAACTTTTTCTGTGCGACCAATGGATCGCGAGCAAAATCAAATTCAATTGTTATCAAGATGGCGGCTGTTTGGCAAGGGGTGGGGTGACGCCTTTTTGGTTTTACACTTGTCTAATGACCCTAAACCACTGGGCAAAAGGAATCGCCGCGGCCAATTTTTTTAAGGTGATGGGGTATTTTCCGACAATTTTACTGTACTACACTATCTATTTCCACTTAGCATAAAATTCTTGTATCCCCATTTGGGGAACGATTAACAGCTTTCTTCTTACTTTCAGTATAAGTCTTACAGTCTCTTATCAGACACCAGTAGTAGTTCACATTTTAGTGTTTTTGGTATCGTTTTTCCATATATTTGATGCCTTGGCAAAATCTCTTTCCTTGCTCTTCAACTACATCACCAAGGTATTCTGGAAAATATTTAAAGTGGGAGTGTAGTAAATACATTTTGCAAGCTCATGTTGCAAAGCAGAGCCAGAATATTGCCTAAAATATATGCGTAAGACCTTGATGATTGCTTAACAAATGTATTGGAAAACGAAGTAACCCCCCCCCCCCTTTTTAATGTGTTTCCACGTCTGAAGAACTTATGTAATATAACGAAACGTTACGTTAAATCTTAAGGATGCTGATTATAATCAGTTATTAAAGAAATTTGGCTGTTTTATTCAACCTTCGTTTTCCAATTTTTGGCATAACCTGCCGACAGCTGTTTTTGTATTATAATGGAACTTAACAAATGTATAACATTTTTAATCCAAGTCATGCCTCTTTATCTACAATAGCCATGCTTTCTTCAAACGTTTGATCTTTGATTAAACGTCTTATATACTGCTTAACAAATGAACTGGACCATTTGCATATATTGGTGCCAATTTTAACAATCATGGCATTTTTGGTAACCTTTCAGGATTGTGTCACTAGAATAAGCATTTCTTTTCATAATAAAATACTATCAATTGAAAATTTTGGGTTTTTCCCAAATGTTGATAGCACATTGCACACAAAGTATGCCAAATCGTTGGCAAAAATTTTTAAACATTCCGAAGAGACTCAAAAAACTATTAATTTCCTTTTTTTTTGTTCTTCCTCTTATTTTTGTTAAATATAGTTTACACTTTCACTCACTTTGGAATTTCAGGTTTACCAAATTTAAACACAATAAGTTGCTTGCTCCTAGTAAAAAAAGTGTTATAGCCAATTGTGAAAAATTTGAATGCGATAGGGAAAAATAAAAGGGAAAAGTATTTCATAGTAGTAATCAGCATGGCTGAAGTAGATACATATAGTTTTTCACACCCCAGAATCCATCTAAAGCTGGGCAACTTTGTAACATTACTATAATGGAGACAAATATTTTTCTGCTACCAGCTGCAAAGAAGGGATTTAAACATCAGGTCAACGGGTTTATTAGATAATTTAAAATGGTGCACTTTTATATAAATTTTAAATATTTTTAAATACGTTATCCAAATATTGATATAAATTATGCGACACTAATTACATTGTTTAACAAATTATTCCTTTCTTATATTATAGTAAACGTATCTTCTTCACGCTGCTTAAGTAAATATCTGGAAGAATGTGAACCAATGAACATTTTATATGCTATTTGAAGTACCTCTACCATTTCTTGTAATTCTTCTCTGCTCTCACTAAATGAACAACTTCTTTAGTAAACTAAAAAAAGACTATGGAGTTGCCTTAGTCCAGATGAAAGTAAGAAAAACATAGTTATGGACACAATTGTAATTAATACAGCCAATCTATATAGCGGACATCGTACGGTACGGGAAAAGGTGTATATGAACATAGTACAAGGACAAAGAAAATTAGCAACAAGTAATCCCCAGTAAATTAACGTAGACTGTATTGTTGGGTCCAGTGCCAGCGATTTCAATTGGTATCCTTAAAACCTTTTCGTACTTCACATGTTACGATTGTAATTTTATAATTACTTTTGCTATCATACTTTTCTTTCTGCGCTGTGCCGTTGCACTGATGAGCCCAGTAGCGTTGCCTTTATAGTGCAGGGTCTTTACCCTAACTGGCCTAAAAACGAAGTATAAAGCTGAAAATTGATGTAAATGTACTTTATAACTAACTGAATGAGAATCTGTGGTGCTGCAGCACTTGCGAGGTGGGATGTGGCCGCCATCTTGAAAAAAAGTATATACATTTATTTTTTCAACAACTAACTGTAATTAAAATAATTTTTGCATTTTTAGATTGTATTATATAAGTAAATCAGAGAGTTACATCAGAAAATGTTCTTAACGAATTTAATTGAGAAACCAAGGTACAACTTAAGTCAGATTGAATGACGGTTCAAGAGTGTTTAAAGTTATGTGCAAAATAGGTAACAATATTGTAATGTTTTAAAGAATACTTAAAAGTTAAAGAAAACGCAGCAACGTGAATTACATTAATTCGCAAAGAAAAAGAATGGGAAAATTTGACTCTGTGTTATAGCCATGAGCAATCCGTTTGCTAGACACACGCTTTGTTCGCTGGGCTAAAGAAATCTGCCTGACATACTTGCTTATTGTTGCATTGTGAAGCAAGCGGAAGCGACAGGGTCCATCGAAAACGAAGTACACTTGATCGCACCCAGGCAGGTACAACCTACAATTATCTATAAGGATATTAAAAAAGCATGTTGAAAATAAACGTACGTCATACGAGGGCTGCTGATTATTATTAATTGCTGCAAAGATTGATGACTTATTACACCTACCTATAACAACAAAGATTTATTTGATTAGTTTTTCTTTCTTGCGTTGTGCCTATCTTGTTGCTATCATTTGAGATGTTTCTATTATGCCACATACCGTCTGCAGTGCAATCAAAGAAAGTTTCTTTTTCAGTTTCCGATGCCATACACTTTTGAAAGATTTTCTGGTAATTGGGAGTGTTTATTTTCAGCTATTCTACGCTAATTTACTGGGGAATACTTATTGGTGCTTTTCTCTGTCCTTGTACTATGTTCATTTACACTTTTTCCCGTACCATACGATGGTCAATATCTAGATTAGCTGTAGTAATTACAATTGCGTCCATAACTGTATTTTTTATTAGATATACTATAATATCTAATTCATTTCTTGGTTGTTCATTCGGACTCTGGCAACTCCATACTCTTTTTTCTAGTTTACTGAGAAATTGTTCATTGAGCGAAAACAAAGATGAATTACAAAAAATGGTAGAGGTACTTCAAATAGAATCTACGAAAAACGTAAATAAAACTAAAAAACCGTAATCCAAGCATTGTGATGAAAAATCATCAACAAATAGAGGAACCGCCACTTCGAAAACCCCTGTATACCAATTTTTATCAAAGCCTGATAATTTTCCACATGCGGCCGCCGTATTAAATCTATCATTTTGTTTAAGTACAATAATTTTGATTTCATATTTTAGTCAGCGACCTAAAATCTCCGTGTATACCAATTTTTGCTTGAATCTAAGTTCATATGATAACTTTTCAGGATTTGGACCCATTGTGCGACGCCCTTTTGTTTGTTTATCCCCCCCCCCCCACACAGATTGCAACACTAGTTCATTTACATGTTTTATGTGTTTGTCATTCAACTGGCCGTTTTAAACTGGGGAATATGTAATATTTATTTTAATGTTATGTCATTGACTATTATATATTTTATTATTGACAAGTGTGTTTTAATTATTTCGAAAATATTATCAATATACCTGAACTAGTTTATACTTTACCGAGCTTTTACAAACCATTTGTAGCAATTTTCTTAGTTGTAACATATTTTAAATAAGTTCAGGCATCTCATGTAAATTTTCTGTATCAAATATGGCGATATCAATATCAAGACGGAGGACATTTGCACCTATACTTAAAAATAATACGAAAGTAAAACTTGAGCAGTGATGCTTGCTGCCTGTCGCTGCACGTTAATATTCGAGAGGTTGGGAATATGGCTTTATAGGTTCGGAGAAAGCTGGAGATTTTGTAAAGATACTAGCTTTCTTCGTTTTCCTACGAGGTGCATTATGTTTATCTGTTTTGGTTGATGTGATTTATTCTTATGGAAATGCTTATTTTCAAACTCTTAGTATTTTATGATAAAATTTGTGTTACATATTTTTGATCATTCTTTTATGCGTTTTTGTAATGAGATCTGGATAAATGAATTTATTTATTTTTATATGTATTATGTTTAATTACTTTTCATTTTTGTTTTATTGTTATTTACTTATTTTTTAGGTTGTGATATTTTATTTTAGTTTTCTGAAAAAATATAAAAGGCTTTATTAGAGAATTGTCGACTGGAGAACGAGATCACCTCGTTCTCGTATCGCTGCATCACTAATAATTATGTTAGCGCAAAGTATAGTTTTGTGCGTATTTTAATTTTGGAAAAATTAAAGACATTATGTACCTAGAATGGCTATATTTGTGTATTCTAAATTGTATATATTGCACTAGCTACACTAAAGCTGTGCCTTTAAATGTGCAGAACTTTCAAATATTGACTTTAATTAAGTATTTTAATTTATAAATTGCCCTCTTTTGTATAATAATGTCAATAATGACTTCTTGAATTAGTTCCTGAAAACTTTACAGGGGTGGGTTCTTTGATCTAGTTACTTGTTTCTGAAAAATTGATTTTCTAATATTTCCAATGTGATTTATTTCATACTTCACAACGTATATCAACCAAATGTCAAAACAGTTTTAAAATTCTAATGACAAATGCCCAATCTTTTGAACGGTACAAAATAGTATTAAATAACATAGTAAGTTCTTGTCTCTTAATTAATTTAACCTTTTTAATGTTTTTATTTATTTTCTAGTTAGGATCTGATAAGAAATCACCTTGAATATTTTCCTCACACAACGTTCAAGACAACAACCTATTTTTGATCTGCAACTCGACCCTTTTAAGCAGCTTCCTGCAAAGCACTGCTCACAGACAGACCACCAGTCCCAATCGTCGTTCAATATTAGCAAAGTTCCAATTCTTGACAACAACCAGCCAACAGAGCAAACCTGGGCATCCACCTGCTACAGTAACTACTTCCTGGGAAGCATCTTTTCTCTCTGATGACACCCTTTTTGAAAGCTCCACTCAACAACAAATAAATTGACGTAATCCCATTTTGAGTTATGGTATATGTCAAATGTACCCTTTTTATATTAGCCAAACATTTTCTCAATAAATCAGGGTTATATTCAATATTTTAATTAGACCAAAATCGTTTTTTTACATAATTTTTAGTTTGTTATTTTTCAATAATCGGAAACAATTTTCCTAACTACTACATTGTCATTATTTATGCCTTCTAGTGTTATCTATTTTGATTTAAACCTACTAAATATTATATTATTTCAAAATTTACATTTGTCATTGATTTTCAAACTGTATTTTATCAAATCTTATTTTAATTTCAATCCACCTGTAATTTTCAAATAGCTATGTTTCAGACACAAATCTACCTTAATTCCAAATAAATTCGAACCATTTTCATCTCATTGTAATATCCCTATTTCAAAAAAAAAATTAATTCAAACCATATTAAGCTTGTATCATAACAATATATTGTAATGGTTACCATAAGAATGCTAATTTATTTGGTAAAAATAGTGCAAGGGTTTGATATTATGTAAAAAAATTATTAAAATATTTCATTATTAAAATACAAAGATTAATTTAAGTATTAGGAAGAATATCATAATTATTAACATGTGTATTTGGTAAATTAATGGATTAGAATTTAGATTCAGTTGAACAATTCAAATTAAGGAACAGAAAGGTTCTAACATATAAATTAAATATTACCAGAGTTAAAGTGGAAAATTAATATCAAATACTTATTTGAAGAAATCATTCAATATGTCAGCTATTGAATAAATGTAATAACATAGTATTAAGTAGTGTTAAACTTTAAAAATTTGTATAAAATATATCACTATGGAGAATTGTTATTAATTATGTAGAATAAATCTTGATTAAAAAAATGTCTAATACTATTTTTGTAATAGTTATAAATTTGAAAAATAAACCCTTTTATATGTTCGTTTTTAATCTATTTGGTATATAAAAGGGTGTATACAATATGAAATTGACAAAAAATCGGTAAATTTTAAAAGACTACATGGTGAAATTATGGAGAAAAATGTGTATTGTAGGAGTACCAAAAGTTAAACTATTACAATCTATAAAAATAATTTCTGGAATTCGGTGATGTAAAGTTTATTGTTAATTAATAATTACATCATGTTAATTGCATAACGAGTGTTGCATTTACAGGTATTGTACTTCGTCGAGCTTCTTATTGGAGTATATGTCTTGTGAGTTGGACCTTATCGAGATTCGTGTTACTGGGTTGTCGACAGCTTGTGAGATTTGGAAAGGAGACATTGCAGTTACTGCTAGTGGATCTTGTCGAGCTTGTTGGTGGAATTAACAATTATCATGTCATAATTGGCTGGAGGACATTTGCAGTTACTTGTAGTTGATTGCATCTATACTGGGGTTAGTCCGCAGATTAGGGAACTTCTGTGAGAAGTCTGAATACACTTGGATCAGTGAAGAGGCAGATCGAGTTCCTTGGACGGGTGGTAGCTGCAGGTATTTATTGAAAGATCTAAAAGTGAAGCATTACAAGAGTGAAGTAAAATAATTAAAAAGAGACTACTTACTTTTTCATGTTTAGTGAATCACAGGTGTTGTAACAACTATGTGTTCTTCATAGATTCTCCACTTTTATAGTATATATGACAATGACAATTGTAGAAAATGTCATATGAATTTTGAAGTAAGCTTTCATTAAACAACGCGACTTTTCAGAAGTAACAACAGTACCTACAATGCTCGAACCCGACCTGTTTTAAGAGTAATTGTGTTTCGCTGGAGCCACAAATATTTAACGACACTTAATATGAATAATTTATTAAAGGGCATATGAATTACATAAATTCATCTTAAGAGAGAATTTGTCTGAAATTAAATAGAATCAGAAAAGTCAAGCGTAACAGTTAAAACATAACAAATATTGCCATAATGTAGGAATGGCAATAATTGTAGTGTAAATCATTAAATAAATATAACTAGGTTGTAGGTATACAATACATAGCATAAATTAGGTGTCGCAACGTGAAGCTATAGTATAAAATTCAACCTCTATTAATTCCTTTAGCAATATTTTTTGTAGGTTGGAGTGTTACTGTTGAGCCACAATTAATTCAAAAATAAAATTCGCCAAACAATACTAATAAAGCAAATAAAATATTAACAACTTCTTAAACAAACGATTAATCTACATTAACGCTTTCACATTTTAGAATTTTCCGTTTCTAAATGTTTTTACATAGTACAAAATTAAAGAGCGAAAAAATGTTTATATTCTTTATAGTTCAATAGTTAAGTACCATTAGTCAATCTAGAAAGTCTCGCTTTTCCAGAATTCGATGAGACAAAGTAAAACTGATTTTGTTGTTATAATTTGAGTTTTAAATTTTCCGATTTGATGGAAATAACCGAATAATTTAAACGATGTAATTTCTCTAAAGTTAATTAATTGGGATATAGTATATTTATAACAATAATAAAGAATGGAGAAAAACAATTTACCATACTGAAATAATGCTGCCTTACACAGTATTATGTCGAGAAAGAAACGGATGCAAATGAGTTTCTTCCAAAATGTTGGGCCTTAACTGTAGTTGCAATATCAGCTGAATAGAGAATAAAAGTTTGAATATCGTATGAATTTAATTCTGCCAGTTTTCAATAATGTAGTGGTATTTTTCTCTTAGCAAAGGGTTTAAGTGGGACTAATTACCAATTTCCGGTAGCATTTTGCACATAGAAAAAACAACTTATTATGAAGTAAATTCTTTTTTATTTCTATCAACAAAAGCGAATTTAGAATTTTAAATACTCGTTTAACAGTTCCCAATTTTATCAAGCCTTGAGCATCTTAAAAATGTAATTTTAACAGTTTTCAGCTGTCCACTAGCATCTTTCAGTTAATTTCTTAAGTGAGAAGTTTTTTGAAAAAAAAATTATATTATTTCTTCCAATTTATTAAGCCTTAAACATTTTAGAGAATTTAATTCTACAGATTGCGAATGTCTAGTAATATTGCCGCTCTGATTTTTTTTAATATAAAATAAATTGTTTTTAATTCTATTACAACAAGCAAATCTATAATCATAAATAACCGCGTGACTTATTCCGATTCTATTAAGTTTTAAACATTTTATAAGTTTAACCCCAATAGTTTTCAAACATATCATACTATTTTCTTTAAAACACGTTTAACTATGAAGTAAGTTATGTTGAGCCTTGTTGATACAAAATAGTTTAAATATTTATATTATGATTGAATCGGCGAAATTTTTTTAAAGTCGTTAATATAATATAAATTTTATTTTGACAGAATGTATATGGTCTGTCAATATTTTACAAGTTGTAAAAAGGTTACAGTATGAAAACAATGATTTTTGATTCCGATAATGCGGCAAGTTTAAAATCTAAGTGAGCCTGTGACTCCTTTTCATTTTATTCAAATTCTACTTTCCAATACTTGAAGATGTATTTTGCAAATGAAGTCAAAATTGCAATTGTGTATGTTATAACGTCGTTTAATAAAACGAATTAGTGATCGATTGATTAATAAAGGGCCTAAAACATCCCCATTGCATTACACATTGAAAACAATGAAACTAGCCGATGCTAAAGCACGGAAAGATTAACATTATTAATGTCGTTCGTGAATTACCATTTGTCAGTTCTTACAGAACATTCGTCTTATCGGCATTTACATTGAAGAACAGCTGCTCCACTGTACTGAAGCAAACTGTTGACATAACGACAAGTCACACAATGGCCACCAAATTAATCGAGCACGTATGCAAAGCAGTATCGATTACCGTACGATCAACAATCGGCACTCAAGTATTGGAAGCGACGCTAATACAGTTTTTCGCAAACAATAAACAGTGGCTGCATTTGAAGGCTTCGTTCTATGGAACAATGTATTGTGATTTTATAATTGTGTTTAAAGTGAAACCCTCTCGAGACTCCTGCTCGAACTCCCCAGTCGGATCCACCCGAGTGGAACGCTTTAATAATCGAATTATGATGTTTGCTTAGTCCTCATCTGAATCTTCTATTACCTATCCTGTGTTTAAACACGGGTGTTTCGTTCTAAATAGTTCGATTTTTTAAGTGGTATGTACTAGACATTAATCATGTAGTTGTTTTTTTGCAGGAAACTTTGAATAGAATAATATCAAATTTTCAATCGCACTCAGGCGTTTATAATAATATTCAAGTGTTACATGAGCTATCATTCAAGGAAATAAATAAATCAGATGCTTCATCTAATAAATACCCAAATAAGAAAAACTAACACGAAGAGCTGTAGCAATCGCGAGTGTCCTAAAATTTTCACACGTCTACTATTTTTCTAAAAAGGTTTATTCTTAAAAACAATAAATGCATACAGAGATGTTCCGTTAGTGATTAAAACAATCGCTGAATTTTTTATTTCTGTTTCTTTTCTTAAGAGAAACACACATTTCGCTCTGACATTATACACTACATAGCACCTCAAAGATCAACCGTTGGATACAATTGAAAATGTCCCGCTATGTCGGCTTGAAGGTTTCTATATCGATTTCAATTAATTTTACTTTGCTCTTTACTGGTCTCATAGGAATCCCCTTTTTATATTGTACCTCTTTATACGTCGATTGTAGAACTATAGCTTGTAATGTATCCTTTGCACAGAACTAATTTGCATCGTTTAACAATGTTAGTGCAGGTAACAAGTGTGTAAGAGCTAGTTCAGAAAAAATAGTAGGACCAAAATGACCCCAGCTGACTAGTGTTAAATTGGACGTGTTTACAAATATTGTTACAAATATGTTTTCTTATGGTATGTCTTGTTTATACTACTTTATCATTAGGGTTTGCCATTAAACCAAAAATTTTCCAGCTAGTATTGCAATATTATTATTCATTTGTCATTACGTAAGAAACGACTTCCGGGATTGAACCGTGTCATTATTAGGTCGAGAACTCAACATTTCGCCACTTTTTATAGGAAACTAGCACACCTTCATTTCAATTGAGATTATTAGGATGTTTGTAAATTTCAATGGTTTCGCGAATCTTTCTGCTAAAGAAGAATGGGGTTTGCAGATAATGGAAGTTTTATCAAAAACGATCTTATGGCCGGTATCGCTTTGATATTCGGCGAGAGCTGATAATGAAGCAAGACCCGACTTGTGACAGCGCTGGTGTTCAGAGACGCTAAGTTTTACTGAACGTCCTGTTTCACCGATGTATACAGCATTGCAAGAGTTAGGAACTCTATAAATACCTTTAGATGACACACGTAATGTTTAAATGTTTAATCTACCTTTGATGAAGGCAGAACCTGTGAGATTTTGCTCGGGGGTTTGAATACTGTTTTAATGTGTTGTTTTCGAAGAAACTTTCCTATACCATCGGTGAACTCGTGCATATAGGGAAGAAAGACTATTGCTGCGAGAGGATCGGGTTTTGGATGTTTGGGTGGCCCTCGATGAAGATAACGATTGATGGCAGTCTGTATATCGCTAGCATGGTAGCTGTTAGTCTTAAGAGCTTTCCGAATATGATTTAATTCAGTGTGGACATTATAGGGTTGGGATTGAAAACCGCCCGGTGTACAAGATAATAGAACGTTTTTCTGTAGAGTGATGGAGGGAATCGGCAAGTAGATAGCAATCAGTGCCAGTGGGTTAGCGATATACAGAATGACCAAGTTTGCCACTGCATTAGTGAGAAACTTATACATCCAAGAAAGGATGGAAGCCGTTACTTTCTATCTTCTTCGTAATGTTAATTTCTGGATGTTGACTCTTGAGATGGTTTAAGAAGACGGTAATGTGTCTTTATTTGTTCCTCACTTGTAAACATCAATTTATCAAGACACTGTATTAATCAAGAAAGTTTATTTTAACAAGTTACTAACTTGTAAAATCTTTACAAGTTAACTGTCAGTTTTACAAGCGTGCTCATAGATAAATGATAGCGTGCAAAGCCAGAGTTGTCTTCCTTAGTAAGGTCTACACATTACCCATTTGCTGTGACGTAACAATGTTCTCTCTTTATTTAACTATAAGGAACTAAAACATCTGCAGTTTTTGGTCAGGTTCGCTTTAAGTGTGGCTTGTTTTATAATACTGTCAATCTGATATTTGTCTTCTTCGAAGAGGAGAAACATCGGATTACATAGATCAATAATGTCTTGGTTTGAATAATGTTCTATTTAGAACATCCCTTACATTAAAGGTTAGGTATATGTCAAATTCTTTCTAAAGTCTACTACCTGAGATCTAAAGGATCTTTTTGAATTTCAATGCAATGTAAGACATACGTTTTAAAACCTATGTTTTGTTATTTCTGACGTCACAGAAAAAGAGTAATGTGTAGACTTTATGTGTCATATTGATGAATTTAGTTGCTTGTCAGTTTGAGATTTTGAATAAATGGTAAATTCCTAGTTATTTACAAGTGAGGAACAAATAAAATATTCAACAATACACCCATGGTAACAGGTTTTACTGCCTCAAGAAGGTGACTGGCTCGCCTGCGGCTCGCCAGTCATATCCTTCTATTCCCCAGTAATGTTAAATACTATTACAATGTCGCCAAATAATAAAGGTGATATGTTTTATCGGACTTTTTCCACTGCTTAGGGTGTATATCACAACCGATTTGGTGGCCTAGTGGTAAAGGTGACAGGCTAGCAATCACAGTGATCAGCGGTTCGGGATTCAAATACCGGATAGGCACGAGTGTACGTATAAAGACGTACAATATCAGTCCTTCTCAGGACTAACTAAAAATACCTAAAGACGGGAGTAGATTAAAACTCCCGAAACGTCGTGTGATATACACTCCAGACAGTGGAAAGTGTCGGATAAAACATATCATAATTGACCACTGCCAAAAAGTGACATTCAGAGAACCACTAAATAATAGAAGTATCGTCAACGTACCGGAACCATACTCTGGGTTTCAATTCTGAAGATTCCAGAGCTACGACTTCCAAAGCTTTTATGATGATATTGACAGCAACAGGTGAAAGAAGCATAAGAAGTTTCTTTAAAGAACTAGAGTTAAAATGGGAAATAAGTGGAAGAGAGGATTTTTTTCTATAAGGAGAGGTAGACTTGAAGACGTCTTCCCATGCTCTGATAACAAGTGTTGGATTATGACTATGGAACTTTAGCACGGGGTGGATATTTCTCTTAAAGCATCTATTTTTTCCAAACTTCGACATAAATCATCAAAACTCATTTATACTTTAGCGTTTCGTTTCTGTTGACGTGACAACAAAATCATACCTTCTTTTCCTAAAGTCATCACATTTCAACCCAGTCTTCTAAAAAAATTCTTCGCAGCGCTAACCTTGCTTTACTTCGTGAACGCATTCATCAAACGATGTACGATCGCAATACCGTTTCTAAACAATTGTTAGATCTTTATTTAGAATTTTCCACTATTAGCTGTCTTACACAAAAAATTCTATACTTTCCAAATGTTTAAATTGTTTGCTAGCCCCCAAAAGCATTCCTATGGAAGAGATTATCAGTTCGGTAGAATCTTCTCTAAAAATGCTTTCTAAAGACGCTGCCGATCTTATCCGCTTGGACACCGTCAGATATTTACAATTATCTAAAAATCTTAAGAGTAACATTGCAAAACACGAAATGAGTACTCTCAATACCCTACATCTTTCCTTTTTGCTAAAGTTCCTATTTCCGATTCCATAGTCATAATCCAACACTTGTTATCAAGGCATGGGGAGACGTATTCAAGGCTACTTGCCTTCATAGAGAAATGTCTGTTCCACTTATTTCCTATTTCAAACCCAGTTCTTTTAACAAATCTCTGGTGCGTCCATGGGTTCTCCTCTTTCACCTATCGTTGCCAATATCTTTATGGAAGTTCTCGAAACCGTACCTCTGGAATCTTTAGAATTGAAACACAAGGTTTCCTTCCGATATAATGACGATACCTTTATTATTTGACCAAATTGAAAAGATACTTTACCCGTCTTCTTAAACCATATCAATAGTCAACATCCAGACGTTAACTTTACCATGTAAATAAAAAATAAAGGCTTCCTTTCTTTTCTAGATGTACAGGTTTCTCCCAACCCAGTAGTAAACTCGGTTATTCTGTAATTCCAAACACACTCACACTGACCACTGTCTATATTCCGATTCACACCGTTACCCTACACAAAAATGTTCCGTTATCAATTCGCTTGTTCCCCGGGCTGTTTGCATATCCCAACCCGATAATGTCCACGCTGAATTAAACCATATTTGGAAAGCTCTTAGGAATAACGGTTACCGTGCTAGGGATATACACATACAGTCTGCTAATATTCGAAATGTTCATCCACGGCCACCCAAACCTCCGAAAATGGATCTCAAGCAGCCATAGTCTTCTTCTCTATATTCACCGAGTCACTGATCGCGTAGGAAAGTTTTTTCGACAATAAAATATTAAAACTGTAGTTAAACCCCCGAGCAAAATGTCACAGGTTCTTCCTTTACCAAAAGATAAGTTAAACACTATATCATCTAAATGTGTTTATAGAGCTTCTTGCTCTTGTAATGTATTTCTGAACACCAGCGCTTTGTCAAGTCGGGTTTCGTTTCATCATCAGCCATCGTCGAATACCAACGCGATACCGGCTATAAGATCGTTTTTAATAAAACTTTTATTATCGGCAAATCCCCATTCTTCTTTAGCAGAAAAATTCGCGAAACCATTGAGATTTACAAACATTCTAATAATCTTAATCGGGACGAAGACTTTCTTCTATATGGAAAATGTTAATTTCTAAGCACCGCCCACCTTCACTCAACCGCAATTATACTTTCTTATAAATTCTCGCCTTTCTCCTTCGGTGGTTGGAAGAGTTTTGCCTCCCGCGGGGTTTACACTTTGAGTTACCATGTTCTTTGCGGTTTCTCCTAATGAATCTCCTTATGAAAGTGGACGATACGTTGAGTCATTCAATCTCAATAATGACACGGTCCAATGCCGGAAATCGTTTGCTAGGTAATTTATTATTCATTTACTTGCATCTATAAAGAAAACGCACATAGCAAAAAGATAAGTCACAGCCTTTAAGTTATTTCTTTCCGATGAAAATCTTTGTTTTGATTAACATTTTCAGAAAATGCTCGAGAAAAATGTGAGGTAAACATTAATTAAGGCTGCCTTTCGGTGGTCTTTTCTCATGAATGTGATTATTTAACCATACACATACAAAACAAGAATAGTAAATAAAAAACTTGTTGCAAAAGAAAGGAATAGGTGTAAATAGGCCTCCCATGACCAATTATGTAACGCATAATCAACGCGATTAGTTGAGGGTTAAATGCTCTTATGGGGTTATGTTGTTTTAGTAGAGTATTTTATATTAACACAATACTTTCTTAAATACATTAAAACCTTATAACAATTTTAAGGATTTAAGTACGAATTGCTATCTTTAATTTTTTGATAGAGGGTATCTTTGAAATGGATGAATTTAGGAAATATGTTTATTAGGGCTTTTTTATTTCTTTCTGCAGCACAACGCTTTTATATATGTTTCGTACAATTTTGATACACCTTGTATAATCTTCGTAATACATTAGAAAAGCTTTTGACCGGAAAACAGTCCCTAAATACGTCGCATCTACGAGGCACGGTGCAAGGTACGACCTTGAGGATATCACTCAGAGCTCACATATGAACGAGAAGGATCCTACAGAAAGGTGATCAACCTTGTTGGAAAAGCAATGCAAGTTGGTATTCATAGGAACCTAAGAAAATCTATCATTTATCTGTGAATTATTGCTAAAATACAGTAAAGTGTTCCGCCAAAGTAAGGTTAAAAAATGTGTCTAATTTAGAATAGATAAATTGGAGATCTGTATTACCAACACAAAATTACATATATTTATACATTTTTATAAAGAACATAGATTACATGTACAGTTCTGCTGTGCAAGGACGATCCAAGTCCGTACTTTTGAAAGGTAATAGCGTAGTTTCAATCGTAAGCTAGACACTTAGAATACAAGACTTACATAATTTTTCTGGTCACTTACTACATCTTCGTGATGCAAGGGTAGGTTGGTGTAATACTCTTCAAATTCTTGTAAGACGAATTTTTTGACGAATTGCAGTTGGTTGTACTTTTTTACTAGAATGGCCAGAGGTTGGATGTACAATAAATCTGGACCAGTTTCATTTCATGCTAACTTTTCTTTGGATGATAGTTTCTAACTGTGAAAGCATTGTAAGTCTGGTGCCTCTATGATCTGCCAATGTTCTGTCTGCAATAGGCCTAGTTGCAACTGGTGAAGTTCTTTTGTAAAATAGTTTAAGATACTTTACCCAAAAAAACATGATTTGGGTGCGTCATAAGGAGTAGGTTTGTTTCTCGCAATTTCACCAATGATTTGGGACTTCTACTGTTGCATTTTGATTAATTAGGGCAAAGAATTTGTCACATCTAAGTAAGAATGTTCTCTAACGGGGTCGGTGACCTTAAGAGTCAAAAATTTTTGTATTATGAACAATATGGCGTCAGGAACTTAATTGAAACAAAAACGATATAATAACGACGTTACCCCATCTGAAACCTTCTTGGCGATTGTTTGTGGATAAGCATAGAATATTGATCGATTTATCTATATGACGTAAATGTTAAAGCTTTGAAGGCCAATTGTCTTTTAAAGTACACGTCATTGGTTGGTATGTTGAGAGTTTGTAAATTGTTTGAGTAATCCATATAGTGTTGGTTTTCTTTTTTTTTGCCTTCTTTTTAGGTTTTCGTTTCCTATCATAGAAGGTATTGATTTTCGGTTTATGCAGCTGCACATCTGTCATCACCTAAAAAATGTCTCTCTAGTTTTTTTGTAGATAATAAATTTTGATGGTATGTGAATCATAAACACTACACTATCTGACAGTGGATAGTGGAACGAAATATCGAAATAATTAGCGAAAATAGCGGTAACTATGGTGTGATACTTTTTTGTCAGTATATGTGTTATTGTCCACGTTTTATGTTTAGATTTAGGAAAAGATACATTTTGGTAGTTTTGTTTATACTGCAGTGGGAGTTGATACCTTCCAATGACTTAATATGTTTACTTATATTGTCATTGGTTTCCAGTTAAATGTTATGCTGCCGATTATTATATTTTCCTCTTTGGTCTTCTCTTCAGCATTCTTTACGTTTTTAGCTTTTCATTATTATTATTTTGCTGTTTGCAGTATTATTCAAACTTATGAAAGTAATTGGGCAAACTTGTACCTCCTTCACTTATTCATCTTTCTTAATCTTAGCTAAAGTTATAAGAATTGTCTCTTAAATTTGCAAAATCTTTGTGTCTTCGTATCTTTCGATGAATGTCGTTAATGGTTATTAGCCCACATAAATAATTATTTTGTACATTTCAGTCTCGCATTTTATTAAAATACGATATAATTTCATACCTTTGTTGCAGATCTCTAACCTCAAACCAGTTATAGTAATTAACGTATTAAGAGGGGTAACCCAGTGTTAGCATTCGATCATATTTTTACCACTCGAGCGAGCGCAGCGAAGCAAGAGTGGTAAGTTATGTGAGAAATGTTAAGACGGTTTCCCCTTGAAATGCGTTCATTAGTTTATTGTTCATTGAGGCAATAATTTTAAATCAATAATAATTACTAAAAACTGCTAAATCGAAATCGGACTATCATGAATATGTGTGATGTTGCTATAGTGAATGCGTGTTAAATGAGTGGATGCATGTTAAATGTATCTTAACATTCGAGGACGCGAGTAGATGCATGTTAAATGAGTAGATGCATGTTAAATGTATCTTAACATTCGAGGACGCGATCATGTTAAACACTGTTTAACATTTCAATGAACAATAAAATCTGTTATATTTGCAGGAAAGTCGAGTTTCCTAGGTAATTCTCTCTTATTTTCCTTATTTCGATGTTTCTTATTTTTATGTAATACCTGGCATTCGTCTCTCTATACTTCTTTGTGCTAGTTACTTATAATTTTTACAGGATGATTGTTATAAAAGTCATAGATTCAATTCCATGTCAGTGCAGGTAGTATACGTGTGCTACAAAAGTTCCGGTTCTTAATTAATATACAGTGTGTCCCAGGATTAATATTACAAGAGGTGAGATGGACTAAAAATTTTTGAATTTTATTTTAAGATTGTGGGGTTAGGTCTGAAGAATATTTTCAGTTTTTGAATAAACAAGCCGGCAGTGACAGTGAAGCGAAAACTATTTTTTTCAGGTAAATTATGGCTCTATACAAATTTTCAGGAAGATCTACGTACTCAGATTAAACCGTAATATTTTTAAATTAAGTAAAATTGTATTTATTCAATATGATGGTTTAATCTAAGTAGGTAGCTCTTCCTGAAATGTTTTATAGTGCCATAAGTTATCATTCTGAACAACTTTTCTTGGTAAAATTTTGTCGTATCATGAACAGAAAGTGGTAGTTTACTTAAAAGGAAAATAGTTTTCGCTTACTGTCAATGCCGACTTGTCTCAAAAACTGAAAATATTCTTCAATTTCTCTTCAGACTGAGCAGGACCTAATCCCACAATCTTAAAATAAAATTCAAAATTTTTTGGTCCATCTCACCTCTTGTAACATCAATCCTGGGACACACTGTGTGTCCTAAAAGTACGTACGATTTTATGTTTTCTAGCACCACGTCTCAGGTTTGTCTTTCTTTATCAATTGGGACACTTCTTCTTCTTCCTCTCATGTTAGGCCAGTGGTTTGTTTAGTTCCACAAAGTAGCGGTTCTATAAGCCCTATTTGCGGGTACACCAGGTAGGTGGCTAGCTTTTCCCATCTAAATCGACTACCACAGATGTTAGCGTGGTATCCGGGGAGCGAACAATTTTTAAAATTTTTTACAGTCGCCAGGTATCAAACCCGAGCTGAACGCCTGAGAGTCACTGGGCCATTGGATCACTTCATGTGCTAGACAGGATGTTCGTTTTTGTATATTCGTTTTCATACATATCTTCTCTCTCTATTGATGTATTTGATTGTTTTTTCTAAGATCGCCCCGGTATCTTAAATTTCAAGTGTTTACTCCATTCATTTTAAGGAAATCATTTTGACTCTTTTTCACCTGTTAGAATTTTTGCTAGTGATAAGAACATGGTGGCTTTCAAAGGTAGAAGCAGCTTAACGCAGCACGTGTATTTCAAACCCATAAAATAATAAAAAAGAGATTCACAACTTTAGCTGCAGTTTACCAAGGTACACGTCTTTTCAAATAGTCTCCTTTGGAGAAAAAGTTATTATGCAGTTACAACTGCTCTTTACACTAAAGGCCGAATTATTGCATTACTACTGCCTGGACATCAGCCTCTTCTCTGGAGGGGAATTGGGAATTAAGCAAAGCCGGATTATGGAATGGTAATGGAGTCGGCACTAGGTTGCAGTAGTAATTAGACCCATATTTTCCGGGATAGAGCCAAAGGTTTTGCCACTGAGCCACTTACAAAGCTCAGCTCACATTTTAAAAACCGTTTTGTCATCTTCTCACTATTATTAAAAAATATTAGCAAACTGAATATAGAAGAATTTCAAGCAGTGAACGCTTAAACTTTTTAAAACTGTTGTGAAATGTAGAAACTAAGGCAAAAATGTGTCCTTGTAGTAAGTACGCTGTACAATTAATTGTACCAGATGCTAACAAATAGGAGAAAAGGAAATAGTAAACTGTCCATAAAAATTATGATAATAAAATGGTTGTTTAAAGTTTACAATAAAGCCTGAAAAGCCGTAAATGTCTAAATTAGCGAATTAGTAAAGTGAAGAATGTCCGCCAATCGCATCCTGGTTACTTACAGTATTCTAGGAAATTAACTAATCTGAGGATAGTCTATCAGAAAGCATTATGAATCGAATATCGTAATCGTGAGTACCATCCGCAAAAAACAAACCGCTTTATTTCCGTTAAAATCTTTTTTAAGTTAGACAATGTAGGAACACATATGCCAGAACATAGTCCCTATAATATGTTCGGCAATTCATTTTTCCATATAGGGTTATTGAATTTCTATCTCCCACCATCTATACGATTTCCATGCTGTGCATTTTTGTATTTGGCACACTGTATAGCTAGTACGTATACACAAAGAATGAAGGTGGTTTAAAAACACAGAAGTTGCATTAAATTGGTTAAAATCTATAGTTTTATTAAACTAACGTTTACGAATAATCGAGGTAAAGTTTTGCAGTAGTATTAACTTAATTGTCAAAACTGTTATAAACTGTGAAGTTTGGATATTTATTTAATAAGTTGATATTTTAAATGACAGATACTATTTTGAGTAACAGTAAATTCGTTTACTCCAATTTTAGTAGCATGTGCGGACTATGCCGTTTACTAGAAAATTAGAAACGAGATTTTGCCGATCAATACAAATAGTAACACTAAATATACCAATAAAGTTTTGATATTATTCAAAGAGTTATTATTTTATTACAATTGTTTCCATTTGAACTTACAAACATCAGTTTTAGATTGCAGGTAGTATTTACAAAATAATAGCAGTGCATTTTTCAATTGCCACTTAATAAGTCGATAATCACATAAAACTAATTTGATTTTACAAGCCCCACAGCGCACTGGCGCAATACACGAAAAACTTTTTAACGGCTTTGTTAGTAGGAAAAACAACTACGGCTGATTAAATTTTCAATTATATCTAACCGCAGAAATCGCGAAACATCGGCGAAACGGCAAGGTTGATAATGGAAACAAGTCAGCACCAATTTAAAGCATGACTTGCCATTTCATTAAATTAGTGGGGTAATAATACGGCCCCAACGGGCATCGGCTATGATCGGCAACTTTATTTTACACTTTTTGCTCGAAGGGGTCCTGAATAATTAATTATTTCTTTCGGTTACGAATTGCATTGCTATGATATATGAATACGTAGGTAGTTACGTTGAACATTTGCATCGGAGAACTATTAATTTTCTTGCAAGTACTTCTCCGTGGGCTGTGACCTTTTCAACACGATTTTAATTAAAGTGCTTAGATAGCTACATCTGGGTGGTAAAGCTGTTTTATAATTTATTATGCAAAACATTTTATTGTTTTTCATATGATACTGTACTATATTTCTATATTAAAAATCGTCGAGTAAAGTGGTACTCTACACTATAGCAACCAGTATAGCATAGCAATGGCGATTTGTCATACGTTTGCCAATACTGAAGTGTCGTTGTCAGTTTCTGTCATATTTGACGTTAGCAGGTTAGGTTAGTCTCCAGACCAAACTTCAGTCAGTGAGTGTTATACGTAAAAAACTAATGTTACTCAAAAATCGCACAATACCTTACAACGAAATACTATTTTATGGAAGGTAGAAAACCACTATGTGGTTAAAACAGGCCACTGGCCTATAATAAGACGAAAAAAGAAAGAAAACCAAAACTCTTTAGGTAAAGACCGTTGCTTATAGTAACGGTCAATAAAATTCCTTTTTCTACTGATATATGTAAAAATTGCTAGTTTTCCACGGCTTACCCTACATGAAAGTGACTTTTTTTCATTCTAGAGATAAAAATATTTTCACCTGTAGAGATGAAAATGAGAACTTCGAATTTATGATTTTCTTGATTAAAACACTAAACCAACTAAATTCGCTTGAACTTTCTTATCAATTAATTAAATTTCAATGAAATATTTTATGTACAAACCTAAAGTGAGCCTGAAGCTGTTTAAAAAACTAAAATAAAATGATGACATAGTGACCCATTTCACTTGAAAAGTATCATTTTCTATGAGAATGCAACAATGCGTTACTATGGAAACTACTAAACTTAACAATTAAATTTGTATTGACACTTCGCTTCGAATTGAATTTAAAGTCATTGCAAATCCAATAATATGGATTCTGAAACCGACATAAGTGTACCAGGTACACCGCCGGGCATTATTGAAGCGGCAAAGTCCGCTTCTAATAATATCTTACCCGAAAAATCCAGAGCAAGCTATGAATTTTTATATAAAAAGCTCATGAATTAGAGAAATGGCAACCAGATAAACTCATTCTCGGAAAACGTTCTTTGGAGTATGTAATCCATGCTACACAATACCAGCGTACATAAATCAAACAAGTAGAGACACTCACTGTCGGTTCCTTTGATGTCAAAATTCCGATTTGGATGACCTTGAACGGCTCCTGGGGGGTACTTTCCGATAGTACTAACAGATGGCGCCACTACTTGATTACAACCATAGATAATATAAAGGGGTTTAGAATGCAAGCTCCCTATCTATTTTTAGGTCTCAGAACATTTTGCGCACCGTCCACAAGCCGCCAGATGGCGAATATTTGAAAGAAAAATTACTAAGCCTAAACTTATAGAAGCTCATGAAACATTTTAGTAATGTCACTGTCACTGCGCTGATTATACTTAAGTTTCAGTAACTTTATTTATAATCAAACATGAAACTCTGTAGAGTGCATAAATGTTATAGTACAGGTGTTATCACGCGTCACAGATTTCCAAATCCCCAAAAATATCCTAAGCGTTTTACAGAATGGTTGCAACGAATTGGTAATTCCCACCTAATGGAAGTTGATCCTATGAAAGTTTATAATGGGTATACGGTTTGTGGTTTACACTTTACAGCTTCTGACTTTGATACTAATAATAGACTCCGAAATATGGCTATACCTAGTTTGCGAATTCCGCATGGTAAATTTCAGAAGTATTTATTTAAATTGTAATATAAATGTTTAAAACTTTTTAGAAAATGCGGATACGTATAGTACATCTGATTTGATCCCGCAATCTAATGACGAGCAAGACAATATAATACCAGAAAATACATCTCCCTATATCGTCAATCCTAATACAGACACCCAAATTTCAAATATAAGCAGAAACCCCAAAATTTTAAACGAAATGAACCCTGTGCGAATAAAAAACATCCCTCTTTTGCAAAAAAGATCTACCACTCTTCCTTAAAATATAAGGGCGCTGCACGAAAAAGCAAAATTAGAAGCGCTTTGCTTCGTCAACGGTTAAAATTAGCCACAAGATTTGACATTAAATTAAAAAGCAAAGTGTTAGGAGACGATGCTATAAATTTTTGTTTAGCACAATTGAGAAAAAGAAATGTTAAAGCAACAGGACGTAGATACACCACCGAAGAGAAAGTTTTGGCATTGGCATTCTATAAACAATCTGGAAGAGCTTATTCGAAATTAAGGGAGTTTTTTGCTCTTCCTACTCGGCAAACAATAATGGCAATGTTAAATAGAGTTCCAATAAATGCCTGGTTGAATAAATTAATATTCGACAACTTGAAAGAAGCTGCTTCAAATTTAAATAGTCGAGATAAAATGTGTGCTTTAATTTTTGACGAAATGTCAATAATGCCTCATATAGATTATGACAAAACCACCGACAAATTGTATGGTTTCCAAGATTTTGGGCATAGCCGAAGTTTGCAAATTGCTGACCATGTTCTTGTATTTTATCTCAGTGGACTTTTCAAAAAATGGCAACAACCAATTTATTTCGCATTTTCTTCGTCAGCTACGAAATCCCCAGTTATAGTAGAATTAATAAAATTACTGATTACAGAAGTTCAAAATTGCGGGTTGAAAATTATAGTCACAATATGTGATCACGGACAACCAAACCAAGCGGCTATAAATAGTTTATTGAATGAATCGAGTGCACTTTACATACAAAAGGAGCAGCAAATAAAAAGAAGAATCATAGTTGGAAACGAAGAGATTATACCCTTATACGATACACCTCATATGATTAAATGTATCAGAAACAATTTCCTAACAAAAGATTTAGTTTGGGAAGTAAATGGAGAAATCTTGACAGCAAAATGGAAACATATTATTGAAGCTTATTTTAATGATGAATCATGTGGTGAATTAAGAGCACTTCACAAAATTACTGACTTCCACGTGATCCCCAACAAGATTCAGAAAATGAAAGTGTGTTATGCTACTCAAGTATTAAGTCATTCTATGGCTTCAACCATCTCTTTGTTAGTTAAAAGTGGTAATTTTTGTGAAGAAATCATGTTTTATAGCAGTCTAATAAATATTTTAACAGGTGATAACAACTTGAATGAAGAAGCTTTAGGAACAGCAAAAATAATAAATTTCTTTGACAAACTTTTCGACAGCCTAAATGGAGGGACACTTCGTCCACACTGCGGAAAACCGTTTTCTGGTGGCGTGTATTAAAATTCGGGACATACAAGATTTTGGAAAGAATCAATTCAACATTTAAGCAACATGTATTTTATTGACAAAGCTGAAAAAAATGGTGCCTCCAACATTAAAAAATTGGATGAAAACGCTAGAAGGATTTTTAGATTTATACGAAATTTTAGTAGAAAGTAACATGTGTAAGTTTTTTTTACCTCGAGCTTTGAATCAAGATGTAATTGAAAATTATTTTGGAAAGATTAGAAATCAACGTAGTCGAGCTGTAAATCCAACAGCTATCCAGTTTCGAGAAAGTTTTAAGTCACTAATGATTCGGAATTTCTGTGGATCAAAATCAATAGGAACCAATTGTGAAAAGACTAATATACCAGATTTATTTAATATTAGAGGATTAGTAGACAAAATGAACAGTAACGATTACAAAAATAATGAAACGCCATACGAAATTTACAATGTATGTAAATTTATCTCAAAGCTTTCACCGTTTGAATTAGAAAAAGATTTGCATAAAAGTATAATTGGTTACGTTTCTGGCTGGATTGCTAAAACATTAAAACATTTAAATTGTGAACACTGTAAAGCCCAAATCATTAGTAGATATTCGGGGAGCGACCAGTGTCATAAGTTGATCAATGAAAGAGAGTATTATTATGAAAATAGAAAGTTACAATATTGCAACTTAGAGTTCATTAAAAATATCAACAAGGTTTACAATATTTCAAAAATTATATTAGGTAACATAACTTCGGCTGATAATATTAAAAATAAATTTTCTGTTGTAATACCGCATCATGTTAGATTTTCATTTGCGTGCGAACATAAACGTAAAATTGAAGACGAAATTATAGGCAAAATAGTAAATATAACAATATATACGTATGTTAAAGGGTTAAATTTAATTTTTAACTGGCAAAGATACCAGAACCATAAAATTTAAAAACAAAATTTACCAAAATGCAGTAGAAATGTACGAAAACAAGCTAAAAATAAAAAATCGAAAATAAAGCTGATGTTTTAATTTGTTATCTACCTATATTAAGTACAAATTAATTAATAAACAAATGAAATCATCTAGTAGGCTAGCGAATTTTGCACCGTCCTCAACTCAACAGATGACGCTAAATGTTCTGAGACCCAAAAATAGATAGGGAGTTTGCGTTCTAAACTCCTTTATATTATCTATGATTACAACCATAGATATATCCATGATTACAACATGATTGGTAGCAGAGCCAGTAACTGGCTATGATTGGTAGATTTTTGTGCTGCCATCTGATAGTCAAGCTTAGAAATACCCCCCGAGTTACTGTCCCAGGCACTCTAGACAGGTTTCAACATTTGGCATGAGTGTCTCTACTTGTTTGATTTATGTACGCTGACAATACCATTAAGATCAAGCATAATGTGGATATTTCAAAATATGCCAAGCTCAAAGCATATTTAAAGCGAAACTCGACGGGGTTCAGAAGCAAAAAAGCTAACGTGTTAACATCACAACAAATTCAAGCATTTATCCATGATGCACCTGACAATAAATTCTTGCGTATGAAGGTAATTGGGTATTATATTTAATGTTCCCAATGTGGAAATACATTTTACGTATTCATTATAGGTAGCACTAATTTTTGGCATTGCTGGCGCTTTTCGTTACCATGGATGACGGGATTTAGAAGTTAATAATGTTCAGGATTTGGAAAAAAAAACTTACTTGTTGAAACGGGTCAATTCGTGCCACCTGTATCTACTTATTTTATATCTGTTCATTATATGCTAATTAGCAATGAAGCCTGACAGTAAGTGTTTTTGTGTTCATTCATGTAGTTTAGCACTATAGAGTAATAATTGAGCTATACGCTGTCAATGACTATAAGTGTAATGTGCCACTAATTCTTGACGAAATTCGTCCATAGTGCAGTTTCGTTCGGAGAATAACCGGTCGGTATGTGAATCAACGCCGGAGGCCTGCCTGAAGAGCATTCGGGCCCGAGTGGTTGAATAACGCGGATTAACAGATTCGCACCAAGATTATTAACTGGGTCGGGTCGTATGCGAGCTCGCTGGTCGTACTTACGAATTATCAGCAGTACGAAGCGGGCTAATAACAGCCCTAAACGGTGCTTCATATATTGTTTTGTGACCGGCATTATTCGCCGCCGGCTCCTCCTGCGGACAGAGCTTCGCGGTTACGTCATCTGAGCGTGTCCTCGCTATCTTGGAAGGCCGGGATTCTGTTACTAGGCTGTTTCAAGAATAGACAACGTCGCGTTAAGTTTGTTAGTGCGCGCCCTTTGAATTTGCGTTGATAAATGAACCTTTAAGTATCTGTTTAAAGCATTTGCATATATGTAGCGGGCTAGCGTCTTATTTTGTATTGGCTTATATGTATTTTCTTGTGTGTTTGTTTACAGATTATATGTCTTTATTAGTAGCTTCAGCGTACTTATGCGAACGTTTTGTCCGTCTGTCTGTCTGGATCGCCTGTAACTTTCGAACGGCTACAGATATCGAAATTTTGAAAAGGCGCAAAGTTGTTGCTAAGGTCCCGAGCACCTTCATGCGCTATTTGGTTTTGGCGAAAGGTCAACCTGTTTTCGCAGTGCTGAAGCTAATCTTTAGACCTGTACTTGAGCAGTTTATTGTAAACTATTGGGCTTTTTATGGTCATTAATATTTGTATTGGTGAGTACAACACTTCAGGTGTCCACGAGAAAGACCTTAAAGGATGTTGGCAACCCTTAGCCACTCTGCGAATATAAAAAGGGTCTCATAGCACACCGACTGATTAAGCTAGCAAACCCAGGGCAATTTAAAGTAATAATTTAGTAGGTATAGGGCTCGGAGTGAGGCCGCGTTACATTGTGACTATCCCTAACACGAAAACCATACCCCCACGTTTCTTCATAATTGTTGGTACTTAAATACTATAATATTTGTACGAAGTATATTAATCTACGCCCGTCAGGAGTAAACAATACAACACTCCGATTCTTTCTCAATTATCAAAATGGCAGATGCACAAGAAAATTAATAGCAATCAATAAATTTGGAAATGTTGCAAAGCAAATTGCCACATTTCTTAATTTGCGGGATCCCCAATTGTATACAGGCCATTCATTACGAAGGTCTTCCGCCACTGTTTTTGCGGACACTGGAGCCAATCTGACAGAAGGAAAATAACATGGAGGTTGGAAGTCGAGAGCAGTGGCAACAATATATTGAAGACTAAATAAATAATAAAATAAAACTAGGACAGAAAATATTCCAATCTATTGAAAATACGTGAGAAGCTGCAAATATACTTGAAACTACAATTATTAGCTTTGATGACCAAACATTTGACTTCGACAACAGACCATCAAATGTGCCTGTAGCAACAACTTCTACAACTAAAAACTTACGTACTACAGAAGTCAGCACTCTAATAACAATCCTGTCAATAATAGTTATTAGAATTGTTGTATTTTCCACGTTTATGACAAAAATAAATGATCTAATATAATGTTTTATAAATTACAATATCATAGAAAAAATTGCTATTTTCACATAATGTCAGTAGAAAAAATTACATTTACTACTTGGGATAAAAGTGAGGTTTTTTTGGTTCGGCGAGATTGCTAACTCGCAACGCTCGTGAGCAAACTCTCACCTCACCAAAAAAACCTCACTTTCATCTCTTGTTGTAAAATATACTATTTTCGACGACTGACATCGAAAGTAGATTTATCTCACTGTCATTTGACAACAGAAAGTTGACATTTGCCGCTGAGCGTGCGTTTTCATCACTTTGCCGCTCGCTGAGCGTTTTGGGTTTCCACGCGAACAAAATAGGTAGCCAAGTCCGAATGTTTCCTTGACGATGCGTCATTTGTCGAAATAATCGCGTCACATGTCTAATAGACTGCGCGATTAATGTTAACTTGATTGTCAATTAATATTTGCAATAAAATGAAATATGATATTTTCCTTTAATAATATGCTCAGTCGTCGAAAAAATAGTATGTCTGTTTCGAGCTAAAAGTGCGCTTGCCGCATTTGCATGATTGCTGGTTTCGGCTTTGCCTCAACCAGCAATATTCATGCGCAAGCGGCAAGAATGCACTTTCAGCTCTTAACATACAATATACTATTTCATCAGGATCATATATATAATACACATATATTGCTGGTAGGGCCTGGAAACTTCAGAAAACATTACGGCGCCGACATAGTCTCACTTAGAGTATAACGCGTCTCGTGCGCATGCGTGAGAATTCGAACTCCGCCTCTAGAAGCGAATTTTAAACTTGCCCACTTCCCCATTGGCCGAACAACGCCGCCGCGCTTGCACACAGCTCATCATTATACATTGAAGAGTTGGTTGTCTGTCTCACTTCCTTGGCAAGTTTCCCACTCATAGCCGCTAGCAATATAGTAAGTATTAGATATATGATCAGGATGTTGCCTTCTGACGTATGCTATGACCGGTCAAAATTAGACTCGAAAAACATCAAATAGCATTTTTTTTTGACTGTACACATTAACCAAATTATGATATGCAACGAAATCAATACGATTAAACCAGTACTAGTTTAGGAAGGTTTAGTTAATACAAAAATCTGGATTTTTCTGTACAGTGAAACAAAAACCTGTAGAAGATAAAACCATACTGTAATGATTTTGAAAATGGTATTTTACAATAAATGCCAGAAACAGCTTCTTGCAGATACTGGGAACAGATTTTGTTTTTGTTAACATGAGGGCGTTAGATAGTGAGTTTAAAGAAAAATGTTACGGCCATTTAAAATTAAGGCATTCACTGATTTTTTAATATATTGTTTAGAGATTCAAACAAGATATTTGATTAAGTTTTGGTTTAAAAACTACTCAAGTAATGGTTATAAACATCGATCTTCTCCCGTGGCCCACTCAATCTACAGATTTGTCGTCCATTGAACATGTCTTGGGCATGAAACTGAAGATCTGTACTTTACCAGAACTCCCAGGAACAGTTTCAGAACTACAAGATCATCTCCAAATTACGTGAATATAGACAATTTCACTTACTAAAATTTCCTAGCAATATATCAATATAGAGGGTGTTTCGAAAAGTTTGGGACACCGTTTACGGGGATACGTTTCTGATCAAAATAGTCAGATATAATCAAATATGCCCTAGTATAATATATACCCGTAGAACGTTACGAACCAGAGCATTTGAATTTTTATTTTTAGATTTTCTTCACAAAAAACATTATTTATTACATCAAGCACAAATATTGCATGATGTGGTTTCATTAATTTTCTGAAATATCCATCTAACTAAAATTAGGATCAAAGTGCAGGGAACGCTAGATACTCTACTTTTCCAAGTTCGTAAATATAGCAGGCTTAGAAATATAGATCATCCTATGTATTTCCACTATACAGTGGGCACGAAAATTGTGCCAAACTGAGGGAATTTACACCTTTCAGTGCACCAATAAGTAACCCCCAATTTTGTACCTAAATTTCTCGCCTCTTTTGGTCAGCGGCAAAAGCAAATAAACTAAAACCACATCTTGAATGTTTAGTGCGGTTCAAACCTCAACTTGTTAACTGACAAGCTGTGACATTTTTCAGTCTAATCGTGACGGCTTTGCCGCGAATTCACCGTCAGTGGGTACGAAAATGGCGGGTACTGAAATCACCTATATTCCCACGCTTGCTATATTTACGGACCTTGTACTTCTCCTTGACACTAAAGATGATTTTTCTTAATGTTTGTGGTACTATTTTCGCAAAAAACGTGTAGGTAATTGTATTGTATAAAAAAAAACAATGAGCATAGATCATATCGAAATTGAAAAATTCGTTATGGGAGACATTTTAATAACAAAATAATTTTCGCAAAGATAGTTTTAGATCAATACGCGAAATGCAGTTCATAACATCTCAATTCACACATCTCTACTTAAAAATAATTCAAATGAGGGAAACTCTTGTAGTTTTCGATACAAAACAAGTAGAGCTTTTTTTGCGAATCTATTAAAATATCGTACGTGACTTATCAGAAATGTAAAGATAAGAAATATCAGGCTTAATGCCAAGTGGATGTTCGATTTGAATTTGAGAAAATGAATGAAACTGCATCATGTCACGTTAGAATTCGATTAGGTAAGTAATTATTGAGTCGTCAAAAAATTCTAAAAACAAAAATTCAACTTATCGGGCCCGTAATTTATTAAGGGTGCATATTTTCTTAAATGGTGCTCCAGTTTTTTCAGATCATCCTTTAATTTTTGTACAGTGCTGTAAAAATTACACAATTAAAAGAGTAGTAAAATTTGGGGCGCCACACTCCATGCGAGAGTTTAGCATGAGAGTCTACAGGACAGGGCCGCCGATTGTGTTCTATATATTCGAACTAATCAAGGAGCAGTATATAGACCACAACAGATGTAGGCAATAGTTCTGGTTTCTTTTTATTTAATTATCATGGTTTTTTACATCCCTAATACCTTTGATGAAATAACTATTAAACATCCTTCCAATTTCTACTTTGTTCAGTATTATAATCGTCAGTATCCCTATTTCTATACGGGCCACCGTTGGGACCTCGTCAACCGTCAACTTGGGTTATATTAAAGAACAGTTGCATCTTGCGGAGACCAATTTATAGATATATTTTTAAAAACCCAGATTCTTTTGATTTTGACTCTCTCTAATGGTTTGAATTATTACCAATGGACCTAACAAATTGAGCAGAATCTATTAGTGTTGAAAGATTCGTCGAACAAACCTTTATTTTCCATTTATAGTAATCAACTTTGGCCATATCGCAGTGGCATCGAATTTTAATACGTTAGATATTGTTCTTTACTAAGTTTGCAGCGATATGCAACCTACTAATAAAAGATGCACAACAAAGATGTAAAAAAAATCTTTTTGTCAAGCTGGCGCTGGCGATTGGGTAGTGTTCTAGTGTTAGTTATGAAACAAAGGTCCGATTTGTCAGTGTTCATAACACACTCTACATAATTTCTGCTGGCGCACCATTTCGATTGCAATTCAAATGAAGAAGAAACGTGTTAATAACTTCATATTTGGTGAAATTAAATCAATCATTTGTTTTATAACAAGCAATGTCAAATTGACACCACTAACTAGACATATTCGTTGTGAATCTTTTATCAAAATATATCGTATATCGCTAAGCGAGATTCAACAGCAAATAATTATCACATTTTTTTATTTATTTATTCTTTCGTTATTATTATTTCTAGTCCATCTCCTTAGGTTTTATATTCATTGGTAATTATCAGCTTGTTTCATTATTAGAGTAGAGCAATTGTTAACCCAATTACACTTTAATGAAAATGTCAAGCTACATTGATTTCTATTGCTTATGTTCACTTGAAGAGGGCTTCTAATAGTAAAAATCGACGATTAATTATTCGTTCGGACCTAAAAAGCAATTTTATCCAGCAAGGAGAGTTTGAGGGGGCCAAATGGAAAATAAAAGCCCCCAGCGCAATAAAACAGGTTAGAATAATGTTTTAAAGATTAAAATTCCAAACGTGTTAAGTATGCGAGTTGTCGCATGAGCGTGCAGAATCGCAGGCGAAGGGGTGCGCCGATATTAAAATCCACCCCATTAACCTGGCTCTATCAGAGCCCAATATTCGAGAAATAAAGGCTTGACATTTATCTGGGTATGACGAACCGACACGTCACGCTTAACAGCGAATTCGAAATGAAAAGCAAAAAACCAACAGCTGTCTACAAGTTCACGCCCGATACGCGCAAGTAAGTCGCGTAGAAAATATTTATAATCTATTAGGTGCGTGAAAAATAGACGGTGGCGGAAAATGTATGAATAAATTATTTCCCTGTTCAAAAAAGCTTTGTCGCTTTGTCATTGTCGCGAATAACTGAATTTTGTCTCCCTGTCCTAAATTTAATTGTCTTTCCGGCATCGGTAACTTCCTGAAATATTTTTAAATTGCAGTCAGTAACTAACTTAACGCTGCACACACCACGAAAGTCGCAGCAACCCTATACAATTATTGCGGCTGTATCTTGCTTGGAAAATTAAAAATAACAGGTTTAGAACTTTCTTTATAACAGTCTGAGTCGTCTCTCTGGTTGCGACTTAGACTTCATTATTTGGAATTCTTTGTTGCTATAAATGGCAGTGTCTTATTTTGACCACATAGTGTGTTCTGTTTTATTGGTATGCCCAACCTATATTAATTGTGGTTTTTGTATCTCATTAATTATCTCTTTCCACTCCCACCGATTTCGTTGTATTAGTGTTTCGTAAAACATACTCTGTTGGTTCGTGTTTTTCTGCAATTTCCATCTATCTCGGTAGAGTAGTATAGTGTAACTTTCTTGTATAGTTTCCATTATTATCCCATGTTTCTGGTCCATAGATATACTACTGTTGTAAATATTTTCAACGTTGGACTTTTGCTCAAGTGTATATTCCATAACACCGAATTTGGAGATTTGATTACAGTTCGGCTCTTGTTTACCTTGGGTATTTATTTCTTCGTTACTCTTGCCGTCAGTATTAAATGCCACTCATCTTATTTCTTTATCCCATTCAGTAGTAGATTTGTCACCAAGCCAATTTTTCTTTAAGGATAAGCTTTTCTCACGGGCCTTCTCAACTTCCTAAACATATTCGCGAAAATATTGGATTATTGCATAACGAATATCAATATTAATACGTAATCTTATCTTTCTACAATGATTTTGCCACAGTTGCAGGATTCTGTCCAAGCATATTTCAAACAGAGTTGGAGATAGCTACCGCCCATGCCTTAAGCCTTCTATTGTCCACATTTCTTCTGCAATTCTACTTATTTCTATTCTCGCGCCACTCTTTTTGTTCCTCGGAGGCTATCTATAAAGTTACGGAGCCTAAAAGGGTTATTGCGTTCACATTACCCACTCACATTTTCACAACGTATGCGCTGTTTTCTCTGGTTTCTCATTGTAAAGTCTGCATGTGAGGTTTCTACTACACCTATTAGCTATATTTTCCCTAAATATTTTCAAATATCGCAAAGCTACGAGAGTATATTTGAGGGCCCGCCAGCTATACTCAGTGAAGGTGACGTGTAGTTCTTTAAATGATGTAATTACCAAATATAATGAGCGGCAAGTCTTTAAATTACAACAAATATACTCATATAGGTCAAGAACGTATAAACTCAGTTTAATCGCAGCAGACAATAACACAATATCTGGAATACAGAAAAACAGAAGGTAGCAGTAATGAGATAAGACAATAAACCATATAAACTGTGCATTAGTATAGTAATTGTTAAGAACGTTACTTACTCGAAAGGAGCACCCCCATATAACGCTAACATATCAGTGATTGGCACAATTTGATACGCATTCTAAAATTAAACTAGTAAAATATAAAATTACATAATTAGACCAGCTTCAATTTCTTCACATTGCTTGATGTACAAATATCATTACCATAGATCATTACGTCGCACGCTACTTATCTGAGGGAGTCATGCTTCTGCAGTGTGTGAATCAGATAGCCTCCAAACGGGATCTTACAGCATAACGATGCTAAGATGCTTTCTGCATAGAAGTAGCACTTCTCCAGCTCTCTTTGTTTGTCCTGATGTGTTAATCCTTTAAATTTTATGCTGCTCGCAGACACAGTCATTGACAGAGCGGCGAATTGCGCTACTTGGGACTCCTAAGGTAGGTTCTGGATTCTTGCCCTCAATTAATCTCTTTCCGAGTTCAACGGCTTTTTGGTTGCGTTCAATTTTGCAGTTAGGCGTAGAGACTCCAAGCTCTCTACATTGTAAATGGAATTAGTGTGAACTTATCGGGACTTACTCTACGATCTTTTCTATCGGCCCATCTATTTAAAATGTTTATGGCCCGTTGCATACCTTCCTAACTGTGTTGGTAAATTTCGCTTCTACTGGGGTGACCAAGACTGCATATCCTAAGAGAGCAAATCTTTCGTTACTGAGGGCTTCCAACAGCCCGTTCATGACAAACTTCCGCAGCCAGTGAGAATGAATGTCTCATGCATCTCTGTAGATAACCTCCCGCCACCCGGACTGCCAAAGTCGCATACAGGAATGACGTGCTTGCGATCCTACTTCTTAGAATGCAGTGTATCCACTTGTAGCAGATATATGTCCAAAAAGGCCCCTAGAATGAAATCTCTTTTCTTCAACATTTTTTACACCCTTCTAGTGAGATGGCGGAGGATCTCACCAAAAAGCGCTACGTGCTATACAAACTTTCCAGGGATCAGCTTGGCCTTCGAAACGTATGTACCACCAACGGAGTTATCAAAATTAAGTCTGAAGATAAAATATATTCAGTAGGAACGTCAAGGTAGCGCCCGATAAATAAATCAACATAAACTTTGTGCAAAATTTCATAACTTTTTTTATTATTTTTAAGATTATTTTTCATTTGTTTGTTTAGCTATACATGCACTGCACATCTATTTTATTTAGTTGTCTTTCTTTGGTTGTGTTGTTTATTTAGTAAAATTACTGAAATTACAGTACCCACTCAGAAACACGACGTGTACATTTCAAGGTTATTACCAGAATGTTAGGAGGTTGAGCTCAAAATTGCGTCAGTTACTCCCAAACAATAGATTGTGAAGGTGCCATTATATTAGCTACTGAAACATTTCTTAAAAATTTAATTTGCGAATCTGAAGTGTTGATATCAGCACATTTTAATTCAGGGAGAGGTGGCGTTATGATTGCTCTGAAAAAGATGTATGCAGTGGATGTTATTCCAAGCAATCAGACCTAGGAAACATTACTTATTAGATTTAAATATATTTTTTTCTATAGCTCATGTTAAAGTGTGCTTTTATCAACTCAAAACAAAAGGTCAAGTTTTACTTTAACAGCAAGGGTAGATAAAGTAACACTTTAACATCAAGGATAGATAAAGTAATTTAATTTTTTAATTTTTGTTTAAATTAAATATGACAGCTTCGTATTATCGTAGCAACCCAATCTAGCTCCTGACATTTTGAAATGTGATTGACTGTCCTTATTTTCTTTTGAAATTGTTCAAGTTCTTGCTATAGAAAAAAATATTGTATTATACACGACGATAAAGTTATTTCTATCCACTCTTGAATCATTAACGTCTCGACTTCGTCTCGACGTTAAACGATTCATTCGTGGATAAAATTTAACTTTATCGTCTTGTATAATAAATTACTATTAATATTTATGATAGTAATAAAACTGAGTTTTCAAATGTTAATAATAATTTATAATTATTGCTAAATATTATTTGAAACTTTAATAAAGTAATTCAACAAAATTGTTGCTTATTTTTTTATCGTTATAGGCTTCTAAGCAGTACCTATGTGAACAAGGTACGGTCGTCTCTAACTCTAACTAGTAGCTAACTTGCGTTTTTAGTTATTCAAGGTAAAAGATCTCAGAAATACGTTTTTCGCAAATATCTCGCTTCCTATGGGTTGCATGACATCCTTAGATGTTACAAAAAAAAACGAAGACTAGGAAATTTTCTACAAAAAAGGTTATATTGGTTTTTACGTATAACCAACGGTTTTCACGCTATACCTTAGGGAAGTAACGAACAGCGGTGCATCCGTTTCCACACCATCTTGGGGGCAGGGTGCAACGCTCGTTTATTTACATGGTTTCTCCAGTAGGCCTAATCCATGCTTTTCCTTGTTCTCTTCCTCCCCCTCTTTAACTTCTTCCTCATAATTTTCTTCTGCTTTTGTAATATTTTCTGTGATGAGACCAACAAGATTAATCTCATTACATTCTTCATCATTACCCAAAAAATTGTCCCACCCACCCGAGAGAAGATAGGAATATACTAATGATGAAGAATGTGGTGAGATTGATCTTGTTGATCTCATCACAGAAAATATTACAGAAGCAGAAGAAAATGACAAGGAAGAAGTTACCGAAGAGAAAAAAGAAAACGAAAAGGAACATGTCGAGGGGAAGGGAGAGGACGAGAACGTATTTAAAAAAAGGAAAAATATGGATTAGACCTACAGGGGAAAACATGTAAAACAACGCGCGTTGCAAACTACCTTCGTGGTGGTGTGGAAACGGATGCACCGCTGCTCATTACTTCTCTAATAGTCCATTTTCTAAACGCTAAAAATTCGCCAAAGTTCTAACTTCGTTGACTCAAAACCGATTTTGAAGATTTTTTTTTAATTATTTCGGAAAAAGTTTATAGAAAAATTCCCCATGGGTGAGAAAGTGTGCTTTTTATTTTTTCAATTGTTATTAACAAACAAGTGTTTTTTAATATACTCTTAATTAAAAAATGTGTAACTACTTTATTTATTCAAAACAATTGCTTGAAATTTGATAACATAAGGTTTTTGGGGTCGCAGATTACGAATTTGACCTTAAAACTCAACTAAAATAAAAAAAGGCGGACCAAAATGGCGGAAAGGGGTCAATTTTTGTTTTATTTTTGATACCTATACCTAGGGGTTTTTTGGGTCGCTCATCCCAAATGGTGTCTGAAAAATGGTGGAAACAAATGATAGAAGAGTTAAATGAGTATTAAAGATATTATATTTTAATTGATTTATTAAAATTAACTCAAGATACATTTAAAAACAAGAAAAAAACTATTTAGCTTTAGTTTCTTTTTCCTCTACTTCTTCCATTGACACTGCCGGTCGTGAATTAAGGCAACTATTTCCGCCACATTCACGGCAAGCCGCCGAGCCTAAAGGCCACTTTTCCTACACCCACAAGCTGGCCCGCAACTAGTTTTGTAGTTGCAAAAAAATAAAGATGTTTTGTGGAGCTGGTTCTTGTGTCATTAGGATTGGAAAACACTTTCCTGTATCATATTTCGAACCCTAATCTTCCCTTGAAATATCTTGGTTTTCCAGCCACAACTGTGTTTGCAAATACACGCGTTTTAAATTTTATTCTGCTGAATCCATCCTAGGGCATAATGATGCTAAATTAACGCTACTTTTTTTAGTAGACGCCTTAATAAAAGAACAAACCTAAAATTCAAAATGTTTTTATTAAAAAATATATGTATTGTATTGTCTGTAACCTCATTTAATTTGCGGTATATGAATAATAAAAAACTTTCAATCAATTAAACATTCCTGTAAGAGTTTAAGCAGTTACCTTTCTTTGCACCATATATTGCAAGCATACATTTTATACCAACATTTTTTTATCTAAATTTTTGTAGTCTCTTGTAAATCACTGCTATTTTCAAATATTTTGGCAAATTTATTCTTTCCTGAACATGGCCATTGCTTCATTTACTAAGACTTATCCATGTGGATCTTTAATAAGGTGCCGGTCCTATTCGTCTTTCTCATCCTTATATGTCTTAAATATATTAAACTAGATTCAAAAGCCATGATCTGCACCTTGACACCAAAACTCGAATGCCAAGATGCTACATTTTTCCCATCTTGCTCTATTGGGTCGAGTCCTGGACATTTAACGAAACAATCACAAAAAAATCGAAGCCTTTGAAATGTGGCTATACCGGAGAATATTGCGGATATTATGGAAAGACCGTGTAATAAATATTAAAGTTCTGGAGAGAATGAAAAAAAGTGAAGAGATCATGAACAACATCAAAATACGCAAACTCCAATACCTCGGATATATAATGAGGAATGAGAATAATTACACTCTACTACAATCTATTATACAAAGTAAGATATATGGCAAACGTGGACCAGGACGCAGAAGAGTATTTTGGTTGCAAAACCTAAGGGCGTGGTATGGGATATCATCCAATGAGATATCTAGAATTGCAATCAATAAAGTGAAGATAGCCGTGTTGATCGCAAACATACGAAATCGGATAAGCACCTGAACAACAAGAAGAAGAAGATTCTTTCTTCTGTTAAAACATGCTGAAGTTGTGTTACATACAGTTAAAGCATGTACAGAAAGAACATGCTCACTACAATTGGGATGCGCAAATTGCAGGCTTTTAGAAGAAGATATTTTTTATTTTTTTATTTTTGGCAGGTTTAAAAAATATATATCTTTATCAGGAGAAACTAAAGCTGTAGTAAAGTAATAGGTCTATATTCTCTGATACTACGACTATGTTTTTATTTGATGCATTGAGAGTTGTTGTAACTATTAACCGATCAGCATCACTTTCAGCTTGAGAGCAGGGATATTATTTGCAGCTAAAGTTTCTCTTGAAAAATCAATAAAACGACATGAAAAACATTTGCCAGAATTTTTTCTTGATACAACTTTAAAAACCTGTCTCTTTCAAATCGAATATCTGGTGCAGTTTTCGTTTTTACACGTCGGTCTCTTTCAGCACATTTTATTCTATGTTTCTGATAATCGACAAAAACACTTGCTTTTTTCGATAATTACGTACAATAAAATTAATATATCTAAAATTGCACCATACTGTTGAACAAGTTGCCATTTGTTTTTATGTAATAACATTCCTCCGTCCGTCACAAACAGAAAAATTTATTAATTCAGTAATAACTTTTGGAAATTCTACAAAGAGGTTGTAGAAAACACATTTTATTTGTTTCTCACTTGTAAACATCAATTTATCAAGTCACTGTATTCACCTTGAAAATGTTTCTTAACTGGCTAGCCAGTAAATTTTTTACTGGCTAGCCAGTTATATTTTACAAGCGTGCTCATAGATAAATGATAGCGTGCAAAGCCAGAGTTGTCTTCCTTAGTATGTGTCATATTGATTAATTTAGTTGCTTGTCAGTTTGACATTTTGAATAAATGATGAATTTCTAGTTATTTACAAGTGAGGAACAAATAAAACATTCAACAATACACGCCAGGTAACCATTTTTACTGGCTCAAAGATATGACAGGCTCGCCTAACGGCTCGCCAGTCATCCCAATCTTATCGCCAGTAAAACCTGTTTTACCTGGCTTGTAATGTTAAATACTATTTAGGCGTTGGAATTTAAACGTATGTATTCGTATGTTATATTTAAATCTATTTAATCTATTTAAATTTGAGTTAATTTAACAATTTAGAATTTTATTTGTATATAATGTTTATTAACTAATAATAATAATAATCGTACAGAATAAAAATTTACCTTTTAATGCTATACTTATAATTACTGAGTAATTCAGAAATAAAGCTATTTTGCCGCTTTAAAGACGTTATTTTTAATTTTTGATAATTTTTAACATACAATTTGAGATCAGCGACCCAAAAAACCCTATATAGATAAGAAATAAAGTTCGAATAAAAAAAAATACGCTTTTTCGCCATCTTGGATCCGCCATTTTGTGTTTTAGTTGAGTTTTAATGTCAAATTCGTAATCAGCGACCCCAAAAACCTCTAGACATCTAATAAAAATTAAAAAAAGAAAATAAAAAATTAGACCCTTGACGCCATTTTGTAGACGCCATTTTTGTTTTTAGACCAATTTTGAGGCCAGATTCGTAATCTGTGAACCCCAAAACCTTATGTTATCAAATGTCAGGCAATGGTTTAAATAAATAAAGAAGTTATAATTTTTTTTAATTAAGAATATATTAAAAAACACTTATTTGTTAATAACAATTGAAAAAATAGAAAGCACACCTTCTCACATATGGGGAACTTTTCTATAAATTTTTTCCGAAATAATAAAAAAAAATATTTCAAAATCGGTTTTGAGTCAACGAAGTTAGAACTTTTTTCCTTTAGTAAATGGACTATAAGGTATAGCGTGAAAACCGTTGGTTATACGTAAAAAACCTTTATATCCTTTTTTGTAGAGAATTTCCTAGCCTTTACTTTTTGTTATCATTAAAAAAGTTATACGACCTATAGGAAGCGAGATATTTGCAAAAAAACGTATTTCTGTTACCTGTGACCTTGAATAACTGAAAACGCAAGTGCTGTATCGATGGGGACTTTTGAGACATTATTTGTAATGCCAAAATAAAGGTTAATGCAAATCTTCAGCTTAATTGGATTTTTTCGGCAGGCAGATTCTAATGCGCCTGGAGTATAATTAATGTACAAACTGTGTTTCGTAAAATATTAGAATAGGAATTTCTAACAATATCGACGATGTGAACGCAGACGTTTATCATCCTTCATTAAATTTCAATACAGTATAATATTACTTCTAGGGCTAACCTAAAATTAAATTTAATGTTAATGTATATAATGTAAAACGTTGAGACTAAACAACACACTTTAAAATATTAATTGGGAATCTGTATCTAGCAGTCAAAATGTAAATCACGCCGTGAATAAATTTTGTGAGATATAGAATGACGTATTTCAATAAGTAGTTCAAAGATATAAAAGTAGATCACGAAGATATTCGGCATGGTTTAATAAGAATATAATAACAACCCTAAAGCAACCAAATTACTTCAAGAAATCCGAAAAACGGTTATGCAAACTATCTAGCAGAGACTGTAGTAGTCACAGGTCCTTCATTTTTTTGTTAGAAAAAAAAACAGTTCTTGCGTAAGCAAGCTGCACTGATCACAACAATCAACACTACCAAAAACAATAAAGAAAATCTGTAATTCCTGAAAATGTTTTTTTAATGATAATAATAAGGTCGTTCTCAATATTGAGTAAAGGCTCTACAAGGTGGTGCTCTTAAGGGCACCGAATTTTGTTCAAAATAGGTTTGTAGGACTAAATACTGGTACCAAAATGGCAGCAAGAACTACTTCGGAGAGAACGTTAAGCTAGCCGTGCCGGTTGTCATTTGGATGACAGTCGTTGGGTTACGTCAGAGGCTCTAGCCCAACAGAAAACCATTATCTTCATCCTTTCTTCTCTACATCAATTTAGAAATTGCTGATTACCTTCATATTTCCCCTTCGATGTTAATTAAGCTTTGTTCCAATGAAAATCATTATCCGGACATTATTCCCAATAATGAATATTAATTCCTGCTCCAATTTTATAATACAACCATAAAATACTTCAAAAACATTAAAATTACAGATAACACATATTATATTGAATTTTTGTTCATTTTGTATACGGTAGCGGTGCAAGTACTGTGTAGAACAGGGCTGTCCAACTTCAAGGGGCCCAAGGGCCACCGTAAAAAAATTTAAGGTTAGGAGGGCCGCATCATAAAATGTGTCGTATGCGACTTTGTGAGTGATTTTTAATAAATAGAAAACGTATATTTCAATACTAATTTTTATTTATTCAAGAAGCTTAGGTTACATTACAAAAACCATTGAAACATAAAAGACATATTATACAGGGTGTTTCCTGAGGTAACCGACAATCTTACACCATATGTTCTCGAATTGATTCTAAACAAAAAAAATCGTATTCACTTTAGGTTAATTCCTTTCCGTTCTTGAGATACCGACAAAAGAAAAAAATTACATCAATTAATGTAAAATTACGTATAGAGATGTGACGTTTCACCCCCTTACTAAGGGTGTCAAAGATTTGCCCCTCGGGTTAAGCTCAAATCGGAGAAATACGTTCACTCAACTATATATTCGATTGGGTAAAACACCAGATAATTACCAAAACAAATGTAATGTTTTTAGCTAGTTACAATGATTAATTAAAAATAACTCTGAGTTGTACATTATTTAAAATTAACATGTTCTTCTGGAACGGTGTGTTGTTTCGTGGGTCAAGCTGCAACCCAATGCACCGGCGAGTATTGCGGGTCCCTATTGGTAGTCCGCAGGTACGCACGCCGATACTTCGGGAAATGGGCTGAGTAGGTCTTTTGTTCCTTCAAACTTGACCTTCCACTCAACAGTGATTTTAAGCTGTAATTTTCCGGTGAATTTAACGATTTTAAGGGTTACCTGGGGGGGGGGGGCGTTAGTGCCTAAATCCTGGTGCAGAGGTGGCTGATACCTTACGACGGCTAGGCGTCGTTCTTGGGGCGAACGCGGTGTCAAATCCTGCAGATGGAATTTATTCGCCTTGAGCCGGAAAATGATGTTGACATTCCCCCGGTAAGGAATTTGCGGGGTGCGGAATCGAACGTCGAAGTCAAGGAATTCACTTTTTAATGACCAAAAAGGGGCCCTGCAGGTGAGTTTATGAAGGGCGGCTACAGGACTCTGGCCGCTCACACGGGGGGTAGAGGCTGCGATTCCTACAGGTTACAGGTTTAATTATTAGTAAAATGAGGTTATGAGGACTATTTCACCTTTCGAGGCGCCGGGATTTGCGTTTAAAAATTAGGCGGTCGGAAATGGCTTTTAAGCAGTTAGCCCTTCAAGACAGTACAGCGTATTAAGACAGGGTTAAAGCCTTAGAGATTCGATTTCCCAAGAAAGTTCAACAATCAAGGTAAAATCGAATTCTAGCGGTCTTGCTTTTGCGGAAAATTTTAACTTCTCGGGCTGACAGTACAACACGTCATCTCCCTTGAAGTCTGGTCTGGTAAGGGTTGGAGGCCTACTCCGTTAGACAGTTCAGCGTGTCAGACCGGAGGGCCCAGGTAGAAGAGGACAGGACAGGATCAGGACTGGTGGACTCAAAGGAGAATTTTCTCAAGTTACTGAAACTGGCAGTGCTATCTTCTTTTATACCTTTTCTGCCGCGGTATCGGGTACTTGCCCTAGCTTCCACTGGAGCGGCTAGGATTTCTTATCGCCAGTTCACGCGTCGAATTGATGCAGCGCTTGATTAGGCAATGTATCAAATTTAAATACATTTTATGTATAATAAAAATTTAATACAGGAGCAAGCGTTACAGAGATAAGTAAGCTAGATAAAATGACATTCGTTGATAAGTAAAAACTGTCAAAGTAAGCATTAGTTTACAACAATTAACAACTAGAAGAACTAAATACTACTAAAACACAATCAAAAATAGGTGTCTGATCACTACAGCACCATTCGCGTTGGTGGCAACTGTCAGACTGAGAAAACGGACAAGACAAGCCTTACATCGAAAGTGGGAAGGACTGTTTCCTAACACAAAAAATAAAGTGAAAATTCTTTTACTAATGATATATTTTTGTACCTTTGTCCTATGTACCTATTTTAAATTATTTTCAATTATTTATAATGTATATTCGAGATTCATGTTTCCTGAAGGTATAGTGATCCGCGGGCCGCAAAAATATCCTGGAGGGCCGCATGCGGCCCGCGGGCCACATGTTGGACAGCCCTGGTGTAGAACACGTAATAAATGTGTATTTATAAGCTTGATATGGAAAAAATACCTTTCATTACTTGCGGCACAAATAACTATTTTGTATTATTTGAATGAAATAAATTTCTTTTGTTTAATTTCTTAAATTTTAGTTAAAAAAAGATATGTTAATTGCTACGGGATATGTACCAACAGGGGTAAGCGAAAACGAATTGGGGGCTAAGAGTCCCGAATTACTTTTTCAAGACAGAAAAATATTGGTAGGTTAAGAGTAAATACCACCAACCGTAGATACCAAACAATATCGTTATACGGGTGCACAACAAGAAAATAATTTGATCGCAATTTCATGTTAAGCAAGCAGATTAGTACTCAGTGACAGTAAAATCCAATTAGTTTCGATGCCGTTATCTGTCCGGATTGGAATTAAAGTTATGCTCTAACTGATTTTAATTACCAGTTTCGCTTCGTAGGGGCACTTTGTATTCTCAAAACGTATTTCCCTGGATAAACAGCAAAAATTCGAAGTATTTCGTCTATCCATGTTCCCCAAAACAAACACGACACGTCTCCGACAATCTAATTTCTTGACGACAAACGCAAAGCGGCCGTTCATGCAGGGCCCCTAATATGCATAATTAAATTAGGAAGCTCAGATTTAAATTCTGCATCAAACACCCGGGTAAACTGTGAAAAACCAATTATTAACATAAGCAGAAATTTTATGGAAATTTTGGTGGGCCCGAATGATAACAAGTCTAAGAGAGCAATTTAAATCGTTCCTCTTTTAATCTCAAGCGCATAAAGGAAGAGTAAATATTTGATCGGCGGATTCGAGTCACGAATTTAAATCCTGGTTCAAGAGCAGAGGATCAGACCCACTTTAATCTGGGCGGTTAAGAATTTTAATTCCGCTTAATTAGAGGTCCGAGGCAAACTGTTAATTGCCGCGTTGATTTAAAAATTAGCGCACTAGGGTGGCCCTTAACATTAACTGCAACCCCCTTTGCCTAACTTCATTTTGGTGTTTTGTTTAAACAGCATTTACGGGATAAAGGGAGTTTATATAATGATTACAAAGCATCCGCTGAAATGTACAAAAGTAGGGCACCTCCAAGAATTGTGGCAAGCTAATTTATTTTAGTATACGGTCCATTCATTAGATGCACCTATGCACTTTATATATCTCTTTTAACTTTTGTATAAGCTGTTTATACCTCGTGTAACAGGAAAAAAGGTGGAGGTTGTGTTACATTTTACAAAAAAGATTCTGCAGGTGGGTAAAACGAAGAAATCAGAATCTCACCGTGATAAGAGGTCAGTCTGCTTCACGGATACTGAGGAATGCAAGAATTTGCTAATGTCGAAGCATCCATCACCAACGACACCAACAGCATTTAAAGTTTTAAATTGAAGATGGACACTCAAAATACTAAATCATTGGTCAAAGAAGATAGGTTAACCAAACCAGAGGAACAGTTAACAAAAAAAAAGTAATTTGGGACACTAGAGATATTTAAAAAAATACGGAGGAATTGTGAGGAGTGCATGAAATTGAAACTTGGTCACCTGTAGACGAGAAAAAGCAATCTTCAGTAGTGGTACTGGTTTTATTATTAACAGGAAACTAGAGAATAAAATGATCAGTATTAAAAAACTGAAGAGGTAGTTATCTTGTCATGATTGTTAATAAAATATATAAAACAAAGGTCGTACAAGTCACCGCTGCAACTGCAAGTCACACAGAAAAAGAAGTAAATGACTTCTAACAAGATATAAGCAAAAGTTTTGAAGAAGAAACGAAGTACTTTTACTTTATAGTCTAGGATAAGATATAAAAAAAAGAATAAGAAATATAAACTTATATAGATACACATTGCTTAGAAGGAAAAAATATAGAGTTTAAAAGCTGGTAGACTTTCTGATGGATAGGAAAATGTTTTGCCATGAAAAGAAAAATGAACATGGCGTAGTTCTAACAAAAAGGTGAAAATCGAAACACATTACGTGATCGCAGATCACAAGTATATAGTACACGACGCATTCGTTTTTAATTCTCTCACAATCAGCAGTGACCATATATTAGCACAAACAGAAGTTAATATAGACACTAAAGAAGAAAAATTTCAATTAATAGTGAAAACACTACAAAGACCAACAGACTGCGAAACAATCAGGACAAATACTGAACATTATGGACGTAAAATTAATCAACAATTGGGTGGGCGGGTAGCCGTGGGGAAATGCTCAACTCTCAGGCGACTGGACCGGGTTCGATTCCCGTGTCTGTTGACGGATCTTAAAAATCCTACGTTCCCAGGCTACCGCTGTGGTAGTCGTTAACCACTAACAAGAGAACTCCTTTCGATTTCGACAGGTAAGGCTAAGCACCTACCCGGCTTACGAGCAAAGAGGGCTCATAGAACCACAACTTTGTGGAACTAAACAGGCCAGTGGCGTTACATAAGAGGTAGCAGACGAAGAAATTAGAAAATTTATCAGAGAAGTTAAAATGGAATAGCCCTTGACGTATGCCGCATTTAAAATGTAACGAAACACCACAAAATCAAACACGCGACAGGTCATACACAAAAGTTCACAGTTGTCAAACGCAAATGTTATATCAACCGAAGCACCAAGGACTTGATTTGTAAGGGTGTGTTTAAACGGAACGTGTGGGCGACTGTGGGTCCCATTCAGTAAGGCAGTAATAAACCCCCCTTATTATTAAATAAAATGTACTTGTGTTCGTAGTTTTAAAAAACAACCAATAGGCATAATAAGTAATTGTTTTCTGCGATAATATCCCTATTAAGAGCAATGGAAAGACCCGGAAATAGTAAACAGTTGAATGAAGACTTGATACTTTAGCCGGTTTAACGTGGCGTGGTGTATTATTTTTAAGGGGTATCATAATCGTAACTGCAAGATATAGAAGGTATTGCTAAACGAGAAATACAAAATGTCCTACATGAAATGCAAAACTTGAAAGCACCTGGGCAAAACCGAACAATATTTGAACAATGTAAATATGGTGGAGAGAAAGGATCAACGGATCATTTCTTGGAGATAGGAGATATACCAAACTCATGATAGTAGCTCAAAAATGACCTTGAAAGTTATAGTCCAGTTTCAACTCTTTAATTCTATTAATATATGTAAATGACAAAGCTCTGCCTCATCAACGTAACCCCTGGTGAAACTTGACATTTTGTAGGATTGTTCCTTCAGCTACGTAGGGAAGTTCTAGAAAAGGTTATTCCGATATTCGATCTCTAAGGGGATGAAAATGGGTAAAATGTGTTTTTACGAAATCCTCAATCACTCTAATTGAGGATTGTTTTTCGAATTAACCCCTAGGCGATGGGTTATAGAATTCTTGGTATTTCCTGTGTTGGTTGAACATTGAACATTAGAACATTGTTTTTTGACATACCTATAGGTGGCTTTTTAAACTCGTTATAAAGTGTTTTAAGGGTTTTAATATGTCAACCGTAAAAGGATATAAAGGGTATTAATTTTTTTGCTGCGTACAATAAAATGGAGTGAAAAGCTAGTTGCTTATAAAAATATTAGCGAATCGAATAAGTCGGAAACTACACGCGTACAGGTCGAATAAGTTGGATTGCATAAAGAATTTCGAACTACCGATTAGCTGCAAAGCATAAAAATCTGTAAAAGGCTTTACCCAAAACTCCCCTCGTCGACATTGTGCCACTAAATAATTTAAAAATCAAATTAAGTTAGGAGTAGAATTATCTTCACGTTTCTAATAAATTAAATAAATTTTCAAATAAAAAAACGTTACCGGTGGTCGAATTCGAACGGCAGGAAAAAATTCATTTTGTATTTATTGGCTGCAATTTTTGGTAAGAATAAAGCCCGCACTATGTACAAATTATTACTTGTATCTATTACTAAGTTAAATGAACAAAAAAATTGTATTCCGCTGGGGTTTGCATCTGCGTAGCCATCGTAACCGCATCGATGAGTCGTACTGCGCCATCCTGCCTTATTGAAATGAGTACTGCGCGGGCCTCTATTTAACGGAACGGTCTTATTGTTGAAACGTTTCGACTCTTTTGTGACATTATACTGTATCTGTTGAGTCCTATTTTCGGCAAGTGTAAAGCTTGACTTATGTGAAGATTATTACTTCCATCTATTTCAAAGTTAACGTAAAAATAAACAAAACTTAGTTTTTTAAGGTGCTTACCCTGTATATATTTGTCTGAAATTTTCTCGGTTTCATGCCAGATAAACATATAATCTGCATACTAAATACGGTGAAGCTGAGTAGAGTCCGGACCTCTCTAATCCGTCTGAAAGATGTCCGAGTCGAGTCCGAGAGATGGTCGAATAGAGTCCGAAGCTCATCATCTCAGGTACCTGTGCTAATACCAGTCATAAATATGGATAATAAAACGGTGACTACCAGAAATGTATGGCTTGTGTTTGTAGTTATAATTTGAGTTTCAAGACGAGGAAAGTGTCAAAGTGATATTAAGTACTTAATGTTATGTTAACGTAACTTTACTCGCATCTTTATTATAATGGAAAGTCATATACTTAGGCAATAATGTAGCAAAAAAAGAATAATACAAAAAATACGTTTATTTGTTGTGTCTTAAAACATACAATAAAGATATAAATAGATAAAATTAGAAATAATACATATGTACATACGAGTATAGTGTTTTCCAAAAGTTAGCAACACGTGGAAAACTTTTTTATTTGATTTCTCAAAAGAAATTATTTTATAAAAATGTATGCTTCATTTAAAACCAGTTTTAGAAATGTTTCAATTGTTTTACGTTTTGGCGGAAAATTAAATTAATTTAAAATTGCTGTAACAGTGAAATAGATAAAAATAAAAAATTATATTCTTTATCGAAATTGTATATCTGAATTTCCTTTTCAAATATAATACCTTACCCTTCTAACGTTTTTAAAAATTTAGAAAGAAAGGTATTTCATTTTTATTGCAATTATAAATTCATTAAATTTTCCATCAAACCGTAAAACAATTGAAACAGGGTGTAATAATAGTTTATGTGCAAAAAAGTCTTCATCAAAGCGAAAAAACATAACAATGATAATTGTTAGCTTTGCGCACTACTTTTGGAGTTATAAGTACTTTAAGAGTTTTAAAACTGGAAACACTGCAAAGCGAACATCCGTAAAAATTGAAAATATACAAACAAACCCAGTGTACGACAAATCTAGATCTAACTCTGTTTTCATATTGGGAAAATACTTTGAACGACTAATTTCATACAAAAGTTATGAAGTTAAAAGCTCTGAATGATCTGCAAAGAAATAAGGAACCTAGGCAGCAGAAGCTAGTTTTAACTGTGATGCCGTTTTTTACACTCGAACGATTACACCCTGTATATTATTATTAAAAAGTAGGTATATTTCACACTGCAAATATTTAAATGTAAATTTATATACAGTTTGTTCCAAAACTTGGTCTACATTTTAAAATGATTTCCAACTACCTTAATAAATTCAAAGTTAGTTAGTTCACAATTGTTTAATTGGCTTACTTTCTCAGCCAAGAATTATTGATTGTCTAAGGTTTTTGAAGAACATATTTTTTCATTGCGTTGTACAGTTCTAAGCCTTATGTAGGTATCACTTTGAAAATCCATTAAAACGGTAATAAACTGAAAAATATGCGGGTGTGAATGCTAAAATGACGAATTAAACTGCGAATGAAAACTTTCGCAGGCATTTGTGGTTCTTTGGAGACTATTTGTATTTTCAGCCCATATGTGTGGCGGAAATTTAGAAGATTCTGTTATATAAGTATCGACTAAATAATCTGCAAACAGAGTCAGCTTAGAACTGCTGGGTTGTATTGCAGCTAAATCGATAGCAAAGCAGTCTCCAACATCTTTCGGATTGAGAAATGGTAAGCCAAAGCAGTATCTTAAAAATTTTCCAGTCCTTGTTTTTATATGCGGTCGTAAGTCCGAGGTGTTGTATTTTTCGCCACCTAAAATGTACATGTTGTAATTAGTCAGCATGCACTATTTTAAAACTTTTATAAATAACTTACCATGATTGACCCAGATGAAATTTACATCCAACGACACGTGCATTTGTCAAAGTTTCTGACACACTGGTGGATGGCTTCTTCAAAATCTGCCACTACTGTTATTGGTGCCAATACTTGTCCAAGCTTTTCACTCTCTTGTATTGCATAATTTAATGCCAACGAATAACTTGTCTTCTGCTTGTTCGGGAGCAAAAATAAGACTAAAGGGATATAATGATCGCCTGCTGGTCCATGAATGGTAAACATTTGAAGTACAAATTTGGGGCAGCAGTTGAATGTCTCATCCACATATATTGATTTTAAAGTGCACAGAAACTCTAGATTTGTTTTACATGAAAACATATTGTTTTGGGAGTCGTTTATAAGAAGAAATGGTTCGTTCCGATTTGTCTTGACCAGATAGCAGTTAAGAGTATGATGAACTTATTTTTGGGTTGTGGGCAGTTTTGGTAAAACACTCCTTCGTGCGTGGTATACAGGGTGTCCAAAAAATGGCGGATTAACTCTACAGTGCGTTACTTGGGGATGCCTAATAAACCATGGAAAAATATGAAAAAATTCCCTGGGCCGTATTTTTCGAAATATTTCTGGTCAAAGGTGGGTAATGAAATCCATTTATTTAACTAGTGTATAATTATAGTGTCAAATATATCTGGGACTTATTAAAATATCTGTTTTTTAATATTCTTGGGATTTAACTAAATTGTTTTCAATATTTAAGTATTTTAAAAAACTGATTTCCTGTTGAGTTTGTCAATTACTAAATATGGCAAACAGGCTTTGTACAATAATAATATACGAAATCAAGCTTGGCATTGAAATATTTGTTGTATGAATAATATGTTGGTGGCACTGTAAGTTCACGTGAAATTCGATGTTAACAGGTTAGGTTTTGCGACAGTTTGTGTCGCAAAACCTAACCTACTAACCTCGAATTTGACATAGACTTACAGTGTCACCAACATATTAACAACTTACTATGGATACATTTTTGATTGAGAAATTGTTGCAGTATCAATGTTGCTAGATTTATTTTTATTAATTTCGAAATATTTCGAAAAATACGGCCCAGGGATTTTTTTTCATATTTTTCCAGGGTTCATAAGGCATCCCTCAGTAACGCACCGTAGAGTTCATCCGCAATTTTTTGGACACCCTGTATATTTTTCCTTATACGCTTGATATCGCATGTGGTCAATTTTTGGACATCTCCTTTCCTCAGTTCCTGGTGAATGAATTTTGTAGGTCTCTCACTTAAGTCTACTGAAGCCTTTCTTTTCAAGGAATCACTTAATTCATTCCTATTAAGGATTTTCTCTTCAACTGGAAGGTGATTGTGGTTGTCGATAACTTCAACTATATTTGTTTTTCCTTCTGTCTTCAAATAGGCCGGACACTTTTTATTCCCACTTATCGAACATACCCAACGTTTAAGGCCACCAGATAGATCATTGTGGAAACGATATTTAAATCTATCTAACACTAGAAGCTCTTTTCCTTTCTCGCTAGTAATGAACCTTAATGCTATGTTAGCATTTTGCACAGAGAAATTGCAGTTGGTGCTTTCTAGGAAATTCTAGCCGGCTCTTTACCTGAGGAGCAGACCTGCTAGTTAATCCGTTAATGACAGAAAGGCCAGATAATCCTTTAACGCCTAATGCCATAAGCCGACCCCGGACTCTTCTCGGCCATCTAAATTTTCGGACCCTGTTTAAATCAGGTAAAATGGGACTCTACTCGGATCCCACCACTAAATATCGTCATCCTCCAACAAATAATTTTTGAGTTATACCGCCAACAGACAGACAGACAGATAGACAGGTGGAATTTAGAAAACCTGTTTTTCGTCATCGAGAGGCCTTGAAACGTAAAGATCTGAAGAAATCTCGGAAGCTGAAGTTTTCGCGACTACAATACTTCCCACAAAACCACAGGTACCCTGAAGTTTCCTTTCGCATTCCTAATTTTTACTTCCCTCGTCTGAAAGACGAAGGAAGTATTGTAATCACAAAACAATCACCTTCCGAGATTTCTCCAGATCTTCACGTGTCAAGGTTCCTAGATGACGAAAACGAGGTTTTCTTAATTCCGTCTGTCTGTCTATATGTCTGTCTGTCTGCCAGTTGACAGTACAGCTTAAAAACTATTTGTCGGAGAAAGACGATATTTTGCATACACATTATACATCTACCTAGCATAAAACTGGTAAAATTTCATACAAACATATACAGCGCGAGCACCTTAAATTTTCTTTATTTTTGCTTGAACTGAGGAATACATAAAAGTACTAACTTGTACATAGCGCTGGCTTTACCCTTGCCAAAAATGGGAATCAACAAATATAGGATAACTGTTGCGTAAGACAAAAATGAACAACGAATAAGTGCTTTACATTAAATAGACCTGGGGAGCAACAATTGCCAGTGCGGGCGTCAGGGCCGAGCCAAGGGTATCTGCCGCCCGGGTGCAAGATATAGTTTGCCGCCCCTATAGCGTATAGCTCCTTAGACGTAAATAGTGTTAATTTTAAAATTCTGCGTTGCCTTGATAACTGTAACTTGTTTTAAAAAATAAAAATATATAAAGGTTATTATAAACTTTATTATTTGTATAAATTAAATATTTAAAACAACTAACATAATGCTTTAATAGTTATAAAACAAAGTATTGCTTAAATTATTTATTATTAGTAACTTAGAAGTTATAAACATGAACTAAAAACTACATAAATTCTAAATTTAAATATCAAAAGCGACTTTTCTTGCTTTTTTAATTGCAAATTCTCGTATTAAATCCGTCATATCTAACGCCTGGCAGATCTCTTCCTCGATGCTTATTACAGCCAAATTTGTAAGTCTGTTCTGGCTCATAGTAGATCTCAAATAGTTTTTAATTATTTTTAATTTTGAAAACGATCTCTCACCATGAGCCACAGTGACAGGCATCGTTAAAAAAATTCGTAGGGCTACAGATAAATTCGGGAAAGTGCTAATTAAATCATTAGCCACAAGGTATTCTAAAGTTTCCTTGGCCGAAGTCGTATTGCTTTTATTATAAATGGACAATATTTCAATTTCATTGCACAAATCAATTGCATTAACATCCATTTGTTTTGTAGATGAATCGGTTAATTTAATTTGTAAATCCATACAACATTTCATTAATTCTTCTTTATCTATAGATAAAGAGCCTAAATTATTTAAAAAGCCAAAATAGGAGTTGTACTCGTTTAACTGTTCAAATCTGTCATTTAATTTTGATATTACTATATCAAGAATATAAAAATAAAAATTGACTTTGAAATTCAACTCTGGTGATTCGATTGATTCATCTCTATGTTCATAATCAAAAAAAACCTTTGCTTTTCTCGGTCTAACCAAGCCTACAGCTGGAAAAACACTTTCGCAGTCTATATCTTCAGCAATTTTTTTGCCTCATTAAGCATAGCTGTAAAACTACCTTCAGATCGTATTTCAATGAAAAAAATTTGAATTTCTGTCAACATTTTTACAGTTTCTGGTAAAATAATATTAGATTTTTGCATGATTTTGCTTACAGTGTTTATTTTTGATAAAATATTGTACCAAATTACTAGAGAACACACAAATTTATATGATTTTATTTTATTAATTAGTGACTTTGCAAGGTTTTTTGTGTCATTGTCTCTTGATGTATCATTATAAAGGGAAAAGAGAGCATCATAAATTTTTTCTAAATTAAATCTAAGGGTTTTAATGGCATCGATTCTACTCTCCCACCGTGTATCAGATAAAGGTTTTACAGTTATGGTAGGAAGTTCTTTCATGAGAATATGCCAACGGTAGGTGGAGGCTGAAAAAAAAACATATATTTCTTGAATAATAGCAAAGAAATTTGTTACTTCAAGCGAACTTTTCGCAGCATCATTGACAACTAAATTAAGACTATGAGCTGCACAAGGGACAAAAAAGGCTCTAGGATTTATATCAAGGATTCTTTTTTGCAGCCCATTATGTTTGCCTTTCATGTTGGCACCGTTGTCATATCCCTGCCCTCGCATATCCTTAATATCAATATTTAATTCTTTTAAATAATTCAATAAAAAGGCCGTTAGTCCTTCACCAGTTGTATCTGTAACTGGGCAGAACCCTAAAAAATGCTCTCTAATTTCTATACCCTTTGAAATATCATTAATGAAAACGAACCTGACAACTACAGTTATTTGTTCTTCGTGACTCACATCAGGTGTACAATCTAATATAATTGAATAATATTTACACAATTTTAAAGTTTCGATTATATTTTGCTTGACTTTTTCACCTATTAGACAAATTCATTCATTTTGGATTTTATCACATAAATAATGTGGCATATTATTGGTATCTTTTTGAATTCTGCCAATATGTTCCACCATTATATTATCGAATTTTGCAATTGATTCAATTAGCTTCAAAAAATTACCATTGCCTTTTTCGAAAAGTTTTTGATTACTTCCTCTAAAAGCTGCATTTTGTCCAGCTAAATACTGTATGACACAAATGATTCTTTCAATAATTGACGTCCATCGTTTTTTTTCCAACTTAATTAAATTTTGGTTGACTGAGTCAACAGTTGTCCCTTTTTCAATCGATTTTTTTAGCTCGACCCATTTCTTAACACTTTCAAAATGCCCCTTACTTTTTTCGTGCCTGTCTAAATTTTGAGATAAGTGTCGCCAGTCAGTATAACCTTTATCATCGTTAAAAACATTATCAGTAACTTTAAATAATTTGCAACAAAAACAAAATACAGAATTATTTGACTTAGAATAAACTAACCATGTTCTAGGAACTTTTTCATTATTGCTTAATTTTTTGTCATAATAAGTAGTTGAAAAAGATCTGTTTGAATCGTCTAATGGAAATGCAATATTTTTCAATTGTAATGGCCCCAATTCAAGAATAGACATTTTAATGTTATCTGTTAAAACTTGCGGCCAAAGAGCAGGATCTTTCAATATTTCCATCCCAGCGTCCTGAGCAGCAACCTCGGTTGGTGGTGGTGAATCCGGTGTGTCATGTGCATCCGCCTCGGATTTATTATTTTCTTGCCCTATTTCTGGATTTTCCATATGCGTGTCCTTGTTCGAATCAAGCTGTTCCTCCACTTGCAGGCTTGTTGATGGTTGTTCGGCTGCAGCCGCCGTGGAAACAAAAAATTTTTGTAAGGAGCCAGCCAGTCCTTTTTTAATTTCGTCTTTTTCGGACTTTCTTTTTCGATACTGAAAGCCGGAAAGTCTCTTTCTGCCATCGGCCATCTGAATTAAGCACAAATAAATTCTAAGGATAGCGAAACAGAAAAATAAGCAGAAAAGTTCAAATGTTTAAAATAATGAAAAATACTTACGTTTTAAAACTTTCAACTTTAAAAAGCACTATATTATTTAGCTCTTGCTTGAAACGTTTAGCCTTTTTATTTCTGCTTAGTTCAGTACAATCTTACTAGCATTCAATCGCAAACTAAACTAACCCCCAATTGCCCTTTTTAAGTTTGTTATCGTATATGTCGGCGGCATGCATGAGCATGAAGCATGTTGCAACAAAGCACAAATACACAATTTACTCATTATTTTTGTGTCTAAAGAGGGCCGCTTAGTCTAGCTGATTTCGCTGATCTATATAGTTTCGTGTTTCATGACGCTGCACCATAGCGACAGAGCGATAACTCGTGTGTCGGTATAATCACCGTGTACAATAGCAAACGGCACCGACGCGACGTGTTTATAATAAAAATAAATTATAAGTAATAAATTATTATTGTATGCTTGCCGCCTTAAAAATGCAACCGTTTCTCTGTATCAAGTTACCTTTATACGAAAAAAAGCCAGACACAAGACTATAACGTGATAAAAAATGTTGCATTTTCTAATGCCGCAAGGCACAAGCATACCTATCTTAAATTTCTTTCATTTTTCATTTTGCCGCCCCAAATAGTTTGCCGCCCGGGTGCTGTGCACGCTTTGCACCCCAGGCACGGCTCGGCTCTGGCGGGCGTGGAGCAGTCAGCGCAGCGGTGGTTCATCGGCGAACAAAGGAATCCAATGTTCGGGCTCGTTCGCAGGCACTAGTTCGAATCTCATTAAAGATAATATTTTTTTTATTTAAATATTGAATTTAGTATTACTAGCAACCTTTTACCAATAGTTTCCTTCGATTTAAAAAATTATTTAGTGTCACAACGCCCACTTGTTGTATTTATGAAAGTATCCTCATAAAACTATAAACTAGCCCAGAACAATGTCTCCTTGGAGCACCGTTTAAGAAAATATGCACCCTTAATAAGTTACGGGCCCGATAAGTTGAATTTTTGTTTTTAGAATTTTTTGACGACTCAATAATTACTTACCGAATCGAATTCTAACGTTGCATGATGCAGTTTCATTAATTTTCTCAAATTCAAATCGAACATCCACTTGACATTAAGCCTGATATTTCTTATCTTTACATTTCTGATAAGTCACGTACGATATTTTAATAGATATTTTATATATGCAAAAAAGCTGTACTTGTTTTGTATCGAAAACTACAAAAGTTTCTCTCATTTCAATGATTTTTAAGTAGAGATGTGTGAATTAAGATGTTATGAACTGCATTTCGCGTATTGATCTAAAACTATCTTTGCGAAAATTATTTTGTTATTAAAATGTGTCTCATAACGAATTTTTCAATTTCGTTATGATCTATGCTCATTGTTTTTTTTATACAAAACAATTACCTACACGTTTTTTGAGAAAACACTGTACCTATTGAAATAGTACCACAAACATTAAAAAAAATCATCTTTAGTGTCAAGGAGAAGTACAAGGTCCGTAAATACAGGGTGTTAGTAAATAAGTGCGACAAAATTAAGGGGGTGATTCTGCATGGAAAAATAATGATATTTTGTTATATAAATCTATATTCGCAAATGCTTCGTTTCCGAGCCACAGTTAGTTAAAGTTTTTCTTAAAAATTGATAATTTTTTTATTGCTCTGAAACCGGTCAAGATATGCAAATGAAGTTTAGTGGGTTTTAAGAGGTACTTATAGCGCATTCTTTGATATGCAATTAAGAATTTTATATTCATCATTGGCGCGCATACGGGTAATAATCCCGATATTTTTATAGAAAAAAATGGTACGCCACTGAGATATTTCAAAATAAAAATTATTTTTGAATTTCTCGTTCAATTTGTGACAAAAAAAGCTTTCTTGTCATTTTTTTGTAGGTAGCGCCATTTTTATGCAAAAAATAAGACATCGGGATCATTACCCGTATGCGCGCCAATGATGAATATAAAATTCTTAATTGCATATCAAAGAATGCGCTGTAAGTACCTCTTAAAACCCACTAAACTTCATTTGAATATCTTGACCGGTTTCAGAGCAATAAAAAAATTATCAATTTTTAAGAAAAACTTTAACTAACTGTGGCTCGGAAACGAAGCATTTGCGAATATACATTTATATAACAAAATATCATTATTTTCCATGCAGAATCACCCCCTTACTTTTGTCGCACTTATTTACTAACACCCTGTATAGCAAGCGTGGGAATATAGGTCATTTCAATACCCGCCATTTTCGTACCCACTGACTGTGAATTCGCGGCAAAGCTGTCACGATTAGACTGAAAAATGTCACAGCTTGTCAGTTAGCAAGTTGAGGTTTGAACCGCACTAAACATTCAAGATGTGGTTTTCGTTTATTTGCTTTTCCCGCTGACCAAATAAAGGCGAGAAATTTAGGTACAAAATTGGGGGTTACTTATTGGTGCACTGAAAGGTGTAAATTCCCTCAATTTGGCACAATTTTGGTGCCCACTGTATAGTGGTAATACATGGGATGATCTATATTTCTAAGCCTGCTATATTTACGAACTTGGAAAAGTAAAGTATCTAGCGTTCCCTGCACTTTGATCTTAATTTTAGTTAGATGGGTATTTCAGAAAATTAATGCAACCACATCATGCAAAATTTGTGCTTGATGTAATAAATAATGTTAGTTGTGAAGAAAATCTAAAAATAAAAATTCAAATGCTCTGGTTCGTAACGTTCTACGGGTATATATTATACTAGGGCATATTTGATTATATCTGACTATTTTAATCAGAAACGTATCCCCGTAAACGGTGTCCCAAACTTTTCGAAACACCCTCTATATTGATATATTGCTAGGACATTGACATTGACCTTTTAGAATCACAAATTTCGTTGTTATTAAAAATTACAATTCACCTTAGTAATAAAACTCACCCATTTTTTAAACTCCCACTCCTGGATTACATTTCAATACCGTATTTATATTTGACATTTTAAATGCTTTTTCAAATAATTATTCGACGTTTGCCTTTCATTTTTTCAAATTACCTTATAGTTTATTCTGATTGTTATCTGATATCAGTTATGACTTGAAATCTAATATTAACAAACTATCTTTACTAATTCAAACATTATTTAATCCATATGTTAGAACCTTTCAGTTAAAAGATTGATTGCTTTACAGAATTTGTATTCAATCTGTTATTTATTAAATAAATCTCGAATAGTTCTGCTGTTCTTTTACTACTTAAATTTGTCCTTTTATGTTTTAATTATTATTTACTTTGTCGTTCCATAATTACTCCAAAGGTATGATTAACTTTCACGAACAAACTATCTGTCTTGAGATGCTACCTACACTTAAGAAAATTTTATCAAAATCAATCGCATCTAGGTATTAATAACAAAAACGGCCATTGTGAGGTATTTGCCTTCGCAATTTAATTATTTCTTCCAGTGCATCATGCCTCTGCTGATAAGCTTTTGTAGCATTCCACAGTCAGAGCTACTAAAATCAAATAAATATGAATTGCAAACCTGAAAGTCATACAACTTAAAGTACTTAGAAGAAATACAGGTTGCATAATCTTTATCTAGCATTTAATTTCAAATAGAGGGGTAATATGAGAATTTTCGTATTAAAATAAAAGAGAAAAACCACTTCCTGTTTTGAATAAAAAACAAATTGGGGCTTGATAGCGTCCAGCGACAAATAAGTTAAGAGCTAATTCAAAGCTCAACAGGATAAAAAATTGAAATCTTTTATCTATAAGGTTTTAATTAATCTAATTCTGCATTATATTATAGAGTAATGGTTTTCCAGGCAAATAGATTTAATTCATTCGGCAGATTATTTATAGAAAAAGCAGTTACAAATTAACTGGTAGGTACATACATTGGTGATGAGTATATATCCTAATAGAAGTGTCTTTGGTTTAGCGATTTCCTTTCCCTACAATTCTTTGCTGTTTTTGAGCACGGAACACTATGATTCGGTTGGATAAAATCGCCCGTCTCGCCGAAGCCTTTTTAGAGTGCCTAATTGAAATAGATAATAATGTTAGACCAGCACTAAACCTCGTTACGAATTCCTCACCACAAAAACCCCTTCATTAGTCTGGCGATAAAATGGTTAACTGAAATTTTAACTCGATGGGCAAGGCAACAGCTCCTGGTTACATAGGATCGGCTTCTTTTAGTTAGGTCAGTCCTAAACCGCAGAAAAAAAATAAAAATATACAGTTCAGTCATAACCAAAAATTAGTCAACGTTACAAGTTTAAATGTACCTATGCAATTTAATCTACCGTCAGTAACTGCATAAGAATGTAATAAGACAATTTAATTACTTTTTCAGTAGCAATGCTAAAAGGAAACAAGCGGATAGCCACAGGTTATATTTTGTAAATGTCAATTAGGGTTTAATGTTATACCATAGGTATGTGTCAAATAAAGGGCATTTCTTGTACTTTAGAAATGTGAGTTGAGTTATCCGATAAATCATTTAACAGCCATCATTGCGAACAGATATAGGTTAAGAGGGTATAAAGAGTTCTTTAAATTTATCTTACCTGAATGTGCAGAATTTCAGAAAAGGAAAGAAAACCTTTCTATGAAACTCATTATTAAGTAAACAATTTAAATCAAATTGATATAAACTCTAATTCTATATTTCAGTATAAAGTGTAATTTATGAACTACCATAGTAGATAAACCTTCATTATATTACACTCATAATTAATCAATTAACATAACCCCTAAATATTATAAAATATTATAGAAAAAAATAACAATTTAATAAAGTTGTTGGCGCCCAATACTTCTTTCTTAGTGAACCTAAAACCTTTATGCGAAAGTAAAGTAAACAAAAATCCCACATTTATCATACCCGTATCGCAGCCAAAAATTGAGGTAGTCGGAGTTATGTGAGCCTTCTAAGGTAGGTTGCAATAGTTGGTACACTGTCAGTTGGAAGGATACAGAAAATTCAAAACGCTTGCTTGAGGTATTCTTATGGAATTAGAAAATATGACACATATCTTATAAGTTAGTGATATTGGATGGTTAACTGTTGTGAGGAAGGATACATGTTTTGGCCTTACCTGGTGGCGAAAGTTATAGTAGGTATTTTGCCGGCTGGTAACTATCGGCCTAATTGAGCTAATTCGCCGAGAAGGGTCGGGGTTCCAGCTACGCTGAAAGAGAATAAAAAGGAGAGGGCGCCAGGTTCTCAACTTCGCTTAATCTTTGCGTCGGACCATCACAAGGTAGAGATAATTCCAGCAAATCGACCAGAGAAAAATAACGACCAATAATATATTACAGCTTTATTTAAATTGGTGGGTACTATAGTGCAATTCACAAGCATGCAAGTATAAATATAAATACAAATATAAATATATCCACGAATAAATTTAGGCAGGTATACGATCGACAAAACAAACACTTTAAAAATTTGATCGGGCGCCGCAGAGGCAATAATTAAAAAAAAATTACAATATTTATATATATAGGTCCCAGAGCGGGCACAACAATTGACGTTAAAAAGTTACTCAAAAATGTCTAGCTGTCAGAGCAACGTACGTTTAGCATGGCCACACAATAACGTCGAGGTCCCTAGTAATAGAAAGACATCAGGGTATCCATAAATATTTTAGACAACGCTAGAATCTGCTCTTTAACAGTTTGATACAGGCGTAAGATAATTAGCCGATTCGCGGAGACTTGAATTTGAACAAACGGCTCCCTGAAGGGTTCACGCGCCACGGCCGCCATAAAGTGACTAGCTTCACGTTATAAATTTTTGACCGCAAATGGCGGAGTGCGAGCAAAACAAATAAGTGTAGATACAAATCTAAATATGAATATATAAAGGGGCCGAGGGTTTAACGCGTTAAGCTGTCAAACCCAGCTATCTCGTGCTGCCAGGTAAATAAAAATCACCATTCGAATAAGATGCTATCAAAGCTCGGAGCCCTATGATAATCTAATCTGTGATTTGTAAGTCTCACTGAGAAGCAGCGGCTGGGGGCTAATTAAAACCGATAGCTCCCACACAATCGAACCGAAGAACCGTTGTCCAGGACTCTGGTAAGCCTAATTAACTTTATTCAGTAAATTGTAAAAAGTGGCCACACGAAATATTGCGGCAGCCCTAACATATATCATAAACGAAAACACTTACAAAAGGAGGAGGCACAAAACCTACCCTCGTACAATCTTTGCTAATGATTCGCATAGCCTAAGCAAAGTACACGAGGGGTTATGATTGATAAAGCATGTCCTAGTTTCTAACTGTACGAAGCACACAGCTATTCTAATATAAGGCGCTACGGGCGATAACTATACTAGCGTCTTGCCTGAAAGAAAGTAGATCCAAGTCTAACCTTTCCGTTTGCTTTCATGCAGTGTGGCGCACCAAGAGGCGGCAGAGAGGTGTAGCCCACGGCAACAGCTGCTAGAGGCGGTGCAAGCTATGAATGCTGCGGGTGGCCTGCATGTGGGTGTAATGCAGACGCTTATTCCCTAGCGTAGCCCACTGGGGTTGCGAAATTCACAAGCAATTCGACAATTTCAGGAGCCCAGATCGACAACTTGGATTCAAGCAAAGTACATCTCAACGGGAGGTGTTTAATCCCAGCAGGAAATGGCTAAAAACGTACAAAAATTCCCAAGTGAGTCCTCGAACAAGAAAATAGGGCCTTAGCTTAACTTACGATGGTGTGAAGCCAGGGGGACGCGCCAATGTTGGCCCTAGAAATCCGCAATAGCGATAGGACGTAAGTAAGCAACTATATAACAATTACGATCGTCCGAAACAAAGCATGAGTACTTCTAGATCCTCCATGAAAACTATTCGGAGAGGTGAGCCTAGCAACTAGCACGGCAATTTTGCTCAGAAAGAAAGCAGAATTCGACACCAGCTTTACAGGTTACAAGATAATAACATTTTTGGGAAAGTGGAACCACAGAAAAACTTCCTGAAAAATTTGACTGCAACAGGAGGTAACAAAATTGTTCTAGCAACAAATCAGACCAGAGAATAGTTTATAATAAATGCAGGTAAAATTGCCTAACCACCAGTCTTTAGCATTTGTAGAAATGGAGCCAAAAATAAATCTAATTAATGGAGTCTAGCTAATTACTAGGGGGGTTGCATGGGAAACTACTTATTAATTATAATTAAATGTTTATAAACTAAAACACAGCTAACTAGGCTTATCCTAATGCATGCAATATTACCGAAAAGCCACCTATTAATACTTACGGATAAAAAGTAGACTAGCAAATCTTTGCTAATACAAGGAAAGCTATAAAAGCAGCGTAACACTGTGAACAAGCAAAGAATAGTTTAGGGCTTATGTATGTGTATGTATCATAAGTTGTTAAGAACTACATTTTTTTGATATTTATATCAAAATAGCTATTTATGCAACAAGTGCTAAAAGTCGACGTTTATGAACGAGACATAAAAACATGTCTCGTTCATAAACGACTTTTAGCACGCGTTGTATACAATATTTTATCTACGACCTTAATTTTACTGTTATTAATCCATAAATATCGATTTAACAAAGGTTTGCATCTACGACACTTCTAATTTATGTCATAATAAACAGTAGGCCATGCAGCGCGGGAGAATGTGTAATTATTAATACTCCACATCTGACTGTATTCATTACATAACGCTTTAATTATTTCAAAAACACTTTACCTGTAATGCAAGAAGCAACTAAAATAACTTTACAACTTCACTTCCAGTTCGAAATTGTAGTTTTATAACCTCACTTCACTTTTAGCACATGGACTAAAAGTAAAGAGCTGATTTCTTTAACCACGGTAAACTATAAAACGTCACTTTTAGTGAAACAAAATAGCGCAAAAAAGCTTACTTTTAGTAGTGGTCGTAGATAAAGTAACTTTTAGAACTGGTGTATCTAATTTCACAACAAAATTTATTGGTTTTAATATCTAAACCATATTACTCTACGGTATTATTTAAAAAATTATTTCCTTTTTAAATTTATTTTATGTACTACAAATTGTCCAAAGAATTCAAAATTTATTCCATCTGAAAATTTAAATCATGCCTTCGTAAAGAATTATCCCCTATGCAATTTCCGGTTGTCAATCTTGTATTTTGCATTATCTTAAATAACACCTAACACATATAGATTCATTGTGGTTGATGGTGGTATAAAATATTGTTATTATAATTATTATACATTAGTATATATTAGATTTTATGTAGTTTTGGGAACAAATTTAATTATTAATTTATATTATTGATCAAATTTCAGACGATCAATCTAGATCTTATCTCGACTGCATGTCGCCCTGAGATTATGCCGGTCATTTGTATAATAATAGTAGATTATGTTATTAGGAGTAAAAGTGATACATTATGTGGCTAAGCCACATAAAGTCACTTATACTCCGAATAACATATACTATTTTATCCGCAAACGTATTCAGATAAATTTCATTAATATGAATTTAAAAAGAAGGGATACATCGGCCTGGAATCGAACCCGAGCCACCCGCGTGACAGGCGAGCAATCTACCCCTGCGCCAACCTCGATTGTTTAAATAACGCCCTACTGTAATGATATATGAACATACTGCATCACCGGAGCTAATAGCACACGGCCACAGCAGCTGTCACACCATAACCCACGGCGACAGATGCTCCGCTCCGCTGCTTAAAGGATTTAATTAGATAAAAACTTTTTCGTACTCTTTTTGAAAATAAAAACCTGCCTATGACCCAAGTCTAAAAATTAGCAAAAATTTTAAGCCATCGTACAATTTAATCGGTTCAGTATCTTCGGAGGAGATAGCGAACAAACATAGAAAAAAAAAAGAAAGAGAGCAACGATTTTATGTGATTAGGCACATAAAGTACGCAAAAGTTGCTATTTTATCTGCTTAATCAGATAAAGTGACACTTTTACCTTGTCAATAAAGACACATAAGTTTTCACTTTTATGACGTTTGCGGATAAAAACATTTATTGTTATTATCATCATTATATAATGGTAAATTTATGTATAACTTACTATAACTGCATTTATATCTCATAACAAAACGTTGAGGCGCTATTGACTTGAACACCATGGAAAATGTGCTATGATCATTCAATTCCCCTGTCATCTGTCAAAAAGTGACCAATGAAAATCCAGAATTTTGACGTTTCTTGACCAATCAAAAAAATATCAGCGAATATACCTTCCTTGAAGGTATTCAAGTGACTATTCAACACTATAACATATAAGCCAATCACATTGCAGACATTTGCTTTTTTCAACCAATAACAGCAGTATATCACTGAATATTGGGCACCATGCAAAATATTCACAAAACAATGTACGTACTCAAAAAATAAATAGCCTTGTTGCGAAGTATCGCTTAGCAACGATGTTCTCTCCTTAGTGATATCGCTAGGTTACGTAATACTAAACCCCAACAAACTGTGTGGCTTGTTTTAAAAATTTTGAAATGCTGTGTTTTGGAAGTATTCCGCTGAATTTAATTGAGAATGAATAATTATATTAATTGTTGGATTATTTTTCTATAAAGTTAATCGTTATGTATTAATATTGTTAAATAGTCGTCCGAAATACCACTCGAAGTGGATATATTTTTTTTAAATATTTTGGCATTTCCATAGAAATTATTGCAAATTTCACTCAACAAAATCACATTTGATGTGATTTTGTATCTTGAAATTTAAACGCAATAATTTACATGGAAACGACAAAATACTTGCCAAAAATATATCCACTGCTTGTGGTATTACCCTTGACTATTTAAAGCAAATGTGATTTTTACTAGAAAAAGTCAGTGTTCTGTTACTATAGAAATTCCGTAGTTTGTTGCTAGATTTACTGAAAACTAATTTGAAAAAATAGTTTGGTTGATTGGATAGTGCCTCAAATGCCATTCTTAGTCAATGTTAAGTAGATTATTTTTGCGGTGGTATCACTACTCATGTCCATTGCGCTTAGGATTAGGACTCGCCCTATCGCACTCGTCCTAATATCAACAAAGCGCAATGAACATTCGTGATACCACCGCAAAAATAGTCGACATAACTTTGACTACTTATTGTATTATAAGTGAATATTCCTAAATACAATACCGTTAGGAAAATGGTACTTTTCTGCATAGCAATGACAAATCGTTTACAAAAGCGGTACTTTTCTACATAACAACACATAGTTTATTTTTTAAATGTGCAATATTTAACATGAATTTAAGCATTTCCCTACAATACGTGAAATAATAGCACGTTGCACATGTTTTCTTCCCCTCGATCAAAAAGTTCGCGCCTTCCAGGGAAAACTACATAACAATATTTTTTATGTAATATGCCTATACAGACTGCGGCAGGCAACTAGGACCATAGCAAAAGCAAGGAAACCTTACACGTGGCCGTAATTGTATTTAAAAAATTTAAAAATCGAATATATACCTTGTATTTATAATGATCCTAACGACCTACCACTATCGTACATTGATCGTTCGTCTGTTAAACACAATTACGGCCAAATGTAAGGTCCCCTTGCTTTTGCTATGGTCCTAGTTGCCTGCTGCAATCTGTATTATTATGTTACATAAGTTGGTATGGTTAATCATAGTAAAGAAATATTTAAAATAAATAAAGTTGGTGTGTTGTTGCAATCAAATTTAGAAAAATTTAAAAAGATTTGTTGGCTGATTTAAATTTGGAAATGCAGATTAAATAAATAAAGTAAATTGTAATTTTATATTGAAAAGTTATTACATTTGAGTATTTCATATTGGTGATTGGAAGAAAAGATAATGTTAGTGTAAGACAAATATACTTGTTCTGAAAAAATATAATTGTGGTATGTATACTTCAGATTAGGTAATTTAAGAAGTGGGTAGTAATAATCGTATCTAGATAAGAAAAATTTTGTTTTAAAACATGATTGAATACCAAAATTACATTATGAACAGATGTATTTTTGAAAAATCCAGTAAAAATTAATAAAAACTTATAAATTTCGACTTTAATATTGTAAATAATTGGCGTGATACCAATAAAAAATTATTTAACAAGTTTATAAACGAATATAAGTGAGAAGATAAAATAGAATTGACGTGAGTAAACAATCAGTGAAGAGATTGAGGTATACAATTTAATTAACTACAAAGAAGAAGGAAACGACAACATTTGGATAGATTTAGATTTATTGAAGTAGTACAAGAGGTAATTAACAATCATTGTTGGAGTTTGGAATTCTATAGAAGACTGGAAGTAGTTTGCTGAGGTGTGCTGGGTTGATTTGGTTGCTACAAGAAAGGAGCTGTGGAGAAAGGAGGTTAGTTTGGGAAATATCTGCTAGTTGGAAATTACCAGAGGGCTGAGTTCTGCAACTGCATACTAGGAGTTCCAGGAGTGAGGTTGGATCTGCAGGAGCCTGGAATTTTGACTTTTGGGAAGTTCTTTAGTTGATTGAAGGTGCATTAAAGATAAGCTGACATTGACCATGGCTGAGAATCATCAGGATCATAGTGTTTGATGTGAGTAGCTGACAAAGTGTAAGGAAGTCAGGTTTGTGATAGTTATATTTAATAAGGAATAAAGAAACAAGTAATTGAGCAAAATAACTTAATAACAATACATACTTTGGTGGAATATTCGTTGAATTGTAAAAGGGAAGGTATATTTGTCAATTTTGATAGTCTTGTGCTGATATATTGGTTAAAAGTCAAACTGACATTTAATAACCGTCATTGATTAACAATTCATATAAAAATTTTGAAAATCTAAGAATAGATGACTTAATTAATGAACCCGCCCTAACGAGAGTTAATTGTAATACATAATTTTAAAATAGTACAAAAAGTGTTTGCTTGTTATATTACATTAATGAGAGCTATTGCATATTAAAAAGTAAAGCAACTGTGGTGCTTATGCATTCCAGTATATATCATGCAAAGTAAAATTTTATGAAATCTGAAGTTATTTTTCCCGGGATCAATTATCTAGTTACCCCTTTCATTTTGAGTACTGTGCATCGCGGAAATATCATTAACTCGGATATAAAATGGCAGGGCTAATTAGAGAATTTTGTGCAAACGCAAAATTAATGGTTTAGCATGTTGACAAACTGAAATGCCTTTTAAGCTCAAAGCTACCAACCGTCAAGCGTCCCTCGAGAGATAATTTGTGTAATTAATGATGTAATAAAGTGGTGCAATATTGGCAATATTGGGGTAGATTAATCTATTATCGGAGGGTGGCGCGTATTTAGGGTCAACATATGTAAAGGACGTGGGGCGAGCAACCTGCGTATGCAAACTGCCCTTCGAATACGACAGCTTTCGATAAAGCGCATCGTAAGTGGCGTGCAAAAGCGAGAAAGTTAACAGATGAAAATGGATTGGGTTTTTAATTTTCTGCCAAAGTGCGAACTGCATAAAAACGTTTCGCATTGTGCCAATTTATCAATGATACGTTTCATTTATATTCATTACCTTTGGTTATTGTATGAAGTATGCATCCAAAATGGTTCCGGCAAAAAACATATCGAAGTCTTAAATGTAGTAAATAATTGGTACTTAAAATAAAAAATGTTGCTACATCAGCTATACCTACGAAATTGAACTTTGAGAAACGAATGGTACATAATTGACTATCCCATTTCACTTTGCTCCCTCATATTGAGATCTTTGCGACTTTTGTGAAAATCGTTCTATTGTATTTTTACAATTCTACTCGAACATTATATAGACTCTGATAGCTTCTTATTATTTTTCTTTTTAAGCGTGCATTGTATATCTGTGCCTATTCTGTTTAAATACTTGATTTCTGTAGACTTTCTTTTTTTCATAAATATTCTACTCCGCTTTTCTGAAAAACTCCAATGTAGGATGCCCTTAGGATGCTCTTGCATTGTACAAATGTTCTTACATGCAGTAACGTTGTGCATATTTATGTACATTTGCTCTACTCATCATTAGCTTCATGGCGTCCCAATATTTTTCCCAATATCCAAATTCTTCTTCTTGATATTTACTCTTTTCCGTTGCTTGCTTCTGTCTGTTATCTAGTTCATGTACATTTTCTTTTCAACTGCTCATACACCTTCCCAGACACTGGCATATACATTCGGTAGTTCTTGCTCATTTTAAAAAAACCATTTACAGGTTAGCTACTGAAAGTAGTAAAGTACTAAAATTGCATGAAAAAACAACCGTTACATAAAAAAACGTTCTCTAAAATTAAAAGATCGTGTGTAATCGTGGAATAAATTTTAATAGGATAGTCTATCAAACTAACTGAAATATATCGTGGCAGTGTGCTATTATTTATCTACTTAGACTAATCTATTAACCTGATATTACCGAAACGTCCATTTTATTCGTAATTTGTATAAATTTTCCGTATTTCGTAATATATTATATCTATCAATGGGATAACTTGAGACCGAAGGTGAGCAATGCTTCGATTAACTGTAGCAAAGTGGAATTTATTATGCTGTTGTGAGTTCTGCGTCAATAACTCCAGTTAAATTTATATGGGTATAGTAGTTGTTACGTTCAAAGCTCGATCTGCACTTGATTGGTCTTGGGACGCTCTACTGCCCATTACCTAATAATTTTGGTCGTTTGTAATGTTGTCTGTATTGAAATGTATCTAGAGATGATTAATTTGTACTCCAAGATACATAAAGTCAATACATTTTATTCCTCATACTTTTGGTCTAAGTAGTGCTCGTGGCAGTAACTAACAGTTTAATAAATGTGCGTGCAATTGACATTAATATTATTATAAGGACTTTTACTTTTCTCGTCTGAAAGACGAAGAAAGTATTGTAATGGTGAAAAATAGCTTTTCGCGATTTCTACAGATCTTTACGTTTGAGGATTCCTAGATGACGAAAAACATGTTTTCTCAATTCTGTCTATCTGTTTGTCTGTAAGCCCATCTGTCCGCGTGCTGTATTTATAGCTCAAAAAGTATTTCTTGGAGAAAACCGATATTTTGCATGCGGATGTATTTCTCCCTAGCACGAAACCGAATGTACTTTAGGTCAAATATATACAGAAAGAGTTCAATAAAAAATATATACCCTCGACGGAAATGTGACCCAACAGATACAGTAAATGTTGTTAAACAGATAAAAATGGGCAACAAAAAACGTGTTGTATATAATGTAACCGCATTGCGGAAATGCGAGGCAAAACGGGATCAAGTTACGGGTTGCACGCGGGCTGCTGGCAATCGTTAAAATCGCTTTCGCAGGAGCTGAAACCGCGCTGAGTTCGAATTTCACCGCCTACAATTTTTTTTTATATTTAGAATTTGTGTAATTCGTATGACCAAGTGTTCCCTTTTATAGCTTCAGAATGACTGGGAACGTTTAGATATTTTTGGCTCTACTTTCTTTTTATTTTATAAAATTGCTAGTGTCACAACTTCCACTTGCGAGTGAAGTACTGAATAAAGCCCTTTAAAGATATTTTACATTGACTTTTCACGTGAGGCAATAATACTAAAGAAATATTTCTTGTGAAATATACATTTTAAATTTAAAACTTCTGGCAAAGGGTTCTAGACTGACTAGTTAATATATATGTAGTTTTGTATATCAAAGGAGTTTCAAACATGTGTACACTATTTAAAGCTAAATAACACTGCAAATAAGAAAAAGAAGCAGAGTACCAGTCGAATAAAACAAGTAGGGTACCGTCGAGCAAGAATAAATAGTTTCTAATTACATCTAGTATACAAAGGTGCTGTAGCAAAGGTTCTTGTTCTTTTGATTTATTTTGCAGTGTATTAATAAAGATTTTTATATAATTAGTAGTACCCAAAATCTGTGTAATTTGTGTAACATGCCGCAAATCCTAAGCCTGCAATAATCTTTTTTCCGAGTAAGAACTACTACTAAAAACTAACTTTTATATGTGGTACTAATTGTTTCTCAGATGGAAGTAAGAGTTGTGCAGAAATGTTGTACAGAGTGCAGTTCAATTTATTGCGTAGAATCGACATTTGCCTCCAGAAAAATTATAGTAAATTTATTAATGTAAATAATAATTTTTCATTTATAGTACTTCGTATGACATTGTGTTTTCAATATTTTTCTCATTGTACAGGTAATTAGATTACACCGTCTCTTTTTGGAAGAAATCAAATTGTTTCAACTGTGATATTAAAGAAGTACTATCTGATATGTGTTTCATTCACTAGTAATTTACCGAAATAACCAATGTCATGCCTAATATTATTCAAATAGGTCTAAGTGTTCTATTGTTATAAGCAAAATTTATCAATTAAATAGAAGCAGAATACTGGCTTAACGCAACGTATTTAGATTTAAGTTAAAATTAGATGATTAAACCAGGTTCATTGTTTATCTCGTCGGTCTTGGATTGTTCTGCACTGGGTACTTCACCACGCTTATTGAATAGAACTCTTTCATACAACAGTTTATAGTTTACTGTAAAACAAATATAGAAAGTTTGAGTGATGCTAACTGCTTTCACACGAATTTTGTATGCTATTGGTCACTATAAAATTTCTCTCATAAAATCTTCGATTTACCATATTGTCAAGTGGTTGTTATAAATATTATTGTTTCAACTCGATGATTATACCAAATCATGTTAATTTCCAAACTAGAATTCTTATATTGCGATCAAATACTAATTTGTAAAAACCATAATATAATGTGCGATAGTGAAACTGACTGATTGCAAAGCATTACGAATGGTCCTCCTACAGCTGCTGAAGCTAAACGTACTGCAAGCCTTGACTGTCAGAAAAATCCAAATTAACGTACATTAGAAAACGAAGTTTATTTATACTTAATACGGTACGAACACGAAAACATAACAATATTAAATAAAATGGACGTCCGATTTATTCTGTCCAAATTTAAACAAAAATTATGAAATTATCCATACGTCTATGTCTTCGTATTCCATGCTGAAAGATTGGTCCCTGATAAGTGCCTTCCTAAAAAGAACGTTTGCAGAGTATAGAGCACAAAAATTCTTGTTTTACTAGTAACATCAACAGATTAATTCTTGAAGCTCCAGATGGATAAGTTTTTAAAGCAGAAAAAATAACTGTTGTTTTATACTCTACATTTTGCAATTAACTGATTTTGTTTGTCTGTCATGGACACGGTCTAGCCATGCGTGGAGTACCAGGTACCTTAGACACCAACTGCTGTGGTCATATGGTCAAAGTCATACTTAGAATTTTGCTGAGACTAAGGAGTTCCAGACTTAGCAAAGGATATTTTACATGCTACACACTTTTACATTCTACACATCGTAGTAACAGAGGACCCACGGCTTTACACCACTTCTAAATGAAGAGATTTTTATCCTCCTTTTTTATTTTTAAAATCTTCAATGGTACTGGGGATCGAACACGCGACTCTTAGGTCAGTAGCCAGGATGGTTAGCCACTGAGCCACCAAGTCCGGAAACAATAATATTTATTTTAGGTTGCACTAATACTGAGAGTACCCGTGACTTACGAGAAAGATGAGCTTGTAAAATTGACAATCGACTATATACAAGATAAAGATGATGTGCTGATCGTTAAAAGACACTACACTGCACTTGGACCACTGACATTCACACTAACTAATGGAGAAAATACTTTGTCTTCAATTGCTACAATGTATAACGCTCTGTCTCCCAACAATAGAGAGTAGACGAATTTTCCTGGTCTATAGAAAAGGAAAGTGTCACAGTCAAGTTTTGGGTTGGATAAATTCCCGAGAAACTCCGAATCTTTCCAATTATAATCCCTCCTGCATATACCACCTTGCTTCAGGGCAACGCCTGTAAAGTTTCTTGGAAATGTCTTACAGACATTGTTTCAAAATTAATGAAGGGTAAAAATCTACAGTTCTCGGAAGGTATTGAGCCACTATTAGAATCTCGAACATAGCCAGAGATAGAACTTAGATTAGACTAAAATTGCTCTTTGGAAACCAGTTAAAACATTTTTTCATCAAGAAGTTTTGCTGTAGAACTTTGACTTACATTAGAGAAACAAATTTTTAAGTAAAAGGGACCCCATTTTGTTTTGTTCTCAAGGCCATTTTCCCCCACCTTAAAACTCTGAGAACCTCCTGCCCAACACATGGCCAAACTTTAACATGATTTGCAACTCTTGTGAAGCCTGGTACAAATTTCAAATGACACAAAATTTTAATTCACCACAAATTGTATAAATACGCGCTGAGTAACACGCAACCCTAAACAGTGTCCCTCTTTCTAACATTCTGATTATGACTGATCCTACTGGTGGTGATGATAAGCTGGGATATATCCTAACATGACAAAGCACGAATGTCTCCATTCATAGTTTTCTGGGTTACTGGGAACAATATTCCCGTTCATATTCGAATCACCCTCGTACTTTCTACGGTCGTTGTGAAACACGTATATGGCTAGTACTAATTCCAATAATTTTGTTAACTATGCGAGTGTCTGTGGCTACATCGGAACGTTCGATTTCTGAATTAAAACTTATTCCATTATTTTTAATTTTTATTATCGGTTAAAAGGCGCAATGTTTATATTTGCACGAGGGTGCTCATAAGGCTTGGTTGACAAGATCCACCTACCGTTGCGGCGCCTTTCAACCAGCGGTCGCAGCTTACGTCCGAAAAGCAAATAAGATGTCGGCAAACAAATCAAATAATATCATCCCCATTAGCGCGGCGCGTGCTAAGACTCGACGTCCTTGTTATCGGCGCGTGCCCGACATATGCTCCACTCCAAAGTCCTTTGCGTGGCTCCGAGGTTCCCACACGTTCGAGTGCTACGCCACTGCAGCTCGGAGGAGATGAGGGATCGAAGGCGAGCTAATTGTAATTGAATCAGTGCACCGTTTTCGAACTTTTAACGAGTAGCCCTAATTTGCTGCGCTTGCAAATATGCCATACAATCTGCGGAATTATCGAAACGCAAGTCGCGCTTTCGGAATCGCTAAATTGGCTATGTTTATACAGTGAACGGCGAGGCGTGCAAGGCGCCGAGACGATAATAAATAAATTTTATGCTCATATGAATCTGTAGCAATGTACGTAGACGCTAAGTATTATTAAAAATTTCAGATCTAGTACGAAAAACCGGAAAAATTGCGAGAGAGCCATAAATAAAAAATACCGGAATCACAGCAGGCGCCGAAGTTTATGCCATTAAAATACACAGCTGAAGGTCCACATTACATCCGCTCGGTGTATTTTCCAATTGTTCCATGGCATATTTTTGTCGAGGTGGATCAGGTCCCGGCAGCCGGGATATATAAAATGACATTTAAAATCCCAGCAGCCGGGATTCATTCGATTTGAACTAAAAATCCCGGCTGCCGGGACGTATAAAACACATTTAAAATACCGGCAGCCGGAATTCGTTCAATTTCAACTAAAAATTCCAGCAGTGACTGATGCGAAAAGTAGCATATACATTAAAAGAATGTGGTTAGGGATTGTTAGTGCAATGAGAGCGGAGAAAATGAAGCTAGGAGATAAATGTAATTCCTTTGAAGAGTTTAGAACTTAGTTAGAATTAGAAGATCATAAAAGAAAAAGATTAACTGAATATTGGATGAGAGATAATAGAAATTTTGCTGCTGCCAAAAAACGAGTTACCCATACCAGGTGACAATGAGACTAGGGCCATGCTTATATCTTCTTTATTTATGAATCGATTTGGATACAATTTTATACCAAGATACTACACCTAATTTCTGATTGGCCGATAGATATAGTCAAAATGGCTAACTTTCTGTTTTACCGGAGATGATACTAACTTTGATTTTTTAAATGGAACACCCTATATATTTTATGTTTTTCGGAATCTACGAGCCATATTACATACAATAGTCTTGCCAAATTTAGTTTTTTTTTAATAAAAAAATTATTTTTTCAATGTTTATTTTTTACCATCGAAGGCCTTGACTTGGAAAAATCTATTCTACTTGACTCTAGCAACTCTCAATAATAGCCATTTTATCAATAATCAAAATTTAAAAAATTATTTATTTGTTTTAAAAAAATAATTTTTGCAAGACTATTATATGTAGTTTGACTCGTAGATTCGAAAAAACATAAAATATACAGGGTGTTCCATTTAAAAAATCAAAGTTGGTATTATTTCCGGTAAAACCGGAAATCAGCCATTTTAACTACATCTATGGGCAATCAGAAATTATGTCTAGTATCTTGGTATAAAATTGTATCCAAATCTATTCATAAATAAAGAAGATATAAGCACGGCCCTGATCTCATTGTCACCCGGTATAATAGCTAAAGCTAATGTGAATTTAAAGTATTACTACATTAAATACTGTTGCATTAATGAGGGGGGGGGGGGGGGCAGGATCTAAAAACTAAAGAAAAAACGAGTAATAGAAAAACAAGGTGATAGATTGTTTAGGTAATAAGATTTGGTTGTCATATATTCTTGTGTTTCAGCTCTTTCAAACAAAATTGTGAAGCCCACATATATTTAAAATTAACTGAGGATGAAAAATGTTTACAGGTGAAGAATATAAGTGATGAGCACAATCATTCTGTAAATACAGAGTAAGAATATTTTGAAATTTATTAAGTACTTGTATATTACAAATTATTATGTACTAGCTGAAACCCGCGGCATATGCCGCATTTAAAATGTACGACAAATGTAATAACTTTTGTTGCACTAAAGAAAGTTTTAAAAGCACGCTAGAGATTGGCAGTAAGGAAAAGTTCCAAAAAATATATTGTCAAATTGAAAGTTTCTGGAAAGGAAATGCTCGCCTCTGGAAGGCGTCCTAATTAATACGACGTTGTTGGAACGCAGTCAAAAAAAAATCAGGAAAGAATTAATACTCTTATGAGATTATAAGTGAGAATTATTTGTGCCACCGAAATAATTTTCAGCTGCTTGCAATCTGTGTTTCTTTTCGGGTTTAAGCCGTTGAGCGTCATAAAAATATAAATGCGGTAACTCAAGTCTCCAGTTACGCCGTTACTGTTATTGTTAAATAAGTCGATTAATTATTATTTCTTTGTCATTTTAAACTGAAATTATTATTATTATCTCTATAATAGCAACCATAAGTAACTGTTTATAATGTTTATATGCTAGCGAGTTGTTCTTAAATCGCTAGTGAATTAATAGTAAAGTACATTTTTTTTCTATAATAATTTTCAAGGTCAACTCTAGGGGAAAAGTTGCATTCCTGCAGGGTCCCTAGCTTTAATAATGTTGGTATATAGATTTTCAGTTCTTTTCTTCCATTAAAAAAATGATTGTCATTTTGATAGATATGTCATAATAGTGGGTAAAACGAACAGCATAGTAAAATATTGCAAATCCTTTATCTAAAAGACGTGTCTGTCTGGGACGCTGTTTCAGCAGCCAAACCGTAAGAGATAGAGAAAAAAGTTATGAAAGTTATATGTTTGGAATGGTCATGTCAGGTCAGGAACCGAATTTCAGTCACGTGACACTTCCGGTTTTCGAGAAATCACGTGATTTCCGTCTGTCTGGGACGCTGTTTCAGCAGCCAAACCGTAAGAGATAGAGAACAAAGTTATGAAAGTTATATGTTTGGAATGGTCATGTACAGGTCAGGAACCGAATTTCAGTCACGTGACACTTCCGGTTTTCGAGAAATCACGTGATCTCCGTCCGTCCGGGACGGTCTTTTTTGTTTTATTAAATGAGACATTTGTCTCACTGGACTGCTAGTTTATTAATTATTAAACTTACAATATTTGAAAATAAGCATAATGAACGTTTGCAAAATTAAAGAAATTTGTCAAGAGTTCAAATTAAGAAACTTTGACATTCAAAATTGACACATAACCATAATTTTAAAAAAGTGCTGCCAACACGAGGTATAAAAATTTCCTAGCGTTTTAATCACATATCTACCAACATTGTAACACTTTGACAGTTATTATAGAAAAAAAAACGTACTTTAGATTGTTCTACAAGTTAAGAAAAGGGAGAGTTTTACAGCGAATGTAAAAGTTTTACGTGAGCATGGACGAATCACTTTTCCAATGTGTTGAACATGCAATTTTTCCGTGTAGTTGACAAAAATATCTTTTTCAATAATTTTGGTCAAAGTATGGAAGCGCAATTTTTACTGTACTGTAAAAATGAACTAAATGAATTAATAACAGATTGATCCATTTTCAAGTAAGCTTTATTCTATAATGTATAATGGTTAATTTGTACAGAGTTCGGCAACGAAGCAGGGGTGGAAGATATTTCTAAAACTATTAGAGTTACATGAATATTGTGTATATAAAAGTTGTAGGTACGAAAGTGGTGCACATTACTAAAATATTTTTGATTATACAGGGTGTCGCAAAAAAGTATGGCGAATCAAACTTACTTTCTTTAAATAGAATGCCCTATATTTGGGTAGCGTAAAAGTTTTGTATTGAAATACTCATCATTTTCATATAAAGTTGTATGGATCTAACGTCAACTGTTTTGGAGATATTAACAATTTTATGCAAAAAAATGCTGAACTTCAGGCGACTGCTGTAAGCGACAGAAAACAATTGAATGAAGGAAAACGTTACCAAAAAATTATGATTTTTGTCAACTATCTTTCAAGTGTAAAATGGTGGATCTGGGTATTAATTTTATATAGGGTGCTCAATATTTGCAAATTTAATCATTTCGATTTTTTTCAAATGGAACGCCCTGTATATTTTTGTATTTTTGAAGAGCCCTTTTAATGAGCTTTCTTTTGATATGTTACTTCATACTTCTAAGTTCAACTGTTTTTCAGATATGTGTGTTTGAACATAAAAACAATTTAAACGCCTTAAGATGCTTTATTTCAAGGGATAAAAAACAAACGCCCTTAAAATAGTGATTTAAACGCATGATCTCTCTAAAAATAAAAGCACAAAATCAGGTTTAGAAAATATAAATTCAGTCAGTGTTGATGCAGGAAATTATAAAAACGATAAATGCAGGAATAAATTAATTATTTTAAAGGCGTTTGTTTTTTATCCCTTGAAATAAAGCATCTTAAGGGGTTTAAATTGTTTTTTATTTTATTTATTTTATTTAATTCGCACTCAGCCAACAGCCGTTAGGCCAGTTATAGGCGTCGCTGTGCAGTTATGAGGACTTCCAACCCCACTAACGACTGTATGATGTTTTTATGACCGCCGGGACCAACTTTTTTCCGTGATAGCCGTACCACGAGGCGCCGAGAGATGCAGCCGTGGAACTCCCATCCAAGTTCTGACCAGAGACAGCGTTGCTTAACTCTGCTGATCGAACGTGGACGCTTGTTCAAGCTACACCACTCGGGACCTTACATGTTTAAACTCGCATATCTGAAAAACAGTTAGAACTTAAGAGGTATGAAGTAACATATCAAAAGAAAGTTCATTAAAAGAGCTCTTCAGAAATATACAGGGCGTTCCATTTGAAAAAAAATCGAAATTAAATTTGTATAACATTAATACCCAGATCCACCATTTTACACTTGAAAGATAGTTTACAAAAATCCTAATTTTTTGGTAACGTTTTCCTTCATTCAATTGTTTTCTGTCGCTTACAGCAGTCGCCTGAAGTTCAGCATTTTTTTGCATAAAATCGTTAATATCTCCAAGACAGTTGACGTTAGATCCATATAACTTGATATGAAAATGAAGAGTATTTCAATACAAAACTTTTAAGCTACCTAAATATACGGCATTCTATTTAAAAATAATAAGTTTGATCCGCCACACTTTTTTGAGACACTCTGTATAATCAAAACTATTTTAGTAATGTGCACCACCTTAGTACCTACAACTTTTATATACTCAATATTTATGCAACTCTCATAGTTTTAGAAATATCTTCCACCCCCGCTTCGTTGCCGGACCCTGTACAAATTAACCATTGTACATTATAGAATAGAGCTTACTTTAAAATGGATGAATCTGTTATTAATTCATTTAGTTCATTTTTAGGTGAAATCAATATGATTTTGAGCAGTTATGAAAAGTATCAAAAAGTCACTTTTTTTAATGTCACCAATGGCAATGTGAAAAAATAATACATTATAAGAAAAAGAAAAGCATAATTTTTACCAAGATGTGAGTTTGCAGCTCAAGGGCGATGCCGAGCACTACAAATAAACAGAGGGAAAAATGGTGTTCTGCCCTGCCGCGTATATACAATTTTTTCAACTGCCAGGATCAGAACCGTAAGAAACATATTTTTCGACGACTCACATCGAAAGTAGATTTTTCTCACTGTCATTTGACAACAGAAAATTGACATTTACCGCTGAGTGTGCGTTTTCATCACTTTGCTGCTCACCGAGCGTTTTGGGTTTCCATGTGAACAAAATAGGTAGCTACGTCCGAATGTTTCCTTGACAATGCCCGTCATTTGTCGAAATAATCGCGTCACATGTCTAATAGACTGCACGAGTAATGTTAACTTGATTGTCAATTAATATTTGCAATAAAATGAAATATGATATTTTCCATTAATAATATGCTCAGTCGTCGAAAAAATAGTATTTATGTTTCGAGCTAAAAGTGCACTTGCCACTTATGCATGAAATTGCCTCAACCAGCAATATTCACGTGCAAGCGGCAAGAATGCACTTTCAGCTCTTAACATACAATATACTATTTCATTACTCTAAATCAAAATTATGCTGTAATACGGATTGGGCCATAATTATAACGGGTGTTCATAACAGTCGTCATCCCAGTAGGTTTCGACTTCAGAAACGTATGTCTATTAAAATTGAGAATAAATGCGCTATGACAGTACTCAATGACGTTTCATTGTGTTGCACGAATTAATCAAAGATATAACATTTTGTTTTTCAAAGCAACTGGGATGACGACTGTTTATGAACACCCGATATATAACAGCAATGAGATAACATGAACAACAAAATAGAATGCTTGAGTAAGAGATGACCATACAAAAAAAAATTATTTTAGTAGGCATGTGTGGTTGACATCTGTCATAATTAAATGTGCGTCAGGCCTACTCCAATATTTGCTATTATGTTTATCTCTTTCTTACTCAAGCAATACGTGTTATTTTCTTGTGTTATCTTATTGCTGTTACAGTGAAATTCCCCTTCGCGGATACACGGTCACCTCCCTTGGACAGACAGTTTCTCATGGTCCCGACCGACTCTCATATAATTTGCATTGTGTTAACTCCCTCTTGGACGGACATTCTCTTGAACGGACACTTTCAGTCGGTCTATATAATAATAAACACAGAAAGGAACATTAACACCTAAAATAACTTTTCATATCAAAACTTGTACATTCAAAATAACTTAAACAAAAAAAAATTACAAGTACTTTCTTAATTCAGCAATTTTTGTCTGAATTATGTTAGACTCATACGTTGTATCGCGTTCTATTTTTTTTTGTTTAGATTCTAGCATATATATTTCTTGCGTGGCTTTTCTCTTCAGCGATGCTTCTTCACTTTCCTGTTGCTCTTCTTTTCTTCTTTGTTCCAAAGCCAACTTATATTTGAAGCTAGAATTTTTTACATAGGATCTCATTTTGTCACTAATGACAACATTTAAAACCTCACCCTTGCTGTGTACAGCATCATAAACAACACGCTGACAAGTAAGAGATTCCTCTTTTAAATTTTCTACTAATAAATGTTTATTAATGGAAAATCCAGCCTCTACATTAGCATTTCCATGGGACATAATCAAAATGAATTTAACAATGTTCCATAAATTTTCAAATTCATGTCCCACAAGCAAACGATGATAAAAGCAATCCAGTCTCTCAGCCTCTTTATACAAAGCGATTTCAGAAATCTTAGTTTTAATAAATGTCGCATATTCAATTTTTGATCGTTCTGCTGTAGTCGCTGTAATAAACTCATGATCATGTAATATTTCTAGTAATTTATCAAATTTTTCCATTAACCATGATACAGAATTAGTATTAATTGTTTTTGGATTAAGCGAAGTAACTGCATGTACCAACATATACTTTATACATCTTTCTGTTATTTTTTTTTACAGTTGCCTTCACAAAATGCTGGCAATCTTTTAAAAATAATAATTTGTCTTTTTAATTTAATTTTTTGTTCTTTAAATACCTTCTTGTTTCAAATCCCACATCAACATCCTTCACGTTTTTCAGATTAGAAGCATTTTCCAAATTAATTTGTAGGATTTGCTGTATATTTAAATCTGATGTATCAACTTTTACAATTCGACACAATAAATTTCGGATTAATGCTTCCATATCGTCTTTTAAAAAAGATAACATTGGATTAGAAGTTTGATACTTCTTTAAAAATGGGTCTAATATAGAAGCAATCAAAGCAAAGAAAGCTAATTTTGGTTTTATAAATGAATCTTTACAACCTGACTTAACATTTGTTACTGAAATATTTACTGGCAGTTTAGTTTTAGAGTGTTCTATGTAAGTTTTTATGTGATCTAGAATTTCAATAGCTCTAGTTGCTGCAGAATGATTCTCAACCCATCGTGTTACACAAAATTTCTTGGGAAAATGGTGGGATTCGGTCACGTTTTGAAAATTTGCCCTTCGCTTGGGAGAATCCTTAAATAGATAATAAATTCCTCTAAGGAATTCATTCATTTTCCAGCCAGCAGATTTGTGCCCAGTTTGCAATGCTCCATGTACTATATGAAGCCCACAAGAATCAATATCAAGTATCTTTTTTGTTGTTGACTTCATCCGATGTTGTTTTAATAAAGAAAAAAACTTCCAATCAACATTAGGGCCGCCCATGGAAATCTACAAGAATATTATTATTAGATAACTTGTTTAATGTAACTAAATTATTTATAAAACTTATTACCTGTAAAATCCTATTTAAATGAAGGGATTGAACTTCCTCTAAAAAATATTTTAAATGTTGTATAATGGAAGACTTGATACTATTAATTTAATGAAACGGCAGTTGGCCGTATCTGAACATTTGCGTCCACGAAAACAGACAGTAAAGGCGGTATCTAACAAAACAAAAAAAGAAGGCGGCTTCTACACGCAGATACTGCTTTTCACTTTTGCATTTTGCATATGACGCCTTCTTGTGCTTTATAAGTAACAAAATTTCTGTAAATACCGCCTTTTTTCATCTGAAAATCATAGTTACAGTGCAGATATCGATTTGTTACTTACCTAAAATGATTGGAATTTTGTACCAATTCCAACGATACCAATAACTCAATTTCAATTTTTTTGTAGATACCGCCTTCTTGCTTATGACGGCAGTATTGAGCTATACACATTTCTGCTGCCTTCAATGTATTTATCCCAACAGCGTTAGTTTTAATTTGCGATACTTCAAAGTGACGCTGCAGCACATAAGAAAAGAAGAAAATTAAGCGCTTCAATGCTTTATTATTAGTGTCGTGTCATACCTCGATCATAGCTGTAGAGTTGGATGTTGATGGTACAGCACGGTTTTGTGTATTTCTTACGTAATCTTCAAAATGTCGCTATAATAGAAGAAGTAAGAATAGTAGGTACTGCATTCAACTTCAATGTTCTAATGCCATCAGCGTTAGTTTGAATTTGCGATACTTCAAAGTGACGCTGCAGAAAATGAAAGCTATAAGATTGTAGATACAATTTTATTCAAAAGTACTTACCTTACATAACCGTGAAGCATTAGTCGGAGCCCAATTCTTGCTTTTGCAAAATGTAGTCCAATAATGTCGTTGTTGCAAATTTTTGGGAAATCTGAACAACGCTATTCCCTTACCTTGCTTTGTACTACAATTATCTGATGCACAGTAGACCATTATCACAGAATTAATACTTGTAGCAACTGCTAGAAGACATTAGTTATTGTTTTGTGTAGTTGACTAATCAACACAAAGGAAACACGAGATAAGAAATTTATAGGTTAGGTTATGTAGCGTAAGCATCGAAGACGCTTTCACACTATGCTAAAATGTACGGCTCTTTTGCTTGGGTGCTTGGCAGCATTCAACGACGAGATATGACTATCAAAGAAATTTGACTTCCGTTTGAATCTGGCTGCGTAATTTTAAAAAACACAAGAAATAGGCATAATAAATAATGGTTTTCTGTGTTAATATCGCTATTAAAAGTTAAGGGAAGTTTGTTTACAAAAACCCGAAAATAGAAATTGGCGAATGCAACCGTGGTACTTTTAGTTGTGTAAACACGGCTTTTAGTTTTCTGCATTATTATAAGTGATTATAGGAAAAGTTTTAAACATCTACCACAAAGAAGGAAGTTATCCAGTGGCGCTAAAAGAGAAGCCAGAAATTTGTTGTCTTTGCAAACAAATAAAAAACTTGCATTATCTACTTTATTGAAGTCTACAGGACAAGTTGTTCTGTTGAGAGATGTTTCCAATTTAATGAGAATTAATAATGATGTAAAAAACGAGAGCAATTTACAAGAATGTATAAAGATTCTTCAGGATACTTATGGATGTGAAGTCGATTTGCTTGCCGATGCCCAAAAAAATCAGGGGGTTATTTTTTCAAGATGACTACATGAGTTTCCTGAATTTTCCGGAAATATTATTTCTCGACGGTACATATAAACTGTTAAATATTAGAGTACCAGTGTATGTCTTGGTAGTGGAAGATTCATGTGGAGGCAGTGAAATTGTTGGCCTAGGTATATTAACCACGGAAGATAAGAGTCAGTAGACTGGCTTGTAAGAATCTTTAAAAAACGAAATTCAGCTTGCGACGAGTTAAGAATAATAATAACTGACAAAGATGAAAATGAGAGAGAAGTCATTAACAAACATTTTCCGAGCACCAAATTGCTTTTATGTTTTTTTCGTACTCACCAATCTTTTAATAGAGAGATTTCTTATAGAAAGTTGGGTATTACTCCTTCTGAAAAAACGTTATCGAAAGAACTTATTCAGAAGATAAGTTATGCTAAAAGTGTTGTTGAATATGACAGTATTTATGAGCGAATGAAAACTAAACTTTCTATTGCTGTAATTGATTATTACAATGGTAACTGGCATCCAATTAGGGATGAGTGGGTAATAGGTTTACATATCAGTGTGGAAATTTTTTAAATACTACATATAATAGAGTGGAGTCGTTGAATAACAAAATAAAAAGTGTAGTAAGAAAATACAGTACCCTTAAATATTTTATTATCAAGATATTCATTGAATTAACTATTCAACGAAATGAACGCGATCATAAATCAGTTCAGTTGATTTATAAAGTGTCAGTAATACATGTAAAAACAGTGCATATTTGCAATATGCAAAATTGCCAACAAATTTTGCATATGGACTTTTGGAAAATCATTTAAATAGCGTAGAAATTGTTGGAAAAAAAATGGAAACTTTGCTTGGTGGTAATTTTATATGCAGAAACATTGAAGAAGTTGTAGAATGCAGCATTCATGAATATGAATGTTTATTTAGAAAATCAATGCAGTTGCCATGCCGTCACATACTTGCTGCTAGAAACTTTATTGGCGTATCATTATACGAAGAATCCTTGTGTCTACAAAGGTGGCATAAAAATGACTATATTAGAATACATCGGTTATTCGTAGATGACAATGAAAGTGCAGTTGTTGAAAGTGCAAAGATAGAAGTTGTAAATGTTAAGAAAGCTACGTCTGCACATGAAATGTTTCGAAGAACTTTAGCCATTGCTAAAGAAATATGTGGTATTTGTGCAGATCAAAGCAATGAATATCAGTATAACCAACTTAAACAATTATTGGATTCTTGGAAAAATGGCAATGAAGTGTCTATAAGAGATATAATGTCTAATCCCAATGAAGTATCACCTCAATTTTCTGATGATACAGTAATACCGACAGAAAATGAAACATCAGATATATTTGATGTACAAAATGAAAATATAATAGTCGATAACAACGAAGCTATGTAACAGAAACTTCGGAAGTTCAAATGGAAATTGTAACATCAGTTATATAGAATGGAGTTATTGATAACAACGAAGTAGAACTACAATTTTTGAATCAAGAAGTATCGCTAACGAATGAAATGAAAAAGAAATTCAAATTTCGGAAGTCAGTGAACTTATGATTGAAAATAAAGTAGTAACGAAATGAAATACAAAGAACCAACGCGAAACATTTACAGAAGAAACAAGTGTTGATGAATTATCAGTAATTAAAATGCCTATTGCAATTAAAAAAAGAGGAAAACCCAAACGGTTAGAAAACACGGTCATTGGTATACCCAAGAAAAAGAAAGTAAGTAGGAAAGCTCGTTTTATAAAACTTAATCACTGCGAAAAAGAAAAATTATTGCTGTCATGGATTATGAAGGACACAAATAAAATTGTCAATATATCACCTAATTTTATTGTACATGACTAAGGGCGAGCTGTTGAGTCATGGATTAACTGTAATCCCAGGTTAGTTACTATGGGTACAATTGTCTCAATAATTGTATCCATAGGAGTTGACCCGGATTAAAAGTTAATCCATGACTGAACAACTCGCCCTAAGATATAAAGGAAGCAGATCTTATTAACAATAAGATTATCGAAGACACAGTCGTTAACTTGTTTTATATCCGAAAATATTTAACACAAGAAGCATTATTGAAAGAAAAAAAAAGAACAATGTAATTGGAGATGTGCTGTCTGTGCCAATGACATTAACCAAAATAAGAAGATTAGATGTGAAGGTTACTTAAATCGATATCATTTAATATGCGTTTCCCTCAGATATATTCCAAAGCAAAAATGTTGGTTTTGCCAAATTTGTTAGATTATGTTAGTAAATTGAGTCTTTAAGAATATGTTTACTTTACATAATCTATATATATATATAAAACTAAAAGTCTTGACTCACTCACTCACTCACTCACTCAGTCGCTCACTCACTCACTCATCAACGCCCAGTCCAAACCCTTGGACCTGGAAAGCTGAAATTTTGCACAGAGGTTCCCTTTATGATGTATACAAGGAATAAGGAAGAATATTTCGAAATTCAACCCCTAAAGGGGTAAAATGAGGGTTCCAATTTTGTATGGATAAATAATATTAAATAGACATGTCGACTTGAAACTTCGTAGGAGTACTCCTAAAAACAAATAAGCAAACACGTATTTCGTGATTCTCCGAAAACCAACCCCTTAGAGGGTGAAATGAGGTAAATAAACCTAAAATACGATATGGGTGTCGTTATTGAGGTTTTTTGAGACGTTGATTGCGAAAATGGCATTTATTTTTAAGTCCAAGACGGTGGACATGACATAAGGGAAGGGACAGGACGGGACTGGACAAGACGGGACGGGACGGGATGGGGCAGGACGGGACGGGATTGGACGGGAAGGGACGGGACGGGATGGGATGGGACTGGACTGAACGGAAAGGGACGGGTCGAGACGGGACGAGGCGGGACGGTACGGGACGAGACGGAAAGGGAAGGGGAGAGATGAGATGGAAGGGGTGGGTATGGAACGGAACGGGAAGGGACGGGATGGGATGGGACTGGACGGGACGGGACGGGACGGGACGGGACGGGACGGGAAGAGACGAGACGGGACGGGGCGGAACGGAACGGGACGGGACGGAAAGGGAAGAGAATGGATGGGATGGAAGGGGAGGGGACGAGACGGGACGGGATGGAACGGTACGGAGACGGGGACGGAGAAAGGGACGGGAACGGGGACGGGGATAAGATGGGGTGGGATGGGATGACAGTAAATAATTAGTCATTATCTAATTCACTACAGTATAGGGTAAGTCATTCTATGCCATGAAAGTATATGGAATTTAAAATTTTTATTTAAATTTATACTCTTTAGGGTGTCCACCCTGTATATTTGAGGTAAAAGTATATCCGGTTCCTTCCTTCGCAGGAGTGTCAACTACATGTCAAATATCGTTTTCATCACTCAAGTAGATTTTCTGTTATGGATCCAGCAGACAGACAGATAGACGGAAATTAACCATTTTAATTTTCCTAACTCTGATAATCTGAAACATGAAAATTCAGAAAAATTTCCGAAGCAGAAATTTTACATAGACACTTATATTGGCAAAACAATTACTTATTCTACAAGAATATATAAATAGCTATTAATGTAACAAGATTATTATGCGATTTATCGTAATCGAGGACTAGCCGAGTAACTAACGTATTATATTGTAACTAACGTACTATGTGGTACTAAGTTATTGTGAAGTTGTTGTAATGTTATGATATTAATAATTATCAATAAATATTCAACATAAAGGAACCACAATTGTCAACGATACGATAAAAAATATAAAAAGTACTTTTACAAATGACTAACTGCCGGGATTTTTAGTTCAAATCGAATGAATTCCGGCTGCCGAGATTTTAAATGTCATCTTATACATCCCGGCTGCATGGATCTGATCCACTGCCTATTTTGTTTTCATACCATTAATAATGTTATAAGATACTTATATCACTACTGCAACTAACCTAACAGTCTATATCAACACACTGGATACTTTGATTATATAAAAAAAAATCTTCATCAACTTTTGTTTTATTTTCATCATGACAGGTTCCCTGTACTTAGTGTCCTCCGATTTACCTTTGCCTATCATACACTACTGTCTGTACTTTCCTGTATAGCTTTCGCACTGGTAGATGTCATGTTGACATTCGTGTGTATTTTCACCTTTGTTTCAGAAGGCATTTGTGTTTAATAATCTAAAATTGCAGTGTGTCCGGCAGTGACAGACGATACATTTACAGTGACGAGGGTTGATTTGTTAAGAAAAGTAATGATTGAAAAAGGTGCTCCGAATGCTGTTCTATTTTGTTCGTACAAATAAAGGATTTTCTAACATTTGATGCCCATTAAATATAAATATTACAATTTAAATTGAGATTCAGAAAAAGTTTCAAAGTACTAAAATACAATATTCTATATACAGAAATGCAACAATATGTTACACATACACTTCCGCTTCAAGAGAAAGTACTCTGTGGCTCAAGATGCATTAAAGCTGTAAATACTTTAAAATATTCATTTACAATAAAGGCATTTCATAAATATATAAAACAGAAGATACAAGTAAAAAGTTACTGTTGTGAGTTCATTTCTTTTGCCACAGCGTTATACAGTTATTTAATAAAAAGAAAACTGTTATTTACCTTTCTGGTCCCACAATTGTCCTCTTTTGAATTCCACAGCAACTCATTGAAAGATCGAGTAGATGAAGGAGGTTACTCACCTTTTTTTCAAAAATTACATTATTCGCATGAATTATGGTAGTAAGCTGCATTCCTCCTTTACTTTTCATTTTGGTTTGGATATTATCACAAACAGCATAGTTACTATTGGCTAAAGGAGGTATGTGCATACTTTTCTGTGAATATTCACAAATCAAGGAGGTAGCTGCGATGAATATCTCCTTGATCCACCTTGAAATGCTGTTGGTTTTTTATCAGTAAACGTCTACAACGGTGTTACGTGTTACGAAAACATAACTTATAATATACGTACCACGAATTTGCTCACTGCTTGTAGTGAAGTGCTCGTGATATTTTGATTTATTTTAAGCAAATATATTTTTGAAAAATAATGTCAATAACAGATAAACTGAACAGTTTTCGCAAACAGGCAGAAAAATAAAAGGCAAATTTTCAAATCAAAATACTCTGGGAGGCCACAGCTACAATTGTGCATTCCTACCTCCTAAAATATTACCCTATTCCGTTTTCTTTCCTACCCCCAAATCATCCCCGCCTACCTTTCTGACGATTCTTTTGCGGTACTCAACATTTTGCTTATTGCGTCGGTTCGAAGATGATTTAATAATAAATAGTTATTTAACAAACAAGTCTGTTAATGAGAGCGATTAATAATCGAAATATTTTTAACGTGCGAGGGCTAGCGAATACGTCAATTGTTGAGATTATTACAATATTTTTTCGTTGGTCGTATCGTATTAAATTGGAGAAAATTTTAATTTATTGCATCACAAATATTTTACACTTAAAAGTTTTGACATTCATGGTAGCTTTGGTTTCCTATACTAAAATCGTTTATTAATAGAAAATCATCCATTAATAGGAGTCATTAATAAACGATTTTAAAAAATACAAAAATCATGCATTAATAAGGGCTATTAATGAACGATTTTGTATGCATTAACGAAACCCATAGATAAACGACCAACGGAAAAATTATATTATTTGGTGCAGGTAGTATCCATTATTTCTTGTTTTGCATTTCAAAAATCGTTGCTCTGGTAAGTTCCCTTTTTCATAATCTACAAAACTGTTTATTTTGCACCTCTTTGTAACTTAATGTACATCAGCAAGCATCTAGAGCAATAAAAAAATTAGAATCAACTTATGGGCTAACACTCAGAGATGGACTTACAATTAAAAGTATAATAGAAAGAACCAATGTGCAAGATTTAGTTCAATGCACAAGGATTAGAAAAAGAAAGTAATACAATTACATCGATCGTATTAATGGAAGGTAACGTAGCAAAAATAGATAAAATCAAAACCTCTAGAATCCCAAAAGACCAAACAAAATATATAGAATAACTAAATAGAACAAATGGATAAAAACAATGACGCAAGACTAGAATTAGAACAGAATTGAAAATTAACTCGCGCAATAAAGATAACTATACGAAGAATTAAATAACAAAATGGAAGAAAGAACAGTAGAAGATCCGTGGAAGCATATTGAAGCAAAGTTACTATAAGAAACAAATAATCTGTATCTATGACCGCTAAAAACTCAATAATATCTGCAAAATAAAATAAAATGTATTAATGCAATAACCTCCTAAGTGGAAGTTGACTGAAACTCGAAAAGTTATATTTTATGTGGCGAGGCTGGACGGGTTATCTGCCGAGCTTGCGAGGCAGATAATTACAGCCGAGCCACAGAAAGATACTTTTGCTCCGAATAACATATAGTATTTTTTCTTCAAACGTTTTTATAACAAATTATTTACAACTTTGTAAACAAAATTCGAAGAAAATTACTTGATCTCGTCAGCGGCAGATAATATTATCTGCAGCTGACGAGCGGTATATAAAGTTGTCAGCGGCAGATAATAACTTTATCTGCCGTTGACGAGCGGCAGATAAAGTCGCCAGCGGCAGATAATAACTTTATCTGCCGCTCGTCAGCGGCAGATAATATTATCTGCCGCTGACAATAAAGTGACAGTTTAGCATCATCAATCCAGCAGTATAATGCCATATTTCACTGCCGTTTGAAGAAAAATATAATTTTCCTAGTAAGCAACTGGAATAAAGAAAACGAAGTAACACAGAACAGGGGTGCTCGGGTAGCTAAACATAATACTCTGATGCCATACTGCAGTAGTTTTGTTCTGCATAAAGAAGTTTTTCTTCAAACGGCAGTAAAATGTGTCATTATCCTGCTTATCGCTTTATTGCCATGCGGCAGACAATATTATCTGCCGCTGACGAGCGGCAGATAAAGTTATTATCTGCCACTGACGACTTTATCTGCCGCTGACGAGATATAGTAATTTTCATCGGATTTTGTTATAAACGTTTCAAGAACAAATACTATGTTATTCTGGGCAAAAGTATCTTTTTGCACTTGCGGGACTAAAGTTGGCACTTTAGTCACTTATTTCAGGGACTAAAGTAGCTCATTTTATCTCTAGGGACAGAAGTAATTACTTTAGCCCCTAGGGACTAAAGTAAAAAATGTTACCGTATCTATGGTAATCTATGGTAAATTCGGGGTTAACAGGTTAGGTTTCGCGTCAGTTTTGACATAAACTGACGCAAAACCTCATCTATTAACCTCGAATTTGACATAATTGTGAGCTCTTGTCATAATGACTTACAGTGCCACCAACTTTAAAATTTAGCAAAGGCGACTAATTTTAAAATAATTGTAACTGAAATGTCAATAAATGACGTTTAAAAAAACGGGTTTTCGTTTTAAATCTTCCTGCAACGTGAAAAAAATAGTATATGCAACTCGGAGAGAATGCTATTTTGCTTCAGTGCAATTTCTGACTCTCGGGCTTCGCCCTCGAGTCAGAAATTGTACCTCAGAAAAATAACGCATTTCTCTCCCTCATTGCATAATCTACTATTATGTGGCTCCTGTACTTAACTGCTGAGCTTGCGGCAAGCTCGGCAGATAAACCGTCCAGCCACGCCACATAAAATATAACTTTTGCTCCTAATAACATAATATCCGGATGGGGGCATAATTATACAGGGTGTAGAAGTGATTTACGCACCATAGGGTTTTCAATGGTAATTTTTTCATATGAAAATATTTGCTTCCCTAATTATTTTAGAGCAAACTTGTACATAGATTTTTTGTAGAGCAAACAATTCTGCATCCATTTATGCCATCATTTTTTTTTAATTTTACGTCAGAAAACCTAATAATGAAAGAAACTAAAATGATCATTTTTTCAAAAATCAGTGCAAATTGTGAACTGGTGGTATGCTGGGAGCGGATCAGGTGCTATAAGTGTCATTGTTGCAGCTATATTTGACAGATGCAAACAAATAAACAGAAAACTAATTTGTTGATGCTTTGAGATGCTTCAATAATTTCAAGGCACCACTGATTTGTCTAAAAATAATATCTTTATTTCTTTAAATTTTAGGTTTTCCGAAATATAAAATGACAAATGCTGGCATAAATGGATACAGAATTTTTTCTCTACAAAAAACTTCCATACAAGTTTGCTCTAAAATAATTAGGGTAGCAAATATTTTCATATGAAAAAATTACCATGGAAAACCCTATGGTGCGTAAACCATTTCTACATCCTGTATATAACAGCAATATGATAACATGAATAAAAAAATAGAATGCTTGAGTAAGAAAGAGATGACCATACAACAAAAATATTTTAGGCACAATTAGTTGACATATGTCATAATTAAAGTGAGCGTCAAGCCTACTCGTATATTTGCTACTATGTTTATCTCTCTCTTACTTAAGCAATATGTGACATTTTCTTGTTCATGTTATCTTATTGCTGTTATACAGTGAATTTATTTTAATGGTTAACATAGCAGTTTCGTTTCTATGCCAGCATTTAATCATACAGGTCACTTTCATAGTTACCAATGAAATCAATAAATTTGAGCGTTTATTTTACGAGTTAACATACGAATTGAAATTAGGTACTTGCTAATAAGAAACTTTAAATTTGTTACCGGCATGTAGGTATGCAACTAAAAAGTAGATACGTAAGAACAACTTGTGTGTTGTATCTTTTCTTCAGTGGTATACATTAGGATAACTTTTAATTGTCTTTTTGACCAGTAATAATTCCTATGTTAACTGGTAAAATACACGCTCTAATATATTTCTCATTTGTAACTATGGAAATGACCTGTATGATTAAATGGTGGCATAGAAACGAAACGCTTATGTTAACTATTAAAATATGCATATAATTGTGGCCCCATCGGTACTATTACGTATCATTACACAAGAAATTCCATGTGTAGGTACATTAATTCTTCAGCTACTGTTCTTGTGGTGTAGAGAGTTTTTGTTACCCTTCCGTGCAAAGTGAGTAAAGTTCGAGGTACTACACTCTATGTAGAACTTTGGAATGGCATTCGGCGGGCCAGGAGCACCCATTTGCAACTACATATAGATACATCCCTAACACCTCTTGTCATTATAATAAAAACAATGAACTACAACTCAGCTGGCGCATTTGGGAAAGCGCTAGGCTTGCATTAAATACGTCCTCGGTTCGAATCCCGCGGGGGCCGGAATTTCTCCTTGGCGATTGAAATCGAGCTCGGTGACAACTATTCACAGTTGGACACCAAATTAACTGTTTAACTGTGCTCTACTTAGAACCACAAACCTAAGAGATAAAGTAAGAAGGTTAACACATCACCAAGACACACATTACCAAGACACACACACCTCACGCAATGGTTAGTGAACACGCATAAAAGGCGCACTCCAACACTGTAACCTGAATCCGGAGCAAGATGAGCATTGTACCTTCAGACGCAAACCTATAAAGCACCAGCCTCTACACCACACGGTAAAATGAGGTTATCGACAATACAATACTCAGCTAATTTGAATATAGATATACTTTCTGATAATTACCAAATACTTAAATGTAAGGTACTGACGTTTCTGTTACATTCTGTTGACATTCTGATGGTACGAGCCCTATCTGCTATATTGCTATGCTTCTTATAATACTAGTTTATTATAACGGTTTCTATGTAAAAAGCTTCAATCCTGTTTGGAAATAAATAAATAAATAGATAACCTCCTTCCCCGGCATACCGTTAACAGTGCTCTGGATGATATGAATAGCACCACGTTTTCAACGACTGTCTTACTACCGTGCTATCATAACTGTGGTTTCGGTACCACAATTTTTAGAGCGACTGGGTGGCCACCCGCCAATTTTAAGGTGTGAAGATTGAATCTCGAACAAGTTACCTAACAATCCGACGACCCTGGCACTGTCATAGAGTGAAAAATATTATTCATGTCTCGTAAATTTATGAACGAAATGAAGAATTTTCGTTATTTTTCGGTGAAGTTTATTTTATGTAGCTATTAAACACCAAACACCTAATCAGGAAGGTGCATTATTTCTACTTTGAGTATAAATAAGGAGCCAAATAAAAATTAGGCTTTACATATTTGTTGCACTGTTCATTCAATTTGCATCGACAGTTTTTATTTGTGTGTTTCTATGATTTTGATCAAAAAGATCATCTATGTTGTTTCTGTATAATAAATATATTGGAGCGTCTTTTGAAAAATCGGAAAAGAAAGCTGTCGAATATACTAGGTTGTCATCAGCAGTATCTGCTGATTGTTGTCCTCAGCTTCTCTTTCTTCTACCAACTGAAATTGTCGAAGAAGAACAATCATACGATGAAGGTGTTACAATTGATCATGACAATAGTGGCATAGTAATGCAGAGTTTAGTTTTTTCAGATCAGTTTGGTGGCAGCTTTAGAACAGAAACATAAACCAGAAGAATGACTACTATGCTCTAAAGTAAATGTAAATGAAATTCTATTGAACAACTATAATGCACGGTTTTCAGTTTCGATTTCTAATTGAGTTCTTAACGAAACCATATAATTAAGAGTATAAACTAGAAAAATGTAAGTGGAATATAGTCGGAGATGAGAACTTTATAACTAATTCGGAATTGGTTTCAATGCGCAAATCCAAGTTTTCAAAAAATAATAATAATTTTTGCATTTTTCAATTCGTCAATTATAGATGAACTTTTACTAGAAAATGCAAACGTAGCTGGTAATGTTTGATACCTGTCGGACCCAATTTCCTTGCAGTCAATTATATCCAATAGATGTTACACTTGTCAATTCAATTACGCCATGTAGTAGAATACAAGGTGCACACAAATAACTTCACTGGGACATGGCCGGGGGTTTACTTTGACCGCGCAGGTGATTTTATGTAAAAGTTGATTCAACAGAGATGTAGAAGATGGATAAGTCGTCACAATAAGTCCTATTTGCTGGACGGACTTGCCTTACCTTCATCTGCTTAGTGAGTATTCTACGTCTAGACACGACTGGATAACTGCTTTACAAAAAAAAACGCATAGAATGTAAATTGATATGTGATATTGACCACATGATAATACAAGAAACAGATCTCAACAAGCAACTTTAAACTAGCCCTTGGACAAACTAGTACTACGGAATAAATTTCGTAAAAGGCAACGTCACGGTGGTAGATTCTACGGGAAAGTAACTTTGCTAGTCTGGAACCGACCTAACTGACGTGCCCAAATGGCATCTAGTCTTCCTTCTGTTCTATAGGCGAACAATTAACCAATAATCTATGCAAACAGTATAAATGTCAACTACAAAACCAATAGGCATAAATATTGTGTATACGATAAGTATTGGTTATAGCGTAATGCAATCATTTTTAACGATACCATCTTCTGTAGGTATGTCGTCGTTCACAAGCTCGAAATAACAGTCTCAATGCGTGCCATTTTTCGAACCTTAGTCCCAGTAAAGTAACCTGGTAGGTTGACGAGATGACGGCTTACGGAGTTCGGCAGCAGACCTGGCGCACTCATCAATGCTTAAAAAGTTTGACTAGGCATTGAGAAGAAAAGAGCCAACAAAGGTCAGATAAAAATCAAACTTTGGGGTCCGACGGTAATTCAAATTACGAAAGCAGAACCCCAAGGGTTTAGTTATTGGAATTATGCGAAACAAAAAAAAGCGTTCTTACAACTGCAATATTGCTTTTGCCTGCTATGAGATCACCAAATCGAAAACACATAAGCCGCACCGACGACGAACGGTACATGTGGTTCGTTTGTTATCTCGTGACCTTTTGCTTACCAAGGAAATAAGTAGCTCACGATACACGTTGTAAAAGCGTGCGATCTGCGAGACTGGTCTCACTGCAGACGCCGGTCACCTGCTTTGTGTTCAGTACAAAATAATCTCTTTCAGCGATCTAGGAGGCTATAATAGACGTTTAAATTGCTCAACTTATTGCTGCGACTGATAATCTCTACTGAAAATGACACAAACATGTCTAGAAGACATCGTTCTGTAAATTATGTAATAAATTTATCTTTACATTTTGTCTTCTTCATGTATTTCCGTTTCTTTGAAGTGTTGTAAGAAAGGACAAATCTTAGGTATGCGGTTAGATCTTGAGACCAGTCTTCAGACATCATAATGGCAAACGCCCACCTCAGCTCGGCCGAAGACATCACGCCACTCCAATATCAAGGTATTGATTTTTTTTTTAAAATCTGAAGAAATTTTTTTTTGCGGTGTTTATGATTAGAAATACTACTATGAACTGGACATACGTACTATAAAGGACTACTAGAATATTTGCACTAAAAATACTGGATGACAGGGTAGATAGTTTTGTATTATGCCACGGTAATGCCTCTTGTCACATATCACTCCTTATACTCCGTAGATAAATTTCCATATTCTTCTGATTTGGCACCCTGTTATTTTTGGCTTTTTTTTATAAATCAAAATTAACATAGAAGGTAAACGCTTTGACTACATAGAAGCGATCGAAAGCGCTACGACATTCCAATTAAAAGCACTGCGAATAGTTGATTTCCAGAACAGTTTTGAAAAGTGGCTACGACGCTGAACTATACGTATGACAAGCCGAAAAGAGTACTTTGAAGGGTATTAAGTGATTACACCTAATATGCAGGGTGTGCCAAAAAGTACCAAACATATTTTAGGAATCAATTGGGTAACTCATTTAAAGTCAAAAAGTGTGCCTAAACAAATATCCTAAACTCAACCGTTAACGAGTTATTCTTGATTTTATAATTTGTGTAATTTATAAAAATGAATTTACCAACTATACTTGTTAATATTATACTATCAATATTATTATTCAAAAAAAAGTTTCAAAATTGTCCCCATTGTGATAGATACACAAGGTTGTGCGTCGTAAGGTTAATTGTTGGGTTCTTAAAAAAATTGTGGGTTAATGCGAATAGTGTCCGGAGCCTGTTCTATTCTAAGACGTAATTCCTCCAAATTGTGCACTTCCGTAGCATAAACTGTTTCATGTGACCCCAGAGTTAAAATCAATGGAAGTTAGGTCTATGGAATGCGGTGGCCATGCCACTGGGCTGCCTGTTCCAATCCAACTCCCTGGAAAATGTGTGGTAAGCCAAATTTGCATTTAATGGAATATCTTTCGGTAATATCGGCAACGAATTCTCAGTAGAAATAAAATAGGTGCTTGAAAAATTTCTTGAAATATTTGGAAAAACGTTCCGCAGCACGTTTTTCTTAAGGGCATGTTAGAAAAAAATTGCTGTGGAACATTTTTTGAAAATATACTTATGGGAATTTTTTATGCATGCATTGTATTTTGTGGAGAATATCATAGTGAAACTAGTATCTAATACTAATTCTTTTTCTTAAAACTACAGTAAATGGAAATATTTTGGTAGGTTTCCAAATATTTCCGATTATTAATAATCGCCCTTGCTATGGAAATTTTCCGATTAAATGTGCACAAGGAATATTATCACATATAATTTCATAAGAGCATTAATTCTTTCAACAACGTCGTATTAATTTGCCGGAGCGGGAGGCGAGGTCAAATTAGGACGTTGTTGGAATGCATAAAAAATAATTTCCGGATAAGAAAAAATGCTCGAATGTAGATTCGGTAAGAAAATCGTAACGACACAAACCCTCACAGTTAGGTTGGTTTACCTACAAAAAATTTCCAAGAAATTTTGTTGTTGTCTTGGTTACGGCTCGTGAACTAATTTTTCTATTGGTCATTAATGAGTGTTCTACGATTTTCTAGAAAATCTTCGTAATTTTCAGCATTCAAAAGTTGTGGTAATTCAAATGGTCCAATAAATCCATCATTTAAGATAGCAGTCACCCTATCCACACTAAATATTTGTTGGAAATGCAAGTGTAGTTTTAAATGTAGGTTTTCTCCCGATTAATGGAAATTAGAAAAATTTGCAATTCCGTGTCTGATAAAGCAGGTCTCGCCAGTCCAAATAATATTAGGCAGAATATCTTCATGCATCTGAATCCAGTTAGAAAATCTTAAACGAGCTTCTGCATCATTTCCCAGAACTTGAACTCTTTGTTGATGGTATGGATGGAAAAGATCTCTTCTTATTGTTCTCCATAGCTAATTAGTGACAAAATAATGGGCTGTAGTAATACCGGGTGGCCATAAATATCTGAGATCTCGGTAGCCATGGAATTAGCTACTTATAAATGTTGGTTAGCATTATATTTCAATTACGATAAGTATTGGTACCTATATAATGAAATAAAATACAATAAGAGGAGGGGAATGTGCCCTGGATTCTGCAGTTTAGCCTACGACTTGATTATAAAAATCTCCTGTTCTAACTCCATTACTTATTGCAATCTGTAATAATTTTTGACAGATAGAAATTTTAGTTGTGATGACATTAATGACATTTAGTTTAGTTGGATTCATTACTTTAATAAAGCGGTGTTGATTCCAAAGGTGATGTGATATCAGATATTTATGGCCACCCGGTATAATGGTGTCCTTATTTGTGCATAATAAACAGGATTTCTGGATATTCCAGTACGCATAGAAATTCTCCTTACCCGTAATGTCGGCTCTTCTTCTTCTCATTGTTTACGGGTATACAAATAATATCTTGGCCAGCCACATGCCTTGGATGGAATGTCCCGTGTTCTCTTAACTGCCAATATGAATTCTTCTTCTGTATTCTTCTTGGGCCGCTAAAATATTACCATCACACAAACCATACTCATTCACAATATCTGCGTATTCCGCGTTCGAAAATGTAATCTGGGCATTGTAATTAGGAATGTTAAAAAACTTTTTACAACAATTGTAACTACGTAACTTTTTGATAATTTGACTGAAATCAATATTATTGTTTGTTAGCAATTACGTTCAACTGTTATGGAAAACAAGTAGCATTCATGGTCTAGGGCAGTGGTCGCCAACCTCTTCAATGTGTTGAGCTACTTGTTAATTTTGGAATAAACAGCGAGCTACCCACACGGAAGCCACGTAACGCAACGTAAATGAAATCATCCACAGTTAATTTATCATTATATGTATTTATTTTACTATTTATTTAACTGGTAATACATAATACATAGGTACTAATAATAACTACATTCTTACCTACCAAACGAAGTTGTTTGAAAAATAAACACAAACTTTTATCCAGCCACAACGGCATGTCACGTAAGATTTAAAAATAGTTAATAATAACAACAAAAAAGTAACGCACTATCATGAACATAAACATTGAAAAATAAAAAAGCACGTTCAATGAGAAGGCTGACACTCAGACTCATCGATAATTTTTTTAATGTTTGCAGTATAATTTGATACAGCCATTCGAATACAATTATCCAAATATTCATCTGTAAGTCGATTGCGATATTTGTTCTTAATAAACTTCATATTGGAAAAAGAAGATTCACACAAATAGGTTGAACTGAATAATGCTTTCACTTTCAAGGCAACACGGCATAGAACTGAATATTTGTCTTTACTTACAATAGGCCAGATACATTTGGTACTTGAGACTAACGATTTTAAGGCTAAATCATTTTGAAAATCAATTACTTCCATTTCTGTTGCAGCGATGTCTTCGCCAAAGTTCTGCATAACACAAGTTGCAAACTGTTGGATATCAATTTCCATAAAGGGTGAAACAACAAACTGCGCTACTAAAGCCATTTCGTTGAAATCCTTAAAACGATTTTTGAAGTTATTCTTCAGGGTAGAAACTATTTCTACATGATATTTGCTGTCATAGGGTTCTAATGGATTTTGAGATATTTTTTCTGAAAGAATAGGAAAATGGTTGGCATCGCTGTTAATTAGGTTTTGTTCCCAAAACTCCACCTTTTTGATAAATGATTTTATATCAGAAATCATTTCTGCTAGTTCTTTGTCTCTCCCCTGAAGCTGCAAATTAAGTTCGTTTAATTTCTCGGTAATGTCCACGAGAAAACCAAAATCTCTAAGCCAGATTGAATTTTCTAGTTCCGGAGTCGGTTCATCGCGTTTTTTGAAAAATTGAACTATGCCAGATAGGACATCATTAAAACGTTTCAGCACCCGTCCTCTACTTAACCATCGGACTTCAGAGTGAAGGAGTAGGTCCCCGTATTGACAGTCAACTTCATCGGCCAAGGTTTTGAATAATCTTCTTTGTAACGCTTGAGCTCTAATCTTGTTCACAATTTTTACCACCAGTTTCATAACGTTGTTTAGTTTCAGGAAATTTCCACATAATGCTTCCTGATGGATAATGCAGTGGTAAGAGAGAAATTGCGGAAAAGTTTCATCTTTACGACATGACGCCACCAGACCCTTATCAAAACCCACCATAGCTGGAGCGCCATCGGTTGTCAAGCCTACCATTTTCGATATTGGAATTTTCTCGGAAGAAATAATATTTTTTAAATGAGAAAACAACTCCTGTCCAGTAGTGTGTCCTTTCAGTGGAATAAACTTCAAAAGATCTTCTTTAATCGTAAAATCACTAAAAACCATCCTGACGAACACGGCCATCTGGACAGTGTCAACGACATCTGTTGATTCATCCAGTTGAAGTGAAAAATAAACACAGTTATCTAAGTCAGTTCTTAACTGTAAAAAAATATCATTGCTCATTACTTCTACACGTCTCATCACTGTATTAGCAGAAAGTTGCATAGATTTTATAGCTGAAACTATCTCGTCTTTGTTTCTAAAGTTGGCAAATAACGAGTCAGCAGCTTCTAAAAACGCCTGTTTTATCATTTCCCCGTCTTCATAAGGTTTCTTTTTTTGTGCAATTATCTGGGACACACGGTACGATGCTTCAGTTGCAGCCTTATTTTTGTCGATTGTTCTTAAAAATATTGATTGTTGTCCAATTAACTGCTTTTTTAACTGTTTCAGTTTCTCCTTTCTGGCGGCAGAATGTAGTGGGAATGATTTTTCAAAATTAGAATGTACAGTTTTATGATGTCTCTCAATATTTCCTTTTTTAGCAACGGAGACCGAAGTATTACATAACAAATACACATTTTTATCTTTAACTTCTGTAAAAAAGTATTGTTCTTCCCATTCCGAATGAAAGTGGTATGTCTTTACCTTCTTACAACTGCTTGCCATAATATTATTTTTTGTTGTTCACTACTAACCCAACCGCTGGACGTTGGTTACGCGTTCAGTTTTAAACTAAGCGCAATGTCGCCGCGCCGTGGGTATTTATCCCGTTCAAAGCAATCCAGATCGTTCTCGAACACTAACGCACTGGTCCGGCTGGTCGGTTCTAGCCGATTCTAGCCGATTCTAGCTTGATGGCGTCAGCGGCAGATCGCTCGCCGCAACGTTGCCGCTGTTTATGTTTAATATTATGACAATTAGATTTTTTTGTGGAATTTTAGGAAGCTTCTCTGATTTTGTATTTTCGTTGTGAGAGCTACCAGAATTGCCCCCGCGAGCTACCGGTAGCTCGCGATCGACAGGTTGGCGACCACTGGTCTAGGGGATGTTGGCCAGAAAAGTAATAAAATGAAGGATAACTCGTTAACGGTTTAGTTTAGGGTATATGTTGTTCTAAACTTTCTGACTTTAATCAGTTGTCCAATTTATTCATAATATATTTCTGGTACGTTTTGAGATACCATGTATACTATATCTCTAGAAACTAACTTGAAAGCTGTTTTCTGGCCCGAATCAGTAAGTAACCATCTGGACAGTTTACGTTATGACAAATAATAATCAGTTACAACATTCTTATTGTAGAATAGATTTGCCATAAAACCTGAAATTTCATTCTTCCAACATTCAATGTTATTTCAAATGTACTCTTTATTGTTGTAGAAAATTTATTACATTTCAATATTAATGAAAATCTTCAAAACTCATTTTATTGCGATTGCGGTTTAGCTCATAATTAACGTTACTGAGTGAATTCTGTCTAGACATCTATTTCCATAAAACAATATACTAGCTCTAAATATTTGCTCCTCGTTTAAACTTTGCGCGCCTTACTGTTCCAGACGGCATTCAAATATTTGGAATGCTAACTATAAAATTTGCATTTCTATGTGCATGTTCAGTTCGTTTCCTTTTAAAAGAAGAAGTGCCTGCCTCTATTTGTCTAAAAATATTCCAAACAATGGCTGAGCTCACAAATTTTATCCTAATATTGAAATTCAAAACTAATTTCAAGAGCTCCTTATTATATTTAATTTAAACTGTTTGTTATAACTATAAATGGGCTAAAACTGCACTCGGATCAGCCTTTACGCGATAATCGGCAAACCCATGCGTGTCGCTTTGGAAATCGGTTGAAAAGGAATTTTATTAAATATATGTCTAGGCAAGAGGCAATGCGGGGCAATAATACATGACAGATAATACTTGGCATACTTGGTTGGCTTTGTTATCATATTATGAATTGCATTCGCAATCCGGCGTAAAATGTCCTCTAAAGGTGCGCTCGAGGATCATGGGCGGAGATTTCGGCCCATTGACAAAATGTTCTTCATAAATACAAGGCAATTTATCAACGCTTGTCAATTTGCGCTCCTCTAGAGGTGGGGTCGGGCTTCCTCTCAAAGGGGCAGCGACCTTATCCCTAATTTTTCCCGGCACTTTTAATTGCACTTGGAGAGTAAATTAGGCACTGTTCATTGCTTGTGCACCGAGAAAATTATAAAAAAAAAATTAGTGTCAATTTTAGTCTTGTCTAGTAAATCATCCAATTCCAAGCTCATCTCTAGCGCTGGAACATTACGGTCGGACAGCATTAACAAGGTATAACCCAACAACAAGTTAACAACGTGTTTAGTGACAATGGCCAAGAGCGACTTCTTTGCTGGAGCAAGAATACAGAATGGGCCATTGTCGCTTTTTCCACTTGAGTAAATGATTTTTGCATTGTGCCACTTCATTCATAAAAGCGGCTCTTCAGCTAAGTCGAGGACGCACACAATTACGCAATGTACAAGAATTTTGGCTAATTTTGGACCGTGTTGAAGCGCTTGAATTTACTTGCGGCAAATTTGGCAAGGGCCGTTCTGAGTCCATTGAAACCCAGCACTCCTTTTAGTAAATTACAAAGGAAGCCGAGTTGTGCTTTGGATGCCCATGTACAGCATTTAAATTTCTTTTAGTTTACCGTATTGGTGCTTTCTAGGGGGCCGGTATAACATAATATACAATTTTATCTTTTTACGAATATAAATCGTTATTTCACGTGTTCAAATTTTGAAAGTGTCATTTGTTAGACAAATTCCATACAGTTGATTGTTTTCCTTTTGGACGGCACCGCAATGGTTTAATGTTACTGATTTGATTATATAATGTAGTTCGTCGACAAATCAAAGAGGCTTTCAACGTTGCAATCTATTAAAAAACGCAGTTAGTAGTTATTTAAACATGTACACACACGATCATTGAAAATGAACATATGTTACACATTTGAAACCATGTTTTTAGAGGGCTACTATAATTTTCAAAAATTTTATAGAACTGTTGTCGATGTAAATAATATTTCTGAACATGTATAGACCATTCAGAAAACGTAAATCAACTACTGCAATGTTGGTTGCATAGCCCTCTTCATTTTCAATGATTCTTTGTGTATACTAAATGCACAAAGCTTTTTCAACAAAATATATGATTATTTACATTATGCATTTTTTTTCGGCGTCTGTGTATATAACATTTAATTGTATTTCATTCTTCTGAGCAACTGTCATTAATACTCATAAGATATTTAGTGTAATCTATACCATAAAATCGGTGGTCTCGTTCTTTGTATATATGTATCTTTGTTCGCTATCTTCTCGGAAGATGCTTAACCGATTAAATTGCCGGTTCTTATTTAAAAAAAACACGAAAAAGTAGAATAAAATTAAATGATATGTAATTTAATTAAATCGTGTAATTAGCGAAGCGAAGCGTAGCTCGGGTGATTCACTAGTATGTACATATTGGCTCATTATTTTTAAATTTTAGATTTATTTTATATACTTGCTACTCAAGAGTGACTGTTGTGAAATTACGAAAAGGATCATTATTTACCAGACAATAGAAAACCATCGCCTATTCCCGCGAATGCAACCAAATGTTCAGGGATAAAGACACCTGAGATGTTTAGGTCTTTCCATATACGAAATTTCGAATATAAAGTAACTCTCAATCGAATCTTCGGGGCGAACTACTTCAGCGGAGAAACAAATATATTAGAAAAGTTTAAGCATGGAATGCTAGACCGGTTGTCAAATGTGGAAACTCAGAAAATGTAAAACTCGAATGGGTATAAACCTTTAAGTGAGATAGGGTCCTAAAAGAGTGATTGTGGAGTATAAAATAGTACATGTCCATTACGTACTAGTACTAAGTTAATGCAACTTTAGGTTAAGAAAAAGGGATGAATCAGGAAACAAGTCAGTAGACAAGTGTGACAAATACTATCTTAAAATTATGAATATTTTATTCCAATAGCTCAAAAGGGCAAGAGCTACTAGACCTATGTCTGTAGATGCACAAGGATATCAAGTAGATTATATCCTGGTAAAATACGGATTCCGTAGTTAAGTGAAATACTGCAGACATAGACAGAAATTATTAAGACCTAGTCATAATAACAAAGGATCCAATTGAAATCAACGAAAAAGAAACGTGATCGCCGCAACTGTAGGTTTTTAGAGATGGACACCACCAAAGCTCTTTAGATCTGAACCTATACTAAAATTATACAGGATGATTCATTAGTATTGTCGTTAAACTAAATGTGTGACCTCAGTGGACGTACCTTGCACTAAAAATTAATCGCTTAAGAAAAAAATCGTATTACGTACAGACTTTTTACCGCTGCTGATCATGTAAGTCAGTGATACAGTCTTAGTAAGTGTGTAAGTCGGTGATTATATTTGTTTGCTGCTTTCCCTTGACAACGGAACTTAATATTATTATTAAGTTCCTTCTTCTTTCAGCGTTTACCCTTTGGGTTTGCTGGTTTCTGTTTCCAAAAATCTTTATTTTCCCAAACTCCATCACTCAATCCTTTTTCTGGCATTATTAGTTTTACCTAGCTTTCCCATCCTAAGGCTGGCCTTCCTTTTCTTCTTCTGCCAAATGGGGACCATTCGGTAACTTTTTTTGTCCAACGTTGTTCCGGCATTCTCTTATCGTGCCCATACCATTGTAGTGTTCGGTTTTCTAATGGAGCGTTCTATTCACATTCCTCTCCAGATATAAACCTTTTTGTTTTCTTTAATTAAATCTTCTAGATCTTCGGAAAATTTTTCTAGGTACCTTCTCGTCTTATCTTCCAGTCCTAGTGCCTCTGTCGCTGCTTCTGTAATCTTTTTAGATGTTCGTAGATTTCGTCCGGTGATCCGTCTTTGTTGATGTCTAGTTTGATTTCTATTCTATTTTGGTATAGGCACTTGATACTAAACTGCTTAAGTAATCGATTTGAAAAGCTATTTCGTTTATTTCTTTCCTCTCTTCTGTATTTGCTTGTATATCTTTCTTGTATATGTATGTGAGATGACTTATTACCATATGATGATTGCTGGCACATTCTGCTTGTCGATACACTCGAACGTCTGTTACTTGAAAATGTCTTTCTTTTTTTACAATAAGGTCAATTATTGATTTTAGTTTTCTTGTAGGATCTATCCTAGGATAATAAAATTAGCAACGCAAGATGCAGACTTAGACGTTTTGTTTATAATTGCAAGTGTCTATGTGACATGTGACACTCACAGGTAACACCACTCACGAAAATTAATCTTGGTGACAGGTGATAAATCAAACGATTTTTTAAAAATCTAGGAAAACTTCTATAAGCAGCGGGAAAAATATAATAAGATAATTCGGATTGTATCGCCTACTAACATTTTCGGCAAGCAACAAGCCGCGGCGGCGCCTTGGCTTGTACTTGCCTACCTCAAATGTTAATAGGTCCTTACATTTCTTGTTACTTAAATAGCTATTTATAATCACTGGCTAAATCAATGAGAGTACATTAACCTATTGTACCAAATGTGATTGAAATAACCAAACTGTTTTTGCTCCTGCATTTGATTCAAGTTCAGTCTTATTGCAACCATATTTGCTAATTTTGTCGATAGCAGTTTATTAGAGTGACCGTCAATCAGTTTAAGCACGTAATTTTAATGGATTATTATTCATTCTTGACATATAGTTTATTATGCAAAGTTGCTTTCTTTGATGTCCTCTAACTACCTAAATTTATTAATCATACGTATGAATTAACCTACATACATCGTAGGCACCAAAAACTAATCTATAAAAAATTAAAACTTGCGTATGACGTAGGCGGTATAATACAAAGAAAAATAAAATCTTAAAAATCAAGATGAGGTAGGGTATAGTAACTTGTGAGTAGAAGAATAACAAATAGAGAAGCTAAAGAGCTAAAGAAAACTATATTGACGAACTATATTAAAAAGTGGGAAACGAAATAAGAATTGGCAAAGAAGCATCTCTTTCAGGATATAAAAATTTGTATTAAGGAACCCAGAATAAAATTGCTAATATTTAAAGAAAAGGAAATTGAGCACACTCTAAAAGAGATACATTATCTAGAAAAGTAAAACTAAAACGTTACTGTAAAATAAGAAAGTTTAGAAGCATTGTATAAAAGCTGGGTATTGTTGCGATACGCCTAAAGTCGGGGTAACTGGCAATCCTTTTAGTTAAAATACATTTGGACACGAAGACTAAAGCTACTGTTGCGAGATTAATAAAAACACATAAGTACAAATACTTACATTTATTTTTCTGCCGTTTACAGAACACTTTAGTTTAATACCGTTGCTTCTTAACTTTACTTATTAACATCTTCTTATTAACTAACTAAATTCTAAGTCCAGTTTGACTAAGAAAACGCGGTAGGTGTTTAAAAATTTCAAAATAGCCTATTAGAACAGGTCTAAATTTTGGACTTTTGGCACGTACATACGGACGTGACAGTTCATAATAGCCCTATAAATTTGACAAATTTGAAGCTTTCACACACTAAAATCTGTCAAGCTCGACCCCTCACAAATTATCGCTAATAAAGTTTTACAATTTTGCTAAAAGAATTTGCTCCCGCCGGCACGTAATTTTTATGATCTAGTTGCAACAGTTGCACTTCTGACCACGTACTAGCCATATACGTTCGGCGAATATTTCGGCTTACGACGTAAACCCTACGTAAATTTACTCTAATTTATTCGTGAGATTGAAATATTTTATTTTATTTTATTTTATTTTAGTATTCAGCCAACAGCCGTTAGGCCAATTATAGGCGCCACTGTACATTTTATAGGGACTTCCAAACCCACTCACGATTGTCATGATGTTATTATGACATCCGGGACTAACTATTACCGTGATAGCCGTATCACGAGGCGCCGAGAGAAGCAGCCATAGAACTCTCATCCAAGTTCTGACCAGAAAGAGCGTTGCTTAACTGTGCTGATCGAACGTGGACGCTTGTTCAAGCTACACCACCCGGGACCCTCCAGCTTCCCAGAGAAAGGCACGTTTCTAAACATCGGCTAAATATTCGTTTGTTGTAATTTTAATATACCCTTTTGCCTACGAAATTCTACCTTGAAATATGTATGATACAAATGGCTTATAGCTAACTACAGCAGTCTATTCCTACAACCCCATATAGTTTATTTCATTTAAGAACGCAAATCGTAACAGTTGGTCTCATTATGCTTCCCCTAATTTAACTAACCTACGTGAATTAACATCAGTTATCTGGTGTAATTGTCAGTAATACCTTGGTTCTCGGTGACTTAACTAAACAAAATACCTAGATAAGAAATCCACGTTTCCGCATTTCGTTCCCGGTTTATAGAGAACAGTGAAATTTAACATTTGCAAAAGTAATGACCACCGCAGTAATCTGCCATTCTCATTGCTCATCTGCCGTAATTAGGTCAAAGGACAGTGATCCGTTTCTACGGTAAAATGGCTCAGAAACAAATAAGGTTTTAATTTTCCGACTGCCCATACTAAAGCTGCACATTCGAGTTAATTACGCCATAAGCTTGCTCCGTATCGGTGAGTTTTTGGCTCAGATACAGTACCGGATGGTCTTCTTGATTAGCATCTCGTTGAGATAAAGCCACCCCCATTCCTCTCTTCGAACAATCGGTCTGTACTATAAATTCGCGGGAATAATCTGGAGCTCTCAACACCTTACAGCTCATTAATTCGTCCTTCAATCTTTGGAATGCAACTTCTTTCTGATCATCCCATTCTACTCTTGTTTTTGCATTTTTCCGTAATGCGTCTGGAAGTGGACTAGCTATGTCTGCATAGTTCGGGATGTAATGGTTGTAATACCCTGTGATCCCGAGAAATGCTCGAATATTCCGTTTGGTTTCAGGACGTCGAAACTCCTGCATGGCCGCTACCTTTACTTCCGACGGTTGTCGAAATCCCTGACCTATTTTATGTCCCAGATATATCACCTCGGCTTTTCCCCACTCACACTTCTTAGCCTTTATCGTTAGGCCTGCTTGATGCATTTCCTTGAATACCGTACGTAGATGCTCTAAATGCTGCTCCAAAGTCATCGAGTGTACCGCCACATCGTCCAAAAAAGGTTCTGCGAAATCGTCCATTCCATCCAATATGGTGTCCATTAGCCGCTGGAACAAAAATGGAGCAGATTGCAGCCCGAACGCTGAGTTAAGAAAGTAGCATATTTACTTCTCTTTCGGTCATCCCTATTTGCCAGTAGGCTCTTACTACATCGATTAGACTCAGGTATCTAGCATTGCTGCATTTTTCCACACATGCTTCTATATTAGGAAAAGGATGTTGCTGTGGCACCGTAATAGAATTTAACGCTCTGTAGTCGATTACAGGCCTTGGATCCTTCCCTTCAGCCTCCACAATCATCATAGGCGATGAATACTCGCTGATACTGGGCCTAATTACCCCCAATTTTAACATCTTATCGATTTCTTTGTCGATAATCTCGCGTACCCTCTGTGAGTGTGAATACGCTCGAGTTCTGATGATTTTTCCTCCTTGAGAGCAATATCGTGTTCCACTAAGTTGGTTCTTCCGGGTGGACTTGCAAATAACCCTGGAAATTCTCGATCAAATCCTCCAAGCTTTTCATTTGGATTTCCGTGAGTTTTCCTTCCCCTTTGGCTTGTTTCAACACTTCCGAAGCCCTTAAGATTTCGGTGTCTTCTATTTAAAGTTCTGGAAGATCGAGTTCTTCTCTTTCTTATCCAGGTTCTTTGATTACTATTGCAATGACGTCAGCCTTTTCAAAATAAGGTTTCAACAAATTGACAAGGACAAGAGTTTGTTTACGTTTTGCCGAAATTTCTTTAATTATATAATTCGTATCGGAAATTTTCTCCACCATTTCTTTGGGTCCAGTCCATTGCATCTGCAATTTCTTGGTCCTGGCTTGCTGATACAACATAACCTTCTCGAAAACCTCGTAAGATGAAGCCTTCGCCTTCAGATCATAATAACCTTTTGGTTTGGTTTGCGCTTCCAAAGTCGCCGTTTTCGCGATTTCCTGCATTTGTCTTAGCCTATCGACTAACTTTAATATGTACACTACTACCGGTTAGTTGGTTTCCTTTCCAACCCACAACTCCTTGATCATGTTTAATGGGGATCTAATCTGACGTCCATACACCAATTCTGCGGGACTAAATCCGTGTGGCGCGTGCGATGCACATCTCAAAGCGAACAGCGCTTGGTCGATATACCATGAGATAAAAAGAAAATGATTCTGAGCAGGCCTTGATTTGTGTTATACGTTTGGCAGTACTGAAGTGTATTGTCAGTCTATGTTAAACAACAAACAACACCTAACTTTTTAATCTCAAATTTGACATTGGGCCGGTTGCAGAAAGCAATGTTAAGTCTGGTGTTAGCTAACATCGCGTCAAAGTGAACAAAATCGCATCAAATTTTGTTTACTAATGTATTAGTTACCATAAGCATTTGAGATTTGATTCGTTTTTGTTCACTTTGACGTCGCGTTAGCTAACACCAGACTTAACATTGCTTTCTGCAACCGGGCCATAGACTGACAATACACTTCAGTACTGCCAAACGTATATCACATATCAGGGCCTGCTCAGATTCTTTTTTATTTTTGATCTCATGGTATTTATCCCACTCGTTTCCGTTTTCGTAACACAAAGCCCTTAGGATTCGCTTGTATACGTCGTGGAATTGTTCTACTGAATTTGATTGCGGATGATATGCCGAACTGTGTATGATTTTTATACAACATCGGTCAAGAAATTCGGTCGTTAGATTTCTGGTAAATACAATGCCCAAATCCATCTGGATTTCGGATGGAAATCGTACTCCTGAAAATATATTCAATAACCCTTTTACCACCGCTTCAGAATCTGCTACCTTCAATGTGATCGCATCAGGAAATTTTGTGGAACTACAAATTAGCGTCAGTAGATATCTATTTCCCCTCTCGGTTTTCGCTAAAGGTCCTACAATTTCCACATTTACTCGCTTATACGGTTCGGTGATTACTGGCACTTTACACATTGGAGCTTTTTTTCTATCAGTGGGTTTTCCCTACGCGCATGCAAACGTCACAGCATTTGATCTTGTTTTTCACGTCTCGTCCCATCTGATTCCACCAATAATTCTGCTTGATCCTGTCAATGGTTTTGTTACAACCCAAGTGTCCTATCCACATGTTATCATGGGCGATATCCAGAAACTTGCTTTGTAATTTTTCTGGCACCATCACTTGCTCAAAGCTTCGGCCCAATTTGTTAGTAATTCGCCTGTGCAGTATTCCATAAGCAATGTAGAATTTTGCTCCATTGTTCTCCTTCTTTGATTCGGCCATCTCAAAATAATCCTTTAATTTTGGATCTTCCAATTGCAGCATTCTTAAGGTTGTCGCTGTAAGTTGTGTTATGTCCGAGTAGTCGATATCCGATGTAGGTATTGAAAAATGTTCGTCCTTTTCCAGGCTCGGTGATTTATACCAAATCTCCTTTTCCGCTTCTTCTCCCTGTTCGTCGGAATCTTTTCCGTCTTCTGAACTCTTTACTTCGGAATTCGTTTCTTTATTGTCAGCTTGAACCTTTTCCTTTTCCATTAAGGCTTCGCTTGTGCTCTCGTTAATGAGAGCACTTGTTGAATCACCACATCTTTTTCCTTCGGCAGCATCTCCCACGTTCTATTCGATAACAGATACGTATAATCTCGAAGCAAACGACTCACTACAGCTGCTTCAGTTTCCACCTGAATTTCTGGCATATTTAATTTTACTTTAGCAACTGGTAACGTTACACATTCTTCATTCAGGAGTTCTTGCACATATACATATTTCCCTGTATAATCGGCTCCTTTGATTAAATTTGTGTGCACGATATCTTAGCTGGCTCCGCTATTTCGTAGTAATTTTGAATCAACTTCGCTTACTTTCGCTTTGATGGTATAAAGTTCTAGCAGCCCTTCCTCGTTGTTGCCCTGGCCTATCGTTGCTAAAACGACTTGTGTTTTGGGACATTCCGGTGAACCTTTATAGTGAACTACTGCACCTCCAAAGCACTTCCCCGGCCTTCGTCTGTCGAAACTGCATTTGTCTAGGTTTTCTTTGACTACACTTTTCGTTTGCACCTGACTTTTCCCCGAGTCATTTTTCAAGTTCGGCGTCGTTGGCTTAGTTTCGAACTTATTTTTCGATGTCTTGAAGTTTTTATTATATTGCCGTTCCGTACCGGGTTCTCTTTTGGTGATGTATGTGTCTGCATGCTCTGCAGCTTCCTCCATCGTCTTGGACTTGTTTCAGTCCTCCACCCAGAATTTCATCTCCTCTGACAACGAACTATAAAATTTCTCCAAGCACATCAGTTGCGCTAGCTTGTCGAAGTTTCCTTCTGCTTCTTCGCTCTTGATCTATTCCTGGAAATTGGTTTTTAGCTGGTATGCAAATTCCGCATAACTTTGGTCAGTTTTCTGTTTTCTGTACCGAAATTTCGTTCTAAAAACTTCTGCTGTTAGCTGATATTTTTTTAGCATACTAGCCCTGACTTTGTCGTAATCTTTGCTGTCCTCTTCGGTTAATCGCGCCAAGACCTCATCCGCAGTTGGTGACAACACACTCGTCAATCGAATTGACCACGATTCCTTGGAGAAGTTGAATTGCACACAAACCCGCTCGAAATTCCTTAAATACAATCCCATGTCACCGTCATCCTTGAAAGGTTGCAATTGTTTTGTCATATTTAATGACATGTTCCTAATTGCACTGACATCATGTACATTATTTCCATTGTTCGTTTGAGCTTGGGCTTGAGCTATTTTCACTTGAGCATCTAATCTAGCTACCTCTAATCTTTCTTCTCCCTCCCTTTCAGCTAATTCTAATCTTTCTCTTCGTTCCCTTTCAGCTAATTCTAATTCTCGTTTCCTTTCAGCTAATTCTAACTTTTCTCTTCATTCTCTTTCAGCTAATTCTTCCCACTTGTCCTTCCGAGGGTTTTCCTTCCAGGCACCTAATTCTACTTTATTGTCCTCTATCGAATGTTGAGCATTAATCAATTCTTCTATAATCTCTGCCTTTTTCTTTTTCTCCGGTAATTCCAACAGATTAGCATCGTATTTTAATTCGTTCGCCGTAAAAATACTGTATTCGGAAACCATTGTTTCTTTTAAATTAAACACTTGATAAAATTCAAATTCTGTAAACTAGGAATTTTGCGTAACCCGTAAACTATCTAGCGCTGCTGTAAAAACTTAACTAGTTTACAACCCGTAGAAAATTTACTATTACTGACAACTGGGAGCAATACCTGATCCTATTATTTCAAAAAAATATATACACAACCTTACTAAATCACATAATAGGACCATATAATTCCGATATAAATAACACACATTACTTACACACAACTGCAATTCCTGATTTCCCCGCTGTGCTGTCGTCTTATTTCCACAGATCTGGACGCCGCCTCCCTGTCCTTAAGCCGTTTCCCTGTCTTGTTTCCTGGAGTTTCCGCCGTCACTCACTTCGACACTTTTACTGGCTTTCACAGCACTCACTGGTTTTTCTTCGTTGTCAGTTTTACCTGACGTCGTTCTCAGAATGATGCCTCGCCGTCTCTTCGAATGACTGCTCCTCTATTGTCTGACCGCCTTCACGGATTCCTTGCCGTCATCTCCTCGACGCTTGCTGGTTTTCCAATGTTTCCACTCTTACGTGACGCCGTCCCCAGTCCTCTACGCCGTTCCCCGCAATGACCGCTCCCGTTGGACCACTTCAATAATTTTTATGCTTTTTCCGTCCTGTTCACGTGCTTTCCCTTGTATTTGCCAACGCTTGCACTTGGACCGACTTCGAAACAAAAGAAAATTTTTTGTCGTGCGATTTATTTAACTAAGTTATAAATAACCCCGCTTAACCACCACTGTCGGATACGCCTAAAGTTGGGGTAACTGGCAATCCTTTTAGTTTAAATACACTTGGACACGAAGACTAAAGCTACTGTTGCGAGATTAATAAGAACAGTTGAGTACAAATACTTGCATTTATTTTTCTGCCGTTTACAGAACACTTAAGTATAATACCGTTGCTTCTTAACTGTACTTATTAACATCTTCTTATTAACTAACTAAATTCCAGTCCAGTTTGACTAAGCAAAGTCGGTAGGCGTTTACAAATTTCCAAATAAGCTTATCAGAACAGGTCTAAATTTTTGACTTTTGGCACGTTCATACGGACCTGGCAGTTCATTATAGTTCTATGAATTTGGCAAATTTAAAGCTTTCACATACTAAAATCTGTCAAGCTCGACCCCTCTCAAATTATCGCTAATAAAGTTTTACAATTCTGCTAAAAGAATTTGCTCGCGCCGGCACGTAATTTTTATGATCGAGTTGTAACAGCTGCACTTTTGACCACGTACTAGCCATTATTTTCGGCTAATATTTCGGCTTACAAGGCAAACACTGCATAAATTTACTCTAATCTATTCGTGAGATTGAAATATCTCCAGTTTAACAGAGAAAGACAGGTTTCTAAACATCGGCTAAATATTCGCTTGTTGTAATTTTAATATACCATTTTGCCTACGAAATTCTACCTTAAAATATTTATTATACAAACGGCTTATAGCTAACTAAAGTACAGTCTATTCCTACAACCGCGTATAGTTTATTTCATTAAAGAACGCAAATCGTAACAGTTTAATAAAATTTCTGTAGGAATAATTTATTACGAACTCAGGAAGAAACATATTACAACTACTATATTCTTTTAGATTGCTTTAGAAAAATGTTGATAAGCCGCTACCAAAATAAGAAGCTATAAACGTTTATAGGAGCAGATATCGACATTTCTTGATAATATTCGTTTCAAAGCAATAGAAATAAAATCTGTTATATCAGCTGACTAAAGACCATTTTGCCTTTATCATTGTATGCAGAGCTGGACAAGAGACTATTGCGCTCAGGGTCAAATGGTATCTTACGCTTTCTTCATATATCTCCGTTAACATGTTTAATTTCTAAATCATACAGTTCAATAACATACACTTGATTATTTAAAAGCAGGCACTTACATTGAAGTAACTCATCAGGAAAACAATTTTGAACAAAATTAGAACATTATTTAATCGCATTTCAATTGGTAATGTTCTACATTTCTACATTCAAAATCGTTTAGAAATGTGGTACTTTTATGCATTGGCAACACTTTTCTACATAGCAACGGTGATTCGTTTTACGTTTGGCAGTACTGAAGTGTATTGTTGGGGGCACTGCAAGTCTATGTCAAATTCGAGGTTAGTAGGTTAGGTTCTGCGTCAGCCTGTGTCAAAACTGAGGGAAAACCTAACCTGTCAACTTAGAATTTGACATACACTTACAGTGTCCGCAACAATACACTTCAGTACTGCCAAACTTCTAACAACAACTGCTTATTGTGCTCTAGTACATAGAAACGAATTCTGCTCAGCTCGGTTATATTTTGACATTTAGCGTAACTTCTTTATAAAAATTTAATATTTTACCAAATGTCATCTTCGTGAATAATGGCTGTCATAATCGCTCATATAATAATATACTATTATCTACTTTGCGTTCGTACTGAGGCTATAATAAAAATACTAAAAAATTTCATTTTTTTGCTTAAAAAAGTGGCAAGGTAGATAAAATACTGTATGATACCTCGTTTATAAGGCATTTTGTAGCACTTACTCCTTTAGGGCACTCCTCGCTTCGCTCGTCGTACCCTAAATCCGTGCGTGCTACAAAATGCTTTTTATAAAACTCGTATCATAATATACTATTGCCTCATTTCTAACTATAATTATGATTTTTGTATCACAGTGGTTAATTTTCGTATTTATTTTTTTTAGCTCTTTTCTAAGCCTTTCTAAATTTTTAATAATGTTTTTCGTTTTTCGGTTTTAAGACCATGCATGGCATATTTAATTTATGTTTTTCTATAGCACATGTTAAAGTGTGCTTTTATCAACTCAAAACAAAAGGTCAAGTTTTACTTTAACAGCAAGGGTAGATAAAGTAGCACTTTAACATCAAGAATAGATAAAGTAATTTAATTTTCTAACTTTTGTTTAAATTAAATATGACAGCTTCGCATTATCGTAGCAACCCCATCTAGCTACTGACATTTTGAAATGTCATGGACTGTCTTTATTTTCTTTTGAAATTGTTAAAGTTCTTGCTATAGAAAAAAATATTGTATTATACACGACGATAAAGTTATTTCTATCCACTCTTGAATCATTAACGTCTCGACTTCGTCTCGACGTTAAACAATTCATTCGTGGATAAAATTTAACTTTATCGTCTTGTATAATAAATTACTATTTATAGCGTCCGATTTCATACTACTTCGTTGTTTTTTTGCTCCTTTTACAGCTTCATTGAGGACCAGTGACGATATACGTGGACTTAATATACATTCTTGCCGAACTCGTAGCAGTTTCAAACATTTTAGGTTCTTCTTGCCGTGTTCTTTCATAATATTGTTTCTATTATCGTACAGGCTTTGCATACTTCTAAAGTTCTGCTGAATTTTTCTTTTTCTCAGTACCCTCCATATATCTTCTCTGTTTACCCTGTCAAAGGTTTTTTAGACCTATTAAATATACCTCAGAATTTCCGACTTCCAGCATTGCATTTTTACTTAGCTCAAGACGCTTCTGCTTCAAAAAGTACTTCGAATTATGAAAATTATAATAATTACTTTCTTGGGACAACGAGTAAACTGAATGAAGGAAGACTAAACATAGGACCTAGTTGTCTGCCAAAACTAGTCTTGAATGCTGGAGTTGCTTTATAGGTGACAAAATATTGGGAAAAACAGTTCAGCACAGAAATGAATAGATTGAAATTGTTCGATCACAATATAGACTCGAGAGGGACGCAACATTTAAGACCGTTGTACTAAGAGCATTTGTGGGCATTCTACATCCTGCATTGCACCCGAATCCGTGACTCTAAATTGCACCCAACATAGTGTATATTATGATATAGACTCCAAATATTATTTATTACATTCTGATACACAGTCTTCTTCAACTCTTATCTAAAGAAAAATTCATACAAGAGTGTTGCATAATCAACGCAGACAAATATCTAGCTGAGGTGAAAAAAATCCAACAAAGTATTCTTTCTTATTGACGCTTTCACCTATTCATAAATCTGCTTAAGTTTGAAATTGGAAATACGCTGTATCGACAACAAAATGTGCAACATAAAATCTACACGCTTCCGAATGCCATAAAAGTGTTGCAATGTCGAACTATAAAACAAACTTCCCCCGATGCAATCAACGCAATCTCGTCCTACTAATCCTAAATCTGCTGGCTAATCGAAACGGAGCTTTTCGTATCCACGGTTCCGCAGCGGATTTCAAGATCGACGTCGCTACAAGGGGGCTCAAGCTTCCAGTATGTAAACGATTGCAGATAAAACGAAAAAGTAAGCTCAGCGATGCTGAAGTATATACCTGACCCCACGGGAGGACCAAGTGTTTCATCATAATCAATTGCACGGCCGTGTCAAGATCCCTGCGATTTGTCATGGTTTGTCATTGTCACCGGCTTTGTGTGCTCGAATCACGTCCTGGCGATCAGACATGTGTTGTAACCATTAGAGACGGAATAATGAATCGAGCCCCTAATTAACAGGTAACCCGCGCTTGAAGGATTTCCAAATCTGAGCTTGGCTTTCGAAAGCACATCATGTGGAACAAACGCTAATGTCCTGATGGCGAAATATTCGTCGCGTACAATTTTAAAATAATCTTTAGCAAAATTGGTTGACCATTGCCTGTTTTAACTTACAGTTGGCAATATTTAATTGTTTAAAAAATACATCTGGTAACTATTTCTCTTTTCTTCGAACCTAATCTCTGTAAAATCCATTAAAAAGAAACCTTTCCAACACAGGTTAAAATAATCTTGAAAGCTTCTCAATGGTATTTTAATATTATTCATTATTCTTTGGGTACTTCGTTAGACTGCATTTTTAATATTTTAACATCACTTTACGTACGCACCAGTTCAAAGGGTTTGATCTACTTTAGCCGTCCGTGCAAATTTAGCCTTGGCATATTAGACCTATTTTAAGGAAAACCTAAAAAATAATGTAGTCTTGATTTTTGGCAGAAATGTTTCTTAGTGCCCTAGCAGCGACTCTTTAAAAGTCCCTGTTTATAGAGTGCCGGCGTCGTAGTTTTCTGGAGCATGATGCAGAAAAAGAAACTGTGTTTTTATTAGAAACAATCACAATCTTTATCCGTTTATATTACAGAACAACGTTATTAAAAAAAGTTATTGAGAATATAATAGCACTCTGGCAAATTTCAGAAACATTAACTTACTTTTATGAAACCATGTGTTTAAGCACTTCTGCAATTTATTCCAATAAATAAGGTTTTATAAAAGTCATTGGATAAGTATTTCTCAAGTTTTGCAAGAGGCCATAATCATGGATTGTGAACCACTTTTATTAATAATATTTTTCAGTTTTCAAACCAGAAGAGGTACTTTACCTAAACAAAATATGTTTTTAACTGTTGCAAAGGCCCCTTTGATACGACGCCAGCACCTCGAGGGTTGTTGCTAGGGTACTAATAAAGATTTATGCCAAAAATAGATTACATGTTTTTGAGGTAGATATCTACTATGCCTAAGCTAACTCTAGTTGTCGAGAAGTTAGACGGCGTCGACATTGAGGTGGTAATGTAATCTGGATTCGTACTTCTCAGGTAATCTTCTTATTTCATTTTTGTCTGTAGTGGTACCAAGATCTCGGTACAGATCATTATTTCGAATGTACAATTCAATATTGATCATGTTCCTCGGCACTTTATTTGAAAGATTTGGAACGTGTTTATTGGTTCTTATTGGCACATTCCGAGAGTTGAGTACCACAAATCCAAACAAGTTTGATGGTCTGGTTAGATTAGATTAGATTTATGTTGCACGACTGCCTTTTGCTGGCAAGTGCACGTCAGCCCTTTGGGCTTTTTGTACTGTCAAGAGTTTTCAAGTTAGCAGGCCGACATCCGTATCTTTTACTAGACTTGCAATGTCCCCTACTAGATTGCGGTTAAGGCTCCAATCGAGTTGGCGTCCATTACGCTCTAATGCTGGGCATTCAAAGAGGATATGACAGGCTGTTTCATCGTCCTCTTGGCATAGTCTGCAAACAGGTTCATCTCTATAGATATTGATCCTGTACATAAATTATCTGAATGCTGAAGGTTTTGGTTGCTTGATTGTAGTTTCTCCACCTTAGTTGGTGTGCGGTATTGACCCATTCATTAATGGCTGAACGGGCTTGGTTTTTCTGAATGCTTAGACCAGGTTCTGGACCGGTTATGGCATTACGGGCTGCTTCTTTTGCGAGCTTGTCCCCCGTTTCGTTTCCTTCAATACCTTGGTCAACTGGAATCCAGCATAATTTTACTGTATTTCCCTGTCTCAAGGTTTGAAGTTTGGATTTGCATTCCTTGACCAGACTCGATGAAGTACTGAAAGCGGTTAGCGCTTTCAATGCTGCCTGACTGTCTGAGAGAATGTGTATGTCTCGATTGAGCAGCTTCTTTTCTATGCTGATGTTTGCGCATACGTTAATAGCTTGCACTTCAGCCTGAAAGATGTAAGAAAGCTTTCCTAGACTAACATGTTCGTTGGTTCTAGGATTGGTACTGTACACACCGGAGCCTGCACCCCCTTCAAACATAGATCCATCAGTGTAAAAAATGATGTTCTTATTTGTTGGGGTTGGTAGTTGGTCCGGATTCCAACTTGTATGTACAGTAAAGTTCTTTTCAAAGTCATAGGCTTTGATTATAAGATCAGGTTACTAATAAATATTTTATTTTGCATGGACAATTGAGTCTTTTCTCAACAGCCAATACATTTGTTTAATAAACACTTTTCGTTTCTTCTTAACTAGAACGAATTTTGGTTTATCAGTATTGCTTTTTCGTGTGTTTGTTCAGACACCGATCTGATCGCTTGGTTGTTGAAGTTTGCTGGTTGCTTCTTCTATGCTGAATCCTACTGCTAGCCCTACATCTACCACATGGGTCCAGTGGACCCTAAATTTTGGTATTATTGAACTTACAAATCTGTAATTTTGTTACTGTTAATATAGGCCCTATATGTGTTTATAAATTGAAAATAAAATTCTAGTTTTCATAGTTTCATTCACGCAAAAATACTTTCATCAACTACTACCAGCGTCCAACAGATCCAGCAATCTTACTGTTACGCGATTTTGTTTATTATCAGCAATATCTTTGGCGAAGTCTTAATTCGTTTCTGTTAGTTGGGAACATAGATACAGCCTTACCCGACGGATGCCTTTTGCATTTATTTCAGAGTGGCACAGTGTGTTTGTGAGTGACCAGCTAGTCAGTTTTTTACTATTACTATCAAGTTCAATGTTTTCAGTTTACTTAAAATTTTTCTATGGGCAAGTACTAATATTATGATATTATTGGTATCATTGTTATTATTTTTATTTATTGTATTTTGGTCTAGTTTCTTTTTGGAACTTTTGAACATGGACAATCACAGACTTAAAAGATTATCTGTTATTCCAGAAGGTATGAGTTGTTCGATACCACTGATGAATACGATGAAGACACACATATCAAAAAATTGTAAATTAACATGGGACGCAAATCCAATTGCATTGCCAATGCCAGTGGGAAGAATACGTGATCAACACACATTTTATGTGATAGAGTGGGTCCTAGACCTTTCGCAAATCGAGAAGTGAAAACAATTGCTTCTTTTCTTTTGATTTATTTTCGAAGCACATTTTTACATTTCATTATGATACAGTGGTGACTGGAAAGAAACTGACATCACAGAATTAAAAAAATATTGGAGGGTTTACAAGTCCAAAAATTAAAAAATTCGTCAACTGTGGGGCAGGCAAAAACGATGAAAAAATGTTCAATGGCTTTATGGGCAGCTGCAGATTTCAAAATATATATGGAGTATTGCAACTGATAAAGTAGGTTTAGCGAATATACAACTCCAGGTTATTAGCGCTGCTAGTTAACTGAAGCGATGTCAAACTATTGATATCCTCTTCTGCATTACTGGTTTGCTTGCAGTAAAATGAACAGGTATATACTCGTATCAAAGAGTACTATATTTATAAATATAGTACTTTTTTCCCGTATTTAAGAGTGTTCGTGATGTTATCTCTGTTTGGCTGATTTCTTCGACGCAGATAGAGAATTGCCGGGTTGTCATACTTGAAACTTATTTTACGAGTTTATATTAGATCCACCACTGTTCTTTGTTTTACTTACCCTACCGACCACTTGGACAATTTCTGTTTATGTTTAATGCAAGTTGCAATGTTTTTCACATTTTAAAAATTCTAATCTACTTCTTTTAAATTAAATAAAAAGAAAGGACAGGGTCAAGAGTAGTACATATTTATTATTTTATTCAATTTTGACAGTGTAAAGTGACATTATTAATTCCATAACAACCTTCATAAACAGTCTATTATTCACAAGAGAAACAAAAGTGTTTAATTCACTAGTGAATTAAAAAATATTTGCATTCAATTACTCTTTCTCCTTGTAGTGTGTAATATATAATTACTAAAATGTAGATCAAATCGACGGTGCACGGGCAAATTTATCTTGATATGAATATCTTTTATTAAAAATTTCGTCAAAATTTAATAAAAACATATATACGCCAAGTGAATTAATTATTTATTCAATCAAAAATATGATCTCACTCGCAGTACGTGCTCGTGAGCTCTACATCTTTTCGTGAATAAACATATGTTTAATTCACTTGTGTATAATATTTATAATAGCATTATAGTACCGTCAAACTATGTAATTAAAAGTAAAATTACAACATATTCTCTTTTAAATTAAATTGTACTTCTTAATGTGGTTAGATAAACGTTATTATAGGTATTACACTACTTAAATAAAAATTTATACAAGTACTTATAAATAATTTAATGGCACACATTTTGGCTGGAAATATAGATTTCTACGTGGTTTTCGATAGAAAATTAACCTAATCAGAAAAAGAAAAAAATTCTGTTAACACGTAGTAATTAAAGAAAAAGATTTTTTTTTCAGTAGTAGTTTATATACATAATAAATACACATTTTTTACTTTCCCATACCCATAGGTATAGGGAAGTCTTGGAATCATGAAAATTTTGGAAATCGAGATTTTCACAGAAATATCCGTTTTGGGCCTCTAGGAAATCAAAAAAGTGGTTTTTAAAAAATGTCTGTCTGTGTGTGGGTGTGTGGGTGTGTGTGTGGGTGGGTGACGCTTCTACAGCCGAAAGTATTGCTCCGATTTTGATGCGCTTTGGAATGCGGGGGTGTATCGAAAATTCATCGACAAAATAAGCTTTTCAAAAAAATCCGAAACCGGAAGCGGAAGTTACGCATGTTTTTTTGGTACGACTGTTTTCGTGATTAAAATTTTGAAAATTTTATCGCGGATAACGATAGAGGGTCATAAGACAAATCTGTTAGTTTTTTGCCCAACTCGCTACGTTCAAAATGAAGGGCGCTATGATTTTTTGAAAAATTTGAGTTTAACGCCCTATTACTCAAAAACGGATGAATCGATTCAATTGATTTTTGTTTTCTGAATAGTATATGAAGACTAACATGAGGTGATATAAAAAGTGTTTTGAAAAATGTTAAGGGGCCTAAATTACAAATTTTCAAAATTTTGGAAATTTTCTAAAAATCATTTCTCAAAAACTGCCCACAGGAATTTGTTTAAACTTCATACACTGATAGACCCCGAAAAGGGCTATCGATCTGTTTTTTAAAGAATCTCATGAATTATCTGTGGCGCCCTCTACGAAGCTTTGAAGTTTGAAAATTTAAACCCCTTTAATTAATAAACAAAACAAGATAGGTAGCTGGGGTTTTCACTGAATTGCTCAGTGCATAATGGAGCATATGAATATGTAAAATAATATTACACTCGTGGATATATGTAAGCGCACCGGCCCTCTCCCCCCTCTATTTTTGAAAAATAATTTTTTTATTCTAACGGTTGTTATATTTTTGCGTCAAAGAATCTTTTTCCGCGAAAATAAAAAAATCGATTTTGTATGCCCTAGAAAATATAATTTCCAGGTACTTAGAAAATTTCACCTCGGTGCTACAGCCGTTTTGAGGAAAATAATACATAAACTGACAGTGGCGGCTTGTCCACTTGGCGCCATCTACAGAAGCTCGGTGGTCACGTTTTGAACTACACATCTTATAACATAAAATCGTAGCTCTCTTTGTTTGCGTGTAACTATGTTTGTTCGCTATCTCCTCCGAAGATACTGGACCGATTAAGTTGTACGATGGCTTAAAAGTTTGCTAATTTTCAGACTTATATCGTAGGCCGGTTTTTATTTACAAAAAAGTGCGAAACAGTTATAATTTAACTAACTTCTCTAGGCAGCAGTATAATTTAATTAACTTCTCTAGGCAGCAGAGCGGAGCGCCTATCGCTGTCTACTATTAGCTCGGGTGCGCGCATTATTCAAACAGGAGAGTGTGGTTCTGCGGTAAGCGTGCTGGCCTATCACGCGGGAGCCTCGGGTTCGATCCCGTCGATGCATCTTTTTTTTTAATTTATATTAATGAATCTCTCTTAATTTTGCGAACCGAAACGTAGTTCGGGTGACTCACTAGTTCTTTTATATTTACCCGCAATTTACTTGAAAGTGTAAACGCTTATCACGGTGAAGACGTGAGTCATCGAGTTGAAATTTTGATATGTTGTAAAGACTGTTGAATAAAGACGATATGAACAGTTTCCAGTATGGGAAAGTCCAGGGAGGTAGTCACGTCCACTTTATTTTATTACTTATCCTTATATAGTTATCTTTACCGGTATAATAAGCTACCCATATCAAGTATCAGCAGCATCATTTTCAGAATCAGATTTACCATTACTACCTATGTATGTAATTAGTGGTCTAACCTGTTCTCGATCTCAATATTATCTAATAATGTTTGACGTATCTTTCACACTTTTAGTCCAAATCTCTTCTGTTACCTTATTTAAGGTATCCTGTCCCACCTTTAACACTTGATGGTGATCGTAACTATTTTCACCACTATGTCAGTCATAATAATTTTTACAGATACCCCATACCAACTCAATGGGATTAAACTGACATTGGTACGGAGGTAGAAGCAGCACTTGGTGGCCATTTTCTTAGATAATGTTGTCGACAACATATTTTTCCACCGCTAATTAATTTGATCCTCTTTTTACCAATTACTCGTAGTTGATTGTCAATCGCCACTGAATGATAAGGGGCGTTATCCATAACAATAACAGATGGCTTGCTTAAATTAGGCAGTAACAAATTTTTGAACCATTTAATAAACACTTTTCCGTTCATATTGTCATAATAATCTCAACTCCTCAAAGTTGAAGAAAAATTAAGCTCGCGCCTTTCACACATTCATTATTTGTCCCTGCATGTAATTTTATGTAACGTGTTCCTATTCTACAATAATTTTTAACGGACTTAATGGAATTGTCTTTTCAAGATCTTTTTAATCCACCTTTAGAAAAATGCAGGTTTCATTCAAGAACACGAATTGATAATTTTCGTTGATGCACCTTATATAATTTCTTAAGAAAGCCGCTTTTCTTTGTAGCAACATTACTTCTGTTCTAAGGCGTTCTCCTATTATCATTTTTCGCAAAACGAAAACCGATGTTACGTAGCAATATAGCCAAACTTGCGCGACGAATATCTAAAATTTGTTTTTTTTTTAGTTTATGTAAGAGGGCGTTCAAAGTAATATGCTCTTTGACTTTATATATATTGTTATGATACATGATATGGACAGAGATCATAATAAAGGAATGTTGAAAATTGAACGAATAAATTTGGACAGTTACAGAAATTGAGTCTTAATAGATATAAAGTTTTAACATTAATTGATGAAAATCAACTCTGGTTGCATTATTCATTGGGATTCATAAAATACTGGTAGACTGATTTGAATGCATTGAAATTAATAATTAAGGAAAATAAATTCAAACTAAGGTTACATCGACAATTGTGTTTGTTAAGAAAATGATGTATTGTTATTATTTAAATAGTGTGCATAAATAATGGTTACTAGCAGATAAAAAAAATTTGTTTATAAAAACAGTTACCAAATAAGTACTCATAAATGCAGATGTAATAAAATTTATGGAAAATTAAATATTGAAAATAAAAAAAAATTAAAATAAAAAAAATTACAGTTGACAGGACCAAGAAAGGGATAGCTGTTAAGTGTTTTGGGATGTTGTAATCTGTTCAAGAAAGGCGTTAGTGGTGAGTGTTGTTCGTGGTAAGGACATAAGCCATAGAAAACAGGTTTGTTAGATTAAGTTGACATTGAAGTTTTGAATACTGTCAATTTGAAAGTAAATAACAAAAACTGAAGCAATAATTATATAGTAGAGTCAATAAATAGTAAACGTCAAATGTAAAAGCACAAGTGTCAGTATACCTTGGTGGAGAAAATTTGAAAAGTAAACTTTGACATTTAAACATTAAATTAATTCAAAGAATTTGAGGTTATAAAGTTTCATTGCTACAGTAAATTGCATACTAGATTTGATGAACCCAGCCCAAAAGAGATAAGAGGTCTTGATTATATTAAATATCATTGAAATATAAAAGAAATACTTTGAAGGCATAGTTTTCTTAATAGGGGCTATATAGCAATATATATATATATATATATATATATATATATATATATATATATATATAATTACGTGTCTCACTTCTATTTTTTGACCTTCTGGAACATGTAACATTTTCAGACTTTTACGTTTTATATATTTCAAGAATGGTTTGGAGCATTCTTGTTTTTTGACTTTTTACCACTTTGCATACTTTTTAATTTAGATTCACTAATTTGTAGCGTATCTGTGACACATTTATGCAATTGCACTACTGGCATGAGTGGCCCGGAATTACTTTTTTAGACTCAAAATAATCGTAGATACCTACTTAAAATTAACTCATCAACATGTAAACTACGGAGAGGCATTTTTGTTACAACTCAATGCGCTTGACACCGAATGTTTGGCGAAACTAATTATTTACAATTTCCATTAATTTCCACTCACTAATCGACGCCTATTATTTGTCTATGTTTAACTTTCACCAAAGAAATATTATAATGAGGTACTTAATGATAAATATTCAAAAATGTTTCCTTAATTGAAAATTCTAAAAATTTCAAACCAACTGCGTTTCTGTGACATAAACGACGAAGTGCACCAACAGACCTAGTCCTCTTTGTTGATGTTTTGAAACTTTCGTTTTTATTATGACGCTAGTTATAAGAATACTTTATGACAGGGTGTTGGACTCGCTGCTTCTTGCCAAATGTTTGGGTTGCTGGATTTATGACTACCCTCATAAACAGCCGATATATACTAGATTCTAGGTAGTTTTTAGGCAGTCTCTTGTAACCATTCATCTAATACAGACATATTCTATGATTAATAAACTTGTACAACAAACGTTAAGTTACACCCGAGTGTTTTATTTCTAAAACTTTAACACTCTTCAACAGCAGTAGCTACATTTGCGGATGACACCGCTGTGTTTACGCAAGCTGATAATCATAACGAAGCAGTTAATAAACTACAGAATGCAACAAGCTCTTGTCATTGTTCAAACCCCGACAAATGCCAAGCTAAAATCTTTATACTTGGAAGACTCAACAATCCTCTCTCCATACAAATTGACAACAATGAAATAATCTGGAATCCTAAAGACAGTCCTGTCAAATACCTGGGCATAAGTTGGAAATATCCCATAAATCAGAGGCTTACCCAAAGCTATACTAGACTAAGACAACTTTATCCGCTCATTAATCGCAGATCTACACTCTGCATCTTCGGTTACACACAAACAATATAAAAAATTTAACGCTTTCAGAAAAATCTGTTGCGAATCACTGTGAACGTACCGTGATATGTTCGTAATACACAAGTATTTACATGAAAAGCTAGGCATTTTTAGCTTGAGAAATGTGCAGTAAAGTTTAACATAAACTCAAGTGCATGTAGTGGCGAAGTTTACTACCAACCCTTTAAGACGAATATTCACACCAGATTCTAACGATAACTATCAGGACATCGCATCAACAAACCTAATAGACGACTAGACTTATACCAAATAACCGTACTGTGACCATTACTCTGTCACACAATGTTATAGTCTAAGTTATTATTATATTCCTGTTTCTTGTACCGATGCTACGGATAACAAATGTTGCTTGATCTGGCAATAAATAGATTTAAAAAGTTAAGTTTTGCTCGACCATCTCCCTCCCAACAACCCAAAAAAGAAATTTCAAATTTCGGTTCACTTTCAAGCAAATATGACATAGTGACTAGACCACTATTCGGCGGTGGCTCGAGAAGATGGGTTGCCTATCCCATTTATTAGTAGGAAGAATGCTCTTTCTAGGAGTGACGACAACCAAATGTAGCCGGAGAGTGTCTACGTTACCAATGTCCGGATGTGGGGCTCCAACCCACTACCTGCCGACTGCAAGGACAAGCACTTTACTAGCCCTCCACACCCTCTTAACATTGATCTGGCTGAACAAACGACTTACACGGCGTGAGTACCTGAAGAAAATAAAATTTTATTTATTTTTGCTTTAACTGAAAAATAGATAAAAGTAACAATATGCACACAACTCTTGCTTTACTCTGTATGAAAATTGGATCCAACAGATAGGGCGTAAATGCTGTAAAGCAGAAAAGTGGCGAGTGCTCCGTGGCGCATGTAGGGAACGAGCGATGTGCTTGCGGCATATTGCCAAACGTTGGAATCGTACCCGCAGCCGCTGCTGTTCTAGTTCGATCGCCGGTAAGGTTTTTTATTTGAAAATTGATGTAATTTGCGTTACTATGTGTTTCCTTCTATTGTTTCAGTATTATTAGAATCGTGAAGATATTTCTACCTTCGGTCTCCTTTGATTTTTAAAATTATTTTGTTGTAACAACGTTCACTTGCGAGGGAAGCTCTGAGTAAAGCCTTAACATATTTTTAAGAATAATACAACGTGATGTAATATTTGTGGAGGAGGAGTGCTCCTATTATAATGGTTATTTTTCATATAAAACGATATCCAAAATGTTTATAACAATATTTTCAAAGGTGTGTTAATTTTAGTCCCCTTTACGTCATCCTTTCCTGCTGTCGAAGCTGGCAATGAGATAGAAAATTTGTTCCAAAATCTAGGGGGCGAGATTGAAAGAGAAAGTGAAAGAACGAGCTATTCTAATAAATTAGCACTAGATTTTTACTGTTGAGCACTGTCCTGGAAAGGAAATTACAGAAGTAACATAAAATATTAAATACAGGATCTTCCAATTTTGTCACTAAACTGGAATGAAGTTTAACTCAAACATTCGCACTATTTGAAAAATTTTATACTCTGGCCAAATTTTTAATTATACCGGCTACAATTGAATTTTAAGATTCAATCAATGGAAATCCGGCGAAAGGTTTTGAAAGTTGTATCATCAATATTAGTCGACACAACTACTTTATTAATTTTTTTCTAAAATAATTATTTATAATCATCTTGCAGTTATTGGATAGTAGTTGTTTTTCTCTTTTCAGCGATCTAAAATTGAGTTTAGACCACACAAAACCGAATTTTATCTCGCAAGAGCCTGTTTAAATATATGATGTCAGCCAAACAATTTGGCACGAGATTCCCATTCACGAGATCTCCTACATAATATTTGCTAGTAAAGTACAAATGTTCATTCATAATACAGCGGAGGAGATGTTGGCAAGGCAACCGACGTTCAATTGCCGATGCTCACCCATGGTAAACAGCTTGGATTTGTTGTGTCTGCAAACACTCTAATTTAAATGTAAAATGTACAAGCAAACCATTTTATACGATTGTGTTTTAACAAGAGGATTATCTTTGATTAATTCTCCGCACCGTCTCTCTGTCTATTGTATAGTATGCTGTAAATAAAACTATAAAGAAATATTGTACTTTTAATGCATAATAATATGCCAGCCTAACCATTTAGAGTTTTCACTAAGTTTTGTAAAAAATGTTCTCTACCTTTAAGAAACGGGAATCACAGGAGAATTTAATGTAGGTATATCTTATGTGTTAAATAATGATAAACAGCATGGTTGCAGTTACATTAAGAATATATATATATATATATATATATATATTAATATTACGAAGGTTTTCGCGGCTGATATGTATTAAAGGTAAACATTTCAGGGTGTCATACCGCTTAATAAATTTGAAGATTTCTTCAACTGGTTGAAGAACATCTTGAATGGCGTTTGGGGTTGGACGACGTTTCGACGAAATCACATTCGTCATTTTCAAGTCCTTGTAGTCCGGGTTTGGCTTCTAGTTATGCGGCAACACGACGGACTGTCAACTTGATGCACAGCTGACTGAATAGGTTGTTTATCAATTACTGTGGCAACTATCATCGAGGGAGCTGTACTGCTAGGACGGATGGCTGGTGTTCGCAGAGAATGGCCGGCCGTTGCTTGTAGTAACGTTGGTAACCACGATGCAGGTAATCGGCTTGTGTCGTCGCGGGTGTTCATACAATTCGGACGTTTCACGATTTCGATGGCTTCTCGTATGATGCATGCGTCTTTGTGTTCGACGCTGGCAATGCTCTTGGTGTTGTCGAAATCAATCTTGTGCGAAGTATCCCATATATGATGCACTAGCGATGAAGTGTGTTCCATCTTCTTAACATAATTCTGATGTTCCTCCTTGCGTGCCTTTATTCTCCGGTTGGTGTGGCCTATGTAGCTGCTATCGCAATCCCGACACGGTATCTCGTAGACTCCTTGGTTTTCCAAAGGGATGTACTCTTTAGGATTCCTCAGTATGGACTGGATTTTTCTATCCGTGGTAAAGGTTGTCCTGATGTTACATTTTCTAAGGATTCTTCCGATTTTCTCTGTCGTGCCTCGGATGTAAGGCAGGTACGCCGTGCCACAAGGTCTCTCCTCTTCTGCGTCTTGCGTTTTGGTCTTCGGTGGTCGGAACGCTTTCCTAATCGCTGCTCTGCCATAACCATTTTGTTCGAATACTCGAGCAAGGGTTGCTAATTCTTGTCTTGTATTCTCCTTGTCGGCTATCCTTCTTGATCTACAAACCAGTGTTGTCAGGACTGATTGTAGTTGAGCAGGGTGGTGGTGTGAATTAGCATTTAGGTAGCGATTGGTGTGCGTGGTCTTCCTATAAACCGTGTGCCCCAATTTTCCATTCTTCTTGGTGATGAGAACGTCTAGGAATGGAAGGTGGTTGTTCTTCTCCAATTCCATCGTAAACTGGATCTTATTATGGATGCTATTGAGATGGGTAAGGAAATCAGCAAGTCGATTCTTACCATGACCCCATATGGCAAAGACATCATCGACATACCGAAGCCAAAGTTTCGGTTTGTAAATGGTGCTGTCCAGTGCTTTCGATTCGAAGTCCTCCATGAAGAGATTCGCAATGACGGGAGACAAAGGTGAACCCATTGGCGCTCCTTCTACTTGCTTGTAGCGTTGACCATTATAGATGAAATATGTATTCTGGAGACAATGATCGGCAAGTTTGATGATGTGTTGAGGTGGATCATACTTCTGTTTAATGACGTTTAGAGCTTCGGCAACTGGCACTTTAGTAAACAGAGAGACGACGTCAAAGCTCACGAGGATATCGGTCGGTGTAATTTTCTCCTTTTGCAGCATCTCGATGAAGTGGGTAGAATTCATAACGTATGAAGCCGCATCTGCCACATGCGGCTGCAGATGTTTAGCTACGAACGCTGCAAGTCGTTGGACAGGTGATCCTATGGAACTAACGATAGGCCTAAGCGGTGTTCCATCCTTATGAATTTTTGGGAGACCGTATATCTTGGGACATTTAGACGACTTTTCTCTAGGTATAAGTTGATTTTGCACTTCAGTTTCTATGTTACTCTCCTTTATCTTCGACTTGGTGGTCTTCTCCAAATACGTTGTTGGATCTGTGGAGATACATTTGTAAGCACTGTCCTGCAGCAAAGAAATCATTTTAGAGTGGTAGTCATCGTTGTTCATGATAACGGTGACATTTCCTTTGTCTGCAGGAAGAATAATGATGTTGTTGTTCTGACGAAGATTCTTGAGTGCCAAAGATTCATCACGGGATAGATTCGATTTGGGTGGTTTAGCCAATCGTAAGATTCGAGAGGTATCTTGTCGGATGAGATCGGCGGTATTCTTATCCAGTCTCGAAATCGCAGTTTCTACTCCGCAGATGATAGATTCCACTGGAATACGTTTTGGAGCTATGGCGTAGTTGAAACCTTTAGCAAGTGCAGATATCGCAGATTCATCCAAAGTAATATCAGAAATATTACGGACAACTTTAGACATATCCAGATTAGTAGTACGATACCCTTTTTGCGTTGAATAAAGATGGTCGAATTTCTTCCTTTGCTTTATCGTGTAGAGGTTTCTGTCAGTTTCCGCTCGAAAGTCTGCTAATTGGTCGATGATGTTCCAGATCATAGGGTGGATGATCCCGCTGAGGTGAAGATGCAAATCAAGAAGTTCTTTATTTATTTTGGCCAAAATGTGTCTCGTCTCTTTGATGGAATCTCGAAGAAGAGCAGCACTTGCCTTGTTCAGAATGTTCGTGGTCCGATACGTTTTTCGATGGAATGACAATCTAGCACAGGTCGGGATGATGTTCTGATCTCTGCAGCGTTGCAGGAATGTCAAATTGCATAGATTTTTACATTTCTTGGACCGCAGTTTTTCAAAACTTCTGGTTTGATGGAATATATTCTCCCCGTAGAGACGTATAATAATATTACGAAGGTTTTCGCGGCTGATATGTATTAAAGGTAAACATTTCAGGGTGTCATACCGCTTAATAAATTTGAAGATTTCTTCAACTGGTTGAAGAACATCTTGAATGGCGTTTGGGGTTGGACGACGTTTCGACGAAATCACATTCGTCATTTTCAAGTCCTTGTAGTCCGGGTTTGGCTTCTAGTTATGCGGCAACACGACGGACTGTCAACTTGATGCACAGCTGACTGAATAGGTTGTTTATCAATTACTGTGGCAACTAGCATCGAGGGAGCTGTACTGCTAGGACGGATGGCTGGTGTTCGCAGAGAATGGCCGGCCGTTGCTTGTAGTAACGTTGGTAACCACGATGCAGGTAATCGGCTTGTGTCGTCGCGGGTGTTCATACAATTCGGACGTTTCACGATTTCGATGGCTTCTCGTATGATGCATGCGTCTTTGTGTTCGACGCTGGCAATGCTCTTGGTGTTGTCGAAATCAATCTTGTGCGAAGTATCCCATATATGATGCACTAGCGATGAAGTGTGTTCCATCTTCTTAACATAATTCTGATGTTCCTCCTTGCGTGCCTTTATTCTCCGGTTGGTGTGGCCTATGTAGCTGCTATCGCAATCCCGACACGGTATCTCGTAGACTCCTTGGTTTTCCAAAGGGATGTACTCTTTAGGATTCCTCAGTATGGACTGGATTTTTCTATCCGTGGTAAAGGTTGTCCTGATGTTACATTTTCTAAGGATTCTTCCGATTTTCTCTGTCGTGCCTCGGATGTAAGGCAGGTACGCCGTGCCACAAGGTCTCTCCTCTTCTGCGTCTTGCGTTTTGGTCTTCGGTGGTCGGAACGCTTTCCTAATCGCTGCTCTGCCATAACCATTTTGTTCGAATACTCGAGCAAGGGTTGCTAATTCTTGTCTTGTATTCTCCTTGTCGGCTATCCTTCTTGATCTACAAACCAGTGTTGTCAGGACTGATTGTAGTTGAGCAGGGTGGTGGTGTGAATTAGCATTTAGGTAGCGATTGGTGTGCGTGGTCTTCCTATAAACCGTGTGCCCCAATTTTCCATTCTTCTTGGTGATGAGAACGTCTAGGAATGGAAGGTGGTTGTTCTTCTCCAATTCCATCGTAAACTGGATCTTATTATGGATGCTATTGAGATGGGTAAGGAAATCAGCAAGTCGATTCTTACCATGACCCCATATGGCAAAGACATCATCGACATACCGAAGCCAAAGTTTCGGTTTGTAAATGGTGCTGTCCAGTGCTTTCGATTCGAAGTCCTCCATGAAGAGATTCGCAATGACGGGAGACAAAGGTGAACCCATTGGCGCTCCTTCTACTTGCTTGTAGCGTTGACCATTATAGATGAAATATGTATTCTGGAGACAATGATCGGCAAGTTTGATGATGTGTTGAGGTGGATCATACTTCTGTTTAATGACGTTTAGAGCTTCGGCAACTGGCACTTTAGTAAACAGAGAGACGACGTCAAAGCTCACGAGGATATCGGTCGGTGTAATTTTCTCCTTTTGCAGCATCTCGATGAAGTGGGTAGAATTCATAACGTATGAAGCCGCATCTGCCACATGCGGCTGCAGATGTTTAGCTACGAACGCTGCAAGTCGTTGGACAGGTGATCCTATGGAACTAACGATAGGCCTAAGCGGTGTTCCATCCTTATGAATTTTTGGGAGACCGTATATCTTGGGACAGATCCAACAACGTATTTGGAGAAGACCACCAAGTCGAAGATAAAGGAGAGTAACATAGAAACTGAAGTGCAAAATCAACTTATACCTAGAGAAAAGTCGTCTAAATGTCCCAAGATATACGGTCTCCCAAAAATTCATAAGGATGGAACACCGCTTAGGCCTATCGTTAGTTCCATAGGATCACCTGTCCAACGACTTGCAGCGTTCGTAGCTAAACATCTGCAGCCGCATGTGGCAGATGCGGCTTCATACGTTATGAATTCTACCCACTTCATCGAGATGCTGCAAAAGGAGAAAATTACACCGACCGATATCCTCGTGAGCTTTGACGTCGTCTCTCTGTTTACTAAAGTGCCAGTTGCCGAAGCTCTAAACGTCATTAAACAGAAGTATGATCCACCTCAACACATCATCAAACTTGCCGATCATTGTCTCCAGAATACATATTTCATCTATAATGGTCAACGCTACAAGCAAGTAGAAGGAGCGCCAATGGGTTCACCTTTGTCTCCCGTCATTGCGAATCTCTTCATGGAGGACTTCGAATCGAAAGCACTGGACAGCACCATTTACAAACCGAAACTTTGGCTTCGGTATGTCGATGATGTCTTTGCCATATGGGGTCATGGTAAGAATCGACTTGCTGATTTCCTTACCCATCTCAATAGCATCCATAATAAGATCCAGTTTACGATGGAATTGGAGAAGAACAACCACCTTCCATTCCTAGACGTTCTCATCACCAAGAAGAATGGAAAATTGGGGCACACGGTTTATAGGAAGACCACGCACACCAATCGCTACCTAAATGCTAATTCACACCACCACCCTGCTCAACTACAATCAGTCCTGACAACACTGGTTTGTAGATCAAGAAGGATAGCCGACAAGGAGAATACAAGACAAGAATTAGCAACCCTTGCTCGAGTATTCGAACAAAATGGTTATGGCAGAGCAGCGATTAGGAAAGCGTTCCGACCACCGTAGACCAAAACGCAAGACGCAGAAGAGGAGAGACCTTGTGGCACGGCGTACCTGCCTTACATCCGAGGCACGACAGAGAAAATCGGAAGAATCCTTAGAAAATGTAACATCAGGACAACCTTTACCACGGATAGAAAAATCTAGTCCATACTGAGGAATCCTAAAGAGTACATCCCTTTGGAAAACCAAGGAGTCTACGAGATACCGTGTCGGGATTGCGATAGCAGCTACATAGGCCACACCAACCGGAGAATAAAGGCACGCAAGGAGGAACATCAGAATTATGTTAAGAAGATGGAACACACTTCATCGCTAGTGCATCATATATGGGATACTTCGCACAAGATTGATTTCGACAACACCAAGAGCATTGCCAGCGTCGAACACAAAGACGCATGCATCATACGAGAAGCCATCGAAATCGTGAAACGTCCGAATTGTATGAACACCCGCGACGACACAAGCCGATTACCTGCATCGTGGTTACCAACGTTACTACAAGCAACGGCCGGCCATTCTCTGCGAACACCAGCCATCCGTCCTAGCAGTACAGCTCCCTCGATGCTAGTTGCCACAGTAATTGATAAACAACCTATTCAGTCAGCTGTGCATCAAGTTGACAGTCCGTCGTGTTGCCGCATAACTAGAAGCCAAACCCGGACTACAAGGACTTGAAAATGACGAATGTGATTTCGTCGAAACGTCGTCCAACCCCAAACGCCATTCAAGATGTTCTTCAACCAGTTGAAGAAATCTTCAAATTTATTAAGCGGTATGACACCCTGAAATGTTTACCTTTAATACATATCAGCCGCGAAAACCTTCGTAATATTATTATACGTCTCTACGGGGAGAATATATTCCATCAAACCAGAAGTTTTGAAAAACTGCGGTCCAAGAAATGTAAAAATCTATGCAATTTGACATTCCTGCAACGCTGCAGAGATCAGAACATCATCCCGACCTGTGCTAGATTGTCATTCCATCGAAAAACGTATCGGACCACGAACATTCTGAACAAGGCAAGTGCTGCTCTTCTTCGAGATTCCATCAAAGAGACGAGACACATTTTGGCCAAAATAAATAAAGAACTTCTTGATTTGCATCTTCACCTCAGCGGGATCATCCACCCTATGATCTGGAACATCATCGACCAATTAGCAGACTTTCGAGCGGAAACTGACAGAAACCTCTACACGATAAAGCAAAGGAAGAAATTCGACCATCTTTATTCAACGCAAAAAGGGTATCGTACTACTAATCTGGATATGTCTAAAGTTGTCCGTAATATTTCTGATATTACTTTGGATGAATCTGCGATATCTGCACTTGCTAAAGGTTTCAACTACGCCATAGCTCCAAAACGTATTCCAGTGGAATCTATCATCTGCGGAGTAGAAACTGCGATTTCGAGACTGGATAAGAATACCGCCGATCTCATCCGACAAGATACCTCTCGAATCTTACGATTGGCTAAACCACCCAAATCGAATCTATCCCGTGATGAATCTTTGGCACTCAAGAATCTTCGTCAGAACAACAACATCATTATTCTTCCTGCATTCAAAGGAAATGTCACCGTTATCATGAACAACGATGACTACCACTCTAAAATGATTTCTTTGCTGCAGGACAGTGCTTACAAATGTATCTCCACAGATCCAACAACGTATTTGGAGAAGACCACCAAGTCGAAGATAAAGGAGAGTAACATAGAAACTGAAGTGCAAAATCAACTTATACCTAGAGAAAAGTCGTCTAAATGTCCCAAGATATACGGTCTCCCAAAAATTCATAAGGATGGAACACCGCTTAGGCCTATCGTTAGTTCCATAGGATCACCTGTCCAACGACTTGCAGCGTTCGTAGCTAAACATCTGCAGCCGCATGTGGCAGATGCGGCTTCATACGTTATGAATTCTACCCACTTCATCGAGATGCTGCAAAAGGAGAAAATTACACCGACCGATATCCTCGTGAGCTTTGACGTCGTCTCTCTGTTTACTAAAGTGCCAGTTGCCGAAGCTCTAAACGTCATTAAACAGAAGTATGATCCACCTCAACACATCATCAAACTTGCCGATCATTGTCTCCAGAATACATATTTCATCTATAATGGTCAACGCTACAAGCAAGTAGAAGGAGCGCCAATGGGTTCACCTTTGTCTCCCGTCATTGCGAATCTCTTCATGGAGGACTTCGAATCGAAAGCACTGGACAGCACCATTTACAAACCGAAACTTTGGCTTCGGTATGTCGATGATGTCTTTGCCATATGGGGTCATGGTAAGAATCGACTTGCTGATTTCCTTACCCATCTCAATAGCATCCATAATAAGATCCAGTTTACGATGGAATTGGAGAAGAACAACCACCTTCCATTCCTAGACGTTCTCATCACCAAGAAGAATGGAAAATTGGGGCACACGGTTTATAGGAAGACCACGCACACCAATCGCTACCTAAATGCTAATTCACACCACCACCCTGCTCAACTACAATCAGTCCTGACAACACTGGTTTGTAGATCAAGAAGGATAGCCGACAAGGAGAATACAAGACAAGAATTAGCAACCCTTGCTCGAGTATTCGAACAAAATGGTTATGGCAGAGCAGCGATTAGGAAAGCGTTCCGACCACCGAAGACCAAAACGCAAGACGCAGAAGAGGAGAGACCTTGTGGCACGGCGTACCTGCCTTACATCCGAGGCACGACAGAGAAAATCGGAAGAATCCTTAGAAAATGTAACATCAGGACAACCTTTACCACGGATAGAAAAATCCAGTCCATACTGAGGAATCCTAAAGAGTACATCCCTTTGGAAAACCAAGGAGTCTACGAGATACCGTGTCGGGATTGCGATAGCAGCTACATAGGCCACACCAACCGGAGAATAAAGGCACGCAAGGAGGAACATCAGAATTATGTTAAGAAGATGGAACACACTTCATCGCTAGTGCATCATATATGGGATACTTCGCACAAGATTGATTTCGACAACACCAAGAGCATTGCCAGCGTCGAACACAAAGACGCATGCATCATACGAGAAGCCATCGAAATCGTGAAACGTCCGAATTGTATGAACACCCGCGACGACACAAGCCGATTACCTGCATCGTGGTTACCAACGTTACTACAAGCAACGGCCGGCCATTCTCTGCGAACACCAGCCATCCGTCCTAGCAGTACAGCTCCCTCGATGCTAGTTGCCACAGTAATTGATAAACAACCTATTCAGTCAGCTGTGCATCAAGTTGACAGTCCGTCGTGTTGCCGCATAACTAGAAGCCAAACCCGGACTACAAGGACTTGAAAATGACGAATGTGATTTCGTCGAAACGTCGTCCAACCCCAAACGCCATTCAAGATGTTCTTCAACCAGTTGAAGAAATCTTCAAATTTATTAAGCGGTATGACACCCTGAAATGTTTACCTTTAATACATATCAGCCGCGAAAACCTTCGTAATATTATTATACGTCTCTACGGGGAGAATATATTCCATCAAACCAGAAGTTTTGAAAAACTGCGGTCCAAGAAATGTAAAAATCTATGCAATTTGACATTCCTGCAACGCTGCAGAGATCAGAACATCATCCCGACCTGTGCTAGATTGTCATTCCATCGAAAAACGTATCGGACCACGAACATTCTGAACAAGGCAAGTGCTGCTCTTCTTCGAGATTCCATCAAAGAGACGAGACACATTTTGGCCAAAATAAATAAAGAACTTCTTGATTTGCATCTTCACCTCAGCGGGATCATCCACCCTATGATCTGGAACATCATCGACCAATTAGCAGACTTTCGAGCGGAAACTGACAGAAACCTCTACACGATAAAGCAAAGGAAGAAATTCGACCATCTTTATTCAACGCAAAAAGGGTATCGTACTACTAATCTGGATATGTCTAAAGTTGTCCGTAATATTTCTGATATTACTTTGGATGAATCTGCGATATCTGCACTTGCTAAAGGTTTCAACTACGCCATAGCTCCAAAACGTATTCCAGTGGAATCTATCATCTGCGGAGTAGAAACTGCGATTTCGAGACTGGATAAGAATACCGCCGATCTCATCCGACAAGATACCTCTCGAATCTTACGATTGGCTAAACCACCCAAATCGAATCTATCCCGTGATGAATCTTTGGCACTCAAGAATCTTCGTCAGAACAACAACATCATTATTCTTCCTGCAGACAAAGGAAATGTCACCGTTATCATGAACAACGATGACTACCACTCTAAAATGATTTCTTTGCTGCAGGACAGTGCTTACAAATGTATCTCCACAGATCCAACAACGTATTTGGAGAAGACCACCAAGTCGAAGATAAAGGAGAGTAACATAGAAACTGAAGTGCAAAATCAACTTATACCTAGAGAAAAGTCGTCTAAATGTCCCAAGATATACGGTCTCCCAAAAATTCATAAGGATGGAACACCGCTTAGGCCTATCGTTAGTTCCATAGGATCACCTGTCCAACGACTTGCAGCGTTCGTAGCTAAACATCTGCAGCCGCATGTGGCAGATGCGGCTTCATACGTTATGAATTCTACCCACTTCATCGAGATGCTGCAAAAGGAGAAAATTACACCGACCGATCTCCTCGTGAGCTTTGACGTCGTCTCTCTGTTTACTAAAGTGCCAGTTGCCGAAGCTCTAAACGTCATTAAACAGAAGTATGATCCACCTCAACACATCATCAAACTTGCCGATCATTGTCTCCAGAATACATATTTCATCTATAATGGTCAACGCTACAAGCAAGTAGAAGGAGCGCCAATGGGTTCACCTTTGTCTCCCGTCATTGCGAATCTCTTCATGGAGGACTTCGAATCGAAAGCACTGGACAGCACCATTTACAAACCGAAACTTTGGCTTCGGTATGTCGATGATGTCTTTGCCATATGGGGTCATGGTAAGAATCGACTTGCTGATTTCCTTACCCATCTCAATAGCATCCATAATAAGATCCAGTTTACGATGGAATTGGAGAAGAACAACCACCTTCCATTCCTAGACGTTCTCATCACCAAGAAGAATGGAAAATTGGGGCACACGGTTTATAGGAAGACCACGCACACCAATCGCTACCTAAATGCTAATTCACACCACCACCCTGCTCAACTACAATCAGTCCTGACAACACTGGTTTGTAGATCAAGAAGGATAGCCGACAAGGAGAATACAAGACAAGAATTAGCAACCCTTGCTCGAGTATTCGAACAAAATGGTTATGGCAGAGCAGCGATTAGGAAAGCGTTCCGACCACCGAAGACCAAAACGCAAGACGCAGAAGAGGAGAGACCTTGTGGCACGGCGTACCTGCCTTACATCCGAGGCACGACAGAGAAAATCGGAAGAATCCTTAGAAAATGTAACATCAGGACAACCTTTACCACGGATAGAAAAATCCAGTCCATACTGAGGAATCCTAAAGAGTACATCCCTTTGGAAAACCAAGGAGTCTACGAGATACCGTGTCGGGATTGCGATAGCAGCTACATAGGCCACACCAACCGGAGAATAAAGGCACGCAAGGAGGAACATCAGAATTATGTTAAGAAGATGGAACACACTTCATCGCTAGTGCATCATATATGGGATACTTCGCACAAGATTGATTTCGACAACACCAAGAGCATTGCCAGCGTCGAACACAAAGACGCATGCATCATACGAGAAGCCATCGAAATCGTGAAACGTCCGAATTGTATGAACACCCGCGACGACACAAGCCGATTACCTGCATCGTGGTTACCAACGTTACTACAAGCAACGGCCGGCCATTCTCTGCGAACACCAGCCATCCGTCCTAGCAGTACAGCTCCCTCGATGCTAGTTGCCACAGTAATTGATAAACAACCTATTCAGTCAGCTGTGCATCAAGTTGACAGTCCGTCGTGTTGCCGCATAACTAGAAGCCAAACCCGGACTACAAGGACTTGAAAATGACGAATGTGATTTCGTCGAAACGTCGTCCCACCCCAAACGCCATTCAAGATGTTCTTCAACCAGTTGAAGAAATCTTCAAATTTATTAAGCGGTATGACACCCTGAAATGTTTACCTTGAATATATATATATATATATATATATATATAATGTCTTTTTAGAGCTCTTCGTTAGATATGGAAATTGTCCAGGGAATTACGGTTAAAAATGCGAGAGCAATAAAACTGTCCCATTATAGAGATTTTGGTGTACCTAAGTAAATATCTTTAAACGAATTGCTAAGTTATTGGTACACAAATGTGTGTCAAAAACGAAAACTAAACAGTAAGACGTTTTCAGAATAGGTGCCCTACAGATATGAATATGGTGGCAAATATTGCAATATCATGTATTTAATAACTTTATTCTTAAATAAGTTCGTTCCGGAAAACCTTATGAAGTAGGGTTAACGAAAGCTCGTCTACATGATGAATCAACAAAAAGAGAACTTTCTCTTGATGGGTCTGTGAAAAGGGTTAGGAAATTAATATGGTATCCATAAAAACAGCATCGCATAATTAATCGTAACGGCTAGACAGGGAATTTGGGAATTTTGTCCGTAAGTCCTTTCGTTAGGACTTCCTGATATGCAAGGGTTACTTAGTTCGTCTACTATTTCGATCAAGTGCATGTCGTTGTGAAACGTGTGTAAGCTTTCGTAAATTCAAAATAATCAGGCACTTTCTGATAAATGGCTATTAATTTATTGTACCTGTTGAAAGATGACAATCTAGTATACGAAATGATAAACAACTTAGAACAAGATATATTGATATAAGAAGAAAAATGTTTAATGTTAAAAATAGACAAGATAAATTTTAAAGTAAAACAGAAGTTACACATGACGTTGACACATATCCGTTGTGGCAAAAGGGAAAATCGTGGAAATAGAAAAATCTAATTCCCAGAATGTTTTTTCAAAAGCACAATGAGAATAGCTTTTTTTTGTTACCACAGATATCATCGGTAGAGTCGATATTGACAAGAGGTACAGCACAGCATTCCTATAATAAATATAATGATGGATATTGAGATAACACCAAAAATATTTAGCTTTTGATACTACTGAGATAAAGGGAGTACATTTCTACTCACTTGAAGCCAGTGGTGGCTGCTTCTTATGGGTACAGGGGCGCTAGCCTCCCAGCCGTCAATAGCCTACATAGCATTAAAAAGAAGTGGCTATTCTCTAATTGAAAATATGTTTTATCATCTACCCTACCGTTATAGTAACGAGATCCTGTGGTAGCTATTCGATACCGCTTAAAACATATAACACAATATCCAAGAAGTAAGTCAACATAACATGAGTTATGTGTCAACACACTCGCTGGTATCAATGCAACGATCCGCTGGCAGCTGTTGAGGGCGATTGAAAATAGCAGCAAAAACGTATACATCAATTACGGGCGAAAACGTTAAGGCTTCAGAATCGAACTATCACGGTTTTAGTATGACGCAAAGGCTGAACAACGTTATAGCCGAGTTAGCAGTTAAACTAGCCAAATTGTCGTATTATTTATAAACACTGGGCTCCCGAAATGTAATGCGATCCGAGCGTAAAGGCAACCGGCGCCGCAATAAAACAAATGTGCAATCTTTGAAATTGAAAATGAATGTTAGTATGCAAGGTGTTCTTACGTTTTTGTGGGCCATGTTTAGACACAATATCGGTTTCAGTTCGATCCTGTTTATTTATTTGGGTGATGTCGGTTGTTTCATGCAGTTTTCTGTAAAAAATAGCGGATAATAGCAAAACTAAGTATTCTCCACATTAATTTTAAAAGCCCACCGTTAAAAAACTGAAATAAAAAAACTTGGATTAAATTTCAACCTGCAAAATAACATTGAAACTCGCAATTCTACAAGATATGTATCTGTGGACGTTTACAAGCAAAATAAATAGATTTGTGGATCTGGTGCATGTTCTATTTTTTCCATTATTAAATAAATCATTGTGTTTCGTTTTTTAACACTTATGAACATTTTGTGTTCAGTTTGAAAATGTTTTGCTCTGTACATGTTTTCTTTTAGATTATAAAAATTAAAAATCATTGCTAAATTTGGATGAAAATATCCACTACATGTAAATCATTATTATTTTTCGTTTAGTAATTGTTAAAAATTATCGCCAGTGTGGCCGAGCGGTTAGGGCGCTCAGGCTGCGGTGCCACATACGGGGTTCAATCTTCACACCTGGCAACTGGCAGGCGGCCCACTTAGTCGCTTTAAAAATTGTGTATCGAAACCACGGTTGTGGAAGTAAGGAAACTAAGGCAGTCGTCGAACGCGTGATGCTAACCACATCACGCAGTACGCCGTTAACGGTGTGACAGATCGACTGTGTTTCGGAAAGCGATATTTCGACGACCCTCACTCGCCTTAATTGTTAAAAAGTAATTGTCTCCCAAAGATAGTTATCACGTTCCTAGTAATGCAGTTTACATCATGGATGAAATGTGCATGGTACAAAAGTTGCCAAAGAGAATACAAACGTTTCGCTCTTGCCAAGAGTAATACAAGAATCCTAATTCTCTCCAAGAATAGATATTATCATTTAATACATGAGTGTTGTATGTTACTTTTGAATAAAGGTATAAAATCACAAGAAAACTAGCACAAGAAGCCCGTGAATTGACACATGTTGAAGACGATGCTGACACCCGACTTCGATTTCACTCTCATCATGTTCTTCTGCATAGATTCAGAGAGGTAATTATAAGCTCTATATACATTTATATTTTGATGATTACGCAACGTTTGCTGCTGAAGACTAGTTGAAGACATCCCAGTGATCAATATATCTGAAATGGAGATCTCATTACCGGGTAAGCCAGATGCATGGATTTGTAGGTAAGAACGTGTGGAGAGCACTGTTCGAATGCATTCACTCACATATAAGAAGAGCAAACTACGAGACACTCATTTAGAAGATGTGTTTACAGGTTGACCACGACCTTTCAGCCCCAGAACAACATGGTTGAATTTCTGGACTAGGCAGTGTATGATGAGCTTGTTACCGTACAAAAACGACACAACGACATAACAAACCACCCCTCAAGCGTGCACAACAAAATCATACGCTCGAGAGCCGGACTTGTTAGTCGCGACACGATAAAACGACAAAATCGGGAGATCGATCGAAACTACAAGGCCCTAACCCCGTTAGATGACGGTAACACGAAGGGTTGCTCGACTCAACTCAACCGGGAGGGCGGGTTCTTTTCTACCTTCGAGTTAGGGCTGTACATCGATACAAAAAGGGTGTAATGATGGTAAATGTAGGACGCCACTCCATTCTAACTAACTAAATCGAACCCACTTGAATGGAGAAGTGTGGGCTCAATTCCCACTAACAACTAGGCAAGCTTGGTTCGGCTAACACGCTACGGCACTGACTTACCTTGACGAAACCACTTCCTGAAGCAGCTGCTAAACTCCTTTACAACTAACTGAAAAGGAACACAACAACAAACAAAATATCGTCAACACAAATCAAAGACATCAGTACTTAACAATGAGCTCTATTCAAATAATAAATAAAATAAGCAGGTAACAATGGACATGAAATGTTTGACTAGTTACAAGAAAAATAATCAAAGGGGTTAGTTACTAATTTACGTTACAAGTTACTTCAATACGAACAACAATAAACTTTACTGTACAGACATGACCTTGAAATCAACAATGTTAACTATAGCAGTAATATTAAGCCGGAATGTTCAACACTTTTTGACGAAAAGAACACTATGTAGTAGGCACGATAATTACATAAAACGTTGACGAAAAGAACACTAGGTTAGTTTCATAAAATACAAGCATGGTTTACCTGGTAGGAGTTCAGCTGGCTGTAATCGACGGTCGGCGCGGTAGGGTGTTTTGCCTTCCAAGCACCTGCCTTAAGATGCGTGAAGAAATGAACGAAAACGGGAACGGGGAATCCCAGAGTAGATTGAATGCGGAACTCAGCCTTGATATTAAAGATGGTAACGACAGCAAACGGGGTCGGTAGAATGCAATCATAATCCCCTCGAGACGGGTAGACGACGTACACAGCGGTAATGGGCAAAGCCCTCGACATGCGAGAACGATAACGTCATGCTTAGTTAACGATGGTCTGGTTAGGAGTCCGTGAACAAATCCGCCCATGGCGACAACTTAGAAGATCTCGCAATCTTCCGACGATAAAGAACTCCAACCACGTTTTAACTAAAACTTGATTCACTTCAATTCCCCACGGCTGTTGTAACTGATATTCCCTCGTACCGATAGCATACGACTCCTTCATAAGGCACCAACAATAACGAAACACATAAATTAACGCAGAAGACGGAAACGAGAACAAAGCCACCCCCAAGGGCGGCATCACGCGAAGCCGTCAGGGGGGTGCAATCTTAGAACACGTGCTGTATACTGCAAGATCGGGTCGGGACTCAATTTCAAACTGCGGCTAAAGCCAACGGCTACCAACGCGTACTATATGCATCTTTCTCTTGCATATGCGAAGACGAAGAAAGGTAACGGAAAATTTCAACAGAATCGCAGGACAGCTGACTGGACAATTCACACGGGACTCGAAGGTTAAATGTCTCAAACTAACGAAATACTGGGAAAAGATAATCTGCATCCGCCTTGCAGGCAACAAAGAACAAAGGGTGAATTTAACAATGGAATTCTGCTAACGAAACGTGACTATCTGAATTAATTTTAACCGATAAACGGACCGCGAGGTACAAATGCCTAAACGCGCTGCAAAGCAGAGAACAGGCAGGGCCGGATCGAGCCCAAAATTTAAAATGACGACAGGACTTAAAGATGATCTAACAAGCTTGCGCGGAAGTAGAGTAGTTGGACTGTCCTTCTGCTCCTGTAGCTGTTTTGGAACGGATGGTTTGTTATTGTTCAATTATTGTTTAAGTATGTTTATAATAACATCATATATGCAGACATATGCAAAAAAGAGAACTGTTCCAGCTATGAAAATGTCGGTGTTTTAGACACAGGAAGACTTACTGGTGTCGACACCAGTGAAGAGCAGGACTAAGATTTTAATTTGTTTTACACGTCTTAAGTGATTTATTAACACTGATTATTATTATTTTCTAAATATGTGCAACTTGTCAATATATTTCAAGTGTAAAAGATAAATCTTCAAATTTAAAAACCACACCACAAGTAACTCCTAAACAGTTGATTCTACAAAAAAAAGTTAGTAGATATACACGTAATGTATCATGGTGGGGAATTAATTTAGGCCGGAAAAATCGAAATTAAGGTTAGTTGGACATAAGTAGTAGTATTAGTAGTAAAGTACGTTTTTTTCTATAATAACTGTCAAAGTGTTACAATGTTGGTAGATATGTGATTAAAACGCTAGGAAATTTTTATACCTCGTGTTGGTAGAACTTTTTTAAAATTATGGTTATGTGTCAATTTTGAATGGCAAAGTTTCTTAATTTGAATTCTTGGCAAATTTATTTTTTTACATGGAATCATCATCATCAATAAAATCGGATAAAAAAAGAAAACCAAGAAATATTTTAAATGCAAAAATAAAGCAAGCGATATTAAATTATGACATATCTGTCAAAATGACAATACCTTTTTTAGTGGAAGAAAAGAACTAAAAATCTATGTACCAACATTATTAAAACTAGGGACCCTGCAGCAATGCAACTTATCCTCTAGAAGGTTAACCTTGAAAATTATTATAGAAAAAAAATGTACTTTAGATGTCAAGCGAATGGCAGGCCTAAATTTATTGTCCGCCATTGTATAATTCACTCACTCCTTTTTTGCTGTATAACCAGCGTACATAAATCAAACAAGTAGAGACACTCGCGGTCGGTTCCTTTGATGTCAAAATACCGATTTTAATGACCTTGAACGGTTCCTGGGAGGTACTTTCCGATAATACTAACAGATGGCGCCACTACTTTGTCACATATGATTGGTAGCAGAGCTAGTAACTGGCTCTGATTGGTAGAATTTTATGCTGCCATCTGATAGTCAAGCTTAGTAATACCCCTCGAGTTACTGTCCCAGGCACTCTAGACAGGTTTCAACATTTGGTTTGAGTGTCTCTACTTGTTTGATGTATGTACGGTGGTATAACCTACATAGCCTTCAACAAATTTACTGTCATTTGATATAACAGAATATTGCTACCAGATGGACTGCTTACTTTGATAGTACATGTGGAGAAATATTTAAAATCTGAAGTATTGTAAGACATTCTACGTACTTAATTAAGAATTTCTAAGTTCCATTCTCTATTCTGCTTAAATATGGAAACTTTGCATTTGAAGATGTTTTGTCATGTTTTATAACCTAAAAGCATTTGGTAACCATAACCTCAAATGTAAACCTCGTTTAAAGACAACAAAGTAAGGTTACACAGCTAAACTGGGGAAATTATCTTGGCCAACCTTCATGCAGGAAAGATGTGAACACAGTATATAAACCGTTCAATAGTTATTTTCCCGATAGGAGGCCCTGTTAGGGTGATGAATTTCACGCTGTAAATATGCTGTCAGTCATTAACAAAGGTTAGGTTATGCCCATTTTATACATAATGATAATTTTTGTCAGTGTACAAAACGTGGTTGCCAGATTTGGTTTTGCATTTTGTGCCATTTTTATTCTTGATGGTTAAGATAAATTTAATGAAAGACAACTTGCTGATGCCGAATACGTTTCATACTTTATTGAGTAAGGATAATGGTGTAATTAAAGTAGTTTTTTAATGTAATTATAAGTTGTATAAAAAATATTTAAATATTACAATTTATATATTTTTTTCAGTATGCAGTTATATAATAACTTATTTAGAATTATATAATAAATGCATAGTAATACTAGGTTACTGACGATGGTGTAAATCTTTATAAACTAACGCTTCCACATTTAAATAAATGCAAATGTAAGAAATACGAGACTGCGAATGAGATTCCTTGTTGGCATGGATGTCGGTATGCTGGTCTAAACTTCGAGCGGCTTTAGATTTTCATACGAGAAACGTCTTGAGCTTGGTTTACCCTGGGGCCGGAGCAGCATTAGGAGTTGTGTGGTGTGGATTATCAGAAGATAGCCACTCATTTTCCATGATATAAACAAGAATTTTGATGCCAAAACCCCCTATTCCACTTCCATTGGTTTACTGGTAGTATCTGAATCATTATCAATACCTGATTCTGACTCAGATTCCTCCAATGAAATAATGAAAGGTGAAAGGTTTTCCCTATACTTAACAGCTGATTTTGACAAAGTGTCAGAAAGAGATTCTAGGAAATTTAAATTTTATTAAACATAACAACAAAATTCCATGTCTACCTACCGAAAAAATAACTACCGTAAAACGGGGCAACTTCGTCATCGCGGGCAACTTCGTCAGTTAGGCAGCCGATGTACGATTGTGTAAGCATAACCTCAAAATCTATAGTTATCGTTTCGGTTCCGTTGTGTTTACGTCGAAAGTGTATCTATTCCTTTAATAATACCAAAGAAAAACAGAAAAGTGTTGGGAGGTAGGAGTTACCAGCGTTATGATCCCCAGTTAGTTGAAGACGCACTGAAGGATATTGGAAATGGCCTCTCGGTGTCGGCTGCCAGCAAAAAACATGGAATACCGCGAACAACGCTTCAAGACAAGAGGCATGGCAGACACATTAAATCAGTAGGCCACCCAAAAGCCTTAACAACCTTGGAGGAGTCGGAAATTGTTGGTGCCATAAATCAACTTTCAGCTTGGTCTTATCCATTAACAAAGTTAGAAATAAGACTGATTATCAAAGGCAATCTCGATAAAAAAGGACGTAAAGCAGTGGTTTTTCGAGACAACCTTCCTGGTGAAGACTTCATGGTGGGTTTCATGGAGAGAAACAATTTAAGCCAAAGTCATTTTGTGCCTTAATATAACCTTTAATTTGTTTTAAAATGATGCAATTATTTATGTACCATAATAAAGTTACCAAAATTAGTTATCTGCCATGACGAAGTTGTTCCTAGAAACGTACAACTTCGTTTATAGATGAATTTGGGTTAGGTGACGAAGTTGTCCAAAAATCTGTACAACTTCGTCAGGAATTGTTTAGCGATTTATCGGACGTATAAACGTTATTTATAAAAACCAAAGGACGGATAATAATTGTCCATCTCTAACTGGTAGGTATCATTTCATTTTGTTATCCTAAAAAAATCCTATACGGTTACAGCACGGAAAATGTACAAAAACCCTGACGAAGTTGCCCAGTTTTACGGTACTGAACGGTGAATATGTAGCATTTTATGCTGAAACGGCTCAAGAAATAATTGTAGAAAACGTTAAAGCAGATTCGTGTGATGGTTATTTTTCCAATATGACTGCTATACACCACATTTCAAAGCAGCATATAGTATATTACATACCGAGGTGGAAAGTGTTTCATTCCTGTCGAGAGGTTAAGTAGTTAACCGAGACGCGACCGAGACTCACTAACGTTCGGCTAATTAAACTTCAGCTTCGCCACATAAAGTATCACTTTTACTCCTAATAACATAATCTACTAATATTACCACTCGTTGTTTATTTAATAAACACGAAGTAAGCAGAACAAAACGAATGCTAACATTTTATAAATCCGGTGATTTGTATTAGTAAATATTAAAAATATAAAAATATTTGTAAATTTATTAATTAGTAGATTTTGTGTTCCCAATTGTTGAATTGTTCACTATTTGAAAAACCTAATATTCTAACTTAAATACGTAGAATATCTAGTAGTACATGCAATACAAAATAAGGGTATATTTTCTGCTTAGATACTGATTATATAAGTATGTCTTTTAAACATAGTATTGCTTGATAGTTTTGACAATTTTTATTATACCGAAAAAAAAAACGCTTGTTAGTATAATATCCGAAAATTATGTAGGATAACTTTCCTGGAGAAGAAATTCGGTACTTATACTTTGAGAAGTCATTTCAGATAAAAGCGGAAAAATGTGGTATATGACTTTCATTCACTACCTATTTCTTGAAAGAACGCATAGCAAAGATGGCTACATTGCATTACTACAAAAATTAGGCTGAAAATTTTGAAAGAGGTAGCTTTGATGTTGGAAATGAAAAAGACCGCAATCCCTATTTTTATGCTGAGCATGAAATGATATTAGTAAATCATTGAACTAATGGAAGTTGACTCAAGTTCATATCTAAGCCACACAGGTAATCAAGGCAAGAGAGAATGATAACACCGAAATTCATTTGCACTCATTTCGAAAGGAAAACAAAGCATTTGCTGCACAATCAACAACATTAATTCAGTAAAAACATGATAAAATATCCGAATGTGTTTTATTCTGAAACAGCAACGTATTCAGCAATTTATGGACTGGATGTCGAGGTCTTTATCATTTATTACCATGCAAAAGTTTTCTTTGCCTTCATCTGAAGATAATTTAGAAAAGTGAAGAAAATTGATGCTAACTTTAGTAAACTGAATCAACACCTTTTCCAAAGGCGTTCTTCAAAGCATCTGGCCTGTGATAACGATTAACATCGAAACAGTGACGGCTCACTAACAGCCGATTGTTATAGCAATTGCCTCGCTAATGATTTAGCGGTATATCTTGACGAACTGCCACTGATTGTGAGGATTTTCGCTTGTAGCAAGTTCTTAATCCCTGTCTCTAATAAATTTTGAGGTAGCTTTAGATAGAGCTTTAGGAAGTGCTTCTTTATCGATCACAGATCCCCGTTGAAGGAATATATTCCCATTTTTGGATATCTTGATTTATCCACTATTATTGGAATTGAATACTGAAAGCCATTCAATACTTATCAATTAAGCGACGTTGTAAATCGCCACGCTTTTGCCTGACTTTATTTTCATCTAGTGATCAACAGCAGCACTTTAATAGTTTTTATCTACTCCAGTGGGATAAGTAACTCATTACGTCACTCACTTGACATTATTTCCGTTAGGTAATGAAGCTCATTACACCACTCAGTTATGTAATGGCTTCATTACCTAACTGAGTGGTGTAATGGTTTCATTACCTAACTGAAATAGTGTCAAATGAATGACATAATGACATTTGCCTACTAAAATATTTTTGAAAATGACATCTGACATTTCTCTTAATGCACTTTTCTCGATTTTAAGCAGTCGTAGATAAAATGTTGTACTATACATGTGGTATAATGCATCATTAATATACTTGTATGCTTACACACACGTATATTAATGATGCTCTTATCCCACTTGTATAGTAAATAACTATTAGTAGACCGTACATGTTGACATTCAGAATTTACAATGCATTATTACAATGAGGAGGAAGAACTGGAATGATTCTGTTCAATGTAGATACTCTCATAGAGATGGGGCTTTTTGTGGCTGTATAGAATCAGCAACACAGGAGCAGTTTTAGTGGGTTTTCTGTGGCTGTTAAAGTGCCTTACAAACTTCTCAAACAATTCAACTGTCATTAAAACTTACTATAAACAATCTTCGATTGCTTCTGTTAGAGATACAATATAAACCGCCGCACATCATAAGCTACAAGCTTGACATAATCCATCAGCTTAGAAGAAAAGCGTTGTAGAATGCTATTATTTAACTATATTATAAATTGGTCTTCAAAATATGTTTAACTGCGACGAAACTAACAATAAATCAAAATTTGATAAAAGAAACTATAAAAATAGGAATGTTGCAAATTGGCTCTCTTTTGGCTCTCGAAAATACAATTTCTCCTTTTGTTGTTTCCGATAGTATACTTTAAATATTGTAAGCTGATTGTATCTCTAACTGAAGCAATCGAAGATTGTTTATAGTAAGATTCAATGACAGTTGAATTGTTTGAGAAGTTCGTAAGGCACTTTAACAGCCACAGAAAACCCACTAAAACTGCTCCTGTGTTGCTGATTCTATACAGCCACAAAAAGCCACATCTCTATGAGAGTATCTACATTGAACAGAATCATTCCAGTTGCATGAGTTAATTATTAACGAACGCTTCTATAATAAAATTTAAGAAAATATGTATTATAATATTTACTAACATATGTGAGTTAATTAAGCTAATTTAAAATAATAAGATGTTATAGTTATAAAAGTTACATTATAAACTAACGTGGATTTGATCTTGGTTAACATAAGCGGATGTGTAACAAGAGAAGTAGGATACGGAATAAATATCAACTGAAAATTAAATGTTGGTT